>JAALGZ010000001.1:0-1200000 GCA_015227615.1 Labyrinthula sp. Ha | reverse complement strand
GTAATATAAATATATGGAATATGGAATACTTAAAATATTAATAAAAATTACTGTATTAATTAATATATCTATAATTGTTAATGACGTGTTATATTGATATTCTATAGTGAAAGATATAAAAGAATGTATAGACAAAGTTTTACAGCAAAACAGATTCAATTTGGAATGTTTAGAGATACAAGTTTAGAAGCAGCGAGTAAGAAACCATTAATAGATGCAATTAGACAAACTTATATCCAAAACAGAAAACGCAAAAACCTTGAAAGAGCCAGAGCTAAACAAATTGAAATGCAAGAAAGGCAAACGCATATACTCAGAGAAAAAATGAAGAAAATAGCCAGAATAAAGGAAAGACAAGCATATCAAATGAAATATTTAGCTACTATTCTATTACAAAGAGTTTGGCGAACATATGCTACCTGGAAAGAAGAGTGCTTTATTATGTATCTTGAAAACGCAGCGTCTGTAATACAAAGAATATTTAGAAAATATATGTCAAGGAAGAGAATTAGTTTGTTGCTTATTGCGAAAAAGCTGAAATCAATCTCTACTATAAAAAAAACTTGGAAAAAATATAAGGCAACTCAGTGTTTAAAGTTATTTCGTTTAGAAATTAGAAAAGCTGCTATAAATATTCAACGGTGTATTCGAGGATACTTTGGACGACAAATATATTTTAATCTTTTTCTTGATATGGCAGCTACAGAAATTCAAAAAGTATTTAGAAGCTTCAATGCTAAGCTAAAAGTATTGAGAATACGAGTTAAGCTAGAGGAATATCGCTGGGAAGAGATATCCAGAAACTTAATGCAGTTTGAAGATACCGAAAGTACAAGAGAGGAATTATCATGGAGAGCAACACAGAAGCTAAAACTATTTAAAAAAAAAGTTATCGACGAAAAAAACAAAAGAAAACAACAGCTTGCAAAGAAACAAGGAATAGTTATGCTACCTTGGAGGAAGAAATGCGAGAGTCTTAAAGAGTTAGTTCAAGAACAAAATAAGAGAAATCAAGAGTTATTTGCAGAAAAAAATAGGCAACGAAAAGAAGCCGAAAAACTTATTGTTGATAGAAAAAATAGATTAAACAAATTAGAAGAAAAGCAAATGGAAATAAGAAAAAAAATGAAGAAAAGACAATCTCCAGCATTTCAATTTAAACTGATTACAAGAAGCAAAATATCAGAAGACGGCCCATCAGAACAACTGAATATACTACCTCAAATCAATAGGTCAAATAACAGAAAAATGATTATTGAACATATTGAAATGGTTAGAAAGAGAGAAGCAGAAAAAGTAGAGGCAATACAAAATCTCAAAAAGGAAAAACTTACCAGGGAGAAAATCTTCACAAATAAACAAAATGAGAGAAGAAAACTGCAAATTGCTTTATTTCGAAAGAAACAAAAAGAAAAAACACTAGAACAGAAAAGAATAGGAGATCAGGAGGAAGCTCGTCTGCAGCACGAACGACAGGAACAAGAGCAAAAACAAAGAGAAGAAGAAGAAAACAGAAGAAAACGAATTAGAAAGGCATTGAACCGAGAAAAAAGCCGTAAAAAAAGATAGAAAAGGAAAAAGAGAAAAAAATTCTTAAGGAGTTGCAAGAGAGAAAGAAACTACTAGATAAAAAGGCAAAAAAGCTTCGAAAAAATATATTTAAGAGGTTAAAAGAAAGTTCCGCGAAAGTAGGTCCTATTCCTCAGAGACAGAAGTTTACTTGAACTGTGAGATATCCTCTGTAGAAAACTTTCCCCACTTGGTAGTTATTTTTTTTCTATTAGTGAAAAATTTAAGTGCGTCTTCTCCTGTAATATCATACTCTCCATATTTAGACTTTGTTCCATATAAACCACCAAAACTAAAAGGTTCTCTTGGCACTGGAATTCCAATATTCACACCAACCATACCTGCTCTGAATCTACTAGACATAAACTCCGCTAAGCCACCACTTTGAGTATATACACAAGCTGCATTACCGTATTCGTTACCATTTTCAATTTGTAAAGCTTCTTCAATACTTTCTACTGCATATACACTCAAAACAGGACCAAATATCTCCTCTTTTAAAGCTTTATCTTCTTTATTCTTATGTAATAGAATAGTTGGTCCAATCCAAGTTCCTTTTCTGTCTGTCCAAAGACTCTTTCTTCCATCTAACAATATTTCAACTCCAGCTGCTTCAGCTTCTGTAAGATATTTATTTATCTTTTCCAATGAAGCTTTATCTATCACTGGACCCATACATCCCTTTTCTTCACCAGGTGTTAGTTTTTCAGCTACAGCTTTAACTTTCTCCAACAAAACACTTTGTTTTTGTTTATCTTTTGGATAACATGTTAATAAAACAGAAGCTGCCATACATCTTTGTCCAGCACAACCAGCAAAACTAGATACTATATCTTGTGCTGTCATATCTTGCTGACAATCTTCAAGGGCTACTAAGTGATTTTTTGCGCCTCCAAGAGATATAACTTTCTTACAAAGTTTTGTAGCATTATGATAAACTATTTTTGCAACAGCACTACTACCTACAAAAGTTACTGCACTTGTCTTTGGACTTTCTATTAAGTGTTGTACAACTTCTTTACCACCATGTACTATTTGAAAAACACCAGGAGGAAAACCAGCTTTTAAAATAAGTTCACAAAACTTATTCATAGTTAAAGGAACTTTTTCACTTGGTTTAAGAATAACACAATTTCCACTTACAAGAGCTAGAGGTGTTGTCCACATAGGAACCATAAGAGGAAAGTTAAAAGGAACTATTGAAGAAATAATTCCTACTGGTTCATATACACTTTCACATGTTACTCCTCTAGATACTCCAAGAGTATTACCCCATAAAACTTGTGGTGCAGATATTCCATAGTCTACTGTTTCATTTGCTTTTGCTACTTCAGCTAGTGCTTCTGGAATTGTCTTCCCATTCTCCAAAGATATTAGTTCACTAAGTTCTTGTGAATTTTCAGCAATTAATGTGTGAAGTTTGCTTAATATAGCTGCTCGCGTTTTAATTGTAGTTGCTTTCCAAAGAGGAAACGCTTCTTCTGCTGCAGAAAGTGCTTTTTCGATATCATTAGAAGAAGAGAGTGGAACTTGGGTAAGTTTATCTTCAGTCTTTGGTGAATAAACATTTAGATAATCATTTGTATCAGATGAAATATATTCATTGTTTATAAAATTACTTAGTTTCTCTGGATAACTCATTTTTGTTTATATTTTGTTTATAAGGGTGGTTTTAAAAGCCGGACATACAGTTAGATATATATGTGTAAATTAATATTTTACTTATAATATTAACATATATTTAATTTAGGTTTCACAATATGAAGTTTTTCAGCAATTTGTTTATCTTCTTCTGTTATTCCATTTGGTGGTAACTTTTTCAATCTTTTTAGTCGACTTCTTAAATCTAATTCCAACTTAAATATTCTATCTTTATATGCAAATAATAAAATAAACACTAAAAAAGTTGTTGCTAAAGTAAGTCCAAAGAAGCCAACAAAAAACCTATCTTCAAGAGCAGCAACAACTTTTACTACACCTTCTTCCTCTTCTGTCTTTCCTGTACTATCTGGTTGAAGAACTTCTGAATCCAAACTCAACTTGCCATCTACGCAATTAAAATATTTCTCCTCATAAAACGGGTCTGTAAACGACTTTGTTGAAGATAATGACATCCCATATGAACAAAAACTGCTTTTCAACTCAGAGTTAAAGCTAGTTTCACTAATATAATTTGAACAGTTATCTTTTCTTGTTGCTTGAACATAACAACCTATTGTACACCAAGGAATTGACTCTGTGAATACAAAAAAGTCATCTAAAGCTTCACAACATTGGCAACAATGAGCAGTTGAATCATCATGGCATTGCTTCAAAGCATTCTCATAGACACCCTCTTGACCTTTTGAATTTCCCATTGTATTGTCCTTCATTAGGTTCGCCATTTTGGATTTTGAACATTTCTTTGTATAATAATGTACCAGTAAAACTTTCTGTAACAATGTTGCATTACCACTAATTAATCAATATTGAACATCCACAAGCGTCAAGATGAATTCGGTTTCTCAACAAAAAATAAAGGACTTTTCCGATAAAACTTATTGGGATCGGTTTTTTAAAGAACAGCCTGATAATTTTGAATGGTATGGTAAATTTGAAGATATTAAAGAGCTATTTTTGGATAGAGCTCGAGACAGTAATTGTAGGATATTGGTTGTTGGTTGTGGTAATTCTTCACTTAGTGAGGACATTTTTAAGTTAGGTTTTAGAAACATATTGAGCATTGACTTTAGTCCTGTAGTAATACATGATATGAAATTGAAATATAAACATATCCCGGAGCTTCTTTTCGAAGAAAGAGATGTGTTGACTCTTTCAAAGAAATATTCGAACAGTTTTGATATTATTATTGACAAAGGGTTTATCGATGCTGTTATTTCAGAACCTTTGCAAGAGGTTGTTTCTAATGGAAGAAACATGTTAGAAGAAATTAAAAAATGTTTAAAAGATGGCGGAACATATTTCTGTGTCAGTCTTGCTCAACATTTTATTATAGACACAATTCTAGAGACTTTCACCAATTATAAGAAAGAAATTTATACTCTACAAAAAGAAGAGGGAAACAGTTTTATTCCATTTGCTTTGGTTTTTAGTAAAGGAAATGAAATATCTTTAAACATTGATAATTATATAGTAACTAATTTAGAAAGAGTAAACCAAACTCTCGATAATATCAGAATAAGAAATAAACTTAGAAGTGAAATTAATAGTAATATTTTGATAAGAACAAATATTATGGAAACTAATAAGGTGAAATATACGATATCCTTGTTTGAAAACAGAAAACAACACTCAATAAAAGGAGGTGTTTTTATAGTTCCTCAAGGTTTAGAATCTTCTGAAGAGTTTTCACAAGAAGAAAATTTAGTTCATCTTGCTGAATCAAACCAGATCCAATATCTCTTTGTTGTTTATTTATCAAGAGGCTTTTCTGAATATTTTAAAATAACTGATATGAAAAACATACAAAAAGAACTTTCTCCTTATATTATAACTATTATCAATGATAATAACAAACTTCTCCTGTTTACAAAGTCTGAAATAGAAACACTTCCTTTTTTTGGACTTGGAGAAACTGAAACAGAGAAAATAGGAAGTAGAAAACCAATTTATGAAAGAGAAAATGTAATAGTAGAAGAAGTGTTGATATCTTCTGATACTTATAGGCGACTACTTTTTAAATCAAAGTTAACACTACATGAAGTTATACAAAGTGAAACAAGGCTAACTTTGGACGGAAATCCTGATTTTAAATATTTATGTTTTGAAGTTCATTTAGCTATTGTTGCTGCTTTGTTGTTGAGACCAAATTTTAATGAAATTCTTTTAATTGGATTAGGTGGTGGAAATCTTGTTAATTTTATATTGACTTGGGTTGAAATATTTCCAGATGTCAAAATAACAGTTATTGAAATAGATTCTAAGGTAGTAAATATAGCCAAAGTATTTTTTGGACTCAATAAACTCCTGAAAAAATATAAAGAAAAACTTACTGTTATTGTGGAAGATGGTATAAAATATCTCAAGGAAACTCAAAATAAATATGATATTGTTATTTATGATATTGATAACAAACAGCAACAAACTGGACTGTTTGGTCCTCCAAAATCTTTTTTGTCTTCCTCGATATTGACACAAATCTCAGCGACAGTGTTGAAACCAGATGGGTCTTTGATAATCAACTTTTCTATCGGTAGAACAAAGCTACTGATTGTAGATGATTGCATAGGTTTTATATCAAAACACTTTCCCTCAATAACAAAAATACCAATTACAGAGAGTTGTAACTTTGTCATTACTGCATCTCATGAAATGAAGCCAACAAAAACACTTGCAATTAACGCCAAAAGAAAACTTAAAGGGATAAGCATAGAGCAAAGCAAAGATATTGGAAACTTTATTGATGTTTCTATGGCTTTTCCAGTGTCGCTGTCATAATTTGGTTATAACTTAAGAGAAAAGTGAAGTTTTCTTTTTTTGTAGTCGGCAACTATTGCTCGTCTTTAAGTTACCAAGTTTGTTCAGCTGACAATAATATTTCTAAAGAGTTGGATCAAATTACGGAGAAGCACATGTTTTGTAAAGCTCAATATAGAAATGACGCAATGTATTCAAATAGAACGATTGTTTTTTTTTCAATAATAAATCCATTTAGAGTCACGAAGGCTAGTATTCTATGAAATATACTACTACTGAACATCCTCCCTAATTTTGTTTTATTTCCTACTGTATATGAATAGGATGCGTCTCTAACTAGAGAATTTTCTGGAAGAGGGTTGTTCTTGTTTTCTCGCAAGTGAAATATTTAAGCAAAAATTTTCTCGAGAAAGCTCTGTTATCTTTTTAAAGAAGAATCATGTGTCGACTTGTTCATTATTTTATTTACAGTGTAACTACAATCCTTTAAGTATGATTACCTCTCAGAACTTGATGAGTTGTCAATGACCAAAAAATTGCATCATGCTCTAAATTTCTTAGTTAGTGGTGTGAGCAAATTTAAAAGATTAGTTTCTATACATAATCAAAAAGTATTTAGCGAAAAACCAAGGTACAACTCTGGAAAATGAGATCCCCACTGGAGATGGAAAATAAAGACTTTCTACTTTTTCAACAGATGTACCACCAACTAAATATTACAGCGAGTTTATTCGTGAACTCTTAGTCTTTCCAATTTAAGGTGTAACAAATTAATAGGTTTCAATGGAAAGCTGGTAGTAGACCCACTTTACTTCCTGGATCCCAAAAAATGTCATTATTTTGAGAAAAGAATCACTTTTGAGTAGAAATCACATATCTACAAGTGCGAAAAGGAAATCAAAACATGAAACCATACACAAATATTATATTATGCGGCGAAATATGCAAGTGAAACAGTTTTTGGTGAAATATTGGCACTGGCGGGCAAATCATGCTCATTTTCTTACTGGAAAGTTAAGGTAGTGGATTTAAGCAAAAGTAAGAAATGTTATATTCGGCAAAAAAATCAATTGAAACTACTTATACTCACTTATAGATGCCTTTAGTGCTTTCTATAGTATTTTGAAGGATTTTCGTCAAAAAATTGGTAGTAGACCCACTTTACTTCCTGTATCCGAAAAATGTCACTATTTTGAGAAAAGAATCACTTTTGTGTAGAAATCACATATCTACAAGTGCGAAAAGGAAATCCAAACATGAAACCATACTCAAATATTATATTATACGGTGGAATATGTAAATGAAACAGTTTTTGGTGAAATATTGGCACTGACGGGCAAATCATGCTCATTTTCTTACTGGAAAGTTAAGGTAGTCGATTTAAGCAAAAGTAAGAAATGTTATATTCGACAAAAAATCAATTGAAACTACTTATACTCACTTATAGACGCCTTTCGCGCTTTCTATAGTATTTTAAAGGATTTTCGTCAAAAAATTGGTAGTAGACCCACTTTACTTCCTGTATCCGAAAAATGTCACTATTTTGAGAAAAGAATCACTTTTGTGTAGAAATCACATATCTAAAAGTGCGAAAAGGAAATCAAAACATGAAACCATACACAAATATTATATTATACGGTGGAATATGCAAGTGAAACAGTTTTTGGTGAAATATTGGCACTGGCGGGCAAATCATGCTCATTTTCTTACTGGAAAGTTAAGGTAGTCGATTTAAGCAAAAGTAAGAAATGTTATATTCGGCAAAAAAATCCATTGAAACTACTTGTACTCATTTATAGATACTCTTTAATGCTTTCTACAGTATTTGAAAATAATTTTCGTCAAAAAATTGGTAGTAGACCCACTTTACTTCCTGTATCCCAAAAAATGTCATTATTTTGAGAAAAGAATCACTTTTGTGTAGAAATCACATATCTACAAGTGCGAAAAGGAAAGCAAAACACGAAACCACACACAAATATTATATTATGCGGTGGAATATGCAAGTGAAACAGTTTTTGGTGAAATATTGGCACTGGCGGGCAAATCATGCTCATTTTCTTACTGGAAAGTTAAGGTAGTCGATTTAAGCAAAAGTAAGAAATGTTATATTCGGCAAAAAAATCCATTGAAACTACTTGTACTCATTTATAGATACTCTTTAATGCTTTCTACAGCTGTTTCTTATAATCTTCTTCAACTGCCGACGAGTAGACCCACTTTACTTCATGTATCCGAAAAATGTCACTATTTTGAGAAAAGAATCACTTTTGTGTAGAAATCACATATCTACAAGTGCGAAAAGGAAAGCAAAACATGAAACCATACACAAATATTATATTATACGGTGGAATATGCAAGTGAAACAGTTTTTGGTGAAATATTGGCACTGGCGGGTATATCATGCTCATTTTCTTACTGGAAAGTTAAGGTAGTCGATTTAAGCAAAAGTAAGAAATGTTATATTCGGCAAAAAAATCCATTGAAACTACTTGTACTCATTTATAGATACTCTTTAATGCTTTCTACAGTGTTTGAAAATAATTTTCGTCAAAAAATTGGTAGTAGACCCACTTTACTTCATGTATCCGAAAAATGTCACTATTTTGAGAAAAGAATCACTTTTGTGTAGAAATCACATATCTACAAGTGCGAAAAGGAAAGCAAAACATGAAACCATACACAAATATTATATTATACGGTGGAATATGCAAGTGAAACAGTTTTTGGTGAAATATTGGCACTGGCGGGCAAATCATGCTCATTTTCTTACTGGAAAGTTAAGGTAGTCGATTTAAGCAAAAGTAAAGAATGTTATATTCGACAAAAAATCAATTGAAACTACTTATACTCACTTATAGACGCCTTTCGCGCTTTCTATAGTATTTTAAAGGATTTTCGTCAAAAAATTGGTAGTAGACCCACTTTACTTCCTGTATCCGAAAAATGTCACTATTTTGAGAAAAGAATCACTTTTGTGTAGAAATCACATATCTACAAGTGCGAAAAGGAAATCAAAACATGAAACCATAAGCAAATATTATATTATATGGTGGAATATGTAAATGAAACAGTTTTTGGTGAAATATTGGCAATAACGGGCAAATCATGCTCATTTTCTTACTGGAAAGTTAAGGTAGTCGATTTAAGCAAAAGTAAAGAATGTTATATTCGACAAAAAATCAATTGAAACTACTTATACTCACTTATAGACGCCTTTCGCGCTTTCTATAGTATTTTAAAGGATTTTCGTCAAAAAATTGGTAGTAGACCCACTTTACTTCCTGTATCCCAAAAAATGTCATTATTTTGAGAAAAGAATCACTTTTGTGTAGAAATCACATATCTACAAGTGCGAAAAGGAAAGCAAAACACGAAACCACACACAAATATTATATTATGCGGCGAAATATGCAAGTGAAACAGTTTTTGGTGAAATATTGGCACTGGCGGGCAAATCATGCTCATTTTCTTACTGGAAAGTTAAGGTAGTCGATTTAAGCAAAAGTAAGAAATGTTATATTCGGCAAAAAAATCCATTGAAACTACTTGTACTCATTTATAGATACTCTTTAATGCTTTCTACAGTATTTGAAAATAATTTTCGTCAAAAAATTGGTAGTAGACCCACTTTACTTCCTGTATCCGAAAAATGTCATTATTTTGAGAAAAGAATCACTCTTGTGTAGAAATCACATATCTACAAGTGCGAAAAGGAAAGCAAAACACGAAACCACACATAAATATTATATTATACGGTGGAATATGCAAGTGAAACAGTTTTTGGTGAAATATTGGCACTGGCGGGTATATCATGCTCATTTTCTTACTGGAAAGTTAAGGTAGTCGATTTAAGCAAAAGTAAGAAATGTTATATTCGGCAAAAAAATCCATTGAAACTACTTGTACTCATTTATAGATACTCTTTAATGCTTTCTACAGTATTTGAAAATAACTTTCGTCAAAAAATTGGTAGTAGACCCACTTTACTTCCTGTATCCGAAAAATGTCACTATTTTGAGAAAAGAATCACTTTTGTGTAGAAATCACATATCTACAAGTGCGAAAAGGAAATCCAAACATGAAACCATACTCAAATATTATATTATACGGTGGAATATGTAAATGAAACAGTTTTTGGTGAAATATTGGCACTGACGGGCAAATCATGCTCATTTTCTTACTGGAAAGTTAAGGTAGTGGATTTAAGCAAAAGTAAGAAATGTTATATTCGGCAAAAAAATCAATTGAAACTACTTATACTCACTTATAGATGCCTTTAGTGCTTTCTATAGTATTTTGAAGGATTTTCGTCAAAAAATTGGTAGTAGACCCACTTTACTTCCTGTATCCGAAAAATGTCATTATTTTGAGAAAAGAATCACTTTTGTGTAGAAATCACATATCTAAAAGTGCGAAAAGGAAATCAAAACATGAAACCATACACAAATATTATATTATACGGTGGAATATGCAAGTGAAACAGTTTTTGGTGAAATATTGGCACTGGCGGGCAAATCATGCTCATTTTCTTACTGGAAAGTTAAGGTAGTCGATTTAAGCAAAAGTAAGAAATGTTATATTCGGCAAAAAAATCCATTGAAACTACTTGTACTCATTTATAGATACTCTTTAATGCTTTCTACAGTGTTTGAAAATAATTTTCGTCAAAAAATTGGTAGTAGACCCACTTTACTTCCTGTATCCGAAAAATGTCATTATTTTGAGAAAAGAATCACTTTTGTGTAGAAATCACATATCTAAAAGTGTGAAAAGGAAATCAAAACATGAAACCATACACAAATATTATATTATACGGTGGAATATGCAAGTGAAACAGTTTTTGGTGAAATATTGGCACTGGCGGGCAAATCATGCTCATTTTCTTACTGGAAAGTTAAGGTAGTCGATTTAAGCAAAAGTAAAGAATGTTATATTCGACAAAAAATCAATTGAAACTACTTATACTCACCTATAGATGCCTTTAGTGCTTTCTATAGTATTTTGAAGGATTTTCGTCAAAAAATTGGTAGTAGACCCACTTTACTTCCTGTATCCGAAAAATGTCATTATTTTGAGAAAAGAATCACTTTTGTGTAGAAATCACATATCTAAAAGTGCGAAAAGGAAATCAAAACATGAAACCACACACAAATATTATATTATGCGGCGAAATATGCAAGTGAAACAGTTTTTGGTGAAATATTGGCACTGGCGGGCAAATCATGCTCATTTTCTTACTGGAAAGTTAAGGTAGTCGATTTAAGCAAAAGTAAGAAATGTTATATTCGGCAAAAAAATCCATTGAAACTACTTGTACTCATTTATAGATACTCTTTAATGCTTTCTATAGTATTTTGAAGGATTTTCGTCAAAAAATTGGTAGTAGACCCACTTTACTTCCTGTATCCGAAAAATGTCACTATTTTGAGAAAAGAATCACTTTTGTGTAGAAATCACATATCTACAAGTGCGAAAAGGAAAGCAAAACACGAAACCACACACAAATATTATATTATGCGGCGAAATATGCAAGTGAAACAGTTTTTGGTGAAATATTGGCACTGGCGGGCAAATCATGCTCATTTTCTTACTGGAAAGTTAAGGTAGTCGATTTAAGCAAAAGTAAAGAATGTTATATTCGGCAAAAAAATCCATTGAAACTACTTGCACTCATTTATAGATACTCTTTAATGCTTTCTACAGTATTTGAAAATAATTTTCGTCAAAAAATTGGTAGTAGACCCACTTTACTTCCTGTATCCGAAAAATGTCATTATTTTGAGAAAAGAATCACTCTTGTGTAGAAATCACATATCTACAAGTGCGAAAAGGAAAGCAAAACACGAAACCACACACAAATATTATATTATGCGGCGAAATATGCAAGTGAAACAGTTTTTCGTGAAATATTGGCACTGGCGGGCAAATCATGCTCATTTTCTTACTGGAAAGTTAAGGTAGTCGATTTAAGCAAAAGTAAAGAATGTTATATTCGGCAAAAAAATCCATTGAAACTACTTGTACTCATTTATAGATACTCTTTAATGCTTTCTATAGTATTTTGAAGGATTTTCGTCAAAAAATTGGTAGTAGACCCACTTTACTTCCTGTATCCCAAAAAATGTCATTATTTTGAGAAAAGAATCACTTTTGTGTAGAAATCACATATCTACAAGTGCGAAAAGGAAAGCAAAACACGAAACCACACACAAATATTATATTATGCGGCGAAATATGCAAGTGAAACAGTTTTTGGTGAAATATTGGCACTGGCGGGCAAATCATGCTCATTTTCTTACTGGAAAGTTAAGGTAGTCGATTTAAGCAAAAGTAAGAAATGTTATATTCGGCAAAAAAATCCATTGAAACTACTTGTACTCATTTATAGATACTCTTTAATGCTTTCTATAGTATTTTGAAGGATTTTCGTCAAAAAATTGGTAGTAGACCCACTTTACTTCCTGTATCCGAAAAATGTCATTATTTTGAGAAAAGAATCACTTTTGTGTAGAAATCACATATCTAAAAGTGCGAAAAGGAAATCAAAACATGAAACCATACACAAATATTATATTATACGGTGGAATATGCAAGTGAAACAGTTTTTGGTGAAATATTGGCACTGGCGGGCAAATCATGCTCATTTTCTTACTGGAAAGTTAAGGTAGTCGATTTAAGCAAAAGTAAGAAATGTTATATTCGGCAAAAAAATCCATTGAAACTACTTGTACTCATTTATAGATACTCTTTAATGCTTTCTACAGTATTTGAAAATAATTTTCGTCAAAAAATTGGTAGTAGACCCACTTTACTTCCTGTATCCCAAAAAATGTCATTATTTTGAGAAAAGAATCACTTTTGTGTAGAAATCACATATCTACAAGTGCGAAAAGGAAAGCAAAACACGAAACCACACACAAATATTATATTATGCGGCGAAATATGCAAGTGAAACAGTTTTTGGTGAAATATTGGCACTGGCGGGCAAATCATGCTCATTTTCTTACTGGAAAGTTAAGGTAGTCGATTTAAGCAAAAGTAAAGAATGTTATATTCGACAAAAAATCAATTGAAACTACTTATACTCACTTATAGATGCCTTTAGCGCTTTCTACAGTATTTGAAAATAATTTTCGTCAAAAAATTGGTAGTAGACCCACTTTACTTCCTGTATCCCAAAAAATGTCATTATTTTGAGAAAAGAATCACTTTTGTGTAGAAATCACATATCTACAAGTGCGAAAAGGAAATCCAAACATGAAACCATACACAAATATTATATTATACGGTGGAATATGCAAGTGAAACAGTTTTTGGTGAAATATTGGCACTGGCGGGCAAATCATGCTCATTTTCTTACTGGAAAGTTAAGGTAGTCGATTTAAGCAAAAGTAAGAAATGTTATATTCGACAAAAAATCAATTGAAACTACTTATACTCACTTATAGACGCCTTTCGCGCTTTCTATAGTATTTTAAAGGATTTTCGTCAAAAAATTGGTAGTAGACCCACTTTACTTCCTGTATCCGAAAAATGTCACTATTTTGAGAAAAGAATCACTTTTGTGTAGAAATCACATATCTACAAGTGCGAAAAGGAAAGCAAAACACGAAACCACACACAAATATTATATTATGCGGCGAAATATGCAAGTGAAACAGTTTTTGGTGAAATATTGGCACTGGCGGGCAAATCATGCTCATTTTCTTACTGGAAAGTTAAGGTAGTCGATTTAAGCAAAAGTAAGAAATGTTATATTCGGCAAAAAAATCCATTGAAACTACTTGTACTCATTTATAGATACTCTTTAATGCTTTCTACAGTATTTGAAAATAATTTTCGTCAAAAAATTGGTAGTAGACCCACTTTACTTCCTGTATCCGAAAAATGTCACTATTTTGAGAAAAGAATCACTTTTGTGTAGAAATCACATATCTACAAGTGCGAAAAGGAAAGCAAAACACGAAACCACACACAAATATTATATTATGCGGCGAAATATGCAAGTGAAACAGTTTTTGGTGAAATATTGGCACTGGCGGGCAAATCATGCTCATTTTCTTACTGGAAAGTTAAGGTAGTCGATTTAAGCAAAAGTAAGAAATGTTATATTCGGCAAAAAAAATCAATTGAAACTACTAATACTCATTTATAGATACTCTTTAATGCTTTCTATAGTATTTTGAAGGATTTTCGTCAAAAAATTGGTAGTAGACCCACTTTACTTCCTGTATCCGAAAAATGTCACTATTTTGAGAAAAGAATCACTTTTGTGTAGAAATCACATATCTACAAGTGCGAAAAGGAAAGCAAAACACGAAACCACACACAAATATTATATTATGCGGCGAAATATGCAAGTGAAACAGTTTTTGGTGAAATATTGGCACTGGCGGGCAAATCATGCTCATTTTCTTACTGGAAAGTTAAGGTAGTCGATTTAAGCAAAAGTAAAGAATGTTATATTCGACAAAAAATCAATTGAAACTACTTATACTCACTTATAGACGCCTTTCGCGCTTTCTATAGTATTTTAAAGGATTTTCGTCAAAAAATTGGTAGTAGACCCACTTTACTTCCTGTATCCGAAAAATGTCATTATTTTGAGAAAAGAATCACTTTTGTGTAGAAATCACATATCTAAAAGTGCGAAAAGGAAAGCAAAACACGAAACCATACACAAATATTATATTATGCGGCGAAATATGCAAGTGAAACAGTTTTTGGTGAAATATTGGCACTGGCGGGCAAATCATGCTCATTTTCTTACTGGAAAGTTAAGGTAGTCGATTTAAGCAAAAGTAAGAAATGTTATATTCGGCAAAAAAATCAATTGAAACTACTTGTACTCATTTATAGATACTCTTTAATGCTTTCTACAGTATTTGAAAATAATTTTCGTCAAAAAATTGGTAGTAGACCCACTTTACTTCCTGTATCCGAAAAATGTCATTATTTTGAGAAAAGAATCACTTTTGTGTAGAAATCACATATCTACAAGTGCGAAAAGGAAAGCAAAACACGAAACCATACACAAATATTATATTATGCGGCGGAATATGCAAGTGAAATAGTTTTTGGTGAAATATTGGCACTGGCGGGCAAATCATGCTCATTTTCTTACTGGAAAGTTAAGGTAGTCGATTTAAGCAAAAGTAAGAAATGTTATATTCGACAAAAAAAATCAATTGAAACTACTTATACTCACTTATAGATGCCTTTAGCCCTTTCTACAGTATTTGAAAATAATTTTCGTCAAAAAATTGGTAGTAGACCCACTTTACTTCCTGTATCCGAAAAATGTCACTATTTTGAGAAAAGAATCACTTTTGTGTAGAAATCACATATCTACAAGTGCGAAAAGGAAATCCAAACATGAAACCATACACAAATATTATATTATACGGTGGAATATGCAAGTGAAACAGTTTTTGGTGAAATATTGGCACTGACGGGCAAATCATGCTCATTTTCTTACTGGAAAGTTAAGGTAGTCGATTTAAGCAAAAGTAAGAAATGTTATATTCGGCAAAAAAATCAATTGAAACTACTTATACTCACTTATAGATACTCTTTAATGCTTTCTACAGTATTTGAAAATAATTTTCGTCAAAAAATTGGTAGTAGACCCACTTTACTTCCTGTATCCGAAAAATGTCATTATTTTGAGAAAAGAATCACTTTTGTGTAGAAATCACATATCTAAAAGTGCGAAAAGGAAATCAAAACATGAAACCATACACAAATATTATATTATACGGTGGAATATGCAAGTGAAACAGTTTTTGGTGAAATATTGGCACTGGCGGGCAAATCATGCTCATTTTCTTACTGGAAAGTTAAGGTAGTCGATTTAAGCAAAAGTAAGAAATGTTATATTCGGCAAAAAAAATCAATTGAAACTACTTATACTCACTTATAGATGCCTTTAGCGCTTTCTACAGTATTTGAAAATAATTTTCGTCAAAAAATTGGTAGTAGACCCACTTTACTTCCTGTATCCGAAAAAATGTCATTATTTTGAGAAAAGAATCACTTTTGTGTAGAAATCACATATCTACAAGTGCGAGAAGGAAATCAAAACATGAAACCATACACAAATATTATATTATACGATGGAATATGTAAATGAAATAGTTTTTGGTGAAATATTGGCAATAGCGGGCAAATCATGCTCATTTTCTTACTGGAAAGTTAAGGTAGTCGATTTAAGCAAAAGTAAAAAATGTTATATTCGACAAAAAAATCAATTGAAACTACTTATACTCACTTATTGATACCTTTAGTGCTTTCTATAGTATTTTAAAGGATTTTCGTCAAAAAATTGGTAGTAGACCCACTTTACTCCCTGTATCCGAAAAATGTCATTATTTTGAGAAAAGAATCACTTTTGTGTAGAAATCACATGTGTACAAGTGCGAAAAGGAAATCCAAACATGAAACCATACTCAAATATTATATTATACGGTGGAATATGTAAATGAAACAGTTTTTGGTGAAATATTGACAATAACGGGCAAATCATGCTCATTTTCTTACTGGAAAGTGGTGTTTAGTAAAAGCGAGTAATAAGAACGAACGAGGTATTTCAACTATTCAAAAATTTATTAAATTAATATTGCAAATCCAAACCATATTTGGATAAACCCTCGAGGAACTATTTAGTAACTGTCTACTGGGGAATATAAGCATTAATTTCTTGTTGGATCAATGTATTGATGGCCATATTATCAAGATCCTTTTCGAAGCAATTAAAATATGCGGAGAATTATAATCAATATTTAATCGAAGTATTTGTTTGCCATTGCTGCCAACATCCCTTCAAACCAAGTTTATTCTTTAACCAGACTTAGTTGCATGTATATAAGATGGTGTTAATGCAACTAGTAGTCTTATGCATACTCTACAAGTAGATTTTGAGGTTCTGGGTACATTAATATAAATAAACTAGGTATATATTAAGAACAACGCTTTATTAGTCTAATTGGAGATCGTTTCCGTATAAGATATATCTTGGACAATGAAGCTTCAGCAAGAGTGACAAAACTTTTTCCAAAATTGAACACCAAGTAACCGTTTTATCTGAAAGTACTAAGAAGAACCGAACAACAAAAATACCAATTGAATAGCTATACCTTTTGGGAAGTTATTAGCATCTTGGAGTTTATATATGCATAGATCCACTAAATGAGTTGTTTTGAATGAAATGTATATGTTTCCAGAAAGTTATATCTTGAGCTATGTTTTGCGAACATATATTGAAGTTTGCCTTACTAAAAAGAACAGCGCTGTCAGATAGGTCTTCCCCTATGTTCCCATGCTGGGCCATGGGTCATATGAGTATCTTGAACCCGAGCTTTTACAGACAGTTACAGAGAATATTCAATATATAATTTGAAATCTTAGCTGAAGAAGATAACAGAAGTGGTGCTATGTAGCGCGCAGTAGCTTTATTCACTGTCTCTATAGCATCTGATTACATTTTAATAGTTTCATCTGAACTCAAGACGTGGTTCTTCTCGGAAGGCAGATTTGATTAAGATTTCTTCATTTAGGTTCCAGAAGCTTTTAAACTGTTGAAAAAAATACAGGCCTTGTTACATCTGAAGTTGTATAGGTAACTTACGTTACCAATACTCTTTTGGATACTTAATTCGGTCAGTGACAGGTACACCACCAAGAGAGCCTCCAATTTTCCCCTTCAGAGTCTAATGTGTTTCGCAGCTCAAAACAAGTGTCTGTTAAGACTCAAGATTATTATCGATGTTAGAATAACTGTTTACAATCAAGTTCGCTGTAAACCTCGTTTACCGAAGGTGATTGTGGCAGGATCTATTCGATACGAAAACAGCAAAGCGAGATGTGTACTATGCTTCATAGCGTTACATGTATCGAGTATTTTGAGACTTCAACCACTTACTTTTCGGTAATGTGGAGAAGAATTTGCACGTAGATTAAGAAATTGTGCTTAGAACTTTTAGTTCATGGAAAAGAGACCTCCTATTCATTTATTTAATTTCAAAATATAACCTTTTCACTCTATTAGTTAAGCTTCCTCCTTAATTGTTTGCTATTGTATTTCCTATACCCTTTGTACAACTTCCCTTTCCTCATTTCTTACAAAATGCTTATGAATTATTTAGGTATTAATCTTTGCCCATCTGAAATCAAACTTCACTACTTACATGCTTGATCCTGTCGATGAAACCAAATCACCTTTTTCTATTCTTATTTTTGCTTTGTTTTTTTCCTTTGATATGGCGAAGGTTCTATTTTACTCAGCATTTTGACTCTCACATGTTTTCTATATTTTAAATGTTGGGCATAGTGATGTGCTACTGCGCTTGAAACCCACCCCATGGCTCAGTTTTTTGGTTACTTGTCATACCATTTGCATGCAAAGTGGTGACTATTTTGCTTCTGAAGCTATGGTGGGTATATTTTTGTTCATCTAAGCCATTAAATGTAGCTTTTTCTTACAAGGTATTAGAACTGGATTTTACCTTTTCTTTACCTTATAATTTGCGTGAATTGTTCTGTTTATCCTGGACAGATTATGGATATGCTTTTCTTTTGGGCTTACTTAAATGTTCTATATAACTCATGAAGAAACTTGCGTGAAACGGGTCATCAACGAAGCATTCAGTTCCATGTGCACCAGTTTTCACTCTTTTAACAAGAACTACCACTTTTTCATGTCCTCTATGAAACTTTACGTTGTGCATTCATGGTACATACTTCTCGCCACCCTTAGAGAACCCTAGTATGCTACTAGGATATCAACTTTTTCCTGCATGTCGATTCTGTCCTCGAGCTCGAAGTCTTCTAGGAAACTTAAAAATTGTTGTTGATTATTTATATTTTTTGTTTTTACTTTTTCTTTATTCTTAAGCCAACTGGTTACACTGTTTCAAACAAGGTTTCGAAGTCAGTTGAGTTTCTCTCACACAGTTTTTTTAGATGTTATTTCTGTCGCACAATGAGCTTAAGGTACATCCTTCTTTTTAAAATGCACTTGATTAACCCCGATAGGGTTAGTTTTGAATTCTTTGCCTCCATTTTATGTTTAAATTCTTTGAAATTCCAATTACGGAACTTTTTCGAAATACTGTTCTCATACATTTTCTCACTCAAAGTTTTTATTCATGTTTCTTCTGGTTCTGTATCTTGGAACGGCATTTGCTTAGTCTTTTCATGTAATTCCTGTGTTTTTTTTTAATTTCTTGGTTACAACAGGAATGTTTTATATCTTTTGTTGTTGGTTTTGGTTTTTCTTTCATTTTGCTTTTAATTAAGAATCGAGTTGATAATCTAGCTGGAAAGAAGATATCTGTCGAGTTCGGGCAAAAATATAGCGTTTCAATTGGCTTTTGGCTGAATTCCACAATCTAATTAGTTCATTAGGGTTTTAGAGGATGGGTAGTAAAATTTAGTTTTTCCAGGATGGGTAGTTGGTAAAAACCGATTATATTTTTTAGGATTTAAGTCAATTTTATTCTCGGTTTTACTGGATGCGCACCTATATAAGTTTAAATAGAGTCTGTATGAGAGAATGAAAAACTTATGAATTATTATGAAGAAACCTGGAATTCAGTTAGGTGACATACTGGCCATTCTCAATGCTTAGTTGAACTTCATCAATTTTTTGCAATATTTGTGTTTTCCATTTAGAAAAATTCCCATTGAGATGCTTTTTAGCAGCTTTAGTCTGGTCTCTGAACGTTTAGGTGTATATTCCAATAATTCAGTTATTAAGATAATTGGACATAAGTTTGGATATAAGAACGAAAACAGAAATACAAGAAGTTTCGTGCACTGAGAACTTCAAACAATTAAAGCCGGATTTCCGGTGGAAGAATAACTAGGTATAATATATATTCTAAAGCTTATTATTTCAGGTAATAACAGACAAATCGTAAAGCTGTTCAATAAAGTACTTTCCATAAACATTGAATATATTAATGTGACTTTGATGATTTTAAGCAATAAATTCAAAGAATGTAGAAGAATCGACATAGAGTAAAATCAATTATTGGTTAAAACAAGTTTATGTTGTTTAGTCTTTAATCAAGTTTAGTAGGTTTATACAGTACTTGAAGAGAAAGTAGTCAAAGTCAACTAGTAAACTTCATCGACTAGATTGAAAGCTAAAAACATGTCAATTTTCCATTTAAATCAATATTTGGAATAGTTTTGAGTTGTAATGAAAACTTTTTAACCAAATTATGAGTATTAAAATATATAATGATATAAGGAAATGAAGAAAGTAGATTATACTTATTCCACTTTTTATATGATAAGTTTAGGCTAAGATATTACAATAGTTGTGCATATTATGCTTCTTTGTATAAGAAGCCAATTTCTTATCTATAGTGTATATTGAGCTAAGTTATAAAAGCATAGTAATTATAGAAACTCAAGATATCAAGAATTTCTTATAGGATTAGCGGAGATATATAGAAAACCCGGTCTTCAGTTTGGAGAAAATAGTGGCAGTTCTTTTTTAGTTTTCACAAAAGAATAAACAAAGGGATAGTTTAATAAAGTATATATTGTTCATATCTGTAACAAAAAAAAATGAAAAGAACCTGTTACGCTTGGAAAGAACCTTTGTTTTCATGATATCTCCGCATTTAGTTTACACAACTTTGACAAGTAGATACGAATAAAAATAAACTTACTACAAGTTTCAAAGACACCTGGAGTAAATTCTGTAACTAAAGAGATATATGATGAGTAAATCTACGAAAATCTCGGACGAGTATTCTAATCTTATACTAAGACGACTTGGTAAATCCAATTTACATTATGTTTACAGTGAGTTTTATATGGCGAATGTGAAAAAAACGAAATACCAGAGAAATTACATTGATTAAGATTAGTGGTGTCCTTCCCATGGGTGTCTAAAACCAAGTTGATGAGGCAAATCTTGTTTTGCTCTGTAAAAAATCCATAACCACATGACAGTGCATAAACCTTCAGCCAAATATTTGTCAACCGGATCAACTTTTGGAGGAATGAACCCACCATACTCCTTGGGTCTTGCTCCGGTTGGCGCTGAGCCACGTAGTTTTGCAGAAGTGAAGATAGATCTCGATTTGAAGGAAATCAATTGTGCTGCTTTCTTGAACATATTTTATGATTAAATTCTAAATTGCCCAAATATTTATACTTTTCTTTGGTAATGTAATATTGTTAGAAATTATATAAATGAACAATGGAAGATCATATCGTAGTAGATTTACCAGAAGAATTGAGTAATATTCTTGAAACAAGGCATGATTCAATACAAGTTAGTTATTCATTAGATCCAAATGGAAACGGGGTTTCAGAATATCTTTTTCAAATTGAACAAGATTATTATTATGCCAGTTTATTAAAATCACCTGTTCATTTAGAACTCCATAAAAGTAAGAAAAAACAAGAAACAGATTTATATAAACTAAGTGATATACATAAAGTTCTTAGAGTTTCTCTAGTTAAGACATCTGATGGAAATAGACCTATAAATTATCAAGATAAAAGTGAAGGAATAGCACCAGATGGTTTAACCAAACCAGCTAAAGGTATTAAGAAGAAGTTAGAAGAATATAAAAAGAATAAAATACTTGGTGTTAGTTCAACTGAACTTGCTAAATCATCAGAACTGTTGGAGGATTTGGAAGAAGAAGTTATGAAAAGGGAAAAAAGTAATCAAAAGGAGGCGTTAAAACCCTTTATATATGAAGAAGTTATAGAAGAAGAACCTTTTATGAGTTATTGGGATGAAAGAACAATAATAAATCAAGGAGAGGATAATTATACAAAAGATTGTAAAGAAGCTTTTGAAAAAGCATATCAGAAATATATCCATAGAAAAAAAGCAACCAATTTAGCAGAGCAAGCAAAACAAAAAACTGAAGTTAAGCGTCCTCTTGAGTAATACACTTTGGTAAAATATGTTGACATAAAAACTCTGAAACACCATTTTCTACAAAAGCAGAAACAGCTCTAGCATGATATTGAATAAGTTGTTGTGCACACCTATCTTGACTAGTTTGTATTACTTTTACACCTCCTTCTATTTGTTTATATTTAGTATCTATCTTTTTAGCCCATTTTTTATTAAATACTGTTTTAAACAAGGGATCATGTTGATGAACTTTCATACCCATATTTATCATGTGTTTCATCATTCTAATATGTGATTCAACTTTTGCAAGAAGTTCTTTATCTGAACTATAAGTTATTGTTTCAACACCATTTTCTAAGAATGTTATATTTCTTGAAAGTTTATTATGATTAGCAAACATTGTAGAACAATGTCCACCTGAAGCACCACCCTTTACTTCTGTAACTGGATAACAGGTTAATTCCTCCTCAGAAGGAAAATCATACTCTTTGAGCTTTATACTTGAGATATTTATCCCGTTTGTCGAATTTATTGTAGACGTACTAGTAAACGAGTACAGAGCAAATAAGGCAAATAAACCAATACATGAGAGTGCAATAATAAAAGGTTTTCTAATTCTTTGTTTTGTACCTTCAATTTTCATTGGTTTAAAATCGTTTTCTACTTGAAGTGAACTTACAAATGAAGTAAGTGATTCATTTTCTGAATCTTGTTCCATTATTTTTTAAATGTATAATTATGTTTGAATAAAAATTTTGGGTATTTTCTTTTTGCCGTAGAGTCGATTTATATTAAATTGACTAAATAGTAGTTTCATGACTTCGTGAAAAACTCAGATTTTTTGACCCCGGAGTCAGGTACTCCTCGCGATCTCATTGGTTAGATCGTTTTCCCAAAATATTTTTTCATCATACTTCGTCTGAATAAAGGAGGCGCAGAATTTATGAATCCCTATACTGTGAGAAAATTTTGAGACGGCAGGCACAAATATTTTCGGCGAATTTCAAAACAAAATTACGAACAAAAACTATGGAGAAATACCAAACAAAAGGACAAATCTCCAACCATAGATTCTAGATATCGAAGAACAAAATGAACCACAACTACCAAGAAATGGACTGCAGCAAGCTGTTCTGCTTCAGAAGAAATGATGGAGGTGCTCAGTAGACTTGCCAATGGTCGCTTTAAGTGGGAAATTCATGCTTCTCACTACTTTAACGAGGCAATCAGCTTTGCTAAGTGGGGTTGGAACTGCAAAAGACTTAAAAGATGCAAAGTTCAGTGTAGTTCAGACAAAAATAGCTCATTTGAAGTTAACGTAAAGTTTAATGCTGACACTTCAAAGTACATTTTCATCACATTTAATGAGAAGCACTACAATCATGAGGTGGAAGCACTAGGAAAGATAAAAAAATATGCCCAACAGCTTACAACAGAAAAAATAAAAATGGTTAAGTAATTAGGAGTTGCCGACAGCGGAATTGCAGCGGGAGATGTCGCTCTACATCGAAATTTTCCAGACACATTCTTTGATAAAGAACAACTAAGAAGATTAATTAGAAAGGCTAAAGAAGGTGTTGACGCTAGGGAAGATAACAACATTAAAAAGTTAATTACATGTGGAAAAAGATGCCTAGAACTTGGAGGTAGATTTGATCTGACTTGGGAACATCCCAAGGAAGGCCAAGCTAATCTAAATGGACTCAGCTTTCAAGGAGACCTACAAAATAAATTAAAAAAAGTACACAGGGACAGCATCCAAGTGAATACTACCCATGGAATGAGTAGATATCGGTTGGTCGTAATGTTCCCTTGCGGGATCCATTGTTTCTTTAATACCATAAGTTTCGGATGTGCAATGACGGAGAGCGAGTTGAGCAAAGATGTCTTTAGAGGCTTAAAGCTTCTGGGTCTTCAGGATGCGGAAGTAATCATGGCAGACGGGAGCAAAGCCTTGGAAGCAGCTGTGGAGGCACTTGGATCATCTCATGTTCTTTGCAGGAAACACTTTCTTGCAACCTTGAACTCAGCAGCATCCGGCCTAAAAGGGATGAAAAAAATAAAATTTACATGCAGCTTGGGGGATGTACTGACTGGAATGTTTTCAGATGAGAAAGACCTTGATCAGCGTATTGAAAATATCTTGACTGAGTTTCCTGATGAACCGCAGCAGCTTGCCCTAAAAAAATGAGAAAAACAAGAACAAAGTGTGTTGGGAAATGACTAGAAAACTTCTAATGTTCTCTCAAAGCGCTACTGAAAGGGTTAAATCATTTCAAACAGCTATCAAAGGGAATGGTTCTCTAAAGAACTCTCTTAAAACGTGGACACTTGATGAGATTGTTATCCACCAAGAGAATAGTGTAGATAAGTAAATGGAGACAACTTTAAAAAAGAACAATGATTTGATAAGTGGTGACAAATATTTTTAAAAAAAAACTGATGAATTGTTCAGGAAACAGTTGAAGTTGATGGGAGCCTGCTGGATTGCTGAAGAGTTGAGTTCAAGAGAGTTCATTGTCAGTGATTCAAACACGAGAATAAAGATGAAGCATGTGATGGAAGTTGTTGAAAGGGATGAGGTATAACTTCAGTCATGCACTTGTGAAACGTGGACCAATCTTCGTTTTCCATGTCGTCATTATGGACGGCATTGTGATCGTAAAAGGGTCCAATACATGTGCATAGATCATCTTCCAGAGAGGTTGAGGTACCAGGAGCATCCTCTGTTCAAGCAAGCATTAAGGGAGATGGGGAGAGAAGTCGATGGCCCACATGGATGTATTGAGCTCAAGGCAAGAGTTCAACCTGTGAACTCAACTTACATCCCAAGAAAGCTCGAAGTTAATTATTTCAAGCTCCTCACTGCATGCAAAGCGCTTTGTAATGAGGCGAAAAGCAACAACGAGAACTGAAAAAAAGCTACACATCAGTCTTGAAGATGACCGCTGCGCTAAGGGAGAGCCTAGATGGAGACTTTGGGGATTTGGATGAGGTTTTTGAAGAAAGTGGGATTATGTTTGAGTGACCAAGGAAGAGGGTCAAAAGAAGGAAGGAGAATGGAGGAAACGTCACTTCATTTCTGGACTTCTCACAAAGCACCTAGCTCAATGATATGTGAGGTTTTAATTCTTGAAACTGGATCGTTGAATTATTTTAATCTTGACTATATAACCATTGAACTCAAACTCCCTCACTTTTTTGAAATAAAAATCCTGAACTAGTCTTTTTTTGAATTTAAATCCTGAGCTTTTTTATTGGAATAAGAATCCTGAACCTTGAGCCTTCAATTTTGTTCTTGAATTTTAGTTCAATCATACCACCTAACCATGCAGAAGAAAACTGATTGTCAACTACATTTTCAACCCTATCACATCTACCTGATCCTTGAAACCCATCTTTTTTTCTTGAAAATATAAAATCCTGACATTGAAACCTCATCCCTTATTTTATTGAATATATAAACCCTGAACCTTGTTTTATTGGATATCAGGTTATGTGTTTTAAAAAAGTGTAATATGATATACCTGTTATACGAACTATATATATAAGATAACTAGAATATAATATAATACCTTGAATCCTGATCCTTGTAGTTTCTTCCGACAAATTTTGGAGAATTAAAGTTCTTGAATCTTGAAATGTTCATTTTCCTTTTTTCAAGAATATATAGTCCTTGAAGCTTTTTCTGATTTGAGAAATATGTATAAAATGAAGCTTGAGCCCAACCACGTAACCAATTGAATAAAAACTTTCTTTATTAAATCCTATCCCATATAGCTGATCTAAATCCAAAAAACAAAATATTCTAAAACTTCTTTGATCAGAATAAATAATAGCCCTTTGAGTAGAACCAGCTATATACAAAAAAGGGATATACCTTTTGTCTTTGGTTCGTTTTATCTTGCATAAAATCTTGGTCTCAATATCTTCGGCTTGATCTTGAGTCTTTGCATGCTCGCTCTTTATTTATATTGTGATCCTTTTTATGAAAACCATAACATACACATTTTGAGACTTCCCTTTGTGTTATAATGTCATCTTGAACTGTTTCTTGATAACTGGATCTTCCAGTGTCTTTTGTGATGTAACTGTCATCATTTGGGTAATCCATTTTGAATTTTGTTGGTTTGTTTTTTCCAAACAAAAATTTAGGGCAATCAAAAAATTTATGAATGAGATTTAGGACTGTTCTACTCCTGAGCAAAAAAATCTTATTCCCTTTGTGAGATCAATCTCGTGATCAATCTTCAGACTTGAATTAAAGGGTATAATCTTGTAAAAATTTGAAGAAACAGCAGATTTGGAAACAAAGAAAGTAATCTGTACTACACAAAACTTAAGTAGTCTCCATACAGGGTATTGTTGCAGAACCACTCGTTTTTTGAGCTGAAAAGATTATCTTTGTGAATGTCGATAAAGTCTTACGCCACATGGTTATATCTATGGAGAAACGGGTCAGAGCTAGCAGCATATTGTTTAACTGCCAGAGGAGTTTGGTAAGTAAGAAGAAAACCTTCACTATGCATTATCCTTTTTACTAAACTGTATTAAAGCCGATGCATCTACACTCTCTTGGTTACAGAAAAGAAGTCCGCTATTTTATTCTTTCTAGCTGATATATTATTCCTTAAGCTGTTGTCTTCTTTAAGCGAATTATTATTCAAAAGTAATTCTAAGCAGCTTAGTAACTACATTACTTTAACATCGTGCATGTTTTTGTCTCCATTCATGAGATAAACTATCTTAGGTAATGTGCTACATTCTACTTGGGCAAAGCTTAGCACAAAGAAGAAGCCAAGGCAAGAAGTATGGATGTGCCACGAAGATATATGTAGAAAAAACATTCTGATGGAGGTTTTTTAATAAATTTCCAGCTCTCATTATTAGTTTTAGCTTTGAAACAAAAGGAAACTTTTCAAATTTTGATGGGTCATTCAGTGCAGGAAGTTTTTTAAGCCAAGGAAACTGCAGCCTAAGTGTTATTATAGTACGTATTACAACATTAGCTTATACTGTTACAAAAGAAAAGAGAAAAGCTTATGGAATAAATACACTATGCTGCTTTCCTTTACTATCAATCAGTGCTAGTACGATTATTCTTAATTCTATTAAAGATGGTTGAACAATTAAGAAATAGTGCTCTACCAAGTCTAAAATTTAACATTTTTTATTCGGCTTAGAAGCTAGTAGATTAAAGAAATCCAACAGTGTTTAATAACTGGGTATATGGAGAGAAATTGATTCACATTCCATGTAATTTCCTAGAACAACAACCCCTATTCCAGTTGAGAGAACCTCTGTTAAGACAACTGAAGTGATTCAATAACACTTCATTGGCAGAACTAATGAATGTTCAAAGCTAATAATAGAAGTGTGACATGCATTTGAGGACGACAAACCACATTACTCAACAAAACGGTACTTCGACATTATCCACCATGGATCTGCAATGGACATATTTCCCCATATAGTGAGGAGCAGATATTTTCTAACCACTTACTGGTCATGGAACACTTTTAAGATCTCGTAGCAGGAAAAATTATCTTCAAAATTAGAAACAGAGATAGAAACGGTTCTTTGAAAGTATTGTTTATCAGAAGATACCATCTTTGAAGGCTTTAAAATGATTATCTCTAGCGGTTTAAAATCCAGACTATAAGCTTCAGCAGTACACCTTTAGCCAATAACACATACATATATCTTTTGCCAATTTGATAGGCTCTGTGAAAGACAGATTTAACTTCGCTGAGCTCAAAGTAATGAATATGGTATTTTGCAAAGGATCTTAAATGAGCAGAGAAGGTTTAATAGTACTTAGGTTGTACATTAAGAACCATAGTTTAACGTATGTTTGATCTCGAATGAAAACAAGGACACTAAATATAGCACCATTATTATTTTACTTCAGGCTTAAGCTTCAGTATATTTTGTAAGTGGAACCTTAATTTCTAGTAGCGTGTGGACATGGTTATATCTCTAGTGGGTTCAAAAATAATTACTAATAAATACATAATTATATTATTGCAGTGGGATGATATTATTATTGAATCTATCAGGACTGAAATATGAAGACTTAATATATATCTCCCTTAAGGCAGAAGTCTTGATTTGACACAATGGAATTTCCCTTAACCATATGACACCCCTCGTTCTTGTAATGGAGAACATATTATGTACTCAACACTTGGAAATGAACTGAACTAAACACCTTCCAGCGTAGACGATTGCACACAAAATGTTGTTGCACTTTTCAATGATATACAGGTCAGAATTAACTCTTCAGATTCCCTTAAATTGATGTAAGTTGAAGAACACTAAGAGTCGATTGGAACTTTTCTTCAATATTTCATAAAGCACGTGTTTGGTTATATAGATAGCTTATTCTTATAAGTTTAGCATAAGGACAAACCCCTGGTAAAATTCTCAATATTTTTTTATTTGTATATATTGACATATTCGAGTACTGTTGCATTTATAGCCGAACATCTGAATTCTAGAAGTGATGTATGGGATTAAAGTAGCTTGAATATATGGCTTATCTTAGATGTTGTGAAATGTTTTATGAAACAGATTATTCAAGAATTCTGCTAATAGTTTCTGTAAAATATATTTTAGTTAGCAAGTATTTACATTTAGTATCCTGTCATCTTAATTTTGGGAAAAGAAAGGCAATGTCATAAATTCAAGGAAGGTATTTGAATGATACAACATATCTTGAACCAAATGACTCAAATAATTATTTCTAGGTACAATTGTTCTCAAAGAAGACATGGAGAGATAGCTCACAGATTATCCTTAAGTACAAACTACTAAAATTAATAACAACACAGTATCGCAAATAGCCAAGACAAAGCAAAGTGCAAATGGGTTAAGCAAATTCCATTGATGTCCAACATTCTAACTTTAGTAGCGACACAGTGCTATATTTTCATAGTTGCTGTAGTAATGGATTAAACCTGAACAACAAAAAAATAATTTCCAAACCTTAACCTCATCTCCATCATCGATCGGATGGCCGACTGACAACAACCTTCACCCTTTTGAGAATCTCAAAGCACAGACTACATCCCAGAGCAACGTTGATATATGTGAACGTGCTCACGTACTGAAGCTGATCGCAAGACATAGTGATATACTAGCACACGAAATAACTAATCAGGGTATTTAGAAGACCCTAGGAACAATATTCAAATGCTGAAGAATAGATCTACTTATTAAAATGATGTATATCTCTCCCTCAACCAAAAGACAATAGCTCATTTAAATATTGAATGGTAATGAAATAGCTTAGGAGCATAGTAACATATATATGCTTTGTACTCTATTGGTTATGTTCAGCGACACGAAATCCCAAACATGAGAAGATTCTTACCATTAGTGAGGGAGCTTGTCATCACCAAAAGAAAACGTTCCTATATAATCCATAACCTACTCCAACAAAATTTGGTACTGCTTAGTAGGAGAAAATGATATTTTTCTACTAAATCTAGAGACATCCATGGAAAAAAATCAGCAGTATGAAGTAATAGAAAATAACTGTTACCAAGGAACCTGCAGAACATGATGAACATTTTATATTTGTTACCAAAGAAAAATAAAGCTTTGGGTCATTTTGCTTCAGATTATTTTTAATGTCTTCTTGGTAAGGTTAGAGTTTAATGTTAGAATATGATATGTAGTAGAAATGTGGTTACTGGGTTTCATAAATTCATTAAGATTCTAACAACAGTTAGGCTATCATATGCAGAAGTAGCTTATAAAAAATATCTGGAAATTATTTAAAGAAAATTTAGTAAGAAATATTGGCACAGATTTATATATTTAAAGTGAATTCTACACAAGCTCACCTTCCTCCGCATCATTACTTGAAGTAAGATTCATAGCTAGATATAGGGATCGGCTTTAATAAAACGATAATTTATCAATAACAAATTTACCCAAGTTTTTCTAAATAATTGATTCTGATAGCTCCCCAACAATTATAATTGATAGATGATATTCAATTGAATATCAATGCAAGGCTGTGTCAGGTGTCCCTGGGCAAAGCATCCAAAAATACCTTTTTTTTGGATAGAAAAAAAAGGTTTAGAAAATTAGCCACTTGGCTCAAAGACATCATATTATCGGTTGATTTCCATGTCATGTGACCAGTTTCTTAACGTTTTCATACAGGACTAAAACCAAGCAAGAAATTATGTGCAACTCAAAACAGTGTCGAATAGTCCATCTTTATTTTGATAATCAATTGATAATCAGAATATTTTAATAGGAATCAAAATTTCAACTCTCTTATTTGTAATCAGAATTAAAGCAATTATCAAATAGTTATGCACGAATTTTATCAAATCCGACACCAAACTAAGGAGTTCAACCTGTCAAGGCTTGTGAGGAGATAAAAGAGAGGTAGTCTGAATAATATCTGCACAAAAGAGTAGAAGAAATAATAAAGTAAAACTGTTGAACACAATATTTGGGCTTATCGTAGGTTTGTTGAATGGAATAGGAAAATGTGTACGCTATAAAATCATTTCAAACTCCTCTGCAATTACCAACATGTATAAAAGTGCTACCTGGGTGCATTAATAATTAAATAAGGCTAGGAGCTCAAAATTTATGCACAAAATACTAACATCTGTTTTGGATCGCTAAGACATTCTACAAATCCACATGTAGTAGCAAAGTTCGTTACTAATACACGATTTTATGAGTAACTAAGGCATTTGTTTTCATTATTCTACTTTCCTAATATGTTATAAACAGTTAAAACAAGTTGACGATAATCCTAAGTAATGTTCTTGATGGGTTAACAAATAATTATAAAACCTGTAACCATTGAAAGCAGAGTTTCTAGGAGCCCTTCGAATGATTTAACCAGTTATGTACTTTAATTGGAACCATAACTGGTTAAGGGATTAGTGTATGAAATAACCTAATTTCATATTCTTTTCTAATAAGAGAGTCTTACGAATTAGTGCCTTGTGAATTAGGCTTTGATTCAGTTGAATATTTTTTTAGGAAGTGCACATATTTTGCCTTCTCTGATTGTCTCGTTGTTTCCTGGACAAAAGATCTCGCGCATAAACGTAAACCATCATCAAACAACAATATATGGGAGGAGCTGATTCAAAGACCGAACTGGGTAAGAATTTCTTCTAAATGAGACCAATATTGGCAACTAATAACTGAATACCCTAGAAATAAAAAGTTTGCCAAGACCTAACTTCAATGTGGGAAATGCTTGTACCAAGATGTGCTTGGTGAAAACCCTGTAGATTAGTTAAAATTATAAAGGATGCTTCTTGCAATAATGCAGTAAGTATATTTACTGCATTCCCTGCACCAACCCATAGAATTCGGTACTAGTTGATTTCCACTGATTAGTTAGAGAAGAGCTATAATTTGACTCTTATAGGTAGATAACCCAGAAAAGAGAAGTAAAAGAAAAGAGATATCTCTTTCTAGCTGAATTATAATAATAGAACCAAGTGAACCGTCAAACTACTCGGTTAGTAACAATATTAATAGAATCCTGAGCTGAACTTAGTTTGGTTCTGACCTTTTACCGACGATTCAATTACCAGTAGTAGCTATGTCTGCAGAAATGACTCTACAGGTTCTATTTTTAATTAAGTTAAGCTCTAATTGTCAAATCATTTCTATTTGTTATCTAATAACCAAGTGCATACAGTATTAGTATAGAATTTATTATCATCTTTGATATCGAGATACTGGGTTGTGAAAGTTATATTATAGCTCAAATTATGACATGAATAATGCTGAGTTATGCAATGTTTTTTTCTTTATTGATGTCTTCGAAGTACTATTTGAGTTTTTCTTATTTATATCATATTGTATTATATAGTGTTTTTCCACAATGGTAGAGTTCTTTGATGCATATTCTTGTTTTCTTTGAAAACCTTAAGAATATATCTATTGGGCACTGTATTAATATTGATATAGCTTGGGTAACGAATATAACAGAATGAAACTGTGGGAATGATTCTATTAATACTTGTCTGAGAGAAATAAGTTACAAAAACTAAAGTAGTAATAACACGACGTTAATGTTGCTGTTTAATATAGTTAAAACTTCTTGTATATAATATCTGTTTCAGTTTATTATTTTCCAAAAGAAATACCTAGAGTACAAGTTCTGTAAGCAGTAATTTGATAGGATAATGTTTGAATAACTTTCAAGAATACTTATTATAGTATTCTGACTTACTTAAGGAGACTATAAAAAATTAATATTAATTGAAGTAATTAAGAAATATCAAGACAATTTTTTTATATCATAATATACAAAACACCAGTTTTAGTCATAGCTATGTTGTAAATTGGTCTTCCTGGTAATTTCATTCTTTTCTTGAGAAGAACTATACTTGAGTGGTTTTTATAAAGATAAGAGTTTAAATAGACTATATTGAAGAGCAAAATATGTCTATTCGTGTAAATGAATCCTATCAGTGTGTATTATTAAATAGAGTTGGTACTCAGTTTTCTAAAGTGTCAACTTCTAAAGCAAATATAAATTGATGGAAGAAACTCCTAAATCAAAAAGGTTTCATTTCTAGTAGCGAATTGATCAGTAATCTTTTAAATTCAGCATTTTGCTTAAAATTATCCATGAATCAATCTCTTAAAAAAGAATCGTGGTCTCAAAGCTCTTTCACTATTATTATTATGATACAGTTTTATAACTCGTTCATTCACATCAACTTTGTCTATTAAATATTAATGTGTTCAAAAAGGTCGGCTTAAAAAAAATTGCGGACAAATAATAAAAAAATTAAGAAATTAACTTTGAACACTGTATCTATAAGTTTCGTTAAAATCTAGTTTCTTTTTTGTTTTTATAATTTTTTACTCTTAACCTCCAAAAGGGTGAAGATAAATCTCTTCAAATATGTGTCTAAATATTGGCTATAGATAAGAAATATTAACCAATATCTCAGTAAGATAGCAAAATCAATCATATCAAAAATAATCTCTTAAATTTTCTACTCTTATGATTTCAAAAAAGATTACGAACTTAGAAATCTTCTAACTGATCAATAGTTGTTCTTCAACCCATACCAGAATAAATCCAATAGAAACACAGGTTAATAGGCTTAGAAATCATAGTATTTAGGAAAATAAAAAAAAGTAAGTTTCTCTTTTCGACTTTGTGAGAACAATAGAGAGGTTAGTGCTTAATGGAAGTTTCTAGAAAAAACACATGTAGGCATTTTCTAGTGACCATGAACTACAACCTGCTCTTTCTCAATAATTTCTTGACTAACAAGAAAGTCCACAACTTGTTGCCTATGATCTCCTTGAAGTTGTATAATATCCCCATATTCCTGATCCTTCACCACAGCTCCATTACACTTCAGGTTCTTTTTTAGTGCTTTGCATATTCTTTTAAGATCCAAATCATCTGCTAACCCAGTAATTGTTAATATACATTTTCTTCTATTCCTTTGTTGTAATCTTATATGCACTTTAGCACCCATAGATCCACTTTTAAATGCATCTGTATTTCCAATGTCTCCTATTTCAAATCCTTCTGCCATTCTTATTTTATAATGACGTGGCATTCTATTAATCATATTATATATTAACAAAAATATGAAACCGTTTAACAAGAAAATCAAATACTTTTTAAAAGAAACTATTTCTACAGTTTCATGTCGCTGAAGAATATATGTGGGGGAAATATTCCGAATTTGTATATATATTATGATATTTTATGTTTAGAGTAAGTACAATGGAAAATACTTCTGTTCTACAGGTTCAAGAGAACAAGAAGTACGAGACACTTCATACGACAAATGAGTTAATGAACGTATATCATAATGAAAGTGCTTTAAAAGTACTATTGAGAGATAAAGAGTATTTTTATAAATATATCTGGTGGTCTAAACATAGTGGTATGTCAAACAACGAAATAGCTGAAAAGGTGCATCGAAGTACGAGCCATGTTGCAACATTGATCTGTGCGATGAAATTTATCCAATACGACCCAGAGTCCTATTATTGTGGAACTGGGATTCAAGTTCAATGGGATGAAAATATGAAATATATATTTAAGAAAATGGTCTTAGAGAACACACCAGTAAAACAAATAGCTCTCACTTTTGGAATTAGTGAAATGACTGCTTATTTTAAAGCAAGGGCTATGCAGCAAAGTGGAGAATTTAAACACTTAACCTATGCTGATGTACATAAAAAGATTCGACCAAGAAGCTTCATTGGCACGCCAAGCTGTGCTAAAAGTGCTATCAACCTAAACACCCGAAGGATTGTAAGGATGACAAAAAAAGAAGAACCTGAAGATGCTGGCTTGAAGAGATATGGTTTAAACAATGAGCAATATAAGTTAATCTGGAAGATGCACCAAACAGGATCAAGCGATGCGGAAATTGGGACTGTCGTTGGCAGAACAAAGGGACATGTTCGAAACGTTCTGGAAGGTTTGTGCTTTATAAACTATGACCCAAATACATTTTATGCAGGTGAAATTGGTCTGAAAACCAGATGGTCAGTTCAACAAACCAAAGATTTTATTCAGCAAGTTCAGGCGGGAGTACCAGTAGGCGCTATTGCTAGAGCATACAAAATAAGTGAAATATCAGTGTACTACAAAATAAGAAAACTGTTTCATATGGGTCGTAATAAAGTTTTTCATTTGAGACATTCAGTTCTTGAAAATCTAGAAAAGCGACAAAGATTACATCTAGAAAAGAAAGAAAATTTAAATAGCTCAAGTGATCCACCTAACAAAAAGCAGAAACTTAGCCTTGAGGCGAATAGCTCTCGCTTAAACGAGCGGTGTAGTCGCAAAGGTGCTTGGAGCAAGCAAGATTACGAAACAATATGGAAACTACATAAGGAAGGTAAAGAAACAAAATACATTGCAGAGGTAATGAAACGTGGCAGCTCTGGAGTTAAACACAAACTTAGAGATCTTGAGAGTATCTACTTTAACCCTAACACATACTTCGAAGGAAAGCACCAAACATTTCCAAGTTACAGAATAAGTTGCAACAGTGAGGATGAGCTCATACGTCTTCTTGAAACTGGAGAGTCTTTGAAGGACATTGCCTTGTATTTTGAGCTTAGTGAAATGCAAATATATATGAAACTGAGGACATTGAGGAAAGAGGGGAGGTTAAAACTGGGATATGGCGATCTTGCTCAGCTAATAAAAGTAGGATCAGAGAAGCAAGGCTATTTCAGTTCCGAAGAAAGTTCGGAACATAGTAAAAAGTATCTTCAAGATACATCTAATCACTATCCACTGGAATTCAGTCGAACAATATCACTACCTGAGGGGCAAGACGGTAAAAAAAACTTTGTTTCCAATGATCATGCAGCTGACTGTACGAGCACCATTAAAGACAGAGAACTAAGCTCGGTCTCTTCTATTACTATAGGCAGCTCAAATGGCTTCTAGAATATACCTTACAACTAGCTATCCGACCGGGTGCAATATTGTTTGGTTCTTGTAATATATATGATATGGTTAGAAACTACCATAACCTACTCATTCATCACATTCTAGTCTTTTCATTTTATTTGCTTACATTGTTGTATTCGAGTTGAAAGAGTGAGAGTTCAAGACAGTTCACTTGCAGAGTTGTTAAGTTCTTAATTCTTGGTAGTTCCTTTAGCACAACACATGAGAAGAGATTCTGTACTGCTAGCGATTAGGTTTCTACTAATACCTCTAGAAGATAAGTATTACATAAACCTGTAGAGTTTGCATCTTTTCATGCAGTTTAATTTGACCCTAAAGTTAGAGATACTCATATCGTAATGCTACACAAGTATAGCTATTACTTGCTACAGTTGAGTTAGCTTTGCAGTGGTCTTGTACAAGAGATAGGCACTGGCTCTGTTATTGTTCATATAGTTTAAATTAAGCATGAACGAAGGTAGAACCTTCTTCGCATATATGTAGCAGCAACTGAATATTAAATACTCCCCATAAGAGTTTCTTAAGACTGTCAAATTATGCTGTTATTAGCAAACGTCAAGAGTTCTTTTAGCAACAATATTAGGAGTTAAGTTCAACGGATAACTTAATCAACTTCCTCCATCTTAGAAGCATCTTCTTCATCATCTCCCTCCAATTCAGGAAGATCATCAAGCTCATTCAAATCGTCATCATCTTCGTCGTCGTCCAAACTTAGTCCGAGTTTGATCAGTCTGTGAATTCTTTTCGCAAATTCGGCTGGGGCTTCCAGCGTAAATCCCGAAGTCAAAAGACTTGTCTCATACAGTAACCAAATAAGGTCCTTAACAGTTTTATCCGATTTATCAGCTTCCGCCTTCTCTCTGAGAGCTCTTACAATAGGGTGCTCTGCATTAATCTCCATTGTTTTCTTTGAAGACATGTATCCCATAGAAGAATTATCCCTCAAGGCTTGTGCTTTCATAATTCGTTCCATGTTAGCACTCCATCCATATTCCCCAGTCACTAAACACGCTGGTGAATCCTGGAGTCTTTGGGAGATAACCACCTTTTCAACCTTGTCATCTAGAACTTCCTTAATTAGTTTGGTTAGTTCCTCCGTTTTGGCTTTTTCCTCTTCAAACTTCTTCTTCTCTTCTTCACTTTCATCTAGTTTCATGCCCTCTTTACTTGCAGAAACAAGTTTCTTTCCATCATACTCCTTCAGTTGTTGAACCGCATACTCGTCAATTGGGTCAACCAAGTACAAACACTCGAAACCCTTTTTCTTCAGCTTCTCCAGAAATGGTGAGGTTTCAACTGCTTTTCTACTCTCACCAGTAATATAGTAAATTCCTTGTTGGTTTTCAGCCATTCTGGATACATAGTCCTTCAGCGAGGTCATTTCTTCACCAGACTTCGTAGAATGATATCTTAGTAGGTCAGCTAACTTATTTCGGTTCTGGGAATCCTCGTGAATTCCAAGTTTAAGGTTCTTCGCAAATTGCTCATAAAATTTATTATACTTTTCTGGGTCCTCAGCAATTTCTTTGAAAAGCTCAATACACTTCTTCACAAGATTCTTTCTGATAACTCTCAAAATTTTATTTTGTTGAAGTGTTTCACGCGAGATATTTAGAGGAAGATCTTCAGAATCTACAACTCCCTTTACAAAACTCAGCCACTCTGGCATAAGCTCCTCACAGTTATCCATAATGAAAACTCTTCTTACATAAAGTTTGATATTGTTGAGTTTCTTTTTACCACCCTCAAACATATCAAAGGGGGCTCTCTTTGGAACAAACAATATTGACCTGAATTCAAGTTGTCCCTCAACACTAAAGTGTTTTACTGCGAGATGTTCTTCCCAGTCATTAGACAGAGACTTGTAGAACGCAGCATATTCCTCTTGGTTAACCTCATCAGTCTTTCTCATCCAAATAGGTTTCTGTTTATTCAAGATTTCCCACTCGTTAGTGACTTCCTTTACTTTCTTTGTTTTTTTCTTCTTTTCGCCATCTTCACCCTCTTCCTTTTTATCTTCCTCTTTCTCATCACTTACATCTTCAACTTTTGGCTTATCGTCATCCTCTCCTTCTTTGTCTTCTTCCTCTTCCTCGGCCTCATCATCAGTGACTTCTTTTTCTTCAGTTTTCTCAACCAAGAGACTAATGTTGAAACCAATAAACTCAGAATGTTTCTTAACGAGATCTTTCAGTCTTCTCTCCTCCATATATTCTGTCATATCTTCCTTCAAAAACAGTACAATGTGAGTCCCTCTTTTAATCTCCTGATAACCAGTAGTTTCAGGGCCATCAGGACTAACAGTAAAACTCCCTCCAGCAGAACTTGACCAAACATGTTGTTCGTCGTCGTTACTCTTACTATGAACCTCCACCTTTTCAGCTACGAGATACGCAGAGTAGAAACCTACTCCAAACTGACCGATCATAGAGACATCTGCACCAGCTTGAAGCGCTTCCATGAAAGCTTTGGTCCCTGATTTCGCAATGGTACCAAGGTTGTTAACCATTTCAGTCTTCGTCAGACCAATACCAGTATCCTGAATAGTAAGGGTCTTGTTATTCTTGTCAGCGAATATTTTGATTTCCAAGTTAGGATCAGCTTCCAAAACTTCAGGGTTTGTGATACTTGCATATCTTATCTTGTCTAGGGCATCGGACGCGTTAGAAATGAGTTCACGAAGGAACACTTCTTTTTGGGAGTAAAAGGTGTTGATGATGAGTGACATCAACTGCGAGATGTCTGCAGCGAATGCGAACTTCTCAACTTCAGCGTTTTCTTCAGGCATGTTAAATTATTTGTTTGGATTTGAAAATTATCTTTGGTTTTTCTAGAACAACCAATATTCTAGAAATGTTAATAGATGCCTGATTTAGGCAGTTTGGGTTCCTTTCCTACCGTTAACTTACGTTTTGGGCTTAAGAGAAAGACCAAACCTAAAGAGAAACGACATTTGTCGCTTCCGAGTTATAGAAACATATTGCACCTCTGTAAGGAGTTTTAAGGACTTAGACAGACGTATGAAAAATATTTTTTCCTCTCTTAATCCAAATAATTGGTTATCACTTTATTAAACAAATCTGTTTTGGTTTTGTTAGTCGAACTCCAAGTTCATGGAAGCTGGTTGAACAAAGGGAGTAAACACAAGTAGAAAGATATTCACTTCCTGCAAAGAGAATTAAATGAATTTTATTTATTACTTAGCTATTCAATAACATGTATCTAGATGTATCACACCAACATGATAATTAACTTAGGAATTTCTTAGGACAAAGTTCAAGTCTTTAAGCCGCCTGGGTCTTACTACCTTCTTCACAAAACAATATTATCTAGCATTATCCTAAATATTCTGGGAAATAAATGAAAGTTTTATCTTTATGATAAAACAAAAACAGTAGCAGAATAATGTAACAAGGAAAATAAGTAAACGTGAAAATAATGCCTCAATTTCAAGTGATTTCAGTTAATGGTAATGAAGTCCCATGTGCTTCAGGCTGTACTATCCATCTGATTATACTCCTCATATTTTATTTCAGCCCCATTTAAGTTCCCCTGTTGTCGTTCTGTACTTGTAATTGGAATCCGTAGCTTTGACATTCATAGTTACTATCACTTGGCTCCAAGTTTCTGCTAAGGCGTACATTCTGCTTTGTTACAATTAAATAACTTACTTTTCATCGTCAAAGATTTTTTTGTTGAGAAATAGACAATAGCTTAGGTTATATCTTTTAGTTTTTAGATTAATCATAGGAGAAACCCTTGATCCCAGAAAAAATAAAGATGATACAGTTTATATTCTTTCAGTCAGATCATGCTCCATCGACTAGACCCTTTAACGAGGTTTTACAATATTCGCCTTTTGCAGTCCTGTACAAAGTTAATAGTTAATTCTATATTATTACTTCAACTCTTTTGAAGCTAAGATTCAATAGTTAATGGCCATATCAAGCCCGCCAACGAAGACAGAACCTAATTCAAAGCCCTGTTGCCGAAAGATGCCACTCACTGGGATCGCTTTTCAGTGAAATAAGGTGGCGGTCTTCGAAGGTAATACTTTCTGCTATTCTTTCCATTGCACAAGAGCTTAAGGTACAAAGGTACCACGATGTTTCATCTCTATGTTTGATCAACAAGAACCCCGATATTTTTAGGTTAATAATGAAACCGTAAAGCACAAAGGCTTAGTATATCTGTAGCCCCTCTCTGGATATTCTTAGTTTATACTGGATAGAAGTACTGAATCTTGTGATAAGGATTAAGCTTTAAAGATGACAGAAGGTTTTTATATTATCAAACTGTTGTTAGAGCTACTTTCCTGTCACAATTGAAGAAATAGCTCGTGAGAACTATTCTTACGCATTTTAGTTTACGCAAGATTAAGAACTTCGCTAGCACTCTTTTTTTTTTATTTATTCATATTTTTCTGGGCAAGAAGAGTAAATTTATTTTAATTAATCTCCCAGAGACCGAAAAAACAAGTCGCCAGTTGGGAAGCCAAAATGTGCGTAATGAAACTCAGAAGAAATTGTCATAAGATCAATCGAGTTTAGGCGCTACTATTCCATCCACTAGCTAAAGTTTTCTTGAGAATACCGGAAACACCAAACAATAACAATAAATTTATTTATATATAAATTTACCCCCCCCCTACAAGCTCTAGTTAAACATTTTTCGAGACCTTGCACTGAAGACCGATTACTAATGAGATTTGATAAGTACTGTAGTATTTTTTCTCCACATTAAATATTTTATTTTTTTCTTGTGTTTTTATTCTAGAGACGAAAAAAATAAAAAAATAAGTTCGAACTCAAATTATGTTTTATTTAAGTATTGATGCACCACTTGATAGGTTCAATAGCTGCCAACACAAACTCTCATCATGTGCAGTTATGGAATTCCAAAAACCAATGTTAATGGATCAAGCTCCATGAGAACTATGTGTGTTGCGTAAGAGGTAAGGTTTGTGTAAGAGAGAGTTATATATTTCTTCACCCATACACTTCAGATATAGCTTGATTCTCCTCGGCGATTACAGCAAACTTTATGTACACTTAATTCTTGACAGAAAGTTCAAAGCAGAATCATCATAAAAAAGAACGCAACATTGGCTGCCTTAATTGTCTTTTTCAATTATCATGTACGCTTCTTAATATATTTAATATAAAATTCTCAAACCGGGTTATTCTTTTATGGCGTGTATCGAATAATTTGCATGATTGAAAAGAATATGTGTATTTATCATGCTGGATGTTACCTAACTATATTTTCTACCAGAATAGTATTAGCCCAGACCTTCAAACTTTTAGAATAAGTTTTCATGATAAAAAAATTTTACACATTAGAAGTGAGTATCTGACATGTAACAAGTTTAGTATTTAATCAAAAGTTACAGTTGCATCTGTAGTGAGATCAAATGATGTTGATGATATAGAATTTTTTGAATATTGTTTCCCCAAGAGATAGGCCAGATCTAGAAACTAGTAGATTATACTGACACAATTCTCCAATAGGATGAAGAAATCAACTCTGTTACTAAACGAGTATTAGGTAGGGAAGCTGATCTTGTTCAAATGAGTTCGATGTGCGTTTTCGATATCACCTGAAGATGAAAAAAAATGCGATGCAGCCTATGAGCATTAAATTCAATTTCGAACAGAGATATATCCGCTTTTTCTACCCATTATAGGATTTTTTTTTTGGGGGGGGCACTTGGAGGTTGGAACCCCTTCAGTTTTACAAGGAGGACATAACTGACCTCAAGCCGTTCCTACATCGTGTGGTACTTGAACCCACTAAATCACCCCCCCCCCCCTCAGGTTTTCTTTCCATGACATATTTTAGAGATGCTGTTTGATACCGAGGCAAGCACTAGCATTGATGATCAGCTCAGTTTGATCCATTTTATTCACCATTAAATTCCAGGATATTCATTCCCTTTCGCTGCAGAGGTAAAATTGTGTCCTCTACGAGGACTGGGGAATAAGTATATCCAAAATCCACATATATATCTAGAATATTAAGCTCGAGATATGCGTGGACAACCATATTAAGCAAATAAATAAATAATTTTTAGTCGCTATTCCATCAAACACCCTAAGAACACTCTCGCATATCATTGCCTAAGAATATGTAAGAATAGAGCTAGGTATACTTTTTCTTAAGTATTCATCTGGGTAACAGATGAACGAAGCCTTCATGAGAGCCCTTGGCTGCTTGATTAAATAGAAAAAGTTTCTTAAGTTAGGATTTTGCTAGAGGCACAAGTGAAGGCATAATTTAGACAGCATATTTCCGATATGTTAAAACCAGCTATGTAGGTACTGGTGCAAAAGGTTATTTTCGAAGGTGAAAACATGAGTTCATTTTTGCGCAATAGTTTTACTTCATTTTATTTTTTCTGTATTTCCCACGCATAGAAAAGCTCATCTTTTGAATACTTGTACTATAGAATGCAATATATCTGTGTTGTATGAACTGTGCTATTCACAAAGAACAAACACCATGTCCGTTTTGAGCTCTATGCCACATGGAGTATATTTAAACCCAAACCTTCAATTGTCTACTTAGCTGAACTTAACTGACATTTTCATTTTTGTGGACCTCTGTGAATCTAAGAAAGAGGGAGTCCCTAGTATCTATGCTAGCTCAGAAGGCGACAGTGAATCGCATAATAACAGACGAGCTTAGTCAAAGAACTAACAGGTTATTTCCAAGGAACACATCCATATGGTGTGTTGAAGGGTGATACTAAGAATACCTTTCGATACCTGAGACAGTAGAAATATTATTAAGGTAAATTCCTCGTATTATGACACTATAAAAATATGAAGTTCAGTAGAAAGAGTGGATGAGGTGTTGATTGAAAATTATTGCAGTAGGAAGGGAACTAAACAGACGATTGGGTTAACATCTGTATTATTGCCATCACTGTCGTCTGCTAAATTATTGAAACTTCTGCATGACTTTTTCCGACTCCGCATATTGATTTGTTATCCTCGGTATTAAAACTGACTCATGCGATTGTTTTCTTGGTGATGCAATTCTGCTAGTTTTTAGTCGTTGTTAAATTTGAAATCTTCCGATTAGATATACTCTCCAAAACTTAGGAATTTTTATGAAGGGATGGTTAATATGACAATATAGGTTTCTAGCACTTATGAAGTCTTTCCTTATGGAATTATTCAGTAAGATGTTAAATATACTTTGTATCTTATCATACTTTACAGTTTTCCACAGCAGAAACAGGATCAGCTGCATCGAGAACTGTGGCAAAGAAACTGCAAAGGTTTACCCAATATTTTTTGTAAATTATCAGGAATAACTAAAACTCTATAATGAGATTTAACTTAGAATAGTAACAAAAAAGTAACGAAACTTGTTGTTGCAGGCCATTGAAGCTGTTTTTTCATGAAATTAGTTTAACTCTGGTCCTTTTGTTCTATCAATTTAAACTATGTAGCACTCACTTTTAGCCGTGAGAACATGTAATTTATATTTTTAAGTTCTTTCATTCAATATAAATTTTGTTGATCTATCTATGACGTCATTATCTTCCCTAATCTAACTTCTATGGAAGAGCCAGTAGAATGCGGTACTTATTATCCCTGTTCCATTTCTTCCAATCATCTCAATTAGATTCTCTGATTATAAAAAAAAAATCCAGTTGTAAATCTCGTATGTCCAATTTGTCCATATTGTGAAATTTATGCATATCGAAAACAGTCAAGCTAAAGAAGAACACAAACAAGAATAAGCTAAAATGAACTCAAGCGATTACTCTTCAATGAACTTTTCACATACAGTGCAAGAATTTACCCCAGAGGATCGAGGTCCCCTGACGCTAAGTAGTAGTGAAGCTGATCGTGATACGTTGGACTTAGACTCTGACTCCGACTCAGATGGAGGTTTTGATGATTCTTCCAGTTTATATGGTGGTCCTGAACTTGATGAAAGAGATATAGACGATAATGAAATGGAAGATAAAAGAATAAAAATGAATCAAGCATTAGCAAACGGAACAAGAGATTTTACACTTGCTGCGTTTGATATGAAGTTTAAGAAAGCAAAAAATTTAAAGGAACTCAAGTCATATATTAGAAAAGACTTTGAACATATTGTATTTACTGGAAAAATTAATTTAGAAGACGCAAAAAAACTTTTGATATCAGTAAGTGAAAACTGTGAAAAGTTATTAGATTCAAGAAAAAGTGTTAATATTGCTCCTTCTGTTGATTGGTTATTCTTTCAAAATATTAAACTCTCTTCAGATATATTTTCATGTTTATGTAAAGTATTTTCATATTTTCAACTAAGATTACTTGATGTACAAAATTGTAAGTTGATTGATAAGGATTTAATATCTTTATCTGAATATCTTGAAAAGGCTTTTTGTTTAGAATATTTATGTTTAAAAGGAAATTCAATAACACCACATAGAAAATTTTCAGAAGCTTTAGAAAGAAATAGATCTTTGAAAACTTTGAATATGAGTAATATAACACCTTCTCCACATCAATTAAAATATTTTTTTGATAAAGTTGTTAAGAGTAAATTAATAACTCTTAATTTATCAAACTGTTCTATTGGTGATGATAATTGTGAATTATTATGTGATCTTATTGGAAATAAACGTTGTAGAATAAAAGTTTTAATATTAAATAATATTGAACTAAGAAAAGATATATCTGGAATAAGTATTGCAGAAGCACTTTCTCATAATACTTATTTAAAAGAACTTCAATTAATGAGAAATGAGTTATCTAACGAAAGTGCAAGAGCTTTTATAAAAGCAGTTGAGTTATCACGACAAAAACTTTATCGAAGAAAAGATAAAGAAAAATCTTTAATTGCAAAAATGCTTCCAGACAGTGTTAAAAGAAATATGAAAAAACCTGAAGCAGTTTTTAATAATTCGAGTTTATTAAACTTTACTGACTTTGATTTAAGAAATAGTTATCTTGAGTTAGATACGGTAAATAAAAGTTTGGTTGTATTAGCACTAAATGAAAATAATATTGATGAACTTCATTTACAAAAGTTAGACAAAGTGATAAATGAAAATCATAGATTTATTTTTGAAGAAGTTGATGGAAAACTTATATTTTGTAATAAAGCTTTTAGTTTAGCAGAAAATAATAGAGGTGCTGGATATATTGCTGATGCTATTAATTTATTATCAGATGTGCAACTTAATATCGGAAGAAAAACTTTAAGAAATTGTAGAGCTTTAAGAAGTAGAGAATCTGATGAAGAAATAACTATGCTTCATCTTCTTATTTTAAGTGCAGAAAAAAGTTATGAACTGGATAAATACATTGAAGTATTAACTTTATTCTATAAAAAAAGGTTATTTGATTTTAAAACAGTTTGTAGAAAAAAACAAACATATGAAGATTTATTATTGAATCATAGCCGAGTTGAAATAAGAGAGTTTGCAAAGAAATTAAGTTCAAGAGCGAATAGGTTTTTTCTAAATCAGCAACCTACTCATGTATCAGATACTTGCAGAGTATATTTTGGTCAAGATATGCAAACAAAAAAAAGCATTGCTTTAAAAGATATAGAGAGTACAGAAAGTTTTCAACATGAACTTGAAATGCGAAGTTGCATTGCAAACAAAATTAATCAAGAATCTCCTGGAAAAAAGACCGAATTTCATAAACACATTTTATCTCATATATATACCAGTCCTGAAGAACAATATTTTGTATTTCCTTTACTTGGAAAAAGTTTATTTGATGTTATTCAAAGTGAACAAAACTTTGTTTCTTCGATTAATAGTATTAGACATATCGCTTCAAATGCTGCAGATAGTCTTTATCAACTACATTCTCATGGTTTTATTCATGGTGACTTTAAACCTAGAAACTTCTTAAAACATGAAAAAGGAAACTGGATGCTCATTGACTTTGATAACTGTTTTTCTAAAGGAGAACCAGTATTTGATAATACACTACATACAAAGTTTAGTTCAGCATATTGTGCACCTGAAATAGCTAAACATATTTTTTGCTACACGAGTGAAGCTGAGAAGAAAAGAGTTGTTGCTGATGAAGCTTTAGATATTTTTGCTTTTGGAGTTGTTTTATTCGAATTATGTACTGGTATATCTTTATTCCCTTCAAGATTACTAAGTGATAATATATTTTTACCTGATGTTAGAGTTGAACTTGTGAACTGGTTAGGAATACCAAAAGAGAAATTAGATAGAGTTTTTGCAAGTAAACAATTTTCTGAGAATATAATACCTCCTTCTTCGGTGATGTATGCTAAAGACTTGATACAGCTTTGTCTTTCTGGGGATCCATTAGACCGACCTTCTTTCAATCAAATACTGTCCCACCCTTTTTTTAAAGAGCCGAAAAAGTTAGAAAAGAAGGAATCTTATGTTGAAAAAACTCATGTGTTTGTGTCTCATGTTCAAGCTGAAGCAGCAGGAACAGTCAAAGATATTTATTATTATACTAAAAGAAAAAAATGTTTAGCTTGGTTGGATATGTTTGCAAATGATCTTACTGTAAATGGAATGTACAAGGGAGTAAAAAATTCTAAAAGTTTTATTGTTATTTTAACCAAAAGTATCTTTCAAAGGCCTTATTGTGTGTTAGAGTTCATGTGGGCTTTTGACTTGAAAAAAACTATGGTTCCTATTATTGAAGTTGATGACAGAGAAGGGTTTTATCCTTTTGATAGAGAAGAATTTGAAAGAGATTGGGCAGACGATAACGAAAATTTTTATGATACAATGGCAAGAAATCTGCTGGCAATTTCAAGTCTTGAGTTTACAGGATATTTAGCAAATAGCTCAAGAAGTATTCAAAAGGCAAAAAAAGTAGATTCAAAAGTTGCTAGGGTTGTAAAGCTACTAAAAGATAGAGTTAAGAGATATTTGTTAGAACTTATGGATAATAAATATCTTATTCCTTATCGTCGAAGGAACTATGAAGCTAAGGCTATGATGGGTGAAGTTATGAGGAGGATGATGTTTTCGCCAGAAGAAACTTTAAGAAACGAAGTTGAGGAAGTAAGAAAGAAAACTATGGTTAATGAAGATATGATATATGAAGCAATGGATTTCACTGTTATTGTGTTGAAAGGACCTGAATGGAAGAACTCAGATGACCACTTTACTATTTTTATTCAGGACATAGAAACTGCTCTGAGAAAAGAATCAGATGAGTATGAATTATCCACTCTAGATTCAACTGAACCATATAAAGAGAACTCAAATAGTCCTACTATTTTTTTAACCCTCATAACTCCTGGTTTTTTTGGATGTGAGCATGCGAAGACGTTATCACAAGTTGAGTCTCAGTGGTCGTCTCATAATCCACCAATAGTTGCTGTACAGGAAGGGTGGTCGTTGGAAACAGAAGATGAACCTGCTGTTGAAACAAAGTTTGGAAGTATATTTAGGCACTCAGAGTTGTTGTATTTCAGACCTAAAGATAGGCTAGCATACGAATATCATGGCTTAGTGACGGAAATTGTTTCGAGGATAAAGCACGTAGGAAGTAGATTAGCTACTTCATAGTTTACTATGTAGCTATATGTAAATCTGTGTATTAGCTCTCTGTAATGTCTGTGCTTTTTGTTATTGTTTTTTATCGCTTTTAATAAAAACAATGTAGAAACTATCCTTCAGCTAAGTGCTGTTGAACAAGAAATTCCATGTAGTACAGGTGGCAACTAACTTCATTACTCATGCGAAGCATTCGCCTTTTAAGGTTAAGATGGCTGCCGTTCCAAACACTGCTTTATGGCGTAATTTCAAAGACCACGCTATGAGCAAAAAACTATAATCAGGATCCAAGTTTTCCCTTCCCTTAAGCTATACTTCTTAGGTTTATTTGACTTTGTACAATAAAAAGCATTGCCTATTTTATAGGAACGAGTTTCATGAAGTGTCACCTTCCATGCATGGTTTAATAGCATGGTGATAGGAAACTTCATACCTAGAATTATGAAAAACCAAACTTGCCATAGCTTGCCACCCTTATATTTTCCAGATTCATCCATTTTAAGAGTCAAATAGAAAGATTTAAATTTGATTGAGCCATGTCATTAATTTTACATAATCTAGTATTTCTTTATATTCATTGAGCAATTTTCTTCTTATTTGGTCTAGGTTAGCAGGTAAAACAAGTACTAATGCGAAGCTGGCTTTACATCCTAAAATAGAATATGAATTTGTAACACTCAAGGATCCGAGAGGAATAAAATGGCTCAAAACTGCAATTTTTGTCAAACATATTCGATTTTTTCTTGCTATACCATTCACTAAGTTTGACCTAGGTTTCTATGAGTTCAAAGTGAACAGAATAATTGAGCACATATTCAAGAGTATATTATATTCATAAGCCATACTTTGATAGAAACCAGTGATGAGCCCCTTCATTACAAAGAAAGATTTTGTATGCATTCACTTGTGCATAAATCATAGTCAGTGAATGTGAGTTAGATGCATTGCTTCCATTAATAATAAATTACTGTGTTCGAGATATTAACTAACTACGTGCTGCCAAACTTCTGATGATTAAAAAAAACATTACCAGCTGACATCAAGGTGATGAATACTAGGTATGGTGCTACAAAACATGGACTAGTTTCCAGTAATTCCTTTCTTCTCAAATGGTCTGTTACTAATGTTGCATATATAGCCATGGCTTAAGCCCTTGATGGATGGGTTTCTTATGCAGCAAGTTGGGTCCCTAACTTCTTTACTTTGGTTCAACATAGGTTTCTATATCTAAAACTCAATCCTTTGGGTTTATGCAGTTCATTAATTCTTTTACTTCAAATTTTCTAGCAAAGATAATTATTGCACAAGCTCTAAGAAATCTATTATTACCCTAGTACAGCCCGCTTCTGAATACTTTACGAGAAGTTTGATTATTATACATTCTTAATGCGTCTATGGATTCGAGAATCAACTGTTATTTTTTTTCTAGGATTTCTTCTTTGCATTTTAATACTTGATTGCACAAGAATACTATTTTTTGAAATGGATGAGACAACTAGGAACTAAGCTACCAAATTTATCTATAATTGTATTCCTTGTAAGGTTGAAATTCCCAGAAACGTAGTTAGACAAGATTTCTAGCTCTAGTTTTCTCCTTAAGATTTTTATTGCTTGGTCAATTAGATATATGGTCTATTTCTTAGTTAATCTTAACTTCCATCTCCTAAAAACTGTATTTTGACCATTTTATCAAGGCGACCCAATATATTTGTTATCGATTTATTGGCGTTTCAATTAGTTATTCTTGTGATGGATTTTCCTTGTTGCACCTTTCGAATAACTAACAAGAGTTCGTATCAAATGTGAAAATGAAACTAGGAAAGAACCAAAATCTTTTCCCTCAGCTACTATAGAAATCTACACCATTTTATTTATTTGATATATTTAAGATATACATTCTTAAAACTAGCTAGTTTAAAGTACATTGGCGCGATCCACTGAGCTCTTATGCTATTATCTCGCCGAAATATTCCTAATTGCCTTTGTAGACCAATTTGGAAGAGAATTTGGAACCAAAAAATAGATTTATATCAAATTCCTGTTTTTTATAGCATTAAATATAAGAGCTTAGGATGCAAAGTTAAGGTAAAATCATAATTGCACGTTACTTAAGACCGATATAAGCAAGGCATTGTAACCTTCAGTATTTGCTGGGATATTTGGGGTTTGTGCTCTGCTGTTTCAAGTACTTATGTGTTGACCCCTATATTGTAATTCTTACACCAAATATAAACTAAGACATAATTGTTGTGTTAATATGTGTCTCAGAATCAGTTATTGTGGAAAGAGTCATATACTCAGCTGCTTAGTGCCTGTCCCTCGGCTTCGAAAGAGTACTTCTCTTGGTTGAAGAATATAATCAGCGACCCAATACATCATCGAAATTATTGTTTTAAATGATTATTTATCTAAGTATTTAGAATTCTCAGTTTATCTTTATATGTTTTCTTAAACTGGAAAATAATTGAAATAGCCAAGATTATAAAGGGAAATAACTTGGTCTTTGTCTTGAACACAACTAGGAACACTTTAAATGGTGAATTACCATATTCTCAATAAAAATGTATAAAATGTTTATTGAAATACATACCAAACTAAGTTCAAAAAATGAACAAGACTTATTTCGATCAACGATCCAGGGTCAGCTCGTATCACTAGAGAATATATTGTTTACTAGCAGTTTTGAAAATAACCCTGGAGATATAAAGACTGTCGCAGCAGCAAACCTGTTGAAAATCTCTGAAGGAAGCAAAATCAATACTATTTCGCTAGTCTTTCAGGTTAACTCTGAAAAAGTAAAATATTATGGATTAGATATTTATGAAAATGAATATTCTGATGAAAGTTGCGATATCAACTCATTTATTTTGAAAACCATTAGAAAAGTTGAGAATGAATACGCTAACCTGGAAAAACTCTATGAAACAACTGCAAACCAACTCAGACAGAGAGTTGAAGAAGTCAGTGAAGGTAAACGACAAGTTTTAATAGTTAGAAACATTCATTTAAATGGTATATATTATCAGATACCTTATAATTTGCAATTAGCTGTTTTGGGAAAAGCACCAAATGTGGTCTTTGGTGGAAGTTTTAATCCGGTGCATGAAGGGCATTTGAACATTGGAAAATATGGATTGCAATATATGAAAAATAAAGTGGAGAATGAATATACTGGGAAAGTTTTTTATGAAATGAGTTGTAAGAATCCAGACAAAGGAAAAGTAGACATAGCCAATATTATGGAACGTGTGAAGAATTTTAAGGAAGTAGAAGGATATGTTGCTATAACTCATGAAAAATATTCTTTATTCCTTGATAAAACATTTTTGTTTGAAAATAGTTACTTTTTAGTTGGATATGATACAGCAATAAGAATATTGAATAAGAAATATTATGGAAATAATCAAGTGAACTTAGTAAACACTCTGCTTGAAATGAAGCAAAATAAGACTATGTTCTTGGTTTTTGGAAGAGTCGACAAGAATAGTTTTCTAACTTTTGATAACTTTATGAACAATATTGAGGATGAAACCTTTTTTACTCTTGTTGCAAGTATGTTTATTTCTATTTCAGAAGATAAATTTAGAATTGATATTTCAAGCTCAGAGATAAGAAAATTGAAAGCACACAATCAGTAATCAACATTTAATATCAACTAAAGTAATAATACATAATTTTTATTTTTAAAAATCCAGTTGCTTTTCAAGAGGAATCTCAATAAGTTTTTGTTTTTTCCTAACATTTCCATTCGAGCTATTCTCTGGTTCTTGAGAATATAATGGTGAACACTGGTTTTCTGACTTTGCCCATAATCTGAAACACTTTGTAGCTACTCTTCTTTTTTCGGTATCAGAAGACTTGACAAACAACCTTATGCTTGGATCAAGAAATTCTTGTGGTAGTACACCATGACCATACTTTTCTTTGACAAGTGGACCAGCTCTCCTGGAATTCTTCTTGAAAAAAGAAATCCTATCTAAAGGATTCTCTCGTCCTTTTCCATGGTGAACTTTCATAACTTCAACTATAACTTCATCTTTAGTTAATTTCCCATTAGAAAAAGCAATTATTTGAGCCATAACTTCAGAAGCAATATTCTCTTTTTTCTCATCAATATATTTCTTTGGAAACGGGAGTTTTCCACAACAATAGTATAAATTCCTAAGTTGAATGTTTTTCAATATTTGTTTTGCTTTTATCATATCTTTTTCAGTGCTGGTAGAGTGTTTTATCAATGTAAGAATTGTATCATCTAACTGTATATAAACTTTCATATCTTCAATACTTTCTTGAATTGTTATATTTTTTTTCAACTTTTCACTATAAAAAGTTAAACTCTTGCTTGCAAGGTTTAAAACATCTTGTACCATAAAATCTACTGCTCTGTTACTCTTATGTTGATAAACAGCATCATGAAGCCTTTTTCTCAATTGAAATACGTCATAAAATAAAGGATCAAAAGCTTTTTCTGGAAAACATATTGTCCTCACTCCAGAAGCATCTGGATATACTCTAGCCATATTAAGCAACCTTTTATATTGTTGAACACCATTGACACCAGTAAAATAAGCATCACGAAGAAGATAATCAAGTTTATCTAAATCTAAACCACTTCTTTCATTATTTACAACTTCATACAACCATACTTTATCACTTGATCTTCCTTTCTTTGGGTTGCCACCTAGAATACACTCCTCAATGAAAATTATATCTTTAGGCTCAAAACCAGGAATATTCAAAAGTTCAATATTATTTTCTTTCAAAAGTTGCCTTAATATTAGAATACTTCCTTTTTCATGACACCATTTGTCATTTTTAATAAACAAGTTATCAAATAAGTGTGAAAAAGGGCCGTGACCAAGATCATGACAAAGTGCAGCAATGGAAACACAAAGAATATCTACAGGGGTTATGTTTAGCTCAGGTTGTTCATTTCGAAGTTTAAGAAGAAGTTCGAGAGATAAGTGTGACACTCCAAGTGAGTGTTCAAACCTCGTATGTACAGCAGAGGGGAAAATGTAGGACGCACTTCCAAGCTGTTTTAAGGATCTCAAACGCTGAAATTCAGGTGTATCAATAATTTTCCAGTGAATTTTAGGAAGTTGAAAGCTATCATGGACTGCATCTGTAACATACTTCTTATCTTGCAGATAACTTTCTGCTTCCATTGGATTTTATGTTGAAAGATGCACAGTAATGTCATATCGAGTTCTTCATAAATAATGGATTTGGAGAACAAATTGTTAAAAAGTGTTGAAGAAGGCATTGTGCTGGATTCATGTATTGATTTATTGCTAATTTACTTTAGATGAGTTCTCACAGCAAAACAATATTGAACATGTTGATTTGATCGGTAATTATTTTACTATATATTTACTTTAAGGTCGTTTGAAGAGTCTTTATGGCGACAAGTATCTTGAAATTGAACAAAAAGAAACAAACTTTTATGAACTCACTAAAGAAGCTGAAGGATATGTAAAGAATGGATCACCAGAAGTTCAATTACTGAAAGTTATTGTTGAGAAGCATGGGCTAACCACGCCGGAAACTAAAAAATATGGCGTTGGGTTTGGAAAATGTATGCGAAACAAATGGATTAAACAAGAGGGAGACCTCTGGGTTTCAACTACTTCTTTATCTGAGATTCAAGATGAGCTTAAGGATCAGCTTTCAATACTCTCTGCTGCTCAAGGATCTTTAGATGCGCTTCCACAGAAGATTGTTAAAGACTTGAAGAAAAGAAAATTAATAAAGTCAGTCAAAATAACTCATTACGCGTTTAAGAAAGGAGAAAACTGGGCATTGCAAAGAGTAAAAAAACAGGCTGCTCTCACGAAGGCAATGCTTGAAGATGGGTCATGGAAAACTACAACTTTTCGAGATACAAATTGGACCTCAACCGGTGTTAATCCAAATGGAGGACATCTTCATCCATTGATGTTAGTAAGAAGTGAATATAAGAAGATCCTTATTGGTATGGGTTTTGAAGAAATGCCTACTAGCAAATGGGTTGAGTCCGGCTTTTGGAACTTTGATGCCTTGTTTCAGCCACAGCAGCATCCTGCAAGAGATGCACACGATACTTTTTTCATAAAGAGTCCGGAAAAAGATGAGCTACTTGATGCCCCAAAAGAGTATATTGAACGAGTAAAAAATATTCATGAAAAAGGTGGGTTTGGTTCTATTGGATATAGATATGATTGGTCTTTAGAAGAAGCAAAGAAAAACATTTTAAGAACACATACAACTGCTGTGTCTACAGCTATGTTGTACAAGTTAGCAAATCAAGATGGAGGGTTTCAACCCAAGAAATATTTTTCTATTGACAGAGTGTTTCGAAATGAGAGTTTAGATGCTACTCATCTTGCAGAATTTCATCAGATTGAAGGATTAGTTGCAGACTATAATCTTTCTTTGGCTGACTTGATGGGAGTTATCAAACAGTTCTTTGCTGGATGTGGTATCCACGATATTAGATTCAAACCTGCCTACAATCCCTACACAGAGCCGTCTATGGAAATCTTTGGATATCATCCTGATTTGAAAAAGTGGACAGAGATTGGTAATTCTGGTATGTTTAGACCTGAGATGTTGAGACCTATGGGCTTACCTGAAGGAGTGAGAGTTATAGCCTGGGGGCTTGGTTTAGAAAGACCAACTATGATAAAATATCGTTTTAGTAAGATTAAGGAACTGTTTGGACATAAGATCAATATTGATGCAAACCAGAAAGCACCGCTTCCAAGAGTTGGTTAATTTCTAAAAACTGAGTTTACAAAATAATTATGGTTACTTTAAAAGACTAATAAAGTTTTGCTTCTGCTCTTCACTACCTTTAAACTTTTTCTCAAATAGACTAAGTACTGTTGTTCCAGCTTTTGATACTGCTTGTGGATCAGCACCTGCATTTATAAGCAACTCTACAACAGATAAACTTGGTTTTGCGTTATCTACACAGTAATGCAATGGAGTAAATTCAACTTCACCTCCTTTTTCATTCAACTTATTTTGATTCTTATACTCCTGAATAACTAGTTCAATTAAGTCACTTCTTTGCCAACTAGAAAACTTATGTAAAGCATTTAAGTTAAAATAATCTTTTCCAACTATATCAACTTCATTCTTTTCCAAAAGAACTCGTAACTCTTCAACAGTGACATCATGTTCAATAACTTTTGATAACGCTTTTTTCCCAATAGTCTGTGCAGTTGACTGAACTTTATCTAAGACCTTATTTCCACTTGCATTAAATATATGTTTCTCGACTGTTTCTGTCTTCTTTAACTTACTTCTCAAAGCACCTGCATTACTCTTCATAAATACGTTTGCCATGGGACTAGTTCTACCTACTAGATCATCAATAACTTTCTTCTGTTCAGACTCTGCTTTTTTAGATAAAGCTGAAACTTTTCCCTTAACTTCGTCAGACGCTTTTTCAATCCAATCTTCAAGTGTTTTAACTAAAAACCCTTCTCCATTCTGTTTAGCTACATCAAGTGGACCTCTTGAACTATTATCACTCAGAGTAATATCAGCCCCTGCATCAAGTAAAATCAATGCACACTCAGCAGCCTTCTTTGAACCATTAGCAGCACAAATGTGTAAAGCTGTGTCTCCAAACTTGTCTTTTTGGTTTATTAATCCTTTAGTTCTTTCATGAGTACATAATACTTTCATGGAAGCTGTTGCTGTTGAGTTTGCAGCCATATGAAAGGGACCTGATTTATTTGAAGTTGTTAAGGAAATATCAACACGTTCATCATCCAGAAGTACTAGAAGTGTTTCGGAGGTGTTGTTCGCAGCAGCGTATAAAAGACAGTGCCCACTGGTTGAAGATGCGACAGCATTAATCTGAGCTACTGTATATTCTGGATTTTTAGATTTCAAAGCTTCTTCGACCTCTTTAGCACCTGAACTGGCGACGATGTTCAAAAAGTCAAGTAGATTCTCACTCATTTGTGTTCTCCTGGTAGATTTCTATTATATACAGATCGCTTTGTATTTGGGCAGTTTCTTGTATTGTTATTTCTTGGAATTATGGAAGTTTGTAAAATTACATTTATCGGAATGGATAGTATTATCTTATTACACTAAGTAATAAATTGACAAACATGGTACATCTTAAAACACAAAGTTATAATATATTAAACATTATGAATCGATTTACCTGTAACAACACCCAATTTTGCACTCATTAAGTTACAAGCGAGAACGAACCTGTTTATATACATTTCCCTTGTTAACTCTTTCCGTGATCTTTCCCTTCTTTCGACCTTAAAAGCCTTCTTAATTATGATGTATCAGCTTGTCTCATTTTAACAGAGTTAAATGCTTCAAAATATTTGAATTTTCTTGTTTCATGGAATGCTTTTGAAGTTCTTATTATGCATAAAACCTTAGAAATAATAAATTGTTTACTCACCTTATCTTGTTTTCAAGTTTAAGAACATAGAAAAACTTATTAATATTGGAATGAACTGATATGTTTATTCTAAAAACCCAGAAGCCGATAATAAAGAGTGATTTAACTTAATTGTAGCAGCTGCCAGACTCTATGTTTCTGTGAAAGTCAACATTTTGTAAAGCCAAATGTATTTACATTTACCGGTGAGGCTTTACCTAATGAAAGGTAAGATGTTAAAAATTAGATTACTATGGATTATAAGGATATTTTCCCCTTCCTACAACTTCTTGGGAAATTTGTTCCGAAAACCAGTGACCTTGAAATAATAGTTACTAGCATCATTTTTGCACTAAGCAGGAGATCTAAATCTCAACTGTTTACCTTAGACTTTGGAAATTCAATGCACTATAAAATAGCAACATGATGTTCAATAATTTATAGAAGATGTATATGATACTTCCCTTAGTGTTGGAACTTTTTCAGCTACTTCATAGCTGGCAAAGACTAGGTTATTTAAGCTTAATTGGATTCCTATGACGTGATATAGGGAGAGGCATCAAACCAAGATAAAAAACTTCTCCAGGTTATTACAAAAAATTAGTCTGGAATCCTTTATTTCATGCAAGCGCTTGTAGTACAAGTTTTGATTTGATTTGTGGCTTTTAGTCGGCTAGTATAATAACCCTTAACTGGTAGAGTAGCTGTATGCAACATGTTTTATTGTTTCAAACTTGTCTGAGGTCTTAAATCACTAATGAGAACTTATTAATCTTTAGGTTTTCCTGTCTCAACTGGAATGGTTATTTTCCGTAGAGATATTTATACTTTTTGTATTTCACTAATTAATGCATTGAATAACGTAACCGGTACTTATACTATTTCCAACAAATTAACAAGGGTGTCTTAGTAACTAAACTAACTATTTATAGTGTATATTGTATGTCCTACGTATATATGAGGTGCCTTATTTACCTCTATTACAAGCTGCAGAGGTGTAGCCATTGTTTTACTTGTTTACATCTAATATTACTCTTGGCATGTTCAAATTTGTTCAAGAATGTAAAAATATGTATTCAGGACCATATATCTAGAGCTCTATATTTAGTAACAAGTTTCTTAACCATAGTAAAATAACTGTACTCAATTTAAATTAGACCAAACTCTACAAATATTTCTCCCCTTCTTTCATTTCATCAATATTTTTGATGTATTGAAACCCTAGATTGATCTACCAAAGGAATTTTTATATCTAAAATTATTTTCCCAGTCAGGCATATATAAGTTTCAGTGCTGCAGTATACAAGCTAATTATATTATTACTGTAGTTTTAGGCTATAACCGCTAAATTTTTACTTTTATCCGAGTGAGAAATGCTCAAGTAAAGTTCCGAAGTTAAACTTCTTTGAGTTGAAAACCTGTATATTAGTGTATTCCATAAAAACAATTTTTCTAGAATGTTGTTACTGAGAAGCAGATGAGTAACTGTGCTTGAATATATGGGTTGTTGTGGAATTGGATCAAAGAGCGAAACCTTACGGAAGAAATATTTAAATAAGGCGAAATTTGGAAATTAATGGGAACATAACTCAGAAATAGACAAATGGGGCTTCCCGAAACCTCTTTAGGGTCCTTCCACTGCATAGCAAGAGTTGCGCTTCTTTTTCTTAAGCTTTATATTTTTAGTGATTTAGATTTATTGAACATTATTGAAGATTGGTAAGGTTTGCAGAAGTATCTGGAGATGAAATCCTAAATATATGAAGTATTCAAGCAAATAAGGATATATATTAAATGGTGCTAGAACAACCTCTTGTACAAGAGTATTCTTCCTATATGGAAGCTGAGCCACAATAAGCCCTCCTACTGCAGAATGACTGTTTGCTCTCTTTAAGGAGCTATAAAATAATTGTTAAGAGTACCTAAAACATTTTGGCACTACTTTACCCTAATAAAAGCTAAGCTCTAGACTTGGCTGAAGAGATAAATAAAATATAAGAACTGTTGGTGACTTGGTTTGTGATTTTTTTTTAATTCTGTTCTTATTCTTTTTTAAAATGTCTACGTTATACTTGTTTTAGCCATGATTATAATTGGCTACAAATTCTAAATACATATACAGTTAAATTTAATAAATAAATAACAGAAGTTGAATTTAATGTAACCTATGTATCATGTAAAGTTGAGACTTTGATCAATATGGTCGAGCTTTCTGCATCATTTCCATCTTTTGAAATTACATCCAATAGACTTTAATTAAACTTGAAGCCCTGAAAGAAAGTAGAATAGAAAATGACCCGCGAGAATAAAATAAATAAATATCGATTCAACATGGTTGCTAATAAGTACATATAAGTGGCATATTTTCACTTGATTTGAGCAAAATGAAGACTGAAAATGCATTATTGTTGCAGTTAAGTTTTGAAAAACATACTCCAAGGCAACAGAAAATCCTATATCCCTACTCAAGAGAACTAATGCAGCATATTACTTAGTCCAAGGTAGAATAATATTACTATTACTCTTAGATGTTTTTTTATTTTTGGGTTAATAATTCTTGGATATAGCTACATTGTAACAGTCAATGGTGTTAAGTTTTTAAATACATTCATCATTTTAATTGTGGGTTATCCAATGGCGCTAATAGATCATGAGCATGATATACTGGTGCAAGAAACACAGAGAATCCACATGGTCAGTTCTATATAAGTTAAATTTCTATATTGTATAGTATGTGTTTCAGTTATGAAACAACTTCGAACGAAATAGTTGCTGTTTTTGTGTGCTTTTATAGCTTGTAGGAGAACTAAAATTTTGCAACTACTTTCAAGATCGCGCTTCTAATTTTTTTAGACGTTGTCCAAATTCTAGTCACACAACCTTCATAAATATTTCAATAAATCAACAGAACTGTTCTTATTAACTTTAATCTGGAACTATTAACCCTTTATATTTAGTGTGATTTTTCATCTAGAATCCTTGCAATAGACATTTACTTCGATTTGGCTTTTATATAATGATCTGGAGTTCTGAATTTTTTCATTGTTTCCTACCAGTACGTTGAGTTCACAGCAAACGTGACAGTTGTATGATTGCGTAAAGTATAACGTTTGTTAAAAAAGATAATGAGATATAAGACTCTGATCGAAAGTAAACTATAAGAAATAACATAGTAGCCCATGAATGCTTTACAGAACTCAAGAAATCTGCCCCTTTGATTAAATTTATCAATGAAATCAATACTTTCCATAAAAAACTTAACGAAAGTGGAAAATATAAGTATGTCCTATATCAAATTCATATGAATCACATTGTTTTCTTAACACCTTTTTGGATTATATGTAAATTAAGTACATAGCAAAATGGGTAAATATCTTCTACTTAGAGCAGGTACTACGAATATGAGCTTAAATAATAATTTTTGTGTGGATATACTTCGACTTATCATTTCACATGGTAGTTCTCCCGACTTCGGTAAGAACCTTTCAAATTTAGAAAATCTGTTACTTGCAAATAAATCAATTTAGATTTTGTTAATCATACGGTTGAATATCAGTGACTGTAAAATAAAACTCTAAGTTTTATAGAATATCAATGCCACATTATTTAACAGTGGGAATTTTGTGAATTTATATCAGAGATAGGTCAGATTAAAGCTTTAAAGGGGGTATAAAGAAACTAATTCGTACTTCCCAATAATTTGATTAAGTTCTCCTAGTATCAATAAAGAAAAATAATTAGTTGAATCTCTAAATGTATTATATCCTTGTTTGATACAATAATCGAGAATCAAATTATTGGCACCGTATCAAACCTTTAAACCTCAACCATGCTTTGCAATCCAAGACTTGAACCGTAGCATCGATCTTGTTCCCCTGTCACCCCCCCCCTAAAATATCTCTTTGCATTTTAAAACTTTATAGCCTTAAAAAAGAATGTAGCACTACTCCAACAATCCAGTAAACATACTCCCAACTAACTAAGAGCATTTCAAGTTCAACTAATCAATTTTTAAATGTTTACCCCTGAAAAGTTATAGCATTGTTAAAAAAGGCTGTGTTTTGCAGATAAATATACGAAGTTATTTTTTTGCACCAATGCAGTGCTTGAATTAATTTTTACAAGTATTATTTACACCTATCATTTTTTATTAGTAGCCGACAGAGATAACGTCTGGATAAAGTTTGTCATACATTGGATTATAAGAGTTTTAATTGTTGGTATATTCTCATAGCATTTAGTCGCTTCAAATCATTTAAGATTTTCCCAAACCAACTCCTGGATATTATATATTAACCCCAAGTATGAAAATACCTTCATAAAAAAGTAGAACTCCAAGGTGATTCTATATTACCCTCAATACTATAAGTTTCTTCTTATTCTTCCAGGGAAAAGGAATATTACTATGTTACTCCATGACCCCTAGTCATAAGCAGGAAAACCAGCAGCTCATATTTTTGGAAGACACCTTTATCTGAGTGTTTTCTATGGCTAGCATTATAATTTCTAACTTAGAATATGTATATAATTCCTCTTGTTTGCTTTCTTTTTCTGTTCTGCAAAGAGGCTCTGATATAGTATGAAGCTCTTTTTGTAGAGACAAATAATTCTAAGCTGAGATATATATTTATTTGTTAAAGTTCGTGAAACTGGCTATAGTTTTTGGAAAGGTAACATTCCTTTATTTAGCATGAACAGAACTAATTTAAAGTACGACTTAATATTTCAAGAGCTCAATATTGGTACTTCCTTATTTACAGATATGATGATACCTCTCGCCTCAAATTAATACTTTAAATTTATTTAGCGAAACCAGAATACCAGCGATGTAAGAAAACTAGATAACCAAAGCTACTTTGACAGGGTTTTATTTTTGAAAATTGGAAATATTGCTTTTTTTTTGAAAAACTCATCAAACTGGCAATCCCTCGAATACTATTATAAAGAAAACGTACAAACATCACGGGAAGGGAAATTGTATTGAAAGTCGTGTGACAGGATGGTAGGTATAGCAAACACTTTCTTATCAGGTATTCCGGGCTCAAACTGGGACTTGGGAAGTATTCTTGAGGCTTGTCGCCGAATCTCGAGTTTTTATTTCTGATTCCCCTCTCTTTGTGTAGAATTCTTACAATTTCCCAACTGGTATATTTGGCAAAATATTTTCACTTTCTGGAGATTTCCTACACCGAGTTTACACTGCCGTGACACCGTGTCTCTACAGACATCCTCGCAGCGGCATCTGTGACGAGTTAGTCTAGAAATTTTTCATGCAAGAAATTGGTATACTGGAGGCTCCTAGACATTTATCTCAGTTTAAACTTAATTCAGGAGAACATGAAACACACACAACTAAGAAATATTTTTGTTTTCTAAGAGATCATAGGAAACAAAGTGGCCTTATGGTATATTATACTTTATTGCTATATATTCTTAAACACAGAATCCTGATAAAAGAGTTATACAATGATCTACCTTAGTAAAATAGATTTTTCAAGTCAAATACTTTGTTTGTTTATGTAAAATAAGTGTCTGTAATTTACAAGTAATCTCATCTGACCCGTCATTGTTTTAATTTTTACCTAATATAAAACTACTTTCACTCGAATGTATTATTTATTTTCGGAGTTTATGTTAGTTTCATGTCGTAGCTTTCTAGTTTCTATGCTGCTCTTGATTTTTATGTAGCATCTCATTGTCAACTACATAATATATTTATAAAGAAATATTACTAATCTAGTTTGAATTTTTAAGATTTGGTCAGCTAAAGATACCTTTCTATTCCAATTCTTTCAGTTCAACATGCAATTTTGGCTGAATAATTGAAGACGCTATAGCTTATTTATCTCATAGTTTTCTTACTGTTGAAGAAGATCGCATTTAATTTAGGAAAGCTATAAAAAAGTGTTTTGCATATTTAGAAAATGTATTTCAACTATTTAATTTAATGTAGGTTACGGGACCCCATCAAATTCGAATACATCCATTTTACATCAACTAGAAAACCAGGGCAAAACTACCTCACCTCTAAATACTGTCAGCTATGTAAGTAACTTTGAAATTATAAGCCATATCATACAACATTAGACTTCTCTAAACTTCATTATATAGTGCACACAACTGTATTTACTTTTTCTAAGAATGGAGCGTAATGGTCATACAATCTTAACGATGTACTCAAGTCTTCTGCAATACTTCAAAAAAATTGAAAGAGGCATACTAACACTATTCAATGTAAAAATTATAAAATAAAAGTAATATAAAGTATAAAAAACCACGATTACTGGAAATAAAGCATATAGTATATCTTAGTTTTTGTCATGAAATCTTCCTCAAATATAATATTGTCACCCACAATGTGCTTCATATTAAAAAAACCTTTCCATCCATATGTTTTGTCAAGTTATTTGATAAGAATGAGTACTTTAAACCCTAAAAAAGATTAATTCTAAGGGTACTTTTCACTAAGTTTACAGATCTCTAAAAAAACATACATTCAAATGTAACATCATGAAGAACAATTCCATAAATGGTCTGATCCCTCTCAGACCTTAAGGACTCACCACAACTGCCTTTCCAAACCATTTTTCAGGAATTTTGTTCTCTAATTAATGGTAACTGAGCTTAACTTCACGCAGAAAAGTCAAATGTTGAAAATATACACATCTGAAAACACGGTATCTCTCAGTCTTTCTAAAATCCTAGGATTTTTTATTCCAGAAAAATCCAACAAGTAAGAAAAAAGCCTGAAATATTTAAAATAAAATTGAAGAGCTCTTTTAAATATACTAAAAAATCGATCATACGTAAGATGGTATTTTTCTAAACTCCAATTCTTCTACTACCTCAAGAAATACCCGGCTAGAGTTAGAATAGACCTTGGCAATCAAAAGATCGACTGAATAATGTTCTTGAAATAAGTTTAGTTGATAATTTAAGTATATTGAATAGAGCTCGTAGCAATGTATCCTATTTCCAACTTCTCAGAAACTCTGAAACAGGATGCCCTTAAATGTTCAATATTTCTAATTGGGTCGTATCAAGTAACGAAACACAGTGAACAATCGATCTAACCTTAAAATATGAATAATTTGAAGTTCTTTCAAACTTTATTCCAGCAAACTTGAAAAACTTTACTTTTCACTGTAGAGATACTTATTTGGCCTAATTTAAGTTGACTCCAAACTCAACTCTATAATAGCGAAGACTAAGCATCTAATAGGTCAAATATCAAGAACTTTGATTCTAACCCTATCTAAAATCAATTTCCTTTATCTTAGAAAATGAAAAAAATATTTTAAAGTTTTTCCTTTTTAATTAGAGATTATCTATCTTGTTAGTGCAATCTCCAATTTAAATATATGTTCTTTTGGTTCTACGCCTGGTAAATCATTCAATGAGACAAATAAATTGGCAGAAAGATATACTATTAAACTAAATAAGATCATAATTCTTAATTTTCAAAACGTATCATACTGTAGCTATCCCGCAAACTTAATTTTTGTTAAAAGATGATGTTTTTATTTTTGGAAGCTTAGTTACTTGATCACAGACTTAGAAAACGCAACAGGTATTGATCTAAAAAGAAAAACCCAATGATATATATATATTTCTAAACCTTGGATTAAGTAATCTAGCTATGATTATGCTTTTTTCCTAGACTATAATGTTGATGAATATAAATTCAAAATAAGTGCCCTGAATTCACACCATCTGAAACCGTTCTAGAAAAGCATAAAAATTGTTGAATTCTGCACAACCAAAGCAACAAGAATAGGCAAGCCCTTACAAAAAACTTTTGAATGACAATTAATTATCTGAAGTTGAAATAAAAAGCCAAAAAAAAAGTATGTTAAGCATTTGTTTTCGCTATAATTTAGTTAAACAAAACCTTCCAACACATTTACTGCACCACAATTAAGATCAGCAATCAATTTAAGCTTATCACCTTGCTAAATTTCTAATTTTTACCTCTTATGTAAAAATAGGATACTAAGTTGCTAAGAATCAAAGAAAAAAAATCATACCTGACAATTTGGAGCTCTGCACATTTTTCGAGGTTATTGGCGTTTTCAAGTGTATTTTTCTCAATGCCTTTTGTTTCATTTTCAAAAGTTTAGGCTTTGGGAAAGTTTTATTGTCGGAACGAAGGGAAAGAATCGCTAAGCAGAAAGTTCATTAGAAAAAATGGAAAACCTTCCTGGGAATCGAGTTTCGACCGCGGCCGCTTGCGGTCCCTGTTGTCTATTGACGGGTCACATGCACCACAGTAATGTCATTTTGTTTCGGTAGTCCTATTTATGGTAATGTCATTCTGTTTCAGAGGTTAAATAATACAAAAACTAAGACGATCAACAAATAATTCACCCTCTTGATTCTAATCGAAAAACGAAATGAAACTAATTCAAACATTTCTTTTTTCGCTTTATTCCCTTAAGCTGATTTTCTCGGAACCTGTTGAACTCCTGAAATCAATCCCACAAGATATAAACCCTACTTCTCTTGGATCCTTTGATGTTGAGTCTCTCTACGCGTATCTCCGCACAGTTCATCAAACAAACCCTGTATTTTCTGATTATGGACAGTTTGGAAAATCCTATGAAAAAAGGTCTATGCAACTTTTATGTTTAGGTCGTTGTGGTGATGATGATACAGAGCATATTGCTCAAACACTGTTTACAGGTATGCATCACTCAAGAGAACCTGCTAGTATGATGACTCTTGTTTATTTTATTGACTTTATTTTATCTTCTTTATCAATACAAAATATTAAGCAAAATCCAGAAGTTTATTATGAAATAATGAACTTATTGAATAATAGACAAATATGGATAATACCTTTAGTTAATCCAGATGGATATGCCAAGAACCTTGAAATCATTAAAGAAGAAGGTTCAACAAACAAAGCTATGCAAAGAAAAAACAGAAGAAAAACTTGTGATAAAAATGATGGACTATCAGGTGTAGACTTAAATAGAAACTATGATGTTTGTTTTAAAGTTGATAATAAAGGATCTAGTGATAATCCGTGTACAGAAGATTTTAGAGGAGAAAAACCATTTTCTGAGCCCGAAACTGAATTAATAAAAATGTTTTTACTACAACATAATATTACAACAGCAATAAATTATCACTCATATGGAAGAGATATTGTTATTCCTTTCTCTTGCAAGTCTTTGGAAGATGCAAGTGAAGGAAAAGAAAATGAACATACAAGAGTTTTAAATTATTTAAGTGATCTTGGTGAACGATTAAATGCAGCATCAACTTCAGATAGATTTGTTGTTGGATATAGTTATGATAAACAAATGGGTTTATATCCTGTAAATGGAGATGCTGCAGATTATATGTTGAATGAGTTTAATATAGCTGCAGTATCTATTGAACTTGGTGAACTTGGAAAAACTGGTTTTTGGCCTGATTTTTCTACTGATACTTTAGATCTGGTTTCTCAAGTAGAAAAAGTTTCCAAAGAAGCTTTGGGAATGACTTTAGAAAGTGCATGGAGTAGTGGACCATATTTACATGTGGAAGAAATAAAAGTAAAAGGCAAAGGTTCAAGCTTTTGTACTCAGTTATTGGTTGAGAATAAAGGAATGTGGGATAGTTTTGGTGAGTTACTTGTTAAATTTATTGGTCTTGGAGTTGATACGGATCCTTTATTTGATGAAGAAAGAAGTTCAGGTAAACTTGTTGCAAGATCAGGATCAAGAAAATTTGACTTTTGCGTACCCAGTGAAACGCTTTTATCTATGCAACAAGTACTTGGATCAAGTAAGTTGAAGTTTCAAGTAATTGTTTCTGATGCAGCTCATTGTGTGGTTAATGATTTTTCTTTTGATTCAACTGAAGCTCAAAAGGATGACTTATTGTTCATAGATTTTGTTAAACGAGCTGATCCTGGATTTGGTCCTTGCTCTGCTTTGAAGAAAATAGAAGATTTATACTTTGATAGACCAGCAAAAGAGGATTTAGTTATAAATTATACTCTACCTAAAAAGAAAAAAGTTCATAAAGTTTGGGAAACTGATCCACCTACTTTTTCTCCTGTTAAGAAACACTCTAGTGATGAAACAAATATTTATAAAGAGGAAAGAAAAAAAGAGCTAGAAAGATTAAAGAACTTTAAATTTTATTCTGGAGTAGCTCTTGCTGGCGTAACTGGAGTTGTGTTTAGTTTAGTTTTTGTATTTTTTGGTTTGAAGTTTAAAGACAGAATAGAAGAATATAAATACGATTCAGTCGAAGAAGAAGATCATGAAATAGGTGAGTATGAAGAAGATTCTTTTATGTCTGATGTATAAAGTTTGCACTTGCTATCTTGGGTTACAAATACAAACATATAATTTACGGACAGTATAAGAAATCAAGTTTCCAGTTATTAATCTTTAATGCAAACTAAGAGTATCATTTATTTTCATTCTTTCTTATCTTATTTGGCACAGCAGGAATGAGGTTTACCATAGAGCCTGGTCATAGTAAACTACAGAGGAGTAAAATCAATCTATCATTGACCACTCCTTGTACTGTACAACCTCAAGTTCTTTCTCCGACACAATTTGTACTTAGCTTAACTATATTCATGAATATTTTAATAGTTTAAAAGTTTTCAATATAATTTGATAAGATAAATAGTATCTTTTTAGACATAGTATAGTTTTCATTGGAGAAAACTTTTTATTCCTTAAACCATCTTTTTGTCTTGCACAAAAAAATGAAAAGGCAATAAGCATGAGAGTTTGTAGCGAAAACAAAATAAACATAGGGTGCTGTATACGTGTGATATTATCAACAGCAGTAAGCTGTTACTTAAACAAGATATAAAGCATATAGTTTCAATTCAAAATTGCTATAGTACTGATATTTGAAACTCTTAGTACTTCCTCATCACTTTTGTTATTTCGAGTTTAAAGATGCTGAATTGAACAAATAGATATAGTATATTAGTACTATTGTCACTAGAGTGAAAAAGTAATAAAGATATAAAGACAGAGGAGTGTTAAAGTATTAACAGTTTTCACTTAACAGTTTTATGTACACCATATAAAAATATTCCACGTTTTATATCACTTCTAGTGTCAAACAGACTTCACAACTCAAACATATTCCATACTCAATACTCCGTTTATACTTTTGACTTTCTATCACTACCTACAAATTCATACTTACCATAGTTCACTGGCAAAAACACAGATATAAGTATATTTTCATACACCCATTCTACTTTTAGCTTCTACGTATGATTGATGTATAGGTAAAGCAGCATCAAATATTATTTTAACCTCAGTATTAACAAGTTCCCATTCCCAACCAAAAAATAGAAAAGGTCGCAAAATATCTGAAAACGGCTCTTTCACTTTCAAGCAAGGATTAGATATGGCAATAATCAATATCCTAAGTAAATACTTCCAAACTCTTAAAAGATCGGTATTTAATCCTTCAGGTATAGGTGAATTTTTCTCCCAAGGCATGTCAGTTTTATTCAATACTTCTTCTATTTCAACTAGTGCGTTCATACAATAAGTATGAGCATCAACGACTGCGGCTTTTGTAGCATCCTTATATTTCCATTTAAACGAAGCAGTTTCAGGAAACCCTTTTGACTTTGACTTATAGACTTTTTCCCAGTCCTCATTGTCTTCTGTAGCTGAGGCGTATGCATAGGCAATTGAGTTAGCAAAGTCAAAAGTATTATCAAGTATATGAATAATCCTATCTTCAGGTGATAAAAGTTCTTTCGCGTTAAACATACCATCTGCTTCTGAAGCTACAACTCCTGGAATAGAATTATTCAGTCGTAGAATTTTAGACGGAGATCCCAACCACGAATAAATCTCCCCTTTAACATCTATGCTTGGAACCCTTGAACCTGACTTAAACGAAGCTTCTCTACCGGTATCTCTTTGGAAAGACTTCCTGGTCTGTTGTTTCTTTTTTTGTTGTTGCATTGCGTAAGTGTTTTGACCAAAAATTAATATCTGTTTGAGTGCTTGTCTAAGTTACGGAGTTAGTTGTTTATATGGCTCTCTTATGATTCTGGGACCAGACTTCGTCAAGCTGGATTACCTTTCCCAACCGAGTTGGTTAGCTATTTTGTCTGGAGCTCAGAAGATACGTGTAGTCTTTTGTATATCCCGGATAAAGTTGAACTGACTTACGAATAATATCGAAAATAAATAGTGATTTTTGACCAGGGAGTAGCTTGGGACAGGTTTTCTAGCTAACAGTTTATTGGTTTTATCTTCTATGTTTTTATGAACTTTCTATTTCAACGTATAGCAGTGGATCTCCGAAGAATGACTAACCGAAACGGCCGGGAGACAACCGGTTTTATAAAAGTACCGCATGGTTTATAACAAATCTGATATCAAATATAATATAATGGTATTGATATAATTGATATAAAAAATTCCATTAATTAATGTAATATATAAATATATTATAATTTAGAAAGAATTCTTTCATGTATATTATATATAAACTATATTATAGGTATCCAATACATATTAATATTATAATTTATTTATATTTAAGAAATATTTAATAGAGAGAGAGAGAGAGAGAGAGAGAGAGAGAGAATGATAGATAAGTTTATTACACATAGTCTAGATGTGTTAGGTACCAAATAGCCTTTGTTTCTTGTTGCTTGTATAGCTCTAATAAAAAAGGGAAAACTTAAAACACTTAATTGTATTTTATACTTTCTTAAATAATATAGGAGCCTCCTGGCCTAGAATTAATCTGGAAAGTGCCAAAGTGTTGGCCTGGGAAGATATGATCTATTGACATATGAACCACGAACTACTTTTATATTGTTTCTCCTACAATTATAATTTACTAGAGGCCAAGATTTCATATTTATGTTATCCAGGTTAATCCTTGACAGCATAAGAACTGTGTAAGACATGAGTTGCTTTAATGAGAGTAGAAAACAACTTTGTACAAATGGAAATTGAATGCGAATAAAGTAGCATCTATAGTGGTTCATTAATCAAACCATGTAGATTCACTTCACTTTTACCTTACCTCATTTTTTAAGCTGGCATGGATTGCATGTGCTCGAGGGAAAGTTAACAAAGAAAGCTTGTTCTTCTGGTTTGGAGCTGCCTATCTATAACGGAACAAAGCCTAACGTGATTCACATAATAATTAGGATAGGATTATGTATTACTGTGAAGAAACGTTTTAATCAATAGTAAACATATTTATTAAGTGTGTAAATTGTAGGCCCAGCACTCCTTGAAATATTTGAGGTTGTCGTGAGATGGAGCGACCCTGTCTTTCGCCTGGATAGAATCTACTTCTCTCATTACGCTGAACCAAACGGAAAATAAACCGATTTCTTATTCGAACTGGTTAACGTTTCTCTGCTACTGTTGATGCTACGTAGATGGATCCAGGCATGAGCACGTATGTACTCAGAAACTGTTGCACAAGATAAAATGATCGAAGAAGAATAAAGTTAGAGTCAAAGATGTGTCGTTGGTCGATACCCACAACACACTAATACACGGAGTCGAGGTAACACAAATAAGTACCTCCCTGTAGCTACATCTTATCCTCTTCCTGTAGCTTGGCCAAGAACACGATAGTTACAAGCACTTGAACAAACATGAACTCGAGGGAGTTTAAAGAGGAAGTCCGTTTCTAGGGACAATGAGAAGAGCCCTTATTCCTAAATTCAAATGCAGGTAGTACTGAGTTCAAGTTCATAGAAAATGGAAAAAATTGAATTAACTCGTCTTATCTTGAATACTACACTTATTAATTGGCCTAAAAGCCAGTTATCGGGTTTGATTAACTTAGAAGGTTATTATGTGGATCATGGCTTTCATATGAGTCATTGCAGAGATTGGTTTATTAAGTTGATATAAACCTGCGACTTATATGGTTAGAATATGTCTATTATTTCTTTGGATCTCATGAATTCAGAAGTTTTCTTCACAATTGCTTCTACTCTGTATAACAGGCCTTATCGCAGATAAACTTGCATCGTTTATTCTCCTCAAGCTTTATCATATTATAATGAAGCAGTTACAGTGTCGTTGAAGTTAAGATCTACTGAAAATCTAGAAACAAAAAAAGATGTTTCAAATTTACCAGATTCATAAATGGTCATGTTCTGACGACTAGGATCATGAGTTTAGGTTTTGCGGGAAATATTTTCTTAGAATAATTGTGTTTTCGTATTCTTGTAACAGTAGATTACGTCGCTTATTTTTCCATTTGCCCTATTTCACATTATATACTATTCCCTCGGTTATTAAATAAATGCTACGTGTCTAAGTAGTAGCTAGGCCTATCCTAGGAACTTTACTTTTGATTTCTCAAGGGTATTTCATTCCTGGAATACCCCAAGTTTTATCCTTGTTGCACAACAATTGGAGTACACCAAATAATGAAAGCTGTAGCCCTCTATGCTGAATAACAACTTGAAAATGTTAAGATGTGCAAATCAGAATTTTGATTGAGCTTTCTTCAAAGGCTTAGAAATTCTGCAAAAATCTTCAAAGCATGGCAGACCTGAGAAAATCTACCGTTTTTGCGAAATGTTCAACAGATCAGGCAGTGGACCTCGGCGCAAAAGAAATAAGAGACCCATTTTGTTGTCAGTTCGAAATATATTTTTGATTGATTGCAGAATTTTTTTTTGGCCATACAGTCACTAATTTAACCAGCATCGACTCGAACCCATTTCGTATTTCTAATTAAAAACTGTGCATGCAGTGAAGCAAGGACAGGATAAATCAGATGTCCTATTGCTGAACTGACTTGGTTATCAATTTGTTTTAAATGATCCTTTTGTTGGTATAACAGACATATGAACAAGCACCCCAACGTATAGAAAACGTGAGAAAAACATGGTTTTACCCTAACGAGAAGATAAGATATCGAGACCTACTGCATTTTTTTAGACAGCTTATTTCTTAAAACAATGTACCATAGCTCTTTAGTGAGAAAATTAAATTAATAGAACTTTTAGCTCGAATACAAAAAACCATTGTAAATAAATATTAGTTATTTGAACCTTAATAGGTCTAAGGATGTGAAAGCAGGGAATTACTTACTAAGTAATCTTCTTTCTTTAACAATATGGATCTTAAATTGTATGTGAGCACATGCTGTTCAAACGGAAAAACATAAAAATCCGGTATAGCTCAATCACGATCGTAATTCAAGACTTAGCAGTGTTGAGAGGGTAAAATGATATAGGGTTTAGAAATGTGAACTTCTAGGAGTCTTAGGAATTTACTGATTTCTTTCTAATCCTGGTTTTTCCGGCTGCTTATATTATGTTTCGTATTAATAATGACTACCATTGCACTTTTACTCAGACACAGCTCTGCTCATATATAGGTTATTACCCAAACTACCCACGTAATCCTGGAACTCAAAAATCTTATGCGTCGATCACACCCTTGATCTCCTTAAGACAAAACTCAATTTAGGTACATAATACTTGAAACTAGAGAAGAATTACAACTCCCTATTAAGAGCTAAATCAAAGTCTGTTCAAGAAGAGCTATGCTCTAATTCTTTGCATCCTGGCTAATATATGGGTAACAATCTGGGTACATGTTTCATTGTACATTGGGTGATGATATAATAATTAAGAAGTTTCAGCTATAGAAGTGAATGTTGCTTAGTATGCAGAACGGTTGCCTGTTGTTTAGCAGAACTAGCTCGGTAGAAGCTTTCCAGAGCTCCATCAATAGTCAAATACTGATAGAACAAGTTTCATACACAGCGATTTATGGGGAAAATCAAACAATATTTAAATTATTTACTACGGGTTAAATGAACTAGACCTTATAATAGTTGTAATGAGCCAGCTGAATAAATTGCAAGTGCGCTATATGAAAGGGTTAGTATGTACCCATTATATTTTGAGGACATGAGGTTTTCATGCTACCCATTCTTCAATTTGAATTATTCCTCACGGGATAAATATATATTTATTTGATTTTAAAATTTGCCAAAAATCGTGTACTTTTAAAAAAACCAACACCTTGCTGCAAAACACTATTTATCATCAAATATCTAGTAGATGGTAACAATTATCTGTTCTCAAACACAAATATCCTTCCAAAGTACATATCCGAGCAATATATCAAACGAAATTGAGCATTAGATATATTTACTCGTTCACACATATTGGAATACTAAGTTTTTCAATCTCGATATTATTCATGTTTGCTCTTAGACATATTTCTTAATACTATAAACTACAGTAATTTGTTTGGATATTAATGGAGCACGACCTGCTTGCTTTCAACGTTACTAACATGAAATGCAAACCCTGTATGCAAGAAATACTGGTGCAAGCATAGTATATTTACTCATAGAACTGATTGGTAACCATGGACTCATTTGGCAACAAATGTACTCTCAATAAAAAATTCAACCAAGAATTTTCTTTATAATTTTGCCACCCGACTCGAATACTTCCAGATACTATATCATAATCTCGATTTTTCTTTCATGCAGAAATAAGCTTGCAGTTGTACCAGAACTTCTAAATAATAAACTGTTTAGATTGAAGGAGAATTTTCATACATAACAATATTTCTAGTCAACATATTCAAGTATCTCTGAAGACGCCTGTATCCTGGTCAGGATATAACATAGCTACTAAGCCTTTTGATATTTTTGTTTATTTTGGGTTAGCAGGAATAACGGTATTTTCTATTCAACCTAAAACACCAGTAACATATATTCTTTATATCTGGTTCATTCTTGTGAGTTAAATTTCTGTATAAGTTAATTTTAATTTTTAAGCTCTTGAAGTTTAACGACCAATAATTTAATCTGAAAATAATATAATGCGATACTCTCGCAACTAGATGAAATATTGCTTAGTAGCAAATATACACTAGGTCCATAGCACAGCAAATATTCCATATCTTTTAACGAGTCCTCAATATCCATTCATGTGCAGGCTTCAACTTGCTTTCCAATATAAGAAGATATCACATTGCTGCGATGGATTGGGTGTGATTACTCTTTCTTATTTGAACCATCAGAACTCTTAAAGGTGGGATAAACAACGGGATTTGAATCCATATTCTTAATATATATAGCAAATAGGTATCGAGGAGCTTTAATGAAAATGAAGGTACATATCACTAACTATTGGACTACTTCGAATGAAAATGAAGGTACATATCACTAACTATTGGACTACTTCGAATGAAAATTTAGATCTATTCTAATGATAGTGTTATTATATAGAGTAAATTCAATATAATATTTTTCTAATTTGTCATGGATTGCCTAAGAGGATATCCAGGTGTTTAGAGATACTTTCGGTATTATAAACAATTAAGAAACAAGCTCATACATTGCACCCAGCTAATGACAAGATGTTTCAAGATTTTTCTTCGAGATATTGAGTTTCCTCTCCATAAAGATCTTATCCTTAACTGGTAGGATAAGACCATGTGATTGACTTCTTTTCTTCAAGTACATTTACACAAGTTTGAATCTGCAAGGAAAATGAATGATATAGGGCTGAAGTTAAATTTCATGCTAATAGCATTGCGCCCATTCAAACTTAGCTACTTGGGCATAAGGATAAAGGTTAGATGGATTAACCATTGCTGTTTTGGGTATTCTTAATTGCAATAGATATAGCAGAATTCATTCACTGCTCTAAGGTACACCCACGACTAAATGCATATCGACATCTCAGAGAACATTAACCGCAAAAGGGTATGGAATCTGGCCAATTGATAGTTTATTAATAAACTTCTTAGCCATATTCTTATTATTGTTAATCCTCCAACTATTTTGACTGGATTTTTGTAACGATTGTTATTAATATTAGTTAAGGTCATGTAGCACTGGGCTACATGACACAAAATTGTATACTATATTTGCTCTGTACGAGAAGCTTGACAAAAAATATCATAAGACCCAGTCACAACTTGATAGCGTATTCTTACCGATTAACGTGTTCCATTGATTATTTATTAGTCGACCAAAACCAAGAAAAAAATCCTTTGATTAGTGACGAAATCTAAAATTAATAGCAGCAATCAGAATTACAACAAAAATCTCTTGATTATTGATAATTGTTATCAGAATATATGTGTAGCTCTAATAATAATCTCTATGTTGTAAACTATAATTTGGAGCCATGAATGAGTAAGTTAATTTTATTAAACGAATAAGTTTCTTAGACATGATAATATATATAGTGAGTATTATGCTATTGGTGAGCACCAGACAATGATACAAAAGGTCACGTGGTACTAAATATCACCAAATAAAACACCCGTAGAGCCTAATGATACAAGGGTTAACATAAATGATTATAAAAAAAGCAGAAACTTTCCAGAGCATTTTAGACTAAGTTTCTGTGCAAGTTCTCCATCTGTAGCAAATATTACAGCTGTAGCATCAACACCCTTTAATAAAATACAATTAGACGGTCATGGTCAATGCAAAAATACAAAACAGTCTCTGAAAGTGGATACTTATCATAAGCTCAAAATGACTTCCCTCTGTAGTAAGGATATAAAGAAACAATTTACATATTGAACCTTTAGCATCAGTAACAAAGTCCTCAATCACAAGTAAGGAATTCAAAACCCAACAGGGAATGTTTATATTAGCATTCTCCTCAAAGCAGAACAAATATGTCTATAAGAAATGTCTTGAACATAGAAAGGCTGTGAAGCTTTCTTAGTCAAGGGTACTTCTTCAGTTTGAATACATATAAAAACACCGCTCCATTCGGTGGCTTACTTGTAAGTAACTAAGAATAAGCAGAAAGTCTTAATAAGTACCAATCACCATATTTAATTGGTTATAATTTCATATAAAAAGTGGTATTGACACGCAAAAAAGATAAATCACTTAAATATTATATGAGCCAAACAATGTGTTTAGAGAATTTGCGAAGCGCTTTGGGTATAGTATATGAAAATATGATTCAACACTTTGTGAAACTAGTTTACAAAATATGTAGCACCTCAAGATATAAAGCAAAGAGTTAAATAATTTTATGTGATAAAACCCAATACCTGGAATAGGTAAAATTAAAATATGGGTTTTTCGTTTGATACAGGCTTGACCAGGAGCTTCAATATGGTTTCTTGTGCCCATGGTTCTACTCGGCTGAAATATCAGTACTATGTAAGAATTAATAAGTATTGAAATAGAAAAGGTATTAAATATAAAATGAGTTACTACGAGTTTTGTACTACCTGACTTTGTTAGTCCACCATGACATAAAAATAAATTGCTCTCCCCTTAAAGTATAAAACCCAAAGAAATTGCTGCCAGGGAAATAAGTGCATAGTGGAGTAGATTCTGATGTAGGTTTAAAAGTTGTAGAGAAGTCAATCGAATGTTAGAAAATTTATATGACTAGAATTCAAGAACGCGGAATGCATATAATATATACAAATAAACGCATCATGTGCATCCACGCTGATTATTCACAGGTCTTTGCAGTCTTGCCACCTACCAGAGATAAGTTAAATCCGATTATTTAGCTTTAAATGATGAGAGTTACGAATCTTATTAATCTCAGCGCAAAAAGAAACGGCTTTATGGAATTTTGAGACAAAACGTTCTCTTATTAAAGACAAACGGTTAGATCATATAAAATCACGAGGTTTTAATATCTGAAGAACCACCACAAAATATTATTCTACTGATGAAGTATCTTAATTTACTAAATTATTGAGGTTAAACATCCTTGGGGCTACACAAAACTAAGTTGGGTCAGTCAATCGCTAGAGTGCAGATGATGTAAAGAGCGAAGAATATTTTTCAATTAATCCTTCTGAATACTCCAAGGAAGAAAAGATCTCATAAGATCCCAAATAGCCAATACCTCGCATGAATAGAATTCATAAGAATGAACTTCTTTAAGATTCTTATTTTAGATGTTCTCGCTCCTCCTACCGCGTTCAAGATGTATAAAAATAGAGGGGAAATGCAGATAAATATCATAAAATGGTCTACGAGGTTATTGATTACATACCATCTTGCTTGTTTTAGCATGTAGAGGGCACAACCTAATAAACTGAAACTAAGAAAAACGCACAAAGCAAAAATCAGGTGACATGGGTGTACCATATTCACGATAACCTGTCTGAGAGCCCTCAGCATAATAAAACCAACGCGTAAATTGACACAGCAGAACATTATTCTGCAAGTATGTAGTACCCTATAAAGGGAGTTTACAAGTGCAATTCACATGTTTCCTACATTAAATAATATTTAAAAAAACCACTAACCATTATTCTAGGGTCATCAAGAACATAGCAATGAAAAACTTCAAAACTTTTCATGAATCACATGTTCTTGAAAAATAATCAAATTTAATCACTGTTAACCGCTGATTCAAATTAATCAAATATCAACTTCACATATAATGAACAATTAGTAACAAAATGCAAAATATATGAGTGTAAATCATAAGAAAGAAGCACCAGCCTCGAGAAAATGACCAAGTATAATTCATTCCTTCTTATAAGATCATTTGGTGTCCAGTAACAATAATAATCATTTCAGTGAACTTATTTCACAACAACATAGCTTCTTTGTTTACTATCTCTTGTCTTGATGCGAATTAACCCCTCTTACTGGAATTTTCTGCTTGAGAATGTAGGGAGTATCCAAGGGCACGATATAATAAAAACTTCGTTTTGTGTAGGTATATAGGTAATTCATTCGGATAATGTAACCCCTGAAGTCCAGATAAGAGCACCTAGCCTAAGTTGAAAATTCTAATGGATTCGTTAATACAAATAAGTCAGACTACGGCAATCTGATTCCGATGTTGTATGTCACATGGGAAGTTTGCAATATTTCAACCTACTTAATTAAACTACATCGTTACGATAAAAGATTATGTCTCCCTTTAGGATTAATACCTTTTACCCCCGTCTTAGTGTCTCTACCTCCGCCTGGTATCATAAATACCATATTCAACCGTGCCTGGAAAATAGTACTTTTCAGTAGTCTCTGTGGCAAATAACTACTCAACTCACGTTAGAATACTCAAAACCTTTTTGAAGCAATATTGACAATACCCATACTTAGCTATGAAAATCATTCTAATTATATTTTGAAGAAATTTTATACCACAATAGTGTCTTCAGAATAGCTGGCAACATCATGCTAAATTGTGATAATAGGCTTTTTTATTAGAGAAAGACAGTAGGAGGTATTTATGCTGATAAATTATGTACAGTTGATTCAGTAAATCAGATTAAAGGGCCAGTTCATGAATCAAGAAACTACGAAATAGGGTTGATTAATATAAGAACAGTACCTACTCATGTTGCTGGAGATGAAAGTTACTAAAAACTTAAATGCTATTATTGTGTCGTCTGTAAGTATGGAATACTAATACCAAAGTTTTATTTTTCTAAATCTGAAAGCCTCTAGATTCTTGGATGAAACTCTAGCGTAGGAGAACTACATTTGAGAATGTCAAGAAAACCTAGACTGGTTCTGGCTGGAGAACATAGGTTAAAATCGCCTTTGTCAACCAAATATTCCTGAAAAACCGTCTAGAGTTATGGTATCTGTACTAGCTCCATAAAGATATTTGGTTCACATAAGGCTAACCTATATTAACTATTATGATCAATTTTAAGTAGTGTACATGGATGGTATATCTGCAGATGATAATAGCAACTTCTATAGTCCTAGTGAAAGTACAAGGCGGTAAGAACCACCTTAATCCCTAATTCTTAAGACTAAGTAACCCTAATCCATACAAGAAAAACCTCTCAGGAAAATATAAATGAAACTAAAAAGAGCTAGTCAACTTCAACTTCATTCTTCTACATTTTGCTTTGGATATGAACTAACCAATATTTTTGAGAATTAAAAGCGTACTTACCTAGCTCACCAAGCTAAGAGTGTACTGATATTAAGATGCTCAACTTCAAGAAGAGTAAGTTAAAGTTATAGTTCTAGCCCTAGATAAATCAATTATCTGCAATTTTGCTGCTTCGAAAAATGAAAAAAAAGCTGAGCTAGTTAAACCTATGTATTAAAGCAGGTAATATTAACCTTGTTTCACTACAGTTGAGCCAAATTACTAATTTTATAGGTTATTCCGATGATGCCTTACAAGAAAGAACCTAATTGCGTTGTTCGAAACTAAGAACTAATGTGCAAAAGCCACAATATGGAAATGCCAACCTGTTTTTTCGGGAGTGACAGTTGCAATTTTTTTTACTAAATGAGGCAGTTTTCAATTTGTTTTACTTTAATAATATTCACATTGTTTTTCGATTTTTGCAAACGATAAAGATTTCAGTCTTGGATAATACTTGACAAAATTAGCAAGAATTTTGAAAATTTCCTTTCTGTTTTTCATAACGAGAAAACATATAATCCAAACTAACTTGTTACCTTAGTGCAGTTTCATGATAACTAACCAGTTGTGTTCTTACTATAAATTAGAAAATTTTCAGTTGTTCAAGAAACGAAAGTCTTATTTATTCTTAAGAATATATTCTATTGGGCTACTTATTAGAAATAATGTTTTGTTCATGAATCCAAATGTCGAGTCGTAGCATTAGCTTACAGTTCTCTGAAACACTGTTCGACTGTATTTTTTCCTACAAGCAACTACATAATATTCAGTTATAGATATTGAATAAATGATTAATTGTTGTAGAAAATATTGAATTTTTTTTCCATACACTATCTTTTCCTTGCGTTAGCACGCCTATATGTATTCTTAAGTAATTTGAAATAGTTATGATCTGCAAAAACAGTTAAAGTCGTGCATGGTAGAAAGTTGATAACATTTAAGAGGTTTTTATTTATTGTGGATTTAGCAGCTCAAAGAGAATAAGATATTGGACACAGAATAATATTTGTGTAAGAATCCTTTATGAAGAGGCTTAAATGGTCTGCAAAAGTTTTGGGGTTTCCACTCAGTAAAATTTTCTGTTTTCTCATTTTTCTCTTAAAATATAACTGTCAAAACAAGAATATTCTGCAATACTCTTACAAGAAGAATTTATTTTATATAGAGAATTAACAAAACTTTGAAGCAATGCGATATAATTTATTTGAGGTTTTGTTATTTTTTATGGGACCTTTTTTTTCACAAATTTTTGAACCAGATTAATATATTATACAGGAATTCTAACAATAGATATAAAACGATTTGCAGTCTATAAGGTTAAGAAACGAATTATATATCTTAAATTGAACAAAGAAGACTTTAAACATACTTTAACTTCACATACAAACAATATTTCATATTTTCATTCATATCAATCTAAAAAGATTAGGACAAAACATATAGTTTTTATTTTTCCTATCACACTTTACTTATTTAATCTAATTCACTCCTTTATATACTTAACTGACAAAAACTGTTAATATTAACTAAATACTAAATTCATATTTTTCCTTTTTTTTTGAAACTAGAATACTTCTATATTAACAAAACTCTGTTGATTCCAAATGTTGAATGTATTGTCTATGAATAAGGTCAACTTCTTCTCTAATTAATTTGACTTCTGATATAACTAATAGCTCCCAATGTATACCAAATACATAACAAGTTGTCAAAATATTATAGTGTTCTTTTCTTGATTCCAATTCTTTATTTGATACAACTATTATTAATATTCTAAACATAAGTTTCCATATTCTTTTTATTTCTTTATCTATAGTCATTGTTAAAGGTTGATCAACTGACCAAGGAAAACTTTTGTCTTCAAATATACTTTCTATTTTAACAAGTGCTTTCATACAATATTCATGAGCACTTAAAAGTTCAGTTTTACCAGAATTTTCTTTCCACTTAAATACAGCTCCTTTATTAAAACCTTCTCCACGACGATTTTTTTTTAACCATTCAGGATTATTTTCAGTTAATACTGCCCATAAATAAACTATAGAGTTGAATAAATCCACAGTATTTTCAAGTACCCTAAACATATGAAATATTAAAATTAGTCATACCAGCTTCTCTGTTGCTCTTTAGTCAACGATTTATCATCATTTCTATGTTTCAATAGATCAGAAATGGAAACTAAGTCACTTTTTCCAAGAATAGTTGACATTTTGTTTTATTATTTTTTCAGGTAGGTAACTTCTCTTTTGAAACCGCGTTTTTATTTTAATTTTATAAGTCTTTACACCAATTATTTCTTATGGTAATTAATGAGAGTATACGGTACTGTGCTAATTATGAAGCAATATACAGTTTTGTAACTTCTTGGATTGTTTTAATGCTGATTCAGTGTTTTCCGCATGTTTTACATTCTGTTCTTTGACGGAACAAAAATTACTGCAATAAAAGATTATTGAGACGAGAATTTTTGTTTATTTTTTCTTTTGTCTCGAGTGGCTGTAGTTATTCTAGAGAAGAAAGTAGTTTGCAAATTATAGGACAATCAGGAGCTGAATAAAAGAACCATGTAACTAATAATTTGGTGGCTAAGCTTTCAGGATAACCATTTCTTTCATTTAATAGATAGAAAGGTTGTTCTTGTTGTGAAAGATCTATTAATCATGGATTAATTATTGGTTTATTCGGCATCCGTCTACTAGTTGAAACCAGAACTCAATCAACCAGTTCCTTTCATGCAACTCTAGTTCCTTAAGCGAATATTCTTTTGCTGTATTGAGCTATGCTCTTTGAATTTTCATCTGTTGACTAGGTTGCTTTGACACTTTACGCAAAGAAAGGAATTGAGTTATATAGTGTTTACCAACGTATGCCTGTGGGGTGCAAAGTTCAGAAAAGATGGCTATGGGTGATGATTTAGGGAACTTTGAAATTTCAAAAATGTTTTTGGTTTTTGTCCTCTAGCAGGAAAACACTTTGCCCAGAAAGGGGTATGCACACAAGAGGTACTTTAACAAGTTATTGTTATAGTTTATTTTGTTCAGTTTCCCTCTCGGCACTGCACAAAAGGAGGCTTTATACAACAAAAGAGACATCACGACGGCTTAATTTCTGTATTTACTTTGCAACTACGAGCTAGAAGGACGAGAGTGTGTGTTTTTCTTTGGCCGATTTTATCTGGATTAGAAGGGTCTTTAACCTGGTGACAATAAATCATAATTAACTTCTAATTATATATAATCTAGATTAATATTACATATACTGAATGGATTGATTAATATGATACTTCAAATATTTAAAAATTGTGTAAAAAATCTGACTTACAGAGACCAAAGCATGTTATCTTATTCGGGAATTTATTGAGATATCTCGTAAGGTACTTGACCCGAAATTCAAGACATACATTGTCTAGGCGTAATCGGATGATTATTCCCAAACGCTCCTACTGGTTCATGTTGCCAGGATAAACTCTAACGTACCAGGGACTTATGTATATGTCTTCTTTATGGACAAATAATATAATATGGTTTAAATTGAATTAGGAATGCCCAAAAGAAATTTCGAAAATCTTTATTGTCAAAAAGGCAAAATTTCAAGATTTTTCTGTCGAAAATTTTTGTGATTTAAAAGTTCTTGATATAGAATCGAAAATGATCATAATTTCTGAGTTGTTTTATTTTCAAGATATTGTTATTTTCCAGATTATTGGGAAGATTCTTCCTGAAACCCATTGAAGAAGAAGGCTGAGAGATATTAAATATATGATCTAAATGCTTCTCAAACATTTTCTGCGGTTAGAATGGAATATTTCAAACAATTTCTTAAGTCCAAGCAAGAGCCAGGTAATTATCCGGTAAATGAAGTAGAACACGATGACTGGTAAAATCCTGAAATATTGTATCAAACCTAACTATACCTAGAATCTTCAGAAAAGACTCAGAAATATGAACGTAGAATCGGGAAAAAATTGAGAATATTGGGAAAAGACTAATTTTTGTTCGAGACCCTAGGTAGACATCTCTGTTGTCTATTGGTCTCGAACTCTTTCGCGGTACCACGTAGTAGTTGTTATCCGATGTTGGATCGCAGTGAACAAAGAAAACCTTCCAAAAATATTGGTAAGACACACGCATTTTTCGGTATTTAAGAAAACAATTCGTTGAGTCTTGGACCAACCTTCTAGATGGGCCATTTTCTGCAGCGGAAGAGTTGGAAACGAAGAAACCATTATAGGGATCGGCCATTGCCGAACATCAGACAGTTGCAACTTGCAAGACAGTTATTACTTATCAGCCAACAAAGGGAAAGATACCAGAGTAACTACTGTTAACTCTATGAATGTTGACTCTTACATCCTACAAGCTCAAGCCAAACGAGGCATACACCCTGGCTGACATTACCAATGTCCTCGCTCTCCCGAAAGTAGGTAGCAATGGAGTGGAATATCTCGAAAGAGCAACCTTCTCTACACTCTCACATGTTCGCTACGCCACACAACTGAAGTAAATGTGTTTTTTTAGTGTTTTTCCCCACAGTTGATACTGTAAAGTGTATGGTTAGTGCATCATCTTGACAAAATAACCTCTATATAACCACCTTCTCCAACCATCCATACATTTCAGGGTAGAATAACGTACCAGTGAGGGGTTCAAGTTCCCATCAGCTAGCCCATGACCCGTTCCTGTCAAATCAGCTCCTTTTCAATAGCCTCTACCTGAGTAGCTATTCCAATACTGCAGATACAAGAGAAATCACAAAAAATCTTTTTCCATAAACCTAAATACCAAAACCCCAAAAATTTTTCTCAAGTAACCCGGTAAGGCGCTATCAATTGCATAAAGCGATTCCGCACAAAAACAACTCTGTAGCAGGACACATTTGTTTTTCCAGTTGCCAAAATCACCCGTCACAAACATTACTAACACATTGGGGTCAGAAATGATTTAATGATAATTTATCAATAAATTTCATATTCATGGTTTTCTTGTTGATTATTTCTGATAATTTCTTAACCATGTTGCCTAAATACTGATAATCAGAATTAACTCAGAATCATTTGATACCAATCAAAGTGCCAATTCTCTTCTTGGCAATCAGACTCAAAACAAATATCAATTGATAATTTAATAAACTTTATCACATCCGATACCGAGCAACATATCAAGAGTCATCTACTGTTAACATGAAATCTTGAAGTACCAATAACTAAGTACTGTTAGATCAAGCCCCGAGCTTCACCTATAGAATGCCTCTAGAAGAAAAAGTACTACCTTGAAACAACGCACTGCATGAATGAAAAAAAGAGGGAACAGGACTCTCCTGTATCTCTTGGCACTTTGGTTTAATTTAATTTTTTTCTACGACTTATTACACCACAGTTCGACAGATGTAGCGAATATATTTCCTTGAAGCGGCAGTGGGGTATAGGAAGGGAAGTTTCCTAGTGGGTGGTGAATAGACGTTGATACCTAAAATATGGACATAGCGGATTTAACTAATGTATTAGCTCACTTTAACCATATTTACTGATAAAAGAATAGGTCTAGTTTAAATAGAAGGGAAAGCCGGGAAGACAAAATATAAGCTCGCACCATAGACCTTCCAAGTACAAATAGTACACTATTTCCCCATTCTTGATTTCGTTCTATCGTGGTTAAAATCTAACAATGGTCCCTTTTGTTGATTAAAATTTCTTTGAGATAGCTGTGATAATACCATGGTTTAAGAGCACCTAATATTGATCCTTAGGGTAATATGCCCAAGGATTATGATATCCGAAAGATGCACCTGAAACGTTTGGGTTTGATTATCGTACCTTGCAAAAATACTCAAAAAAAATTGTCCAAAACAAAATACTTAGTTCATGGTAATAGATTAGTTAACGTTTAAGGGAAGCAGTATTCGTGCGTTAACGTAAATAAGAATTCAATCTTTATCTGAGGCCCATGAAAGTACCTACACTCTCTCAGCTCACTTGAGATTTCAGTTCAGTTTGAAATAAAATTTAACTAGAGTGATTAGCCATGTACAAGTATTCTTACCGGAAACATTAGGTTTAACAAAAAATATATAATGAAATGCTTACAACCCTTACGAAAACTAGTAAAAGAATCTCCATTGGAGTCAAGAAATCTTAAGAAATAACCTTGTTTCATTCAAATTCAATAAATTATCTTCCGTTGCTAAAGGGAAGTGAGTTACTAATTTCCGAGCTTGGGGTTGAATCCATGGAGCTTCATGATCTCGTTTTCCCCCATTACTAAGTTTTAAAACTAATGAAACCGTTGTATGGCTAATGATTTTAGTGACAGGTAATCTCAGAGACTATGAAAGTTACATGCTCAAACGAAAATGTATGCTTTCAAAATTAATGATTTCTTTTGCATTCCTTTGTAGATGGGACCTTGAGGCACTACCGCAATTTTTATTGAAAAAATTGTAATCGGGATGTTTACTGATGTCAACTAATATCTCTAACTATATCATCCAATAGAACTCAACTTAATGACTTCTATACTAGGAAGGTTACATACGCTCAAAAAAATGTCTGCAGCAAAAAATTTAACTAAAACATGAAGTCAATAAGTCAAATGAAGTTGTTATGGGTGGTAATATACAAAATCATAGGTGGAGTTCACATCGACAGCGGTAAAACTAGAGTCTCTACTTTCGCAACTTATCGTTCTTGAATTTGGATTTTGAAAAGAATTTTTATTTGAACGTAACCCTTAAAAATATTAAACAATCCTTTATCACACTTTTCTGCGTGACACTACTAAGTGGTAAGTACTTGTATACATGTATAGGGCCTGGGTCACAGCGTATTTAAGCAAAACCCCGATCTACCAATGAAATTCTTTAAAATCTGAAGAAGGAAACTGAAATGTAATGCCAAATAGGAGAAACCACATACCTCCAAAATCAGAGCAGCCTCTTGAGATCTTTCAAATATAGTAAAAGAATATGTTTCCGGTCCCAGAGGACAAACTTAGCTATGCGCTATGAATAGCCACTATGAACCCCGATTTACTCACTTAAAGAACACTCATATGCTTGGAGTATCAAACCCAAGTTAGTCGACGGCAATTCCAAGTATCCGGGAAGCAACAATTTGACGTATTAAAAGACCCCGAAAATAGAGTTTTCTACAATAGACTAGGTGGTTAATAAGTTTAATGCCTCTAAAAAAGAAGATCCAAAGAGGAATACGTTTCTATCAGTTCTTTTAAACAGAATTATAAGGGAAATGACCGATGTTGTATTCAAGAAAATAACAATTAGAAACAATAGGAAGAAAGATATAAGATACTTTTATTGCAGAAATATTTACCTGTAAAAGTTATCAGGAAGGCTATGGTCAAAGAGAGCTTAAAAACAACTCAATATCTTTAAAGGAAATTACCAGCAACCACCATATCATTTGTCAAGTCATTCTTGATACAAACAGACATTGAACCAGTGGAGGAGAAAAAGGATATACAGCCCATCATCCTGAAACTCCCCGAAAACTAAATAATGAACTTGAAGCGCAGCAAAGTTATGAATTTAGATATCTGAACACAATGCTATGGTATGCAAGGTATAGAAAACAAAGACTAAAAGCAAACCAAAATCTGTGGAAAACAGCATAACGCCTCATAAAATCTCTGGTTAACCATCATCACTAAGAAACGAAGTACTTAAATGTCTGGATCTCTTGATCGATGTTATCCCTGATTACGTTTGTCTTTTCAGTCTAGGTCGCACTTGTGCTTTTTTTGGATAACAACTTCAGGGAACCAAGACAAAATACAAAACTGATAACAGAAATCAACATGGAATATATATATTTCCATGCAACCACAGAAGCGAGAAAAATGAAATAAACCAATTTACTATTGCTACTTCACAAGATAGGAAGGTTCTCTATCCACAGATTATTATACTTTGCTGCTGGGAGACTACCAATAACCGTATTGATCATTCAGGCGTAGTGGAAATATAGCAATTAGAGCATTCTAACAATGTATACTCGCCATTTCAAATAGATTATGTTAACTTCAAAGAATAGAGAACCAAAAGGTTACATACTCGAGAAAGATAAGAATCTAAATAATATATATAGCAATCCTGTCAAAATAAAACTCACGGAATATGTTGTTACCTGTTACATATGCCTTTGGACAATTCTGAACCTCTATACATCACGTGAGCAACTAATATTCTCATCAGAACTTCTAGTCTCATAGCACTCCTCCATATATAAAAAACTAGGTTAAACTTAATCTCAACTTAACAGGTCACTTCATGATTTCACTTTGCTGTCGACCAAACAAATCTTCTAGAATTAAAAACAATCAAATACTTGTAAGAGAAAATTTTCGTAACATGTGAAAAAAGTTTGTTTGAGTATGCTTATTGCATACTTGTAATGTTTTTCACTATATAACTTCAAGACACATAAGTATTCTATCTAAACAATAGAAATGCACATTGATCTCAGTATTTGCCCCTCGAAAGCAGCTAGATATTTCACAATTTCGGTTATAACAAAGCCAAGATTGTCCTTTCAAATCTTCAATAAACAATAACCTTGAAGATACTGATAGGATTGAAGAAATAATAAAGAATTTTAACCTTGGTTATTTTTATATAAGCTAGAGAGCTCAAATAAATTTGAATGCATCGCTATTTTGTGCTCAACTATACGAAGTTAGCATCGTAACGATTAAATAGTACTTTGAAACCGAACAATATACTGTTGTTCTATCTTCTTTAGCAAGAACTATGTTACTCACAATTCCTCATTTTAAGATTTAATAAAGTATCTTAGCTAACAGATAGAAGAGAGGTATACCACTCATATATGCAGGCATACTATGTGATTTCAGGAAAAAAGCTAAACATATTGTAAATGACATGCGGAAATAATGATAATAAATGCAGAAATTGTATTTAAAAATCAAGACTTACTAATATCACTCAAACAAAATTTTGGACATTTTTAAAATCCTACTAGGTCTTTAAGACTGATAAGAATTTTAAGAGGAGTTATTAGCAAAATATCAATTATTTCTTAACAAGTTTGTGAACACTTCGAGAAGGGTCATCACACCCGTTCTCTTCTAATCAGCTTTGCCATTAATATCTTTGTTTACTAACCAGCAAAATTTCTAATCGAGACACATCTCAAAACCAATAATAGATTTAAGTTTTGTTTTTATCATGTTATGAAAAGAATATTGGAATAGACTTCACTATTTAAGAATTTTCATATTTTGGCCACATGAATTATTCCTCAGGAAAATACACTGGGCATTAAATCTGCCAACCAAGATCGTTACCATATATTTAAACCTGGCACTATCATATACAAACTATCTAAGAACTAATTTTACCACAAAAAATCATGCGACAGGTTTTTACCTAAGTTCATGTATGTTAATATTAATGAATTATGCGGACTACCATTAAAAAACACCGGATGATAAACGAAATGTGGTATATGAAAATTTGAATAGTAAATGTCCTTAGTCCTATTATATGATTTTAAACAGTTATTGCTTTGTTTCGTGCACATTATCGAACAAATTCTAAGGTTTTGCAAGTCAAATTCTGTGGAGGCACAATTAGTATCCGTGTTTCAACTCTCTAAATAAAATAAATAGAAGTGCAGAGTCGTGAAAAACTTAGAAATTTTACACGACTTAAGCAGATAATAGATTTAACCACATTGATCATTGTTATCTTGTTAATTTATAACAGTTAATTATTTGTTATAGCCTTAAGCCTGTCATTTTTTTGTCAATAATATGGGTTCTGGAAGCTGAATGCAATATATTTCAAGTGATGACAATTCTTCAAATAGTATCCAGAACGATCATCATAACAGCCCCAGCGAATCATTTTTTTTTCTTATCACGGTAGCTAAAGAAAATATCGATTCACAGATTCTTAGAATATCATTTGCATAGTGGGAAACACTGGGTCGCAGTACGGAATTTTATTGAAAAGCTATCTTACAAGCAGGTGTAGTTCATTAAGGGTGGGTTACTATTTTATACTTCGATACTATTGCAAACCTAAAAAAAATGTTCGGGTAAAGTATAAATACATGATATTAAATTAGTTTAGACTTATTGATTCAGTCTTGTTAGTAAAATATAGCTCCCCAGCAAGAAATTAACTTATCGTGTCTTGTCTTGTATGTCATATCAGTGAATTTTCATGTTCAACTGTACTTCATGGTAACCCTAATAAATTCATTGGCTATATTTTATTGGTCAAACTTATGGCTAAAACTGGAGGTATCAATCCCCCTTAATTATTCCCACCTTGTGGTAGCGGATTTTAAAAAAGAATGACAAGTTACGCAGTCAATACACGCAGACGAACTCCATTCGGTTACACATAGAGGATAACGTTTGGGTATTTTGTTTGCAAAATCTGTACTTCAATACACCATTGGAGTCCTTAGATTATTTTATTGATATCGTCAATCCATTAACCGAATTTCTGTTTATGAAAAATAAGAAATTTTGGTCCAACTACCTGTGATTGTCGGCAAATTTTTATTGTTACTGTTTCTTTATTCCTGACTCACAGCTCTTCTACAGAGTTTTGTTCCTGGGTCGCGGCAAAGATGTAGCATTTGATACGTACAAAGACAAGCTTAGTACTTCGGTACCTGAATCATGTGAGACATAGCAACATAGCACTGATGAAGATTGGTTACTATCTTACCTAAATATATTCGAATTACATTTGACATTGTATGAAATTCAACAACTCTATACGACATTTGGCTTAATAAAGTAATGTTAATCGCTAAATTGTTCTTTATTGTAAAGTAAGAAATCAATTTTATGGAAGTGTCTATCATTAATATGACAAGGCTATTGAATCTGCTGAATAGCCTAAGAAATTTAAAATAGAGCGATTATAGTAGAGGACTATAGATATTTACAAACACATTTCTAGTTTATTTAATTAACTACACTAGGTCACTTGAGTCTCACAGTAAGTTATAAATTAGCGAAACGATATATATAAGGTTTTGTAGCTACAAGCACCGGATTCATGACACGATAGCCCTGGATTTTCCATGCTGATATTCCTTCTATAATGCTTTGATAATTTGTCTCATCTATCAAGGTTTAGGGGCTACTTTATTTAATGATATTTTAAAATAATTCATACATATTCCAGGATCATTGATTTTACTGTTCGCAATCAGTAACACCAATTAGGTTTCAATTAAAGTTGATATCGGACTAGTAATAAACTACCTAATAAGTTCTAGCTAGAATACGGTAGTTTTGTTGGGTCTTTGTTGGAAGCTGTAGAGTATTTAATGTAGTTGCGGTATTTTAAATCTTTCTCTAATTTTCATTTTTGCAGGATAGAAATTTGGTAAATGGTAGTCAAATTCTTACGAAATAATTCCGATGTAATAGCATTTTTGCGCCATGAGTAGCTGTAATAGATCGACATAGATACATATTGATTCAATCTCTTATATTCTTATTTCAGACTAATGTAAAGTTACATGTTCTCAAAATACCTAAACTTAGCTGAGTTACTTGGTCATAAGAAAATCACAAGTTAAAGAACAATTAATACTTTTTATGTTCAAGGACGAATAAAGACTAAAATAAACCACCATGGATTGTTGCTCCCTATTCTAAGTTAAGCAAATTTACTCTGTCCTACCAAATTAAGCTGTCTGTTCTTATGATAAAAATTGATTTTATGTAGCTAAAATAAGTATGTAAATACTTAGATATTCAGCAAGGTCGATCTTTACTAAAAATGTTTTGAACAGATTCTTTTGGAACAAGGAAATATTCTACAGAAATAAACGGGTTGGAAAAGTAGCATCTAAAATACTTAACTAAGAATACTTTACTTACAAAAACGGTTGTTAACCTTTCATAAAGCACAGGGTTGTTAAAAATTATTTTGTCTGATTTACTAAGTATTAGGGGGTTAGTTAGGACAGATAGGTAATTCGCTACAATTATTTATAACTCAAGCGACAATTTTTTTTAGTATTACATAACTGTAACTTAAAATTTCTTAAGTAATAACTAGTGGATAGAGTTTAAAGTATTTAGTTAGGAACATTCAATCTAAAGAACATTTAATTCAGCGATCTAAGAAATTAAAAGGACTTAATATCTCATTATACACCGGCATAATATACTCTTAAGGATGTTAAGTATGTACTCTAATATCAGTTTTGATCTCTAGTGATGGCAATGTCATTTATATAACTATCTTGTACATATTTGAATTCAAGATCAATCCATATAAAGAAATATTACTCCAGGAATTAATAATCATTTTTAATCTGTTAAACGACGGCCATTTCCCCTTGCTGAGTATTGGAAATAAAACTATATTTTTTAGAGTATGGATTTTCTCCAAAGTAGAAACTAAATTTTTGCTTTTTTTTTCACATGTTTGCTTCATAACATCATTGAAAGTTGCTCTAAATGTGTACTTCTTGTATCAGTGCAAAGTATAAAATAGGTTTTTTTATGATACATATGCAAAGCAGAAAATAGCTTCGATGCACCCCAGGTCCAAAGAGCTACCATATTTTATGTTTCTAAGGTTTTTGCTCTAATATCCCAGATCTGGATACCTTAAATATAATTTTACATCATTTTTTCTCATGATAATATAGTTTCAACGCTTTAACTCTCTTCCAAAGGTTGATTCTTGGGAAGCACTGGTTTCTATGTACAGGGAACTAAATTTAGGTTGATTAGAGTATTTGCATCAATCGGTTTCTATACTATTACATCCAAGGATATTATTGGTTATTGTGTGGAGGTTTCTCTTAACGACAGACACCTTATGTTTCTCTGTTTTTTTTACTCTTTTACTTATCGCTTTTTAAATTATATGTTTCAACATTTTTGGTTTGTAGTACTTGTGGTTGGATAAAGTAAAACTACTAAGCAATTGTTGCAATAGATTTATAGGGTAGCAGATGTGAAATATATATATATTAGATCTTATAGTGTAGAAAGAAATATCCTTTTCCGATAAAAGGAAATAAGAAATGTTCGCAAAAGATGAATATATAGAGAACACAATAACTGAAGGGATCTATCTGGCACTATCATGAAACCTATTAACAGATACTTTGTCTAAGCTTTATTGGCATCAATGAGTGCTACAATCTTACTTAAGTAAGCAGAAATCGGCAAGAATAAACACATATCAATACCTTAAGCATTAGAAAGTTTAAATAAAAGAGGTATTACCGTTTCGATACTATTAACACATATTTGGCGATGAGTCCATAGAAATTTCAACACTATCCAGTTAGAACAGCAAAGGGAAGTAGAAAAAAATATCATTACTTTTTGGGCTGTCCGTTACCTGCAGTAATGGATGTGTTATCACAATAGATATAAACCCAACTGCCAATATCTCAATATATTATCTGGTAAGCTTTTATCTGCACCAGATGTTTTTTGCACTGTTCCAAGTTTTTTAATTGCTTATTTCGGAGGTGGGATGCATACAATTTAAAGCTTTGAGTTGTTGTGTTTAAGGATAAGAACAGAAGCTAAGTAATATAATCATGACCCATTATCTAAGAATATAATTCTATTCTGATCGAAAGTTCAATAGTTTTCCGGGTAGAGAAGACATGTCCGGGAAAGTTTATTTAAGTTTAGTTTAGTACAATCTATTTCTAGTTGAGCACGGATCTTATCTAGGTTAAATTATATTCAAAGCAAGACACAACAAACTAAGTTATAGCTAGTGCGTTATAAAGAAACAGTTGATAATGCCATGGGTATCTGTGTAGAGCGACTCCTCATTGAACACCCATTCGCTTTTCCGGAAAATTTACGAATCGCGAATGAATTTATGAAATTGGTTTAAAAGAGTTCTGGGATGTCAAACACATCCGGGGAGGAGATTGTACACTATGTCTCATTTTCTATGAGATCAAAGCCAGCAGGAAGAATTTATTTAGTTCATAATCCAGGCGGTTCAAAGTAATTTTCATTAATTAAAATTGCAGTTAAAATTCTTCATTCCTTTTAAGTAACCAGAGTATAATTGCAAGGGTATTGCAATGCAACTTGTTGTGCTAGAAAGAATAGCGAAAACGAGAAAAGAAAGCTCAACACAATATACAATGCTTCTGCTTTATTCCAATTCTAAAATTATTATGGTCTCTATTTTTTATCGTCATCTTCGTTATCTTTCTGTTGTAAGTACACATTGGTAACCTCACCGACACCATCTCACCTAGAAGGAGACACCGGAGTTTCAGCCTTTAATTTTTTTTCTCAACAACTGCTTCAGCTGATGACAATTTCTTTGTTAAGACCTGAAAAATATTTCTCTCTTACCCTACGTGAATGAGGTCTACTCTCTTCAAACAAAAAAGTTTTCATTGTAAATAATGATAAAGGACCACATGGTTAAGAGAAAACAAGACCATTGGAGTCCATGTTATAGCACAGGAGAGGATAGCAAAACAAAGATGCAACTAGTTAAAAATCTTTGGAGAGCTATTTTAGTCTACATCTTCATCTTCACCCGTTTATGACTTAGCTTTGAATCTACTAATCTGATATTTTCGCGCAAAAATAATTTAAGAGGGGGTATCCTTGTTGTTTTAGATCAAATAACCAAGAGTAAACGAATACGTTAAAGCAAAATGATAAGTAAGCTATCATACATTCCACAGATCTTTCATATGCTTAAGTATTTAGCTGAGGAGTCTACAAAACCTGAAACCCACTTCTTCATTATAGAATTGCAGGACAAGAAACACCCTTAAAAAGGTGAAATGTGTTACTTCTTAGCATTAAGTTTACGTTGGTTCTGCAAAAAGGCGACTGAAGCAGAGTGGTCCCCATTCTGCTATAGCGAGTTGAACTGTAGTCGATCCACTACAGTGCATTTTACTAGGATCATTGGTTCTACAATGAGTTGCAATATTTATTGTTCTAGCTAACGTTTTCGCAGTCTAGAGCAGCTCAGTTTTTTGGATAGGTTTACTGCTTAGAGAAAACCCGGTTTCAATGGCCTTTTATCCATAGGTTCATTGTATGAGGTATCTTGGCTTTAATATGGCTTCAGTCTAAAGTGCTACCTCAAATTCTAATTTCTCGAAGAAAAATGCCTTTCCTTAGCCATAACAGTAGTTGCTCAAGCAAGTTGTTATAATAACCACGGTTGCGTCCTTCCTGACTCCAAGAAATGACATTTAAGGACTATACCAGCAACTTTAATTAAGGGTAGAGTCTACTGAATACAGCTCACTATACTTATTATTTTTTTTTGTTGAAAGAAGGAACTCTGAACTCGATTCTGATGTATTGACTGTTGATTCTTCATTGCATTAACATGTTGACGAGAAAGATAAAACTTTTCCTTACTTTCGACGTGCGTTAAATGGTGCAGAGGCTAGGAAAAGCTCGTATGAAGCCTGGTATTAACTCAACGAGGGATACTACAACAAACTACAATGGTTTATTCGCATTTCCAACGCACAGAACTACACATGCAGAAGGATAAGATAGTTTGAGATTTCGTTTCTTGGCTTTATTGTTCATTATATTGGCCTTGCTGTGCAAGGTTTAACGAAGTCAACAAAATATCAAGCACAAAGAAGTTTGGCTAGCCATCACATGTGTTCCGAAGCTCTCCAACATGTACATTTTGTTTTAAAGCCCAAAGCACCGTGAAAACAGTTGTGTTGGGTATCACCATCAAGGGTCAAGTTAGGCTATCTTCACCAAGTTGTCAAGTTAATGCGGTAGTTCACCACTGCATAGCTTTACTCATGTTGAAATTTTCCAATGTTAAAACTGGGTTCTGGAAGAAGATTATTCGAGAGCACAATATACCCCGTTTAATAGAAGTAGAATCATATGGGTTACTTTTCTTTCTTTTTTTTTTGACTTTACCACTCAAAAATGTGTTTTTTTTTGTGTCACTGAAAACTTCTCCTATTTCATATTTACTATAAATGAGCATGAAAAGAACAATAAATCCCCTTCATCAACCGGTTTATGAAATATATTTGTCTAAGATGTCTTTTACAGTGCAATCTTGGTACTTTTGTTTTTACTTATGAGTTTATATTTTCTTAATGACATACTATAGTAATGGCGGAAGTACCCGGTTCCTACTGTTCCGGCTTAGTAAGATTGGTAATTATTATACTTGTTTCTCTTTAGTAAAAAAGGAATTGTCTTCTAAATCTCGAAAAGCACGATAATATCAAAAAGAATAATCGAACTGTGTCTGCGTAAATTTCTAGACATACCTTAGTACCGCCCAATACAGGGGAATACATTATGTTTATTGTAATTATGATAATGGAAACTGAAATAAAGTCTGATTAAATAATTCCATGGAATGAATTTAAGATAAATGTGATACCAATAATCATACTTGAATATTAACTCGATGAGTTCAATAAATATGATGGAACTAAAATATGAAAGGATCATCTTCAACAAATCTAATATCATGGAAAGGATTTAAATTATAAGGACAGAGATTTAGTAGAATGGATTAATATTTAAGTTTTTGTTTGCGGTTTCTGTAGCTCTGAAACTCCAGGAAAAGAGTAGATGTTACTATATCACTATACCTAGCTTCTTGTAAGAACACAGCTTCAGACAGAAAACAGTTTTGTCTATATATCTTTCAGAACTAAATAAAATATTAATAATGGAAAAGTGTTACAGAGGTCAATGGCGTAACGGGTAGAGAGTATATTTGCTGTATGTTACACTTTATTCTAGGAATTTAACAAAGATACCTAAAGTTTGAAGGATGAATTTGTCTCAGAAAAAACTGTTCTTCTTCTCAGTGAATCGTTAGACAGCAGTTTCTATATTTTGCCGAAGAAGATTATTTACAAGAAACAGAAACCTCTAAGATTAGCTTGAACGCATATTTAAGGACAATATTTAAGGATTAGACGTAAAGACCACAGTTACGTGTTCAATATGATTTTTCTTTATTTTAAAGAAAACTACAGTAAAACAAGTACTTTCTGTCCGTGGTGATGTACTATTCAGTGAAATCTTTGAATTTTCCTTTTGCATGAACTACGGGCAAACATTCTATAACAATTGAATTATACGATTTTGTTTATGGATATCTTCCGTAACAAAACTTTGAAATTACACTCTCGTAATTCTATTGGGTATTGTATTATATATTTCCTTCATTGATTGGTTGAACTTGTACTTTCAAAGACCAAACGTATCTTGAAACAAACAAATACGTTACGAAAGTTAGCCGTTTACCAAAGTCAAAAGTAAATTAAAAGCTGTGGAAAAAATATAAAAACTATTTGTTTCAATAGGAGCTAGGATACCAACCCAAAACAAAACAAATATATAATAAAAAATATGGAAGAAAGGTATAGAGTAAAATCTTGGAAAGTTATCCCCGTCGTGGAACACAGCGGACCAAGGACCTCGTTGTACAACACGCTTGCTTCAAGGTCTAGAACTCGTTCTTCACAACTCAGTATGAAGAGAACTAGCATTGGCAATCGTTCAGAGCTGAGCATCACGGATGCAAAGTCGCTGAATGTATTGTCGATGGAAAACGAGAACATTTCAGAGCTGCTAAGAATTCGTGAAGCAGATGCAAGTTACTCAACCGAACAGAAAACTTTTTGGATCCTTGAAAATACCGTTGACTTTTTCAATAGCTTGGTATACCTTTGGTCTTCTGCTACTGACAGAAATGAAGCTTGGTTTCGTTGTCTTTCGGGGAAAAACAAAGGATTTGCAGAAAAGGGAAAGTTTCTTTGGCGAAATAGTGCAAGAGAGAAACCTGTTTTATTAAATGCTCATGAATATTGTACCAAAGCATTATTGAAGATAGAAACAATTTTTGAAAAGAAAAGTTTTCCTTGGAAAGAGAACCAACCTCTTCCCAGAGACATATATTCGGATATTAAACAAATCTGGAAATATTTGTTGCGCGTATTAATAATCCTGGTTTCTAACGAATGCCTGGCAAGATATGAGAGTTACGAAACAACGACCAGGGCGTTTCTTTTTTTTGGTTGGCAGTGGCAGTTGGTTCATGACAAAGAAGTCCGACTTATTTCAGAAGTTGCTTTGCCTTTATTAGAAGAGTACAAAGAGTACATAGACTCTACGGAGTTTGTTTAGTTACTATCCAACCCATATTATATATACTGTGTTTTTTGTTAGTGACTAAGTCTTAAACCCGAAAGTTTGTGTCGAACTTCTTGAATAAACGATTGATATATTCGATATGAAACGCATCTTCCTGGGAATTAAAATGCTATTCCTGGTATTTATATATGTAAACAGCTAAGTAATTTCATAACCGTAGAAGTTAAAAAAGAACGACCAAATAAAAACTGTATTAATGATAACCAGTTTCGCGTATACCATGAAATATCAATACGATAAGGACACGGTTATAAATAGAAGAACACTCTAATATGGGGATAAGTAAAACCAAATAGAATATGAGTGTACCAAATACTTTGCATTTAAGAAATAGAGTACAAACAGAAGAATTATTAAGTAATACAAGACCAATAAGAATACTTAAAGAAAGAGCAGATGCAGAATTACTTCAAAAATCAAAAGAAGATAATATTTTTTTAGTTATTGAAAATACCATGGATTTTTTCAATACAATCGCATATCTTTTTTCCTTACAAAGTGAAGGTAATGAAGAGTGGTACAAACTTAATAAACCCGGTTTCGGATTTCCAAAAGCAGCAAAGTTTTTATGGAAAGAAACACCTACTTCTAAACCAACCCAAATAAGTGCTCATAACTATTGTTTAAAAGTATTGGTAAAAGTAGAAACAATATTTGAAGAAAAAAATTTTCCTTGGAGAGAATCTGATATAATTCCAGAGGATATTGATAAAAAACTTAAATGTATTTGGAAACTTATGTTTAGAATATTATTGATACTTTGTGGTAATAACTGTCTTAGGTCGGAAGCAACTCTGTCCGTACTTAAGTCAGTTTGTTATTTTGGATGGGCATGGAACTTATTAGTTAATAGTGAAACTAAGATATTGTTTGATATTATTAGTCCTATAAACCAGAGCTATGTTCAAGATAAACAAGAACTAGAGTTGCAAATGTCACTGTAAATACTTGTCTATGTGTGGTTAGTGAGAATATATCTATAAATCGTTAGTTGTGTCTAAGTGTATATATATATATATATCAAATTTTGATAGTTTTTTACTTTCTTCACAACTAAAAGTTCTACTTTGAATCTTTGCACCATAGATGAAAAACAACCAAAACATTTTTCTCCAAACACAATAACTATTTCTCTGTATTTATTAAGTGAAAACTACTTATCTTTTTTTATACGGTATTGAGAGTTAACAATATCTACGAGTACTGCATATTAACTGCTTATTAGCTGGGCATAATCTCTATAAACAATGTAACGTTGGATATTTATCGGCCATATGGCCCAAATTCTTATATTGCGATACATTTTGGGTTCTGCCCAATATACAGAGAACGGGTACCCGGTCGCAAGAAACAAAAAAAGTAAGTACTAGGGAGTAAACTGCATTTATTTTTTCTTTAACTATAGGATTATACTTAACTAAAAGTTTACTATAAATTTAAAATTAGAAACAATATGTTCCTTTTTTCTTCATGACTATATATATATATATATATTCCATTTTTAAAACTAGTATTTCCGTCTCTTTCATTTATCTCTCCAAATTACACTCTCGCTCTTTAACTCCTGTACTTACTGCTTAGAGTTTTATTCAAAGCAGTATTAATGACTGTACTCTTTATAACAAATTTCCTCGGAGTCTCTTAATCTGGTGACCATGGACTAGAGTTGGTACATCAGGTTGTCTCTAGAACCTTGAAAAAACATTTCCGTACATTTGTTTAGACCATTGACAATAAAACTACTTCTATTGCTAAGATATATCGGTTATACATAAACAAATTGTTCGGAAACTTGAAAGAAATAACTCGGTCGACTACTTCTCTCTACGGAGAACTATTTCACTAAGAAGACTACTTCAATAATAATCAAAACCATTTCCTTATACGTTGTACAATTGAACAAATTCTGTTACAAGAAAAACTTTGGCATTTGTTTTGAAAACGGAAACAACTATGAAGTTTATGGCTACACAACACCTTAATTCAAAGTATTCTGTTTCAATTGCATAGCCGGATGTTTGCTCTAGTATCTATGATTCCACGTAGATTTGAATATTTATTGATAATAACAGTCCACTCTTAGCAATTATCAAGCGTCTAATTCGTTGCTAGAAGTTTATTTGGACTGAGGTAAGTTGACAAACTGAGATTTAACTTTTTCAGATACTATTGTAGTACTTACTGCTTTCTGCAGTCGTTAAGTTAAATATCTAAGCTCTGATAACCTCTTCTTGTTCTTGAATCGAGCTAAATCGACAAAATATTATTAATAGGAAATGGTTTGACAGTTGAGGTGTTGACATTTCTGCTATTTTAGCCTTTAACCGTACCCAAACGCACCCTACTGGATAACGCACGTATTAGACTACTTGATATTTCTACGCTACATTTGGTGTAGAAATAACTAGTTTATGTTATTATCATGAAGAATGAGAATGTACGTTTGTTTAATTTACAAGCTCTAGCCAAGATTACCTTAGTAGCTTCGGTGGCCGATTCGCTCATAATCAATTTTGGACATTAGTAATGTAACAACTTGAGGAGAATGGTGTCCACTGCTGTTTTTTTAAGGAAATGTTTCTTTTACACTTCGGCAAGTATTGGCTTCCATAAACTAAATATTAGCTTCACAGGATAAGACATAGGCTAGTTTCAAGGTAACTTCACAATTATAATAGAAATGCTCACTTAAAGAGTCTGTGAGCATTTAACTGAAAATAAAAAAAAAGAAAATGTAGGTGTTCTTGTCTCCAATCAAAAATTAGTCACCACATTACTTTAAAATACTGCTGCTAACCTCTAAATAACCTATCAATAATGAAAACCAAGCGGGGGAAAACGATCACTTCACATTTTATTGCAGTAACAACACTACCACCACGTGAAATTATAATCAAATTGTTACCTAGAAAGAATTAACTAGTTGCATGAAGAAGCGAAACGCCGTATCTTTCTGGTCAGTATGAGAGTATTTACGCTCAGGAATATCTGTATCTTGGCTAAATTATCTGATTGTTTACCATTGACTTCTTTAGCTCAAAGTTTCTAGCGGTATATAGCTTAATCTAATTTGGTAAGAATCTTATGGAAATGATTTGGACTCAATGTGATTAGGTTAAGTATATTGCAGAAACAAGAGGTAAATAAACGGCCCTCTATATAATTTTTTACTAAAATGTTGGCTTCTCCATATTTTTTCAATATAATTGAGCATCCATAGTTTCGACTCTAATGTTAAAATCTTCGATAGCCTCATTATTCTTGTGAAAACAACACTAAGTCTAATTAATCAAATATAAAGAATATTTTAAATAGAACTCGACCTCAAATTAATAAGTTAAAAAAATTACCTAAGAACTAGAAAACCAAATGATTCCTCTTTTGGCACAATCCAACAAAATCGCATTAACAGTAACCTTCTTAGCTCAAAGGGTATAATCCTGTATTCCTTGAACATATTTTCCATAATATAAACAAGTTAACATCTTTGTTTGGATATTTGATTAATTGAAACCTTAGGAAAGAGTACACCGACTGCCCTCAAATGGAATAATCTAACTGCTACGTAAATAGATGTAGGCACCGTCATAGTCAATTCCTATGAAAAATCCAAAATAGATGACACAAAACCTATCTATAGTTTAGTTGTTATGAATATGCCATATGGAAAATTTGCACCGTGAATATTTTTAATATATATTTAGGTGACGGTAACAGGAATAGGTACGTGAATATCATATTATGAGGATCATTTGTTAGAGTTACATTTAGCCACTATAGTTAATCCATTAATAATATTTTTCTAAGCCAGTTCTAGATTGTGGCGCAGTAGATATGTAAGTGACCCTCTCAGAATATATAGCTACATCTACATAAAAACTTAATAGATATATAACACCCTCAACCTCGAAAGCAACCATTACCAGATATTTCAAATGTTAATATAATTCATAATTGTAGGAATGCCAAAAAAAATTATTTTACGATTTGAAGTGCTGCCAGTGGGTATTTTACTTAGCAAATTTAAGTACATAAACCATGTTACCACATGCGAAAGGTATTTTTTTACTTTATACTCACCCAGAAATCGCAATGAATGCTCTTAGCTTCAATCCTAGATTACTGGTTCTCGCCCCCACCTCCCCCCTTCTCCCTTTTTTTTAAAACACTTGGAATCCTACCAAAAGGCTTTACTGGTCTACTAATGTCTCATAGCTAATTTTTGGTGTGGTTTTCTGAAATACCAATTACTTTTCCCTCATTTGCTTTGAAGAGGTTGAGCAGAGGAAAATCCTTGATTTGTAGTTCTCGGGACTTATTTTTGTGTACGGTGGCCTTGAATGATTTGCACGGACTGTAGTATTTAGAGTTTTTATGCCAGCTACAGAAAGAGTCGCACTGTTCGTATTTATTGTAGAAATGTTTGCATTGAGGGGAAACTTAATTGTCAGATTCTGGAATGTAAAACTCTTGTAAGATTTTTAATAAATACTCTATTTTAATGAATGGTTCAAAACACAACGTGAATGATAGAGTTAAAAACATAAATATTATAAACGAGTGAAGGATTTCCTAGAACTAGATGCTTACTCTGCATCATTTCTCTTAGAATTTCCAAGATACTAACTTCCCTTTTATCTACCCCTTGTTCTAATATCTTCAAACTAACAACATAGCACTATTCGAGCGTTAGTCACATGGATAAACAAAGAACAAGTAATTTTGGTGCATATTCCAAACAATTACTGCAGAGCTAATTGATGAAACACAGTATTGAGGTAGGATTTTACCTGCAACAATTAAGGTATCATTTTATTGGATGCATGGACAATTACAACTGGAACCACGGCTAAAATTTCCATTCTTTCTTTTTGAGCCTACTCGATATCGACTCTTAAATCTTACTGACAATACTAATAAATATTCAGTTATGGTAGAAGCAAAATTTGCGAAGAGATACCTCGTTGATACATGTTCTTTCAGAATGATACTACATAAGTGCTGCAACGTTTCTTCTCTTTTAGATTCAATGATTTTGTTCAAAAAGTTTTTCTTGTGTACGTATTATTAAGGTTAATTAGAAAATCACATTGCAATCCTAACGGCATGTCTCTAATACCTGAAATCAATTTCAATCACGAGTGGTTTCAGGGCCGCATTATATTGCGGCGAAATATCAAATCAAAAGCGACATCAACTGATCTTTTAATTTTCCAAAGGGCCGAACCTAGATTAAGGACAATAGAAAAACAGCTTATAAAGATCCCGGAAAAGAATAACAATAGAAGGATTCCGAAGGGGAAAAGATAAAAAAAGACATTTATATATCTCTAAAACATATCTAAAAAAGTGGAAAGTAAGATATGTATATGATTGCACTGGATGAAAAGAACTTAATATTCAGATAAGTCTAAGCCGCAAAAGGCAATAGGCCTTAAACAGAAGGATGTTTAACTTGATAACAAGATGTGATTTAGAGTCAGGTGTTGGGAATGGATATATCCGCGGGGCTGAGGTTACCATATTGGAGGAAACAATGTCACTAGGCATGTCATATGAAAAGCTATATATTTGAAAAATATGTTTTATTTTTTTCTTCTAATAAACTAAAATTAGACCCGCTGCCTTATGGCTGCATCCTTCTGCAGCATTTGCATGACATGCACTAGACCTCTTTCCTCCTCGTGTCTTGTGTTAATGTCACTTGCTCAATGGTCAAAGGTGCGGCAGTTATGAAACCATAATTTGAGTTGGGGATGTGACTGGAGAGGAAAATACAATTTTGGTCCGCAGGTTGAGAAGTTTTGATATTCTTTGCCTATAATCTTCGCCATATCCCACTAAAAGATCTTAAACTTTCCTGCTCAAACTCATCCGGTTCATATAGTGACTGCATTTAGACTCTGGACATACAATATCTAGTAGACAGAGAGATATAGCTATTATTTCTTCACTTTATTATTTTTAGGGCAAGGAATCTAAATTTCACGTAGTCTATTCTATATAGAGGGTCGGTTTTATTACCTTTTCTTCAAAAATAATTGGTACCTCCAACGAGAATCTGCTACCGATCAGTATGAAGATGATGGCCACTTGGTTGCCTGACATGTTCCAAGAAGTAAACAAATCACATGTTCAGTTTGGTGTTTACCCATTATTACACAATTTGTAATGCTTTGCAAAATTTCAATTTAGATCTCCCGTTTTCTATATCTCAATGGTAATGCTATTTTCTTTAGTTGTATCCTTCGTGAAACTACGCTGTAAACGTTCTCTCCTTGAATATACAAAATGGATCTTAAGAAAGGGCTAGCTTCTTCAAATCCTTGATGGTTTCTATTGCTGCTTTTATCGATTGATAATGATTTCTTTCTCTCATGTTATAAATTTGATATAGAAAAAGAGTAGTTAACTGATTTTTCATTTTGCTACGCTATGATATTCTCCTATTTTAGTTGAGACTTAACCTTCAACAAAATGACATTGGGTTTAAGATTTGTGATACTAAGCCTTATTCTCTTGTAGCGAAAACATGAAATGAAAAGTGCTCTTCTGCATATTATATTTTTCATTCATATCTTCTTTAAACTTAAATATTTTTTATCTAGTTTAATGGATCGACAGTATAACTATAGTAGGAACAGAATAAAATTCACTTTATAAACTCACTAAAGATCATCGAGAAGAAAGTGTTAACTTTGGTAGATGTTTGTAGCACTCAACAGATTTTGTTTTAAGAATTTTGGCAAAATTGTGAATGCTTTTGCGCCGTTACATATCAAGACTAAATGCTCCTAAATAGAACGAAACTGTTCAAATGCAGGAAAGAAGTACTTTTCAGTTTCACTTTTCATGAATCATATCCTGAGGCAGACAGACTTAGCCCAGCAGTCTATACTAATGTGCATCATCCATCTTACGATGTAGTTTTTCAGTTTGTGGATCATATTCACTTGAATGAATTCATTGTACTTCACGGAGTAGTTTCTACTTAATTTCATTTGAATGTTCAAAACAGAGAAGTGTGAAGTTTCCATTCCATCTTTGAAAACAGGTTTAAAAACCCCACCTTAAGCTTTGAATGCAGGTTAGAATGGCTTTAACTGACCCATTCCCCCTTTTGAATTAAGCGTTTCCCTCCCCTTGTCCCATAGCATATCAAGCAAGCGGCTGTGTAGCTTCTGATCGCAAATTTCGTCGATATACTTTTGCTTACTAATTTTAAGGTAAGAGCTAAGGTTCCAGACTCATCAATATACTCACTTTATCGCCAGAAACTTGAAGTAGAATGCTGAATTGAAGAATATTATTTTGAATGTCAGATTCAACAGAGCGATTGTGTCGACTGCGAAAAGCATTGACAATATAGACTTATTTTTAAACAGCAAACGATAACGTAACTTGAAAACTGCATATATTAGGGTCTACTCTATACTAAGAAAATTATCTTGAGTAGAAATTCTTGTTAATGTATGCTGGAAGCATGCCTTGTCTTTGAAACGAAAACTTAGTAGGAGACATTCCTGAGTCAAAGACAGACTGCTCTGCAAGATTCAAAACAGTGTTCAAAAAATTTTGAAATGATTTACAAGTAGAGTCAAGAATCTATAGAAAGATGCTGTTTTGCTGCTTCATTTCTACGCAGTTGATCAAGTCTTGTAAGATTACAACAATTGGACCCAGTGTTTTAAAGTCCTTATTGGCTATAATGGTATTCATTGGTCCAATCACATTACAATATTTACATCACTAGAACCACGTATGGCTGAAAAGGAGCACCTTTTTGTCGACAAAGTATAGAAGGCTGGTATGGGCCACAAGGCCCTATACCAACACTATAATGATAATGATAGAAATGATGGTATTCTTCAAACTTGACCGTTAGGAAAGCAAGAAATCAACAAAATTTAAATGGAAAATTTGCCTCAAACGACACAAGAATCTAAAGACTTTTTACTTAGGTTAATAAAATGCTCCGACTCTCTGGAAGAAGTATTTTCTAAGAATGAAAGTAACCTAAGCGAAAAGACGCGACAGCTGAAGGAGTTAAAAAGTATTCTAGAAAACTTTCAAGCAGCCTTGAACGTTGGAGCAACCAGTGAAGACTCAGTTAAATTGGAATCTTTCCATAAAAGAATGTCTTTAGCAGTGGGCTGTCTCCTTAAAGCGGATATAGCTGGTGCGCTGAAAACGTCGTTGTTCAATGTCTTGAGTATATTGGAAGAAACAAATGGGACGCTCATCGGCATCATAAACCTTATGTTCGAGGTTATTGATAATTTCTGCGAAGAATTCTACTACTTTCCTCGGGAAAAGATTGCAGAATGTCCTAATGATTGTAAAAAATTCTTGATTGGTTGCACAAAGTCTTTCTTAAGGCTTGCTCCAACTCTGTGCGAGTACAATCATCCAGATTTGTTATGTATTCAAAGACAAGCACCACTACTACTTTCAAACTTGCTTCAAAAATGCCGATCTAATTTTAAGACTTTGAATTTTCTCTTTGGGGAGTTCTTGCAAAAGAAATCAGAAAACGGACAAGAAGGAAACACTGAATTGACGCCTATGTTTACTGAGTTTATTCAAATTGTTCCGTCGTTTGGTGATGTTCCTACCCAACTGAACATAGTGGATGCTATATTCCGGATTTTGTTTGCGCTAAGGTCTAATCCTACCATTAGATCATCTAGAACAGAAATAATTGAAAATATAGCTAAACGGCTGGCATTTCCAGGAGATAAGGATGATGAAAAGTTTTGTTGTGTTGTAGCTTCTTTGTTTAATTCTCGTTCCAATGAGCAATACAAGAAGGTGTTGCGTTCTCTGGTCTATTATGTAAATCGAAAAAGCTCTTTGGCAAGTACTGCTCCATGTCGAGCTTCACTGATAAAATTCTTTAAAGGACATAAAGACATGCCGGCGATTGAGGTGAATGTATCGAAAAAGGCACAGTTTTTCCAGGTTGATTTGAATTTCTCTTCCCTGTCACTTTATACTCCGGATGGGTCTTTATTTTCTGTTCCGATATCCGTACTGAAGAACGTTGAGATTTCCGGTCTCAAAGGAAACCAGGATTCTGGAGAACGTCTGTGGTTGCACCTATTTTTCAAAAAGACAGTTAATTTGCAAACTCATTTTCATGATTTTCTTGAAAATCTTTATTCCGAGAACTCCGCCTCAGGAAAAATGTATCAAAATCTAAACGCTGAGTACACTTGTCTCTCCCTATGTCTTGGTAGAAAGAAAAGGAGTGATAAAGACGGAGGTGAAACTGTATTTTCAACAGCTACCAAACAGTCTTGCAATGGTAGAATACGACTTCTGCAAAGTTTTGCTGCAAATTTGAAAGACCGTGTCGAAAAACTAAATATTGGGCAGGAAGTCAATACCGAAACGAAGAATTCAAAATGTAGCACAGGAATTCCAGTTGTTAGATGTCACAATCGGCAGGGAACGATTTCTCGAACAAATTTGGGGACAGAGGAAGTCATTGAGAGAGACGACGATGCAACTATGCTCAACGAACAAGGCTCCAAGAAATTCCTTTCCACGGAACATGAGAGCTCAGCTTCGAAAGGCAAGGATACGAAAAATCCTGTTGACACTAAGAAAGGTTATTCCCTTCGTAAGAGAGAGAATGCAAACCTTATATCCGCCGTTGGGGAACACGAGATAAGCAGCGTACTTAGAAAAGAGCAACCAGTAGATTCCAACCAACTAAGACGGCGCTCCTTGCGGCTACAAACACAATCTGTTCCAATTGATAGAGCGAAAAAAACCAAGGTTTCATCCTCAACTCTATCCAAGAACCTTAATTCGAAGAATTTCAAAGATGAAGAAATTGTAACATCTGTTTCCAGGCCAGAGCTGAAGTCGTCAGGTCCCAAGATGACATCTCCTCGTGTTAACGAAGAAGCAGTGCCCGCTGCGAACAAGAAGCTGGTCCGAAATCGAAAAATAGTTCGGGAGAAGGGAAGGGATGACGGTTCAGTGGATCGTTGCTGGGGTCAAAGTAGAAGAAACAACGAAAAAGAAAAGGATGCTAAGGTTTTGCATGCAGGTGCATATTCTCGCACGGTAAGGAAGCTAAGAAAAGTGGAACCTGATCCAGAAAAATCCGATCCTGGCAATACCAGAAAGGAAGCAATTCAAGTAAAGAGAACAAGGAAAGGATATTGTTTAAATACTAGGAGTTTGAAGCCTTTAAAACAGAGTACTCGGTCCCCGAAGGAACGCAACAACCGGCCCCAGAAGTATCTTTTTCATCCAAGTAAGAAATCTGAGAAAAAAACAGTAACATCATATGAAAAGCAACCGCACAAGTATGGTTCAGTAGGCCGATCTCGTGGAACAACAAATACTTTAAAAAGTTTGGGGAAAACTTTTGGGCGCAGTCTGAGAAACAGATCTCTTTCGCAGGTTCCAACAAATCTTCCTCCGAAAGGAAGCGTCCATGGTGATGATGTAGCTTCAGAAAGCTCGCACGATGAAATTATAATAGATAGCCAACAAGCTTCGTTAAATCGAGTTCAGAGCATGACTATTCTACAACTAGAACACTTTCTGCAAAATTCTAAGGAGCTCCCTCTTCAAGCCCTATATCAATCCTATTTTAATAGAAATGACAGGTCAAAATGGAGTTCTGCTGGTAAACGACCTAAATGGTTGAAGAAAGACTTATTGCGTGAACTAAACATTTCCTTAAAAAAGAGCCAATCCCACCAACAAAAAGCTCCAAAATGTGAGAAAACATCTTGCATAAGCAAGGCAAGGTCAAAAAGGCTCCTAGAAACTGTTGAAAAGTTACTTGAGTGTAAAGCTAAGCCAATTAAAAGACCCTATGCAAATAAGAAAACTGATATGGCAGAAGAAAATTCGCCCGAAAATTCGGCAACAGACTGCAACAAGCGTACAAATTCATCCCCTGATGAGGTTGTTAGAGGCTTTGACGTTGCTGCTGAGTCCAGTCATGAAGGCAAACGCACTGAAACAAAGTCGGTGTTGCCTATACATCTTGGTTGCCCTGACATTCGCCCGTTAACTTCACCAAGCGTCCAGCAAGTTGAAGAAAATGTTCATAGTCGTTCCACTTTTAACAAGGGGGACGACCCTTTAAAAGCCATCACCACAGCCATGTCTAATCAGTCAAAATTAATTCAGAAACTTTGCTGCGCACAGGAGGAGAACAGGAAATCCACGCTAGCTCAACAACAATACTTGCAAAAAGAATTGATCAGACTAAAAGCTAAATACAACAAACGCAAGCGATCGACGAAAACTCCTTCTGTAAAGAAAAAAAGGCAGAAGCATGCTCGGTCGGCCAATTTCAGCGGAAGTTCGAGCTCTTCAGGAACTGGTCTTCCTGGCATAGTACATTGCCCCGGTAAAAATTCAGCTAAACAAAATAAGTGTCTTGTTTCCAAAGTCTTGGATCGTGGAAGTATGGAGGAGGAACTTCAGCTTAATAGTTCCTCAGAGGGCCTACAATTGCAAGTCATTGACAACGAGGCTGTACTTAATTATCTAAGAAAGATAAGAAAATGCACGAGTCGGTTTGTTAAAAAGAGACACAAACTTGAGACTAAACATGAAGCGGAAGTAACCCGAATAAAAGGTGAAATTAAAGCAACCCTTGTGCAAACTAGAAGAGAAAGTCTAGAAAACTTTATCTCTGTAAGTGAGAAGAAGGTCTATGGAATCGTGGAAAATGGGGTTGGAATCTTGACACAAGTTCAAAAGGAAGCTGAAACCTGCATAGAAAGACCCAAGGGACATCCTTTGCAGCCTTTTTCCATGAATACGTTTTTTCGCAATGGAATTTCTGAAAAGCTGGAGCAAACTTACTCCAATCTATCATCGAAAATCCTGGACGACTTGAAGACAACAAAGAGCATTGCAAATTCCCAAACGGCCAATCTGAGAAAGGCAAGGAGCAAGGGTGAAAAAGACTGTCATAATTTTAAGGAAAAAATTAGTATGTTGAGATCCGTTTAGGTAAATGGAATTAGCAGGAAGTAATCCATTCTGAGGGACTATGTTGCCTTAGCTGTCCTTAAAAAGTTTCCCGCCGCGCAAAGATGTTTCCCATAAACTTTTAACACTTCGCAAGGTGTTTAATTCCAACTTCTCGGAGGTTTATAAGTTGCTGTGAGCTTCAAGATCTCTTAAATGAAACTGCTAAACACCTACCTTTTGCGTCATTTCTTTTTGGTCCCACAAGTTCAGTTACATCCTGGAAGCGTTCCTCTACCATAGGAAAGTATAATAAATCATGTTCCTCAATGTCATCAAAAGAGCTTCGAATCCAGAAATCTCCTGCTTGAACATTCTCATAAAATATAAATGTTTCCTGCTCTCCTTCACTCTCATCCGTCAGCCTACATCCATTTGATTCTGCAGAGACATCGAGTTTGTGGTTGAATTTTACATGAGCATCAAGAAAATCAACATTACCTTCCTGAATTAAAACAGTGCTGGATTTGGTGGAATGGTCCTGTTCTTCAAGCACAGAAAAGTCAAATTGCAAAAATTTGGAGCCACGTGAAGTAGCTGCAACTAGATGAAAAGTATCTTCAGGAATAAAAACAACAGAACCTCGGGATAAGGTTTTTGTTACTCCAAACTTTTCATCAAAGTTAGAATATGATGCTGTTAAATAGTTGGAAAGTTTGTCCTCTTGATCAAAGTCAAAGTTCTCAAAATCAGTAGGAATATCTTCACCTGCTTTTGGAAAGAAAACCAAAGCTAATTCCCCTTCAACTACATAAATCAGTCTATTTCTCTTAAGAGAGGTCAGCTCATATGCAGGCATATTTTTATTCACACTAAAAACAGAAATAGAGAGAATATCTAAAACAAGAGTTTTTCCAAAGAAGAATAAACTTTTCTTCACATTAACTGGGTCTGAGTTCGCAGGTTTGAGTGATAAAGAACTTAATCTAAATCTAGAAGGTGACTCTAACTGCGTTGAGATTAGTCCTAGTAAATTATGCAACTCTTCCTCTGTTTCTGCAGCAGAATTAAGTTTCGAGTTTCTTAAGTTGAAATGTGAGAGAAAACTACGAAACGGAACACCTAAACCCAAAGAATATTTTTCTCCAGAAACTTGAGGAATAACAGGCCAAGGATTATTCAAACTCGCTGGTGGAAGAAACTGATAAACCCCTCTACGGTTTTCTACCTCTTCTGCAGGTAACTGACACACCTTCAAAGGTAAAAAACAGATTTTAATAAACTGTGCTGGATTAACCGAATCTACATGTATTTGATACCAAAGTTCATTTGAGAATACTATAGCTTTTTCAAAGTCCAAGATATCCACAGCAGAGTCAGAGTCCAAACTCTTGGCACAAGAGAGGATTTGTGGTTCATCTTTTTCTAGCAAATGGTTTACAGTGAACAGATTCGTAATTGGTGGCATGAGGTGGGAAGTATTCATAACTTTAAAAACAGCCTCTAGAGTGTTGCGAACTGGAATTAGAATACAAATTATATTTCCAGAACAAGAATTATAGAAATTCTTGTTCGTTTGCCAAATGTTGTCAAATTTATTTCTCTGATCAGTTTTCTCAACTTCAAAGGCTTCAAGATGAACAACACCAATATCAGTTTCTGCAACTTGATTGTAATCAACTTCAAATATGTATTTTTTTATGCTTGAAATAAGATTTGTTTCTCGTACAAACTTTTTACATAATTCATTTTCCAAAAAACAACTAAAGATATTCTTAGTACTCGCTATTGAATACCGCAAAACCTCTGAAAATACATCTTGTAAATTATGCTCAAACTGAATTGTTTCTGATAATTTTAGATATCCTTTAGTTTTAAATTGTTTATATTTGTTTTCACCTAAAATGTCAAAATTATTAAGTTGTTTCCAGTATTGATTTATTGGGTTATTTGGAATGTATTTTAATTTATTACTAACAGAAGGATGATGAACTAGTTTTAAACATGGATGTACAAGATATGGATTTTCTCCAAATACTTTTGAAGTTGCAGCTGAAAGTGAAACAAAACCTTCTTGTAACTCAGTTTCCATCATTTCCTGTAAAACAGAAAAGCAACGAATTCTTTGTTTTCTTCTGCTTATAGATTTTGACTGATGTGGTAATAAATGCTTACCAAAAAACTCTGCGACAGAAGATAAATCACTACTCAGAGCTCTATCCTCACGTTTATCTCCACGAAAAGAATGAAAATGATAATCATGAACAGAATTTTCTTCAAAATTTGCTCTTATAGGTGGACTTCCTGATTCTTTACTGAGAACTAAGTTAAATAAAACGTCATCGCAATGTCCTTCATCTTCATCAATAAAACGTAAAATTTTATTATCCAAATCAGAATATGCTTTTAGAAATTTAGGTGAAAAACCAAGAACTCTTATTCCCATGTTGAATTTTACTAAACCTCCTGAAGCAAGAGAAGAATGACCATAAGAATTTTGAGAAAAATGTGCTTGAGGAAATTTTGTAGGTTCAGATTGATATTCTTCAGAAGAGAGATATCTAATAAAATGAGAAATTGCTTTGTCTTTATTTCGCAGCCATAGTTGAATCATACGAAAAAAATTATTCTTATTCAAAGCTAAGTCGTCATCATGTAGAAAAATAAGAGAATGTTCTAAAGAAGAAGAATCATAATTTGAGACTAAGTACTGATGAGATAAAATATATCTATTATTCAAACTATTCTTTTTTGAAATAATCAGATGAACTTCATTTTTTTCTATTAGTTTATTTATGTTATTTGGAATAGGTATTGAATAATCATTCCAAATAACTATTATCTTTTCAAAACTCATAAAAGACAAATAATGTTCAATTATTTGTTGAAGGAATTTTATTCTTTCTTCATAAAAAAATTGAATAATCAAAAAAATTGGTGGATTTGAATCAGAAACTTCTTCTGGAGAGAAAGAATCTAACAGTTTATTTTCATCTAAGGAAAGAGTCAAAGTATTCTTCAAATCATCAGTTGTAAGTTCAACAAAATCACTTGCATAGAAATTAAAGTCTTCTTCTGAAATATCATCAGTTCCATAAAAATAAGAGGAATGAATTATTTCTTCTATTTCTCTAACTTCTTTATCCTCCTCTTTTTGTTTTATTTCAGCTTCTTGCCGAATTTTTTCTAAATTCTTTCTCCTTTTCCTTTCTTCTATTCTCTTTTTTCGCTCTGATATTATTCGATCTCTTCTTTCTTTTATAGATTCTCTTTTTGGTGCTTCTTCAATTCGTGTTGTTTCCTTTTGAGAGTTGGTATTTCGACCTGATCGACTTTTTACTTTAGACTTTGAGAGAAAAACTATTACGGATAGTAAAGAAAAATATAGAGCAAAAAAACTGAAGAAAAGAACAACCTTTCGTGGTATTTTGAACGTTGGTGTAGAAGTAGCTTTGTTTCTCATGTTATTTCTTGTTGTTGTTTTAATTATAGAAATAACAATAGTGTATTACCAAACTATAAGGATACTTTCAAGACTAAACAAGTGCTGGTTATATTAGGGCAACGTTAAGTGGGAAGATTAAAACCGAAGAGGGAATTAAAAATATATGATAGGGTTTTATTGGTTGATTATGCTCTAATTTTGTTTCAACCTATGTGAAAATGTATGCTTTGGGTTAGTAGAACGAACATTTTGAACTGTTTCCGGAGTTTGAGCGAATAAGATTTTTTGACTCCGGAGTCAGATACTCCTAAATTTCATTGACCGAATTTTTAATTGCCTAAATTTTTTTTTGAAAAAAACAAACCAACAAAATCAAGATAAGAAATTTCAAATCATGACAGTTGCATGATAAAAGACAGGACAGGACAAAGCTAGGACCCCGAAAACACAATAATTTACAAAATTGAACAAGATTATACAAAATTGAACAAGATTTTACAAGATTTAAGAAGATTTAAAACATTTTACAAAATTTAAAAATATTGAAGAATTTTGAGTGCAAGAAGAGAGCCAGGAAACAGAAAACGTAAAGACTTAACAAAATTCAGTGCAAGAAAAAAATCATTAAAACCAAAAGGTAAATATTGAACGAGATTTTGTGCTTCTCAGAGGGTTGAAAATGCAGGATTTATTCACGGAAAAAGTCAAGGTTCAGGATTATTGGAAAAAAAAAGATGAGGTTGAAGGATTTATATTTCAAGAAAAAAAACAAAGCTAATTTGGATAAAAAAACTTGCACCTAGACTAGATTACGAATCCACTTAATTTTTAAATTTTATTTTTAACAAAAACCTCAATCTTCTGAATTTCAGTTTTCAAAATTATTTGTCTTAAACTTTTAATTATGTCACTTCATATATTTACTTATTAACTTCTACACATATTTTCAAGTTTCTGTATTCAAGCTGTGGGAAAAGATTTAAATCCATCCTCATCTTAATCGAGGGCCGAGTGGGGAGGGAGGTCCGAGTCATGGGGACCATTTTTAAAGACGCGGAGAGCATGAAAGGCTCCCCGCTACGCTAGGGTCAGGCAACTTCAGATTTTATTGTTTCTTAACTATTAATATTTATTTTTTATCTTCTAGTACACTTCACTTTGTCCCCAGCCCTCTTTCTTTTTTATCTTAGTGTTGGAAATTATTGTTTTGCGCATCGATTATTTGGGGGAAGTATGGAAAAACCGAGATTCTGCGTAATGCGAATTTCATTCAAGTATGGGAAATCGCGATTCTGCGCCTCCATAATTCAAACGAAGTATGGTGAAAAAATTTTTGGGAAATCGATCTGACCAATGAGATCGCGAGGAGTATATGACTCCGGGGTCAAAAAATCCGAACCCGGGTTTGAGAGGAATTGATAAAGGGATTTGCGGGGAATAATACTACTTAAATTTCTTTTATCAAAATAACTGGGGTGACCTTTAGTTTCAGATTTCCATATCCTAATATTATTTCATTCCTTATTCAGTTTGTCTGTGGAGGTATCACTAATCTTCGGGGTTCTGTTTCGTCAACAAAATTAAAACCAACTTTTTTTATTAACAGTGCTTAAAAATAATGGAAGACACAAGAATAAATTTTTTCTTGATGATTCATCAAAATTAAAGATAATGTCTTATTGAATTTGCATAAATTACTCTAATTTACTAGAAAATAACATTCATTACCTTGAATTAAGAGACCAAGTAAGTTTGACTATTAGTTGAGGCATGAAATTCATGTTGTCCCTGGGTTTTATCCACAACTCACATAGAATAACTGTGTTCACCTTAATATTTAAGTGAGAAAATACTCTGATTTAAGGATAAAATTTCTTCTGTTGTGACTAGGGGTGGGATTTGATTTGTTGATAATTCATCACTACCAAGTTTGTCAAAATTTTTCTTACTGATTGATTGTAATAATTCCCCTACCAATGATTCGGATCATTGATACTCAATTGATTATCAATAATAAATTGGGCTACGCGGCTGTGAACCATGCGGTTAAAAAATCTGTGATTCATTTTGCCACCGTCTGAAAAACTTCAATAAAGTCGCCATATGACCCAACCACATCCTATTAATGGAGTGTTACCATGTCAAGCGTTCAGTATTCAAAGGGTTTCAGACGATGTAGAAAATAAATAAGAAACTGATGTCAATTCAAAACAGGATGGCAGAGCCCATCTTTGTTTTGATAAATAACTGACAACTAGAATAAAATCAGAATCATTTGATAACATTCTAGATCCCAATTCTTTTGTTTATAATCAGAGTCGGAATAATTAGTGATAATTTTTTATAAAATCAGATTTCTGAGTCTTATACATATTAATCTACACCCTTGAACTTGAAAATGGAAGAAGTCTGTCGCACAACTTAGTCATAGCCAAGAACATTGGCCTGATCTCTCTACTTATCCACTCAAAATACCCATGAGTATGATACTCACTCTGGTTAGGAATATCTTTATCACTTGATCTTACTGGTATTAAATGGAGTACACTTTCACTTCTAAACCCAGTGTAGACTACCCAAATATACCCAAGCACAAGTTCCTTGAAAATTTTCTCCAAGTGTAAAAACAAGTAGTCTAGTTGAGATCTAGAGGATAGTCGAGCACCAGAGAACTAGCATAGGCACTATTCTGTTTCATGATTCTTAAGCGCCATTGTAGAATCTAACTAGGTTCAGGCTTCCCAACCCAAATCTAGACGTGATTACTGTAGAATATATTAATAGCCAAGTCTAGTAGATTTCCAAAAAAACAAGTTTATCAGCAAAACAGGAGAAATTCAATACGCAAAGATATTTATGGTTATTGGTTAATACAGACTATTATAATTATAAAAGTATTTGTGAGCAACATGTCTCCTACATAAAGTGACGTGTAGATGCGGATATTTTTCCCAAGAATACGATCTTTACATCTTGATTTTTCCTAAGAGAGCATTCATGATCGTCATGAAACCATTCACTCTTAATGCAAAATGCAACCTTACAAAAGTAATAAAAGTGCTGAGCTGTCCATTCAAATGTAGCCTTAGATAACAAATAGGATATAAACTAACGTCAAGAAGCTTGGAACCAGTACTCTTGTGGGAATATATCTTGAGACTTGACAGCATGCCATAATTGTGACCGTGTCTGATTCTGTGCTAACAAACGTTGAAAATATGGAAATTTTGGGTCATCTCTCTTCCTTACTTCAAATGTATGTTTTGCAGCTGCCATACTTTTTTTACCGTAATGTTTTCCAGGGTAGTTACTCATGTTCAATCCTTGTTTCTTTAAATACTCATCATCTAATAAAATAGTTTGAACCGGAACATAAGAACAGTTAGGATCTTGTTCACATAAAGTTCTATAGAAGGTTTCGTCTATTCCCCAATTTGTAGGTGTAAGTATGGCATCAAGTGCCAGTTTCACCATTCGTGGACTCAGTCTTAATACTGATGCATAACTGTTTCGACTCTTCAGTTTCGTAAAATAAGTTCTACTTTTTAAATTAGGCTTTTCTTTAAACTGGTGAGGTATAAAAGGCATATTGCCTTCAGGTTTACTCGAGTTCATATAGTTAAGATCGGCAGGATTCAAAAATGTTTCAAAGGATACTAAGTTGCTTAGTTTTTGAGATAGAGTGTTTGGAATGATTGAGGTTAAGGTTGTATACAGATTTTGTTTTAGACGTGAGAGACCCCATATATCTGATAACAGCCACCACATCCAACCAGAAAAACTGTCCCCAGATTCTCTTCTCAGAATTACATCCATTCGGTACTCAAAATACTCTTGGGAAACAGCAAGTAGGTCTGCATCCAAATGATCAGTCTTTTTAATTAAGTGATCTGAAGGACCAGTAAAGGTAACATCGTAGTCCATTAACCATAAAAACTTTTTCTCTTCGGGGTTTTTTAAGTGTTCCAGATAAAACTGTGCTAGAATTGGTGCAGAAGTTAGTTGACACCAGAGCCAAAATATTCTGTAATCTTTCAGAGATCTGTCAAAATAAACATTCCCATCTATAGTACGTGTGTACATCAACCCACCTCTAACTTTTGCAGCTATTGTATATAATTTAAGTGCCTCAAAGGGCAAGATGTCTATAAGCTTACTTTGTTCCAGAGTTATAAAGCTTGAAACATGCTTCTTTAAGAATTTTGTCGCGTTTTCCAATTTCAATCTGTCTGCTTCTTCCCTATCTTCAGACTCAGTGGGAGCCTGATGTGTAAAGAAAACAAAAAAGTTAACACCTATATTAGATAAGGAGCTATCCATGTGACGCATTGTTTTCAGTGTGCGATGTGTCAACTTGTGTGTTCTATAGAAAAACTGATATGATGCATTTAAACCAGTTTCAACCCTTTCCTTTGGTTTATAGTAAGTAACATCAAGCATAGATACGATTTTCCTTGTAAATACATTAAAATGTCGCTCTGAGCTGCATTCCCCAAGTCTGGTCAAGCTATTTAGAGTTGCCGAGACTATATAATCTAACTTCTGCAGGGACAAAGTCTTCAAATCGAATGATGAGCTTTTGGGCACAGCACTTAAAGTGGGGAATATTTGGTTAAAGCAAACTTTTCCACTATATAGATTTGTATAGTTAATCTCATCATTTTGCTTCTCCGTAAGTTTTGGGATAAAGATCCTTGAGAAAACATTGAGTGTATCGATATCAGTCATACGTACAGATTTAAGCTCGTGAAAGTTCAGCAAGTTATCCATAGTATATCCAGTGTTCGTGTACCATTTCTTATATTTTCCATACTCTCCTGAAGCTTTGTCCACTTCGTTTGAAGCAAATTTAGAAAAACTTTCTTGGTTTTCTTGTAGACTTTCTTTCTTAACTGCTCTTAGAGATTTTAAACGGTCAGTTTCTAACAGGTTGAAACCAACAGCTTCTGGAGTATCCGTTAAATTTTCTAACAAACAAATTTCTGTTATTAATTCTAAAGAAGATTCTTTCGCCCAAGGAGCAAAATAAAAAAATGGAAAAGGTTTAAAAACAACAGGCTGCCCGGATGAGAGAGTTGATAAAGAAGTAATTTCTGAGTCAAGATATGGCTTTAAAACATATTTTATTTGATGTTCGATTGCAATATCAAGAATATATATTGAGGACTTTAACGATTCAGGTAGATCTTGAGTATCTTCAAATGATGTGTTTAGAAAAGATACAAAACAGGACGTATCAATCAGCATAAGAATTTGTATCTCTGAGCCGATGTGTATATATTCAAGTAATCTCTTTGTTTCGATAAAATTCATAAAATTATGTCGCTCGAAATTATGTTTCTCTTCTGTTTCTATGCAGTTATATGTTGAAGTTAATGTGAGTCTTGGTACAGGAGGAGTTTGACCTGAACAAAAAGAATTTGGTCTTGAATTAAAGTTCAATTTTGATGATAAAGAATACTTTGAAGAATAGTTCCTGAATATGAATAAAAAAGGAAGAGAAATTGTGAGAATGATGCATAGAGAAATCCCTTTTGAAGACTTCATTCTTGTTTTTGGGCGTGTCCAAACTGCGTTTTCTTAACCAAGTTTCACCCAGTTTTTGGGGAATTTCAGAGAAGATAAGGAAACTCTAATGACGTCATTAACTAATTGAGAAATGACAAATATTTCATTAGATGCAAGTAGGGGTCGGATTTGATTTATTGATAATTTATCAATAAAAGATTTTGCAATATTTTTCTTATTGATTGATTCTGATAATTTAAAAATATTTTGATTAATTATTGATTATCTTTTATAATCAATAATAAATTGGGCCACATGGCCAAAAAATAATTGATTTATTGATACGTTTGATTATTGATAAGTCTTGATAATTTAGTCATTCCGCCACTCCTTAATGAAATTCCATAATAATTCCGTTAAATTCAGAGAACCCTCCTACAAGGGCAGGCAAGATATTAAACACAACTAAGCAAGGACTAGAAGTTAAGAGACTTATTTTACATCATTGGAAAGCTCTCTGTTTGTAAACTATATTTCTTTAACATTCAATTGATTTTGAAAATGTTAAGAACAATATACAGTAGTGCTTTAGCAACAGCGAAACGGATGATGACTGCAGACAATGAAATCCATCTAACTCGGCTGCAAATTTGTTTCATTAAAACCTAAATACATATTCGGGAAGCTCTTTCAAATATCTCAGTACTTTTATAATACAATATAGCATTTAAAAAGAACAAATTTATATAGAACGCAAAATACCACCAAAATATGGCACATCCATTTTATATCGATCAGAAAACAATGAAGAAAAAGGTTACACTACCTCTGTGAACTGTCAAGGTTAACCTTTGTATTAAAATTAGTCCTAATGGAAAATAATAGTGTTTTATTCTTTTTGTTATTACGTGGTGTTGAAAACTTTATGCACGATTTTTCAAAAATGCAGTATAATGGCCATAAAATCAACAATACCTCTTCAATGCTTCTACAAAGCTCTAAACATATTGAAAAATTAACCTGGTATTTACTCACATAAAAATTTGGAGGATTAAAACAATATAAAGTATAAAAAAACCACGATTACTGGAAATAAAGCATATAGTATTTCTTAGTTTTTGTCATGAAATCTTCCTCAAATATAATATTGTCACCCACAATGTGTTTCATATTAAAAAAACCTTTCCATCCATATGTTTTGTCAAGTCATTTGATAAGGATGAGTACTTTAAACCCTAAAAAAAGCTAATTTTAAGGGTCCTTTTCACTAAGTTTACAGATCTCTAAAAAAACATACATTCAAACATACCATCATGAACAATAACTCTATAGATGATCTGATTCTTCTCAGACCCTAAGAATGGACAATGCCTAACTTCTCAAATTTTTTCTCAGGATATTTTTTCTCTAGTTAACTGTAACTGAGCTAAACTTCACTCAGAAAAGTCAAATGTTGAAAAATTGCACATCTGAAAATACGAAATCACTCGGTTTTGCTATAATCCTTTAAATTTTTATACTAGGCAGCCTGAAAAAAAACTAAAAAAACGGCTTGTAACCTTTAATTTTGCGTTTTAGGATATTTTTAATGTTTTTTTAAAGAAAAGTTGATATTGGGCTAAAATGCTGTTTTTCTCCACTTCAATCCGTTTAATACCTCGAAAAATACTCGTCTAGAGACCAAACAGACCTTAACAGTCGAAAATACGGGGGAATTTGGGCCTAGAAACAACTTTGTTTGAGAATTGGAATATTCTGTATAGACTTCCTAACAATGTATCCTATTTCCAAGATCTCAGAAACTCTGAAAAGGATACTCTTAACTATCAAATATTCCCGAATGGGTGATACCAAGTAACAAAGCATCCCTAGAAATGGTAGTCACCCATAGGTATTGATTATTTAGGGTACCTCCGAGTTTTTCTCGAGGGAACTTCTAGAAATTCTCTATTAATCTCAGCAATAGTTATTTCGGTTAATTTAACTTTACTCCAAACTCAGCTTTAAAATTGCCAAAACTAAACTTATAATGGGACAAATATCAATAACTTTGACTCTAACTCTATTTAGGACCAATTTTCCGTAACTTAAAGAAGAAAAATTTAAAGTTTAAAGTTTTTATTGGTTTTAATTATACAAATCTCTATCATATAATTGCAAATTCTTGTTTAAGAATACATGTTTTTTTAACTTTTACATATGATAAAATACTTAAGAACACATATAAATTGACATGGGGAAAATCAGTATAAATTAAGGAAGATCTACGTTTTTAGTTTTTGAAAAAAGTCGTATTGTGGTCGTTTTTCTGACGTGTTTATGAAAAAAGGTGATATGTTTGTTTTTACAAGTTAAATAGCTTCCTCTTACTTTTATAAAATGTGTTTGGTATCATTTTAAGAAAATATATAGTCTATAACGGTCGTATTTATATATTCTAACTCTAGGTTTGACTTAATTAAAAAATCTACTACTTTTTTATATTTTCATATTTCTCCAATACTAACATGAACTCAATATTACATTACTGTCAATCCAATAGAACCAACAGAAACCAAGAAATGAGTAAGATATCTCCGTATCTGCAGATATCACAGAAAAAGATCGAACAGTTAGATAACAAAGGTAATAAAAACATAGAAGGAACACTATAGGTTAAAATAAATAAATATTTTATATCAAAGATATTCTGGAGCACATGCAAAGATGTTAGAGTTGAATTTTGAAAGTGTCCTTGGTGATGCCGTTGGAGCTAAGATTCTTAATTATCTTCTAAAGAAAAGTAAAGATACACTTGTTCACAAAAAAGAGAAAATGTTATATTCTTAAAACCCTGTGAAGCTGCTAATGTTGAAAATACTGAGCTGAAAAAGAAATATCCTCTTTCCTCTGCAGACCTTTTTAATTATACCACGGATTTAATTAAAGAATTCTTTGATGTCAACATGTATGGTAGTGCTGATGACGATATCTTCAATGATAAAGTTGCAGAGATGGAAGGTCTTGGTATTATAGATGATGTTTTGGATTCAACTTTTCATGCAAGTGCTTATCCAAAGATAAATGCAGCTCTGTCAATAGGAAAGACAACATGTGAATCAGGATTTAGCATTAGAGTGCTCGGTGTCCTTGGTATGTTTAGTTCTTCATTATTGAAAAATAGAAGTAGTTGAGAATATCACAGATTTAGTTAATTTTAACACTTAAATTAAGGAGTGTTAGTTTTATCTAGATCCTGAGTTGTGTCGGAGCCTGAAGCAAATGGAGTAGAAAGATGAATACGTTAGAATTAACATTTAAAAAAATATTTTATTGTAGTCAAGTAGGGTTCTTTTCCCTCAGGGTTATCTCCCTCTTTCACTTTTTTAGTTTTACTACTTACGGTGAAGATGGGATATTAATGTGAAGATTCTTGTGGTTTTCATGCAAAAAACTTAAAAATACCTATTAAATTTACACAGAAACTCTGAGTTCAGAACGTTAAAGCTTAGTTCTCCTTAAATTGAGGTTAGAAAAGAAACTAAAAAGTACGAAACAAACGTTAAACTTCCTGTACAAGGGGTTCTTGTTGACCATTCTCACATCTACACCCCTCCCTCTCCTCATCGAGTAACAGCAAGGATCAATTTATTGCCACAAAGATCGTCACGAACAAGAATAATACAATAATAATGTATTTCATTAGTTTTGTCCAGTTATTTCTTTCCTCGAACACGTTAGACTTAAGGCTCAGTCCAATTTATAGTTGGGTTTTGAATTAAAATGGGGTTTTTAGGACTTAGGCCATATGGCCCGGTTTATTATTGATTATTATTTGATAATCAAAATGAAAATTCTTTTATTTATAATCAATCAAAATGCAAATTCTTTTATAAATAATCAGAATCAAAATGATTATCAAATAATTATTGAAAATTTTTATCAAATCCCATCCCTAGATGCAAGAAATCTTTTATTTCAGTACAATAACACAATAGAATTTAATAAGAGTAGATTAACCAGAGCATAGCTCCAAATTTATAGCCTAATATAATTAACAGAATACATAGAGTACAAAAATCTACCTGTTTATCACAAAACAAAGTTTCAAATGCTTTCATTCACCAGATGTGTCCTGCTGTAGATACTGTTACTTATATTCCTTTAGCTCACTGGTTATCTTTTTTATTATTCATTCACAATTATTTCACAACGAAGGAATGTTTTTGTTCAAATTAGTCTATTTCATCTTGGCATGATACCGATAGAATTTCTTAAGAAAAAAAGTATGGAACAAGAAACTGTTAATAAGTAAAGAAAAGCTGATGTTTATTTTACTTAAATAATCTATAACGATTTTCAATGATATTAATCATACGTAACTTGAAACCAAGAGTGAACTGTTACATTATGAACGTCACTCGATAATGCGAATGTTAATTATATGCAAATTATTAATGAATGTAGCCATTAAGGTTGGCAAGGAGCATCGAAATATCTCAAATCTAAGCTACCTTGATTATAAATTTAATTGCTGAGGAAAATGCATGGAATATTGGATCAAACTTTGATATACATATATTTATTTTTAGACGAACTCATTCGCTATCTGCAAGAAGTTGAAAAGTACCAAACTAAAATGTCATGCATAGAGCTCACATTTTATACTTTGAGTACAAGAGCAATATAGATCTTTCCGAGTACTAAGTTCAATGCTATTCTGACATCATAATCTGTTGGCCGCTTTCAATAAGGTAGCCATATCAACTAATGTGATCTAGCCAACAATGCTAGTAAATATATAAATATATAGTTAAACTGTGAAGTAGTTTGGTATTGGTATATATTAGTACCATACCAGGGCTTAACTGTTTAGAGTAAAAAACACGATAAACTCAACTCAACGCTATTTCATCTTATAACACATTAGTATATCTAGTTTTTTGAATAGATTAGAGTGACTCTCAATAAGTTAAAATAAAAAGAGGAAGAAATGTTTAAACGATTTACTTGTGTCCACTAGTTAGCCTTGGACATGGTACTGGTTTCAAGGCCGGTTTTTTTCATTACAAGCTAAGAATATATCCTTTAACTCAAAGTTACCGTTGCTGGTTAACTCAAATATAACTAGAAAAGGAGTTTTTAGCTGTTGATCAATATACTTACCAATACTGAAAAACCTAAAAATCTAATTTACCTAGTTCATAAACGGCTTAATTGAATATATATATATCATTTCTTGAGGTAGCACAGCATTGTTCTACTCTGTTTAGTAAAGCAAACCAACACTACTTTCCTAGCAAACAAGGAACATGAATACTAGGTACATAAGAAGCTATATTTTTAATTACAAGCTTTTTCTTTTTATTGACTTCTTGTGCCACGCTTCACTGAACTCTAAATACCATGAATGTAAATGTTTTTTTAAGAGTAATTATGAGGAAATAAATACTGCAGATGCCGCAACAGTTTTTTCATCTTTTAAATATAAAGCTCGGGGCGATGTGGCATTAGTATTTGATTTGTCAAAATCCCCACTTCAGACGAAACTTCCTACTTTTGTTTGAGGTATCGTGCAGTCAAGATGTGACAAAGCTAATCCACTGCTCCACTAAAAAACTACTGGTTTATCTTCCACGATAGAAGGTGTCTTTCCACGCATTTTCGTTTCTGCCTATGTCTGCATGAATTTCTCATGTTTCTGATAGAATTGGGTACATAGAGAAGGTTTATTGTAATATCGATTTTCCAATGACCGCAAATTAGGGAACCTCGCGTCATATTCTCTACGAGACTCAGCACAATTATATCCATTACTCTATTGCGATACTAGTCGTTAATTGTCTAGTGATTAATTCAACAAGCTGGAAATACATTTCCAACTAGACGTTTAGTTCATTTATTATGGTGCATAGAGTATTGTTTCCTCCTTTGTATTTATCGAGTCCTGGCATCCTGTGGCAAGGATCACCCAGAAACAAAGCATCATCAGGAAGTGTCACTGTACTCAAGTCGTTGACCCATAGCCTGTTACTAATTTTTCGTTGCTACAATGACTTTATCTTCCTGGTTAGGTTTAAGCTCATAAGGGGTCTTTTAAGGTGTGTGTGTAGCTCCAATTCTAGAGCAGTTGAACCATAGGTGACTGGGGCACCATTCACGGTAACTGCAGATAGTTGCTGCTGCCCTCGACTGGTTTTCACTGAAAAACCTTCCGGAGGTTCTAGAATAACCTTACTCCCAGAAAATTGACTTAGCCCGATTAAGACCAAAATTGTGTTTATTTGTACTTTATTAGGACATGGTAATAAAATAGTTATACATTTCAGGTGCTGTTATGCTCATAAAGGGAACTTTACTTATAATTTATATTGCGTGAAATTAAGGGTTGAATGAAAATAAGAGCCCAAAAAAATAAAAAAAAGTAAAATTTCCAATTCCTAACCTATAAAACACTAGATTAAAAACATAGAACACAAAAATACGGGAAAGCATTAGATAGGGCAACAAAACGTAACGGAGAACATAATATAGTTCAAAGAGGCTATTATGTTCATTCAAGTGGTAGATCCGCTAGAAAACCTTTGTATGTATAACCAAGAAACAATATCTAATTGCTTGGGTTAAAACTCAGTTTATGGTAATTTAATAAAGAGCCAAGTGGTTCTACAAAGTATCTCTGAACAAGGACTCAAACCCTGGTTATGTTAACTGCATTAAAAACAGATCATGTTAACTAGGAATACCTTTTATAAGAACGAGTCCGAACTATACTGAGGTCTCTTAGACTTAATCAGATCTACGTCAGCTGGTTATCTCTTTAGTTTATTCTCTAGATTGCTCTTACAAACCCAATATTTTATGTATTTATATTGAAATATTATCTATTGAATCAGTCAATCGATTTAAGTTAAACAAACGCAGTGTATAAAACAAAGATAGAATACAATGAGTATATTTTCTATAATATTTCTTTTACACTACTTTAAAAAAAGTCAGTCTTACTACTAGAATTTTACGACAGATATCCAGCATATTTTTATATTACCCCTGTTTTCTTCAGCAAAGTGCCTGGGAAAATATCGGTGGCCGAATTGTCCATACTTAAATACGCTGTGAAACAAAAGTACTTGGCCGTTAAAGCGAGTGTCCCGATTCCCGATCAACAAAAAAAAAAGACAAGATGCAGAGCATAGATTTAATCTCCCCAGATTTATTTGAAAAGTTTCAAGCAGCAGTTGAACATGTGAATAACAATAGTTATACAAATTCTCAACGAGCTAAGTTTTATGGTCTATATAAACAAGTTACAGCTGGAAAGTGTAGAGACGATATAAAAAAACCACCCCCGTTTAAGATAAAGGCATATAGGAAATATAACGCATGGAAAAGCAAGAATCATTTATCAACTGGAGAAGCCATGCAAGCATATATAAAGTTTTTGGCTAAAATAGATGAGACGTTTCATCCAGAGGATGTACGGATTCTTAGTGAGAGGTTATCAAGAGCGGTAAAGTCCTTGGAGTATTTTTAAGTTTGTTTCTTTATTGATAGGGAGCTTCCACCTATAGTTCCGCCAGCATTTCACGGACGGCATTTTAAGTCAAAGAAGAAAATAAATACTTTCAGGTTTCAAGAGCAGCGAATAGTTAGTGGTATTGATCCTGAGAACGGAGTTTTTGATGAGAGAGAAAGAATATCTTTGCACGCAAGATTAATTGAATATTATAAAAAGTTTGATAAAGATAGAATTAAAACTGGTTTTGGTGAAGTTGTTGATATGGGACTCACGCAGGGAATCGCAGTCTTGGATATGAAGTTAAAGGACAAGTTTGGCACTAGTTTGACTGCTTTTGAAGAAGAGAGAAACGCTCAGCAGGAACTAATGCTTATGAAGGTATTTTATTTATATGTATTTCTTATTCCTAGCTGCGAACAAGGATAAATGATCGTAGTGATAAACTACTAATGAAAACTTCGTCCAAGAATAATAAGACGAACAGTGCTGCTTTGCCATCTTATACACGAACTGAGCAAGAGGAAGTAAACTCTCATAAATCTAATTCTCAAGGGCCCGAAGAAGGATTAGTTGCTGATTTGGAAAGTTTTTTTTTTATTTATGACCCGGAGGGTTTGGATCAGAGACTGAATGAGAATGGTTTTGAAGATCTTGTGGAATATGCGGAGACACGAGGAATGGATGCCTTGAACAATCGCCTTTTTAAAAAATATGGTAAGAACTTGCATGATATGTCTGCTTCCCCTACTGCCAAGGTGTCTGGAGCTCAAATGACCTCTGCGGATTCCTTCTATGGTTCTTTTCGTGGCGGAATGACAATGGACTCGGAAAATCCAGGATCTCGGACAAGATCAAAAGCACGAGTTGATCCAGACTCCGTCTCCAAATGGAGTAGAGATGTGCCATCTGAACCAGGTTCACCTATTAGGGAAGATGCTGACGAGGAATTTAATGAACAAGAAATTAACTTAATTGAGCTTCCAAATTATGTTAAGAAAGCTTTGAAAGGTTATTATACGAAATTTGACCCAATTAGGTTCTCTGATGGGTCAGTGAAGAAAGTTTGGGAATGGGCTCAAAGAAATGGTCTTCCCAAGTTAAATATTGAACTAGAAAAACGATACAATCAAACTCTAGATGATTTTGTCGAGGAAAGAAACCAACTAAGGCAAGATTTAATAGATTTTTATACAAAAATTGACCAAACTAAATTAGTAGAGGGTATAGAAAAGATTTTAAATTGGGGTATTAAGAATGGCAGATATGCCTTGAATGATAAATTAAGAAAGAAGTACGGGGTTGATCTAGTTACTTACAGTGGAGACGTTGCTGATGACAACGAATTTGCGGTTGAGGTTTGAGTTTTTTTTGTTGTTTTGATACTATTTTAGAGTTATGAATCTTATTTATTTTAAAATATAAAATCTATTGTGAGAGCCAAGGCGAGACAAGAAGAAAAGAGTTTTACCATATACAAAGTGGGTAAGACAGGGATATGAAAAAAGTACTCATGCTGAAACCTGTTACAAAAATCGATAAATTATATGTTATCCTCACTTATTATTCAGTGCAAAAAACATATAATACAAGAATTTAGCAACCACATCTTGGTCTCATCATGTAGTTAAAAACATGCATCAACAGGGTAATCATAGCAAAAAGTAATGCCCCTTGGTCACCAAATATTTCGTGAATTTCATTGTGCCCATGTATTTCTCTTTCCCTTGCCTCTTGTACACCTTGCTCTTCACGTGAATGACTCTTATTCGGTCTGTCTGTCTCTCTGTTCGTCATTTTGTTCTACGATATCGTTGTATCAAATCGAGAACTGCCCAAAACTCACACATTATGGTAACAACAAAAAATTAACCAGAGCAAAGTTAATCTTGAAGAAGAAAATGTTTCAATCAATTGTACGCACTACAAGGTAAATACCTCTCCTTCTGGCAGCAACAGCAACTTATTTAATATTTTTAGTGCAAGAGCCCAGAATGTGGTTTTTAGAGGTTTTGTAACCAAGACTATGCCTAAACGCGGCGGTGACGGACATGGTGTTCACAACGTTTTTCACCCACCTTTTGACAAACGCGTTGTTGGAGGTAGATGATCTGTTATGTTTTTATTATCCAGGAATCATTGGTGGTCTAACTGCACTTGGAATTTTTCTCCCATTTTATAACGTTAGATTGCAAAACAAGAAAGCAGGATTCTCTTAAATAGTTTAAAGTTAAAACTTAACTCTTAAGAGTATAATTTTATAAACCTAATCTAAAGTATGACATAATCCTCATTCGTCTAAAAAAATAAAACAGTTCAAAGAAAATTATTCATCAAATGAAAAGTCAGTGGTGTAGAATAAGATTTGATTAGTTTTTATCATAACTTAAAAGCTTTCTCAAAGGTATGACTCAAGCAGATGTAACAAGTGAATACAAATGGTCTTAAGGCCTTTGAGGAATCTATAAAAAGACAAGGAATAATGCGCAAAACACACACTAGACTTGCCCAATGCATTATAGAGCACTAAATATATCTTGTTTGTCTGGACCTTTGCTTAACCAGATAAAAAACAAAAGCAATTTGCCAAGAAATTTGAGTTTATTTACCTTTTTGCTTGTTATCATATCTTCATTGGTTTTATATGTGCGGAATTCAGTTATGTACTAAGAAAGGCCCAAAATACGTATCGTTTTGAAACAGAGTATAACGAGAACGGTTAAATAACAAAGAAAGCGAGGGAGAAAATGAAGTCTAAAAGGAATAAAAATCAAGTGAAGGATGAGCGTCCAAGAACTTCAAGAGATGAACCGAAAATTATTGCACGATATAAGGGGCTAAAAAGGCCACTTACTAGCAGCTCAGGATTAGATAGAAGCCCAAGGATAAACGCTGTTAGAGAAACTGTTCTTTCAATTGCTCGACATGATTTAGACCGTCAGATAAAACTAAATGAGGAGAAGAAAGTTTCTCTCTATGCTTTAAAGGGAAATATTTTACGACTTTCAGAAAAGAAAGAGAAGATTGAACGAGAATATTATTGTTACAAGAAAGAAGCTCAAAACAGACAAAAGCAAGGATCTAACTTCTTAATAAGAAGGAATGGCAGAGAGCAAAATATTGTAATATTTAACTCTAAAAGAAATCAATTGGAAGAAGATATTTTTTCTATGCGAAATAAAATTAACAAGCAGAGGAAGAATAAAGTTTTCCTTGAAGTTGTGTTCTTGAGATTGCAAACAGACTTACAAAAATCAAAACTGGCTCTAGAAGAAATAATACAGAATACAAATCAGGCAAAGAAATCTGAAAAATATGTTCTGAGCTGCATTAACAGCGAGAGAAATAAATTTAACAGGAGAATGGATGAATTTTTTGCAAAGTGGTGTAGACTAAGAGAAACCCAAGGGTCTGGAAGAAAAAGGAGGCAACCACCAAAAAAGGGGGTTGATAAGCTGAAACAGGAGTTAAGAAAAAAAATATTAAATTTTGAAGAACCTAATTTTGCAGGTAGTATGGATAAGCAAACTGAAGAAAGGATTAAACAGGAGATTGAGATAGATGTGGAGTTTATTTCAAATGCAGCTCAAAGCATAGAGGAAATAGAGTTGAGGATGGATAAATTTAAAGCAAGTATACATGATCTATTTCTAATTACTGGTTTAAATGATCTGAAAGCTGTTGTTGCAAATTTTATTGACACAGGAGAAGCAAATAGTGTTCTAGTGAAGAACCTCAGTGAAACAAAACGGGAATTGGAACAGCTAAAGAACAAAGAAAGTTTTTTAAGGAGTGAGTTAGGTAGGTTGACACAAAGGCAAAGCTTTATTGTTCCACCAGAAAAAGCACAGGAAGTGAATAAAGAAAAGTTGCAAACAATTGAAGTAACACTAGAAAAACTGGGAAAGATTGAAATAAGTCTGAGTAACTTTAGAGAGGACACGGAAAAGTGCAACCGTGAAGAAGAAGAAAAACTTATTTGGTTTACACAATGCCTGTCAGGAATCATCAGTGATTTCATTGGCATCGTAGAAACGGATTTTGGAAACCTAGTAAGCAAAGCGGAAAAGCGCATTGGCGAAACAAACTTAGAAGAAGAGAAAATCGAGCGAGAAATCTTGTTCAATTTGTCGTCTTTGAGAAATAAACTCGTTGAATTTGAACAAGAAGATGTAGTTGGAGAAGATGGGCTTGGGTTTGACCTTGTGGAACCTTTGGAGTCAGCTAGATTAATATCTGATATAACTAGTAGGTTACAATAGAAGCTAGTATTTAGATAAAATATTTAGCGTTGTTCTTTAAGCTTCTTATCTTGGTAAAGTTACTGATAATAATTCTTAGCCTTAGAGTTGTTACTTGTAGACATTTATTAAAATGTATATTTTTCAATATACACTCTGCTTGAATTGTCCCAGAAACGATGATATATATTCACGATATTCTTTTAATACTTAATATTTATGAATTCCCAATCAATTCATTGTAATCGTGATAGTTTTCTTTGAGTCTGTAATCGTATATATTGGTCAAATTAAAGACTCAAAAAGACAAAACCAAACTTTTGAATATTTTGATTTCCGCTAAATTTCCTCATTCAAAACAAGCTAAATTTTAAATTAAACATAGAAAAAAACATTCACTTAACATCAAGCTTAAGTCAAATGAATATGAACGAACAACGAATGGAAAATCCCCTTTCTAAAACCTTGAGCAGAAGTTGGGCTCGAGCAACCAAACTTAGGAGTAAGTTTTTAAAGAACACTACCAAAGAAAACGAGTTGTATCACAAAATCAAATATATTTTGGATGAAGGTTTGTCTGCACCTTTTTTTTGTAGTAAAATAGTTGTTATGGGATTCGCTGGAAGTGGTAAAACTATGCTAGTTGAAACTCTATTGGGGAAGACTCTTAAAAGAGACCAGAGTTCAAAAGACAATTTACGAATATCAGCCGGGTTAGTAAAAAAGGAAAAGAATGGGAATATTTGGAGCTTTATGAACTCTTTGCATAAATACTTTATATCGCATATAGATAAGATATTATCTGACTTTGGCCAACATGAAAAAGCTTTTGTCCAGGAAAGACTTCTTTCTTATATAGAAAGAGACGAGAAACACTTCGAAGATATATTTTCTCAACTTCTGACTTATCGATCTAATAAGAAATATAAGCCTTTTTTCTATTTGTCAATATTTGACTGTGGTATATCTGATTTCTTCTACAATATTCAAACCTTGTTTTATCCTAACTATGGAGTTTATTTCATTGTTTTTAATGCGAAGGAAATTTTTCATGAGAACTCAAAGAATATCTCCTATCAACTTAATTTCTTGAAATTTTTACTTGGCTCAAAAAAACTTTGCGCTCCTGAAGCACCTTTATTTCTTATTGGTTCTCACTGTGATCAACTTTCTTGCACTGAAATAAAATATATTTCTCAACTACTAGAAAAAAAAGTTTTACGTTCAAAAAACTTTTTGGAGCGTTATTTTTTTTATTCTAACGGTAACATTAAGACTGGTTATCATACTTGCTTTTATCCGTTTGATAATTTATCAAAAAGTGGATTAAACGTATTGCGAGCAGAAGTTGAAAAATGTCTTGGTTACGAAGAGTATTTGAAAGATGAAGTTAGTATAAGTGTTTTAAGAATGTATGACTTAATTGTGGAAACTGGAGAGAAATATCTTTTGTATCCTCGTTTGTTGAAGCTAATTGAAGAAAATAATGTAAAGGTTGATAATATGGAGGAAGTGCTTATGCTTCTTGGGCAACGAGGGTTGTTATTTAACTATGCTTCTCCAGAAATTCAAGAAAATGTTCTCGTTATTGACTTTGACTGGCTAACTACTGGCTTATCGAAGATATTGGAAAACCAATTCGAAAGCGCTAATCATCTGAATAACCCTCTTTTAAACTCTCATTATAGAAAATTTAGCACTACGGGAATAATAACCTCGGATTTTTTTCAGATTATATGGACGAGTTTTGGATACGATTACGTCTCTCAAAACTTTATGTTGCAAATTATGTTAGATTGTCTACTGCTCTCCAAATATAAATTTGACCAAGAAAATATGTATTTTATTACCTCATCCCCACCTCAAGATATAATATCAGCTTTTTCTGGTACTAGCCAGTATGCCGGATTATTCTTCCTTATTGACTTCTCTGGGAATTATAACGATGTTAAGGATGAGAAAATTTCGCTGCTGCCCCTTGGTATTTTTGAAAAGTTTGTTTGCAGACTGGTGGAAAGCAGTTCCAGATTTAAAAACAGCATGCGCCCTATCGTAGAAAGAACAAGTGCTGAAATAAGTCTCGGAACAAAACTACACTTTTGCGTGTATATTACAAAAAGTGCTTCTGGAGAGCATATCATCAAATTCAGAACAAGTAGAGGTTCTAGAAGTGCTGTGGTGCGAAGGTTTATTAAGGAAATATATTCAGTTTCTCAAGATATAGAATCGCATTTTAAGGAAGTATATCCTGTTGGTTCTACTACCTTCTCTTGTGATGTACTAGTTCCATCATCAATACAAACAGGCCAAGTTTTGGCAAAATATAACCACATTAAGAGTTTATTCAATGGAAAAGTTGGATGGAAACACAGGTTTCGGCCAAATCCAACTATGCGTGAAACTTTACGGCTTCAGCATTATAGAATCTGGTTAACCGCTCTTAACAAGGGACCAAGCAAAAACTTCAGTTCTAGTTCAAATAGAGATAGAGCTGTAACTCTAGAAACGATGGCTAGTCGTGATCAGTATCGCCATTTGCCCCATGAATGCAGATATCATTGCTTTTTAAGTTATCGACAGGAAGACTCAATTGACTTGGTGGGTAGACTATATGAACAACTGGAAAATAGAGGTTTTCGGTGCTGGTATGATCAGGAATTGAATAACGGAGGAAGCTTAAATTGGCAAGCAATGGAAGAAGGGGTAAAACACAGCATGGTTTACATACTTATACTTTCTGACAATGTTTTTAAAAGTTCTTACGTTCAGCAAGAAGTTATAGCCGCTACTGAAAGTAAAAGGAAGATTTTTTTACTACATCATCCGGACACCGGTCAGAAGGGGAAAAAAGATTTTGCTGGTTATATTGCAGCAGCCCCTGATATTTTAAAACCTGTCTTTAGTTCTATAGAAAGTATCGCAATAAGACGCAGATATCACGAAAAAGTCGCATTTTTGAATGAACTAGAAAAAAGATTGTATAACCTGCTTCAACAGGCCTTACAGACTTAAGATCATATTCTCAATGCATAAAATTTCCGCAGTGTTGAGCTATGGTGTTTCATTATTTCAAGTTTGGTTTTAGCTTTTTTTTTAGTAATTGGGAGACCGATAGTTAGTTTGTTTGCCTTTATTGAATGGCCCATCCATCCCCAGCTCGAAATATTGTTGTCCCTATATAGCTATGTTATAGTGCAATATATTTAGTTTAAAGACCTCGTGCTTGTAAACTTCGCACTTATATTGTGTGCAACTAAACCACTTTTTGAAACGAGAAATCAGCATATTCCCTTATTTTTTTTAATACTCAGTTTGTTTATCTCAAAGTCCAAAGAATACTACAAGAACCTAGCTTCTTATCTTTCACTGATACAACAACTATAGATTATAAACTGAAGATAATAAAAAAGAAAATTGCGAAGGATGTAAAAAGCTGCAGCGGAAATGCTCAATCTATTTGGTAATCTACTGACAGAAGTACCAGCAAATACTAAGTTTGAATAACATAGTGGTACCTCCTCGCAAAAACCATCTAACCTCAACTAAATCCATCGAACTAACAAGAATTTTTGAACGATAATGTTGTTGGGGTTCTGAAGTATGTTCCATATCTCTAATCATTGTCAACTATATTCTGTACTAGACGGCGTTTGTTATAATCTCTTATATATCCTTCTACGTTTAAGATCCTGGGAAAAAGAGTTTAACAGTCGAGGTGCAGTTTTACTACCGGAAAAAGCTAAGGCAACTGATAAGGCGAAGACTAGTAATCCAAGCATTGGAGATTCATACATTGGTATATATTCTAAAGTTCTTTTAACTGTATCTGTCTCTTTCCTTTTGGTTTCTACATTAACTTAGCGTTATAATGATTAGCTCGACTCTGGTATATTGCCAGAGCAAACGAAGTTACTGCAAGTTGACCCTGCTAAATGAATGAATGCTAAGATAATCAGGTTCGTATTATCAAGACCACCAAGAAAGTAATTACAGTTTCGATCACCTAGTTTATGACTTCACTACCCAACTAGAATATTTCTAAATATTTTTAGGAAGAGGACCTGAAACTGTGAGAAATTCATGTGAGCTCATTTTCACTCATTGACAGCATATAGGGAGTCTTGGGGAATTTCTTTTTTCTAGACTATGATGCTTGTTACGCGCTATATGTTAATTAATGTGAGCAATATTATTTACATATAGTTTGTTCCCTTGGCTGGTACTAGCTAAGTATTGCTTTCCTTCAACAGAACTACTTTGCGTAACCTATATTTAGAATGAAAAGAACTAAGTAGGCTTTTCCAAGTTTATCAATCACTCAAAGAATAATATCATACATAAATTACATTAAAAGAACAAAAAACCACCTGCAAAAAGCTAGACATCATGGTCGCTTAAATGCCTCTGGGATAATTCAAATCTGTGATGCACTGAAGTGAAGACATTAATGGGTATGTACTTGTGTAGTTGAGTTCGCTAAGGTTTATTTCAAAGATCAGTGGATCTACTGTTACATTAGGTCAAGTAATTATATAACTCTATACTCTGCAAAGCTATATCATCTCTTAGCTTTATTGTTTATTATTTGAAGAATGAAATTATTTGCGAAGATATTCTATATATTTTCACAGATCAAGTACACTTCCAGATTCATTGACGGCTCCTAAGAGTTCTTTAGAACTTTGAAGGATATTTTTGTTTACCATTAGACAACTTAACCTGAGTTGATCAAGTGAATCCTGGTTTTGATTTGCTACAAGTAGAAAAACCAAATTTAGAACGTTATCTACTAAAATTGCTACAGATCGATATCTGAGAGAGGCCGAAATGTTGTCGCCAAATTGATGAATCTGTTTTGAGAAGTTAGAATACTTTACTTCGATTTGGACAATATTTGAGTGCTGAATTGTAACAATTATTCTTCTACTTCAAATGAAATCTAGTCTTAAGTATAAACTGGTTAATCTCAGAAACAAGAACAATGATGCCATATAGTTGACGAAACTTATCTAATAACATGGGCTGTTAATATGTTGACAGCCTGGAATACATAGACATTTTTATGTGCCGAGTTACTTCCTTCATACAATGGTGGAAACCCCTAATTTTATTGAACAAACTTGGTGCTATAAAAAAATAATTTGCGAAGCACGAGTCTTCGGATCTAAGAGAATGCTAACTTCCATTAAATGATTTCATAAGACTTCTAATTATTGTAGTTACCTACAGATTGTTGCAATTCATCATATTTTCCTTAACTATATGAGCTTCTATTTATGCGTGAACCATGGGCCGACTTTTTTTATTGAAGAATCCCAACAGAAGAGGTGTCTAGCATAGTACACACAATAACCAATCAATGAAAAAATCTTGATCTGCATTGGTATTTTTCTATGAGGAAATAAGTATAAGAGTGTCCTTGGTTACAGAAATTCAAAAGACAAAAGCATAACTTTACAAACATAGACTTAAATTTTAACTCGAGAAAGGTTCTAGGCCATGTAAGTCGACGTTAAGCCTCTGTTGATCTAGTTAGGCTTATAATACGCCTACGCAGAAGAGTCTGTTACGGTAAAAGTTTAATAATGCAGGGTAAATATTCTGTCTGGTAATCAACGTATCTTGAAAGCTGTGATCGTAACTACATTTGAAACAACAGAACTAGTTATCTACTTGTTTTCCTGGAGTTGTAGGTGATAGAGCAATGGAAATGGGTTAGAGAAGTAAATATCAATTAATTATCAAGAATAATCTAAGGTTATTTTCAGGTTATAGCAAAGGAGATATACAAGGCAACTATTTTATTCAGGAACCAGAGATATGCGTAGAGAATCCACCCGACCACACGAAAATATTGACCAATCAAAAATAGACGCCATCGTCACTTAACTCAACTGATTAATAACTAGCCCTTATGAAACTAGAATCACAGAGAAGCCTCTAGATCCTACCATAACCATCACATGAAGATACACAGGCCTAGAAACACATAGTAAACATATCAGATATAAGACATATAACTACAAGCTCCGTCTCACAAATGATCCCTCCTCTCATCTTCACACAGAAATAGCGGAGCAATACTAATAAGTAGCATGAACCAAATTCTCACGGATGCAACATCTTTCGAGCTCCCAAGTCGTTGTCTCGCCCAATATACCCACAAACCACTTGTACTACACCCAATAATGACACGCTATTAGTGCTTGGGTTATTGACTTCTTGTTTTATTATGCTTAATTTCAGCCAATCAGCTCCCAATTTTTGAGTCTAATGAAAAAAAAATATATCCCTATAACTATAAGAGGTGTTAAATACGTAGTTAGTCCACACTCCGTATTTAGGTTATGTATTGCACTCAATCTACCCCTAAAACTATATCTATCTAAGTATAAGAAATCTTATGTCCTAAAAATAAATGGTAAGATCCTTGTGTACACGGAAAGAAGCTATATGCCGCTTAAAACCTTGTTTTAACGATATGTTATCTTTTTTTGAAATTCAAAAAAGTTTGAATGTTTTTCTTGTTGACGGCGAAGCTTAACAATTTTACCCAACAAATGATAAATTTCACTCATGTTATCGAGAAAATGAAATAAAAACTAGTGAGAAAGCTGATGTAAGAAGATGGTTATAAGTAATTGTTTAAATTTTATATCTAGATCTCTTCTACTAGATGCTAAAACATTTCCGTTAACGTACGGAAGGATTTGGTGCCTTTTGCGACAAAGTTTTAAACGTGGATGAAACAAAATAGGAAATCAAAAATCAATTTGACATGAAACTGAGCCATAATATCTTTGATCCAATTTCATTTTTTCTGTTAGAGCTTTAGCAACACAAATAGTTCAAATCTATATGTTTTGTAAGGTTATTAAAGTTATGATTATTTTTTTCAACATTTAGAAAACAGATTGAGTCAAAGGTGATGAGTTAAAATAATATTTCTGATCATCTGTTTCCCGCATGATTAGCCTTATTTAAGATTCAATGTTGAATTAATTTACTTTCTTAGCAAAATAAATCGGAAAGAGAGTTCCCTGGGACAAGAACGGGATGTACATATCACAATCAAAGAATAAATATTATAACAGTGCTATGGGCAACATTACCAGTAATAAGTGTTAAAAATGCCTAGATATCTTTTCTACCATTTATCACCCTTTACACTGATGAAAATGCTATTGGAATAGTCAAGATAAAGAATGTAAAGATTAAAAAGTGCTTCATTGGACCAGATCCGGTTATTTTTGAAGTTCTTGCAGTCTAAATTAAGATTTTGATAATGCTCTTTGCTCCTTATATAAGACAGTTTGAAAATAGAAGATCATTTTGTGTTCTTCATTTTATTGCATAAACTCGTCAATTTTATTCAGCTTAAGTGATGGATTCCAAGAATCACATAAATATTTAGCTCTAGTGTATTTATACTCCAATGATCCGCAATAAGTTTAAGACCTAAAGGCTTATGTTTTTTCAGGATTGAAAGAAGAACAATGATACCAGAATGCAGTAAAATTGATGATAGTCTACAGTAGTATTAAACTCGAATTGGTATTTTTGCTCTTTTCATTTTTTATAAAAAAGAAAAGACACAGAATAAAATACGGAAAGATAGATATGAACTCGAACCAAAATTTTGGTCCAGTTTATCCGCAAGTTTATTAATAATATATATATATATGTATTTTTGGATATATTAAGTTCTAGCAATAATAATTCTTTTAATTAGAGTTCAAGTTCATTGACATGGTAATAGAATGGAGAAAGCTGTACCAGATTCATTCCAATATCATTGATTTTGTTATCTTCTTGCTGCAATTAATCTAGAGTCTGCAAAGGCATTATAATAAATGTTTGGGTCGGAACTTAATAGTGATACGTAGTTAATCACCAAAATATATTTAACAAGAATAGTCTACTAATGCATACTAGAAAGTGGTGCTTAAGAGCAAGTATTTTTCAACCAACATGTCAATAATTATTTTCTATATTAAAACAAACCCACAATATGCAGTAAAATTATCTATATACATGGGTATATTGCAAGTTTACTAAGGGAATTTACATTTTTCTTTTCAAAACCAAAGTTTATAGCAATTGACAATCGGTGAACTATTGGTGCAATGATAGATAATTTTAAGAATTACGACCATTATTTAATATACTATATGTTAAGATTAGGGGCAACTTATTTTTTTGTTTTATCTACATATTTATTAGCTCTATCAATCTTCGTTCTCTTAGCCATTAGTCAAACTGATACATTAAGACGAATAAATAATGGCAAATGATATGTTATATATACCTTGATTTTAATATGATAACAAAAATAAAAACTGCATAATAGGACCTAATTCGATTCTTTCCGATCACCTTTTTACACCAGGATTCCAATTATTCTGAAGGCTGTAATACTGTGTGCAACATATTTTTTGTCGTCATTTGAGACAAGATCATCTGGCCCAATGCTTTAATTATTATCAGTTGACAATCATAGCAAAATCAGTATCATTTGCTATGAATAAAAGTTCAATTCTTTTACTGATGGTCACAACCAATACAATTATAAACTGATTATTAACAATTTTTTTTAACCTGATGTCTCAACATGATATATATATAACATAGTGTAATTCAATCTAAAGGATCATCATAGTTAAAGTTCGTAGTAGGAAAGGAAGCTAAAGCATATACCCTGAGTATAGAAAATTAACAAAACGCGCGTAATTAGCTTTTTTAACCCAAATATAGTTCCAACAATACATATCTGTCTCGAAAAACTTATTCACAATCTAGTGAAGCCGCGAATGCGGGATATATATTCGCAACATCAATAAGAATACAGAGAAGTTGACTATATGATGTTTCGAAGTAAGTCATTTTAAGCCTTGCTTTCTTGTACTTTTTTTGAAGATACAAAGCTAAGTAGATTATTTTCTATTGCTTGGGCATATGTCCTAGACGTTTACAAAGTTCTATATATGTTGAAGAAGCAAAATTCTCCTTCGAGGAAAAGGTGAAAAATTGCCAACTTCAAAGAGTTGAATATACCAATAGATGATTTGAAACCGTCATGGATAGTTAACTCTTCATACAACTATCTCGAAACAGTTCCTTTATTAATGGCAAAGCAAATGTACAAAAGGTCTAATGTTAATTAAGTTTAGTAATATGGGTTCGAAAGGTCTTGCTTCCACTTGTAGTTATTACAATGAGCTGGGATCCACGTTTTACAGCTCATGTAGCAAAAACGGCTTGACATTATGCGTTTACAACGTTTTCTAATTAAAGCTTCTTAATAATAAGAGTCTAACTATATATTTCTTTGCGTAAATTACCATAAGTATCAAGCAAGCAATGTTTTTAGAGGTAATGTTTATTTACATTAAAAATTGTAACATACTTAATTAATACTCGGGAAAGGTTTGTAAAGTAGTGCACCCACTACAGGTTTAAATAGCTACCCTAATATTATGGACTTAATCTCAACTTAGAAAGTAACAGCTTCTGGAGGCCCAAAAATTTAATATTTAAACATTTGAAATTTGATTTCTTTTCCGTTGATTTTGTACTTCAGAAAAATCTTAAACGGGTGCAGGGATAGAACACGTCTTAATTGATAATAGTAGAGGGTTAAATATTAGCCAGTTTTATTTTATGTTATAAATGTATTTTGTTGTAGTTCAAAAAATTAAGATGGTCTGTCCTTTTATTTTATAACCTGTTTTTCTCGACGTTGATAATAGAGAAAGTCATGTTTTGGGTGTAATATACTTTCTATGGTGGATTTCGAAGACGATGTTTGAAGGGGAAACTTTTGTATAGTGGTGACAGATCATTCGCTCCCTCAGAAGTCTCAATATCTTTTCTTGGCTTACATATCAGTTTATGTAATAGATCTGTAACCTTTTTTAACTTAAGTATTAGATTTACAAAAAAAACAGCTGCATTGCAAGTACCCACATATTTATTAGTTAAGAATTGCAACGAGCATCAATGAATCATAATGTTTCAATTCAAAATTAAATATAGGTTTATTTCAGAACGCAATCCACTAAATTTTAAGCCTGTCGCTAAGCAGATGTTAATTTGAAGCATGTGATCAAGATTTTACAGTAGTAAATAATCATTTCTTTAAGCCTCTTTAAGCCAGATAGTTGACTTATCACTGTATGTAGCTATGTTTCTCTACTTTATTTTATTATTTACTGTTTTTATACTAGATCTTGCTCTCATCGGGAAGTTGAAAGGTCAGGCCAGTTTAAGAAATTAGATGAGTCTACAGGCCCTACTCTCATACAAGACTTATGGTCCTAGTACTAAGCTACCTACTTCTGACATACCCGTTTTCTCAAGGGTACTACCATTGTGTTCTTGGAACCTCACTGATTGGTTCAAATAATCAATTACTCTACTCACTTTAGTCAAGGGAAAACGAAAGAATATTTTGAAAACATAATTTAATAAATCAGATAATTCGCAACGAAGGACTTGCAAATGATTCACCAAGCCCACATATTATCTTGCAGGGCAATTTGAAACTATGTAGGGGTTTTATGGAAATGTTTGAAAGATCTATTTAAAGAAATAAGAATTTTTGGTCATACCTAGACTCTGCTTTCATTGTATCTCAATCATGTCCCGAAGAGGGTATTCATCTTGTGCACGTGTTAAGAATTGCCTGCAGGAACCTTGTATCTAGTTTGAAGAAATGTCTTAAAGGTGACTGTAGTTAGTCATTGTTTTCTTCGTGTCCTTAAACCTTCGGTTCGAAGCTTAAGAACAAGTCTTCTCATCTTTGGTTGATCAGATAAATGCTGCGTAGCTAAAAATGAGGAAAACTCCTGTATGTTTGGATTCCATAAAGCCGAGAACTGTAATAGATAACTTTTGTAGATTGTCGTTTGATGCTGTACATTAACAGCAGATATTTCAAGAGTCCAGGGTATTGTCTTCATTTTGGTATTTAATGAATTCTTAAGAAAGTTTCATGAATCTGTTTGCCAGGGGTGTTTTTTTTGCAGTTTTAAGTCCAGGAGAAAAATTGCAATTTTGAACAACTGGCTCTTGGCATATAGTCCAATCATTCTTTACTCTTTAATTATTCTTTTTCAATTTAAACACAATTATTTTTTTCTGTCTAATGCTTATCTTTGCACTAGCTTCATTTACTATAACTTTAGCTATGATTTCAAGGATGCTGTTACTTCAAGCCTTAGTATCTACAAGCCATAAAGCAAGTTGTTTTTATAGGAAGGTGGTTAAAACTTCAGCTTTGACCGCCATTTCAGCAAAACCCATTTAATTTTCAATTGGCTAAGAATCACCCGCTCTTTTAGTTTATTTCAGTTTCTTTCTACAATTCTTAAATCTTAAGCGTTTTGTCCTGGATATATGTAAGGAAGGGATTTCATTAAAATTATCAACAATTAATTGATAATTATTTTGATTCTAATTATCAAAAGAAAAATTGGGATTTTGATAATTATCAAATGATTTTAATTTTGTTCATATTATCAACTAAATATCAGGATAAAGATGGGCTATGCAACCCGGTATTAAATTACCGAAATAACCTTACATATTCATCAGCTGCGAATGAAAAACTTTAAAAACTGGCTAAATGACATGGGAATAACCCGGTAATAGGTTGTGGTTGGGCCATGCTGCTATCATCTTGAAGCTTAATGCATGGTGCAAAAATAAAGAAAGTGCTTTCTTGGCTATTTCCCCAGAACCTTGTGACACAGCCCTGTATTGATAATCAACTGATTATTAATAATACATAAGAATGGTTGAGAATTTATCAGAATCAATCAATACGAGCAACCTGTGGAAAATTCTTATAATAAATTATCATTGTATCAAATCTCGGCCCTAGGCATAAGTGAGATTAAGCAAGAAATTCTTGTAGAACTAAAACAATCTATACTAATGCTAACTGAATTAAGTCGTTGTTTAAGCTGACTTACACACTCTGAGGTTTCATGGAAGATATAGGAAGACCTTCACACTTAGAAGTCAACAATTTCCCGTGTCCTTGTAGCAGTCTTAATCTTACGTATTGAAAACGAAGTTCGTGCTGTGAAGGTTATGGATAGTATTTACGGGAGCCGATACAAGATAAACCACTACCAACTAAGACTAATTCGTAAGTTGTGACTTATCCTTGGGTTAGTTCTGATGCTAGCCCAAGCCTATAACGTAGCCCAGTACTAACTACCAAGTGAAATTCAATAATTCGTATCAGCCACCTAAATAAATTTTCTGTACCACGCAATTAGCTGCGATTGCTCTATCAGTCATTTTTCTGAGCACTACAAGATTATATTCTCTTTATCAACCTAGACCTACACAATCCTATCTCTACCACGTAATAGCTCCATTTTCCCATGCCCTTCAATTTATAAGCATAGAAAACAATCAAGTTAATACAGCTTATTGATTTGACCTTTTAGATGTACCAAGAATTCCCATGGAAAGTTTCTCCCCCCTTTTAAAACCAAGTATCATGAACAAAAGAGGAAAACCGAGGAATTTGATTATTTTCTTGAGCCAAGACAACTAAAAAGCGAGTTATGGGGAGAACAAGTATTAATTCTGACCTTTATGCTGTAGCAATTGTTAGTTTGTTACCTGGTAAATGAAGATTCGAATGAAATGGGAACTGTACTTTCTTAGATAGTTTCACTAAAGATAAGTTGAGTACTTGAACGAGTTGTTCAGCACTTACGACTAAGTTGGTCTCAAGGTTACCCTGAGCAGGATTCTTGTCTACTTGAACCAAAGCAAACTCATATGATTGACAAAAAGAGTGCTGTTTCTACAAAAGAAAGTCAACGCGATAGAAAGTCAAAGTAAAGAAATCAATAGCAAATTTTATTCAGATTTCTTTCCTTTGTAAACAACGAATAAACTAACTTTGCATTAAACCAAACTCCTCTTCAGGTGTTTCATCAAGTTTTACCTTCCCATACTTAATATCTGCGCTTATTGAAGGTCTCCATAGTATTAATATAGCTAAAAGAACTAGATAGTAACCAACATCCCAAAATGCTTCTAGCATCCATCTTCTTTCAACTCCAATTCGAAGGTACTCATGAACTTCAAATTTAACAGCGAGAGAAAAGACTGCAAAGAAGCAAACCATGATCAAGTCAATAATAATCATAACTTTGAGAGTTTTGAATACTTGCACTCCAGGTTTATTATCAGCAATTGTCTCATTTATTTCATTCAACGTGCGCATAAAATAATAAGCGTCCAAACAAATTATCACAAACTGCAACACAATAACTTCGTTTCCCCCATTAGACATTAGTAAGTCCACAAATGTAATAATAAAGTAGAAGAATGTAAGTTTTACAATAAAACCGTGTTTCTTCAAGCTTATAGTCATTCCAGACGCTATCCAAATTACCAACAATCTAGTTAAAGCTCTTTTCAAAGCTAATAATATGTAAATAAAGAAATTCAGGGCACCATCTGGAGAACCAGTTTCATTTGTTCCATATAAAGAAAAATAGCGAAGGTTTATTTCAAACATAGAAAATAATATTAAAACTGTAATAAATGAATATAACGTCAAGTTCTTATTTTCAAACTTTGTTGTTTTGAGTTGGTAGATCCAAAAGAGAAGAGTTACGATGTACACAAAAGAAAGCTTGAGATAAAACTTTAGCAAAGGGTATTGAAAAGCAGGTAAATATCCATAAGAGTTTTTCCAAACTACATATCCATTTATTTCCAAACTTGTTTCAACTTCGTTACAATAAGAGATTAGCAGCATGTAGTTTCCAGTTGATGTAACATTGTACACAAAGTTAAGCTGGGAATCAGAAACAAAGTCTTCAACATATCTTGTCGCATACATATATTTGTCATCTTGCAACAAACTTGAAGCAATTGTGTTTTCTTCTTCACAGGTTCCTTTTCCTTGACTGTTAGAAATGATTACATCTTCTGCAGAACAACAGGCAAACAGATCTGGATTTGTTTCCGCATCATTTGAAAAAAGAGACTCAACTTCTGAAGCTATATCATCAAACTTAAATATTGTTGCCTGTAAGTATACCTCACCTTTAGGCTTTTTTTGGGAATCCTTCAGAGAGAACGCGAGATCTACTATAATTTCACTACCTTCTGCTGCGTACATGAATTCACTGCGTCTCTTTAGATACAAGTTCTGTAATTCTACATTTTCGTATTTGTTAATCAATCCGGTAGCGTGAAATACAAAGGACGAAAGAAGGATGAAGAAGAAATTTGTTGTTTTTATCATGTTCTTAAACCTGATTTGATTGGACAAAGAAGCGAATCTTAACCTCATTGGTTCCGTTGAAAGGCTCAATGTTGAATTACTGTAATTTTTGAATTCCATCACAGAGTGAGAGAACTAGAAAACACAGCAGAAGAACATTTTAAAACACAAGTTATTATTTCGTTGCAATAAATTCTATACTTGGTTAAGCATGTCATCACTTTCTGCTGTTATTTTTGATCTTGATGGTACGTTGCTTGACTTTGAAGGTATCTCTCACACGTGTTTGGAAAAACCACTGAAAAAGTACTTGGGGGAAAACTTCACGTTCACCTGGGAACTTCATTCAGAAATTGTTGGGAGAAGAGCAACTGGTCCTTTAGGATGGTCAAACTATGTTTTAAATAAGTTAAACTTGCTGGATGAAGTTTCTCCTGATGATTACGCAGCAGAGGTGGATAAAGCTTTGGTTGATGAATATGGTCGTCTAACGTATTTTTTTTTCTTATGTAATTATTAGACCTATGAAAGGTGCATTAGACTTGGTCGAAAATTTCTCTGCAAGAAATATCCCACTTGCGATTGCCACGTCATCTACTGAAAAAGCTTTCAATAAGAAAATGGTTCCTTATAAAGAAACTATTCTATCTAAAGTAAAGGTTGTTGCAGTAGGTGATGATCCTCTTGTGAAGTTCTCTTCTTTGTATTTTTATTTTTAGAAAAGGAAAGCCTGCGCCTGATATTTTTCTATTAGCCGCAAAGAGGCTTAATATACCAGAAGAAAATTTAGAGAACGTTTTGGTTTTTGAAGATTCTCCTTATGGATTGCAAGGTGCAAAAGCTGCTGGGATGAAAGCAGTTGGTCTACCTGACAGCAGGTTGTTTGACCAGGAGAAGATACAAGATAAATTCTCTATAGCTGATATGGTACTGTCCTCCATTGGCGAGTATAACTCCGCCTGTGAAAAGCAAATTTTCAGAGAATAAACTTTAGTGTTAGTTTAGTTTAGCTCTGGTCTGAGTCAAGTAGTTTTCATTTATCTTTGTTTTTCTTTCATAGTACGTCACATGCCCTAAAAAAAGCTCTCTAGGGTAAATGCACTTTCAGTGGTATTAGCAATTCCAGTTCTGTACGCAAGGCGATGAGCCGCAGACTTATCTAGAATCAAAAAGTATGCTGTCAACAGGCTAGAATTCAAAGAGTGCTTTCTAGATAAACCACAAATATATTTAAGAACAACATAGGCAAATCTAACTTGTATAAGGTTTCTGGAACTGGTTTCCTATACAACTATAAATAAAAGCACAAAAACAAATAGTATTAAACTACAGTCTAAAAAACTCTAGAGAGACAAAGTAAACTGCCCTAAGAGCTTCTTTTCTTCATTTGAATGCTCTATGGGTGCTTTAAACTCAAATGTACTTTCACGTTTTCGTATTTGAGATATTCTATACACCGGTTCGTGGATAATTCCACGAGAATAAATTTCTGGTTGTTTTAATTTAATTCTCAAGATTCGCTTGACTGGTTTCTTAGGAAGTTTTCGTTTTTCAGGGGAACTTGACACTTGCTCTCGCTGCATTTTAGTAAATTGCTTCAAACAAAATGTACACCACAAATCTTTTCTCTTCTTTAAGCACAATAACTCTAAATATTCCTTTGATGGAAACTCTTCTGCCTTGAATCGTTTAATGCAACTGTCGGACAACCTTCTCTCACAGCTGAGCTTGCTCAACAAACATGACAAACAAATAAACCTAAGTGATAAAGCTCTTGAGGATACAGAGGCTAGCTTTGATAGGTACTTTCGCAGTCTCTTAGGTAGAGCATTTACAAAATCTCCTATTTTTCTTTCGCTAGATTTCAGATTTGAACAAAACAAACACTTATTCAACTCATAATCAATGAACACTTTGTCCTTCAGATTGTCAATTATTCTTGTAATTTGTTTCAGGGAATCACGTTTACAACCCATACATTCTAAATAAGACTGGGTTGGTAAGAGCAGTTTGTGCTCACTGCCTTTTAGAGCTCTTCGAAATGAGCAAGCCAAGAGGGTTCTTCTTGAGCACTGAAACGCGAGTAAGAAACATCTTCTGCAAGTCCAGGATTCTTGCAAGTCAATTTCAAACCCTTCTTTCCTGATATAATCTTCAAAAACAGATTCATCTTTGAACCCAAAATGCAACCGCATTATGTTTATCTTTTGGACTGCAAAGTAAGATTTCGGACAGTTCCAACATTTTGCTTCTCTATAGTAGACATGTTTAAGTCTATCTAATCCTGTTGACATTAATTGTTTCTTTCGTTCGGACCAAGTTTTATTCAGTCCTTGCTCTAAGTTCACCAAAGCTCGACCAAGAATATTCTTCTTCCTCTTCATTTGGTAAAAATCAAAGAGGCTACTATAATGATCATCTACTTGAACAGCGTCAGTCACCTCGTTTAATAAAGCAGACACTTCTTGTTCGCGTAGTTTATTCCCATTAAGACATGATGTACAAATCAGTTTTTCATTAACAAGATTAAAATTTTGGTTAATCTCTCGATGTGAAAGCGTGGCATGATGCACCCGTGAAAAACAATTAAAGCTCTCGAAACTTGTGCAACGAATTAGCTTCAAGACACAGAGTTTGCAAATGTTATACCATTGATAAAGTTGATTTCCAAACCGTTGCTCAACCGTTTTTCTTAATCTTGGCTTCGTCACAACTCTTAACCAACAACTCAAACTAGAGAGGAAAGACTGTGATTTAAACAATATGTCCCCTGTCGAACCACAAAACTCACAATCAGGAGAACTTCTTCTGACTTCCTTCTCAACCTTAACCACAAGATTTTTTAAGATCTGTTTAACTTTTAGCTCATCTTTTCCGGCTTTTAACCCTGCACATTGCAAGCAAACAAGATCTCCAGCAATCACTTTGAATTTCTTTCGCGATTTGCTGCTCGCAAAAACTTCTTCCCCACTTATACAATCATTATTTTTTCTCTTGCTACACCCACCAAGCTTCAAGAGACAGCTCTTGCAATATTGACTTAATTGAAGATACTTAGCACAGCCTAACTTAGTTAAAAGCATATCTTTAAGTTTCTTTCTCGCCTTCCAATGTAAATCCAACGTAAACTGTGAGGAAAACTTGTAATTCGATCCTATATCTGCACAAATTGTACATATGTTGCTTTCGGAGATTTCAACACATGCTTTTAGGTATTCTAAAACAGCTTTTACTCCACCATTCTCACCTTCTTCTTCGCATTTAGAGCATGTTATTTGATCAAATTTATTCTTAGCAGTAAAAGTAGCATCATTTCCTTTCGGGGGCCATCGGGTCCAGCGGTTTTTGACCACAGATTCACAATCGATTGAAGTTTGCTTCCTACATGTACCATGAAATGACGCACAGGGAATACAAACAGAAATATCAGAATCTTCTACCTTGGTTTTTCCAGCAACTTTACGCATTTTCTTTTTTATAAAGAGTTTTAATTTTGTATTCATTGAATCGAACATTGGGTCATTTAGTAGAAAACAATCTCCAACTTCTTTGCATCTATAGCATGGAAATTCATTTTCCTTCGCACTTTCCTTTGAGTCAACTATTCTTGAACCAAAGAGCTTTTGACACGGTTTACAAACCAAATCATCTTCTGCTGTAATAACGAGTTTTCTCTCCATATCTATATTTGTGAACCTTCGTTTTCTACTCAAACAGGTGTCTGACAACTGCAAGTTACAAGTACCAAAGCTTAACAGACAATCAAAACAAAATTTAGCATTTTCTTCAAGTGACCTCAGTGTAAACCTTTCTTTAGCGCTTTGTTTCACAAGCTGTTTCAAACGAAACAAAACTTTATTACTCATATACTTGAGCATAGCATGATGAAACCCATAAACAGGGCATACCTTTGTACAAAGAGCACATTGTTTAGTCTCAACAGAAGATAGGGCCCCATGAGTATCAGCTTCAACAAAGCCTTGAAGTTGATCCAGCAGACATTGCACTTGCCAGGAAACATTATCTTCATAATCACAATTAAAACAGACTAATGTCTCATTTGTCTCAATTCTGAAGATTTTTGTTTTCTTCAATTCAACCATTGTAGCAGGAGCGCTAACAATGCATCGAGGTCCAGCTACAGTGCATGTGGAGATCTGGTATAAGCACTGTTGACAAACACCTCCTAAGTTTTTCGCATCCGCATAGCTCCAGTTCCCATGAGAATATACGATCTTCTTATTGAGCAATTTATAAACACTGGAATGCAAATGCTTCAACTGCGCATCTCCAAGCATATAAATCTGATCACTAGAAAAGCAGAAAGAGCATTTCACCGTTGTATGAGAAGCAACAGGACCTCTGGCAAATATATCTTCTTGCTTTGACAACTTCTCATACAGAATCTTAAACTTTTCCTTTCGCCTCTTCTTTTTCCTGTTCTCTGCGCTAAGTTCCTTATCCTCCTGTAAGATATCAGATACAGCTTTTTTTCTTTTCAAATTCTTCGCCAATAGTGACAACTTCTGCGTGCTGTTTTCAACATTCTTCACAACAAGGGAAATTTTTATTCCTTTGACAGGTTTTGGTATAAACTGATGCTGCTTCTTTTCTTCAACATTTATTATAGTCTTATTTTCATTTTCAACGGATGAATAAATAGAACCTACAAGTGGTTCAACAACATATCCGTTAGGATGAAACCAGCGTAACTTTGGGTATTCTGGAAGATTTTGAGCTCCAGAGTTATTCTGAGGAAACACAGGTGGGCATAAGCTACCCTGCGTATTATTATTTTTGGTTAAATTCGGTTCTCCGAGATTAAATTCGTTTTGGATTTGGACGTGTCTTGGAAGCTGAATATTTACTTGATCGACATTTTGTTGTGAAACAGAAGAGCCAGGAAGTACTGAACTATTTTTCAAATCTTTATGTGAAGATGCTGCGCCTTCTTCTGGTGTATAGGTGTATCTAATCCCTCTTGTGGACACCATCTAAATTGACTGAATGTTTACCTTTTGTGCTTTTCTGATGCACCCGACACATCGAATACTAGACTCTTACATATTAGGCCATATGGCCTTATCTACTTCCATCCGATAAAGACAAAGAAAAAGAGTAAATATAAAAACAAATGTTATTCAGGGGAAATAAATCTTATATATATAGATATATATAGCTTAAGTAGAAAGATTCTGGTTAATCTAGGGATAAATTTTATTCAAGCTTTAAATGTTCTTTGAGTAACCTAAGCGGACTTGTCTTTGCCATGACACAAGTCAGGATACGTAATTCTAGTAATGCTTCGTTTTACTTTGAAGAAAAAAACAAGCAGCAGAGATTTTATTACTGAAATTTATAATAGTTTAACATGCTGATTACTTAAGAGCTTTATAAAAAGAGTGGGACAGGAAGTCATTCTCACCCAAAAAGACCTATTACACTAGAGTATCCCCAAAGCTATAATGATAATACCCGCGCATTTGTGCATATGAAAATAAAATTACCACATAAATGAAACATCTTTGACTCGTGAAAGGAACTCGTTATCTACCTCATATCATAATGCAATTTCCATTATATCTTGGTTTTTAAGAGTGTCCTACTTGTTGAGAAAATGAGAGCTGTTTATGTTACTAAATTAAGGAGCACTCTACCATGGAGGTTAGTGCGAGAATATTCCGCAATACATTTTAATAATTTTATATTATGTGAGAAGATAATTTCCAAGATAAGCTATAAATCTTTCACCCCCTTGTGGCAGGTATCGCTCTGGTTCGCATTCAACGAAGTTAAGAATCGTATTTTAGCTCCAAGTTTAAGTTCTAAACATACTATCATTCCATACTGGTAATAAGATAATTTAAAAGTTATTGGTGTTATGTAGAGTTGTATATGTTCTTCTGGCGGCAATTCTTATACAATACATGACTTAGAGCACCATTCCGCCAGAAACCAACATGCTTAGAAAAGAAACGTTAACCTAGTTGACTGTTTATATAACATCTCATTTACTATCTTCAGCATCGAACATAGGTCTTTGTAAGGTTCTAGATCTTATTTTTATATAAATGATTCTCACTAGAGTTTAGATGGATTATTTTCTTTGAAATCAAAAGCAATACTGAGCAGCAAGAATATTATACGAATTTATCTAGTGAAATCAATTCCCTAAAGGAAAAGAGTAGATTCGAGAACAAATAACCTACCAAAACAAAATAAAATCTGCTCTATTGGTTTTTAAGATTATAAAAAACTGATTTTATAGTATAGCGTACTTAAAGCTATAGTTAATCTCGTTTGGTAACTCCTGTATTTAAATTGGTGAATATCTTCCTTAGTATGCTATTGAGCAAAAGCATTATCTGAATATATGCTATCTTAGACCTAAGTTTTCTAAGTTTCTACTTTTTTCATCTTTTATAAAAGAGCTATATGTTGTTAAAATCTATTATGAATAAAGAAATTTACACTCAATCAAGACTTAGGGCCTAGTACCTCCATGTACTTGACAGATTGGATGGAAAAAGAGTAATATTTGATTTGGTGAGCTAAGAAGTTAACATTTCTTATTAACTTGCTTTTACCACATCTTTTGTATACAACATGTAGTAGAATTTTTGTTTTTCTTGGTAAAAGGATCTTGGTTTCATTATCTGTTAATGCAAGAAAAAGACGGGAACATATTATATCAGTTGTTTATTACAACCGACTGCAGTTTGAGCTGTCAAAGGCCCGCGATCACCTCTAGGTAAGAACAAAGCGTTTGCTTTAAGCATTTTATATTCTTACAGTAAGTATTTTTTGTCAATTACACTGTGCAAATTAAAGACTATATTAATTGTTCTAAAGATAATATTATGAACTCACCGGGTTTCCATATGTATCCGTTAAATTTAACAAAACTTAAGTTTCCCGGTAAGAAACATATCTTTCTAGTATTATAATTTGTTGGATGAATGAAAACATTCTACTGCTACATTTGAGTACCAAAAAGAAAAGAATTTGGCGATGTATATGGAAAAAATCTTAGTTTGAGCGCGATGTCAAATTTTGTCTTGTCAATAGATAGGTAATATAGTGCCAGCAGGCTCGAATAAAGTTTACTAGTCGGCTCCGAGGCCATGTACACAATAAGCAGTCTTACTAATTGCATAATAAGACCAAGTGTGAATAATCCAAGAACTGAATCTCATTAATAGATTTAACATGTCGATCAAAACATAGTCAATAGTCGGTATATGCTAAATATTTCAGTGCGGGTTTAATCTGTGCTACGGAGTTAACTGATACACGGGAGGGATAGTTCTCTATAGGTACACCCGAACGGGGATTTGTTTCCATTAATCCTCCGCTAAACTGCATTGTAGTATCTTTTAGGTTAGTTATGGGATAAAATTCAATGGTTCTTTCCACCAGGTTTGGCAGTAAGTCTTAGTTAATTTGTATTTTGATTTTACTTTGAAGAACCAGTGATACCTGCCGTTTGGGTTGTAATTCTGTTTCTTTTATATAGCGGTCAAACTTAAGATATCAATTATTTATGTTGCCTCTAAAGAAACCAATGTTAATCTAATTTATAAAAGACTAACTATAGGCGAATACGAACATGATCTTACCAAGTTTTTATAAATCTAAATTTGAGCTAAAGAGTTTAACACTAGTATATCTTAGATTAGCCTATTATTAGGCTGTCTTTCACTTATTTTTTCTTGAGTATTTTGGAGCAGCATTTAATTTCACGGAAGATATCAATCTATGTTCTTATTCTTAAGAGCACTGTAAATAAGTAAGACAATATTATGAAACTCCTAATCACTCATCTCATCGTAAACTGCACATTGGTGTTCCGATACTTGATATTGTTAGACATCCTTCTCCCTAGTAGTTTTTCATGATAAAGATGACAAATAACGAGAAGAAAAGATAAAAAATCACGTATCGTGTGAATTAGTTTACTCTTAGGAGCTTCGTTATTGAAATGAAACCGGGCATGAATCATTACAGAAGGCTAAAAAACATGCAGCTTTCATTTACTCTTCGCTTCAAATCTTATGTGGTATATAGAATGGACCCCTATTTCTTAAGTCACACCATATAAAATATTTATTTCTCCTTAGATTTCTGCCTCCTAAAAGCCTAATGGGTGACTTGATTATCAACTTTTGTTGATATGTAGTTGAAACTCAATATTTATGACTATAACTCTAATTCGAAAATATTATCTCTTCTGATTGATCTCTTTGTACTGCTGCATATATTTTTATTATTTCTTGCTACTAGGATTATTTGATTATATAGATTTGATATCGATAAATTCATATGAGTTCATCCATCCCAAACAGTACTGGTTTGTTGTATTCGAACAAAAAGATGTATGAAGCCCAAACGGAAGGTTAAAACATCTCTTAATTCTAAGCTTATTGATTATGATATAGAGGTTGAATTCTAATGAACAAGGCAATACTATTTTGCTATAACTTAATGTATTTTCAGAGAACCGTGGATTCTTATCCCCATGACAGGCCACGCAGTTTATCTTAATTTTGCTATAAAATCTGAGAGTTCACTAAAGGCTGCAACAATTTACAGTACTATTAAGCTTGTTCATCTCACAAGCCACGGTACAGGTTATGAACATCTTCAAAAGATTAAAACCTAACAAGAATCCCCTATACAATTTTTCATAAGCCTAACAAAACACATGTTAATGTACTAGATCACTAGTGCGTCCTCCAAGTTGAGCTGCAATTGGCTCAAGCTCATCATAAAAGATATGATTTATTAAGTAAGAAGTATTATGTAGAGATTTAGGATGTTATTGCTTACCAAATCTTTCAACCTCTTACTTTTTTTCATTGAGAATAAGTTGTAATTAGACAAAAGCTAAATTAGTAATGGACAAGCTAAGATCAAAGAGACGACAAATGACCTAAACATATTTATGAATAAAAAATCAAATCATTTTATACTTTACGGTGATATCTTAATATTTTCCTTGACTGAACTCATTATAAGGTTTCCAATATTCACTGCTGGTCAAAAAGATATGAACTTCTAGAAGACAAAACTGAATTTATTTATTGGAGTTTTTTACCTTGAGGTGGATGTATAGCTATTAGCGCTTTGTTGCTATGATTGGAGTGCTTCTTCTGTAAAAATATATAATATGAAACTATGAGAAGTCGGCTCTATAATTTACCATTGAATTCAAGTATTTTATGAAAGGCAGAAAACAAGAGTAGAATTAGGCTACGCAGAGCTACAATAGAGTTGCTGCAGTTGGTACGCTGAAGATGTTGTGCGTTTTTAAGTACCTATTGACATAATAGACCTTTTTCTTAAAACGATAAGTTGATTATTTTATTTTTTAGTGTTGGTGAAAGTTTCCTTTCCATAAATGCAACTGTGAGTTCTTTCAATCCATTTGCAGACGGCAGAAAAACATACAATCTGGCTTTCCTATTCTAAAATTCCTTGTGCCAATGGGTACTAAATTAATTATAATTTCGCTAAAATTTTCAAAATTAAGACTTGAGTGAAATTTTATCCCAAGTTAGTAGCCTCAAACTATTTTCTAAGCTAATAACGCTATTTACATCGGGTAAAGTACCCAAAATATAATATTTTGTTTCATACTTGTACTTTTTGATATTATCTATTCCTTTGTCAGAGTTTTATATAACCTGATGTTTGTACTGTTACGTCATTAGCGATAGCATTTTCTTTCTGGAACCATTATTTAGCTTTATGAGCGGTTTCTTCAAATTCATTAATGGGCTATATGGCCCAAATGACACAACAACTTTTTGTGCATTGTTTCTCGAGACAAAACAAGAAGAATAAACGGACAAATCTCCAGAAAAGAAAAGAAGAAAGTCAAAAAGAAAAACCAAATTAATATTAAACATCTTGATTGATTAATTTTTGTATTAAATAATCTGTCCCTAAATATTTTTGAAGAAATGGAAGTAGATGACAACTTGCTGGACGTGGAAGAAGAAGCAAAGTATCCGAGAAACGTTTTTATTTTTCTCAATATAACATTTATAGTCTCTAGCCAAGCGAGGAAGAATAATTTTTGTTAGAATTAGTTCTGTTCAACTTGATTTTTCACAAACTTCGCCAAAAAGAAAATCAAAGCGAATTAAGGAAAGTTGTATGGCTGATCTTATTCTCTGCAACGACGTTTTCATCGTACTTAAAGACGAGAAAAAGAAGAGATTTAGTTTTTGCAAGAGGTCTAGATTGAAAAAACAACAACATGTTGAACGAGTAGATATGCTGGATATTAACTCCACAGCATATGAGTTTATAAATGACAAGCTTCATCTTCATCCCAAGCAAAAAGTTATTGTACTCAATCAAACTGGAAGCTCTGGAAGTGGACAATTTATTGAACCCAAATATTCTTTTATCTTGATAGAAGAACAACTAAAGAGTTTAAGAAAGGCATTGAATAAGAAAAACGAGTCAACTCAGAAAAAGAAACAAGTTAAAACTTTTCCAGAATGTCCAAGTAAGGAAACCTCTGCAGCAGAAATGAAAGAAAACAAAGCAATAAATAAGTCATTGGATACTTCATATGTTCAATCTAAACCTGCTATGAGTTTATTGGAAAAAAACAAAAGAGTGTTGACACGTGTTGATAGCTCTTTGGCTGTGGAAAAGAGTGTTGGTGAAATCTTCAAACAAATGATTGCATGTTATAGTAGAAAAACATCAAAAGTACGAAGAGAAAGTTCTTTAGAAGAAGAACAGGTTGAGAATAAAAACAATGGGTATTTACTTTGTTTAAGGGTTTTAGAAGAAATTTTAAAGACGGAAAAGGATTATGTATCGGATCTGGAAAACATTGTGAAATACTTTGTATTGCCATTGAAAATTACGCTTACAAATAATGGCTTGAGTCCAAAAAAATCACCAAAAAGGAAAAATGAGAAGTTTTTATCAAACGATGATTTTGATATAATTTTTAGCTTTGTTCAGCAAATTATGGAAGTTAACTCAGAGTTACTGAACTCTTTAAACCAGAGTATAATTGAACTTAACTCTAACTCTCCATCAATCGAGAAATTAACAGAAGTATTTTTAAATGAGTTTACTCGCGTTGTACCCTTTTTAAAGATGTATTCAGAATATTGTCATAGGTATAAAAATGGACTCTTGAGGTTGCAGACATTAAGAGAAACGAGAATTAATTTTGACAAATTTATGAAAGAACAAGAACAAAAGTCAAATTCAAGTTTACAACATTTACTTATCAAACCAGTACAAAGAGTTTGTAAATATCCATTGCTGTTCAAGGAACTAGTTAAACATATGCAAGAAACCTTAAAGATTAGATCACTGGCTCATAATCAAACTGATTTAGTTTTTGAAAGTGTAGTTCTTCAGCTTACTAAAACTTCTGCTGAAATTGATGCTATCGCAAAAAATGTGAACGATAAAGTATTGCTTAAGGAGAATCTTGATTTAGTGCTTGACACTTACAGAGAACTAGGTGGAATCAGATTGGATGAAGATGAAAAAAAAATTACTAATCTCTCTAAAGCACAGAAGTTGTATCAAGATCAAATTGGACTTATCCCACACCCAACAAGAAGATACATTTCAAGAACAGAAGTGTTATTGAGAGAAATAGCTGGAAAGAATTCTAGGCAAAGAGCAAAAGCTGTTATATATGTTTTTAATAACCTTCTCGTAATTGGAAAATTACAGAGTTCATCACTGTTTGGATTAGTAAACTCACCGCCTAGAAACTATGCCCAAGGAAACGAAGAGCAACCCTCACCTTTGTCAAGACCACGTAGAAATACAATCACATCTAAGAACTCTAATCTGACAAATGCTGGACAAAGAAGTCGCATTAGAATGATTCATACTTTTGATTTCAATAATCAGACAGTTCGGGTAAAGGTGCCCATCGCGCTATGCAAAGATGATGCTGGTAGGTGCATGTTTGAAGTATCGATCTCCTACTCGGTAGGGAAGGATCCGCGCTTAGAAAAGTTTGAGTTCTGGTGTAAAGATGAAGATTCTAAAGATCATCTCGCAATTGAAATTTTGGATGCAGTCCGTGAATGTAATAAAATTAAAGAGGAGAGAGAACATATTAGAAGTGATAATTTAAAAACCTCAGATGACAAGACAAATCAGACAAGATTAACTTCTCGAAATTTTGATCTGAGGGCGAAGAGAAAAGCTCAGTTGAAAAGAACAACAACTCTTCTATCACAAACAAGTTCTTCAGGAGCATCCTTCTCTACAAGTACTCTTGAACACAGTGTCAGAAATTTTTTTGATGAATTTAAGAATAGCTCCAATCGCCTGAACGACTCGCTCAATTTGAAAGAATTAGAAACCAAGTATTCTAAACAAGATAATAACAAGAGCTTCAATGGTTCGATAACATCGACTGACTCAGGAGGTTTGTTTCAGCGGTATATAAACATCAGTCTCCAGAGAGGTGAACTTGGTTTTCGATTGGAGAATAGACCATTTGAAGTTCATTCAAAGAAAAAAGGAAAAGTAAAACGAAATTCTAGTAGCTTTGCAAATGGTGTTGCTGTTCATGTTGCTGAGCTTAAATCTGGTGGTCAAGCTGAACGCATGGGGTTGAGAATAGGTGACCGACTGGTGTCTATCCAAGATGTTATTTTATCAAAAGAAACAAGTTCTAGAGCTGTAGCTGAAAGTTTGAAGAAGATGGAATATCCCCTTCCTCTTTGTTTTGAACGAATAGTTACTTCTTAATCCGCTCTTTCTACTCGCCAAGTTTTGAACTAGTGGAACTCTCTTAGAAAATGTGAAGCAGTGCAGACTGAAGAAGCAAAACACACGCTTAACAATAAACTCAACTATGTATATTCAAAAAGATAGTTTTTCTTAAATAAATACTTTATGCAGAGCTAAGGATGCAAAAAGTTGCACTGAGTTTAATTGCTTCCCAGGAACTGATTGTGGAACAGTATTTGGTATAGTCGACTTGAAAGTGTTACCTCGAAGCTGTGATATTTTTTGTTCTCGTCCATGACTGATACATAAACCTAGTTTATTTCTTGATCCTTTATTACAACCTTTGAATAAACATCTGTATCCACCACCGTGTCTAAAACATCGAAAGCTTCTACCTTGAGAATACCGTTCACATCCTTTAATTATACACAACCTTCGTAACCGAGGAGTTCCTCTATGAGAATTCTCACAACACTTGTATTTAACTTCTTTTTTTAGTTTCCACCCTTTTACTTTCTCCTCTTCTGTAAGTTTCATTTCATCAACTTCTTCTCTTTTAGTTTCCCCTGTAGTACTGTTCAGGTAGTGACACTGTACATTTTCCACATATGTATAACTTAAACGCTTCCGTAGCATTGACGCAAGTTGATTATTTTGTTCTTCTAACACTTGCAGTTGAACACACTCGTTCCACATCTTTTACTTTCTTAAATTTGATAAATATAATTTAGACTCACAGAATAAAATTGTACAAATTTAGTGTTTGACAAGAAAAAAATGTTGGTCAAATGAGTGCGATACAAAAAGTTAGTGTGCCCAGTATCAAATAAATTTTATAGAAGAAGTTGTTCGTATTAAATTTAATTTAATTATTCCGACTGGATTTTGATGTTAAGACAACTTCTATGTCTCCCGGCAATAAACCTGTGTGTTCAGACTTCACTAAAGTTTATCCGGGCTCTTTAAATCCCAAAGCATATATATATTGAGTACCACCTAAATATAAAAAAAAATATATATATATAATATTGGGATATTTATGGTTAAGGTTATATATTCAGTATATTCTTGGAGAAACATAAACTGTTTTATTCGGAGGATGTATATAAATAATCGGGTTTATTTATAAAACTTGGTTTTATCTTTAAAAAAGTGTATGTTATTGTTTGTATGAAACTGGGTTCTTTGTAGATATTTAGCTGGGCTTTTTATTTATTACCCTATTTGAACTGGCTCCTAATCAGGAGAAAAGGATTGTTATGATTTAAAAGAAAAGAAAAAAAGTGTCGACTTTCCTTTTTTAAAGAGTTTTGAACTTGGGTTACCTTTATAAGCAGGAGAATATAAAATTTATGGATGGCGCGATGTGAATATTGGTAAAAGTTAGTGCTGGGCACCGTCCCGGCATATGTGTTTATCGCTTTCTTTTAGTCTCTTATTTCTTGAGAAGTTTATTATTGTTAGTTTAATTTATTATTTTCTATTCCCTAGTTATACATTTTTCTTCTCATTTTTTTTTTCTTTAATAAACCTGGCTGGGCATAGTTTTTGATTACTTCTTTAACTGTATAACAGACGAGTTAAAACCCAATAGATTGGTAGGTGGTAAGACTGTCTTCTTAACCCATGTTCTTGGTTTTAGTCTAAGCTCTGTTCATTTGTCCTACTAAGTCAATACCTCAGTCTCCAGAAAGCAGTGATATTTCTTAACACTCTTCCATATTTGTGAGTGGAAATTGTCATTTCTACTTGGAAATGCTTACAACAAGTTGAAAGCATGCTTTGGCTTTACCATAAGCGCAAATATGCTAAATTTTGTAAAAAAGGAAATGAGCCAAATAAATGGCGACAATGATAGATTTTTTACGGGTTCCTATTTTAGTTGTAGCTTATACTAGCACCACTAAAGGGCTATTAGACTCCCTTGATGAATGCCCTCTTGTTGGTTTCAATCCCTGGGAACATTGTGCAACCAAACTGCTTCAGCCATGGTTGATTCTTTTGGCACGTTAAGCAACATCTAGAACATATGAGAAGATTCTGTACAGTCGACTAAGGTGGTTATGTTGAGAATGGAGTCGAGCTTTTCCAAACCAACTTACACTTATGAGAGCCAGGTACTTGTCAAAACCCCTAATTGTGACCACTTCTCATAAAGAAAACTAAACAATAACTTTGGCTTAAAGAAGGAAGGTAGTTTTAATTTTACTTTTTTTTTGCCCAAGGTTTCATTTTAGTTTCCTAAGAGCAATCCGAGTCGACGCAAACTTGGGACAAAGAATTGAACTGAAAATGAAAAGTTTTATTTTTTAGTGTGAAGAATGTTGTATTAATGCCTTTTTAAAATCTTGTTATGTTATTTATAAGCATGAGTTTTCTACGCCTGTACGACATTGGGTCCTTTTTTTTGCTATGGTGTTTACCGCTTCTTTGAAAAGCAACAATGAGCTAAAAATGTGGTAGCTTGACTATGACTCATGGAACTTTAAGGCCAAATATCCTTTATGCTCACAGCTTGTACAGTAAAATAGAAGAAGTATCAACAGAATAAATCTTGACATGGGTAATCATGCGGACCTTGACTACAAAGTGAAGTCCTTGCAACTGTTCTAGGAAAAGGTGGTTCTGTGTTGGCTCGTATATCCAAATAGGCTAAACGCAATTGAAGAAACTCTCAGCACTTTGCATTAAATCTTTCGTATAATGTCAGTGTTATCCTGAAGTTAACCTGTTTATCAAGACAGTGCAAAGTCTATTTGCAGTGAAATCTAAATATGCAGTAAACTTGCACAAATTATCCGGAATGAAGCAATTAGTCCTTTGGGTATCGGAGGAGTAATTAGTGTTTTATATTTACTCTCCTTTTCCTTGAATCTTTATGAAAGGCTCCTTGTATTGTTCTAGCGTATAGGGATATCGATAACGGAGCTTGGAGGGTATATTGATAGCAGAGCCATTCAAGGTTCTCTTAATTGGAATACCTAAAGGATACCAATATAATCAAGCTTTCCTAATTTTGTTACAAATACCGAAAATGCACAGAACTCATTAAGTATACAGTATTTAGACCAATAAGGACACGAGTAACAAGCTACTGTAGTTTCACTATTCACAAGGGGATTATAACCTTTGATATGTAGAAGAAAATGCAAGAATGTCAAATAGTTTACAATAGTTGAATTGAATAATTAGGCACAAATTTTGGAACTCTTAAAATAACCTCAAATCACGCTAAGTTTAGGGGCGAGGTCCGGTAATTATCCATGTCCTAACTGGGGTTCGTTTTTATAACTTAGGGCCTGAGTAAACAAAATTTTGTTCAAAGAAGTAAAAGGTTTGCAGGATATCAGAATAATAGAAATAAATTTACCAAGCATGTGTAGAAGGATGAACATTAGTCTAACACACCTGAATTGTCATATTTCTTAAGAAAACCGAGTTAAAGTAAGTTCAGGATAATAAGAAAAACGAGATTCCTAGCCTCGAAGAAGCTCTAGTCAGATCAGTCTTTTTAATGTGTGTGTGAATATTAAGGTATGTAGAGCACAGTGCTTTCGAGAGAGAATTAAAGTATTGAGCTGGTAAAGTAAGAATAGAAACAAGAAAGAATCTACAACTGATATACGCTCTATATAGAAAAAATAGTGGTAAGCGAAACAAAAGATTTTAATTGTATTGCCACTCTTGGAAAAACATAAAAGGGGGGATAAAAATGCGACTCAGCAATCATTCCGCAGTCTAGAAAACTTATACTAGATTAAATTAACCCAAGTTATTGAGGTAATTAGGTTTAAGTAACAAGTCATGTATCATACAGAATTGCACTCTCTCTGCAGCCTTTTGGATATATCAGAGAACTATGTATTAATGGAATACCCTCTATGACCCTGTAAACATGATTCATATAAATGATATCCTCATTAAAAAGTTAGGAATTTAATCATTAAGCGACAGTCTATAGTTAGATTACTGATACCCTTAAAACATAAATTGATGTGATTTGATTTGGTTATCTTAGATTTAAATTGCTAACGAAGTTAAATGGGTTCTCAACATGCTCTGGATATCAATCTGTGCCTGACTAACTAAAACCTAGAAACCAATACCGCTGAAGACTAGTTTATTTCCCCAAGAACCCAAAGTTGTTCTTGGTCTTAAATTACATTATGTTAAATTTTATCTTTTAATATTTTTTTCGAAGAGATTTTTTGAAAGGATGATTCCTCTAAATTATCAAATTTGGATTAGCTCAAAGATAATACGGCATGCGGTCAGAACCTAATAATTTGCTTGATAGTATGGATTCCTACTTATAACCCTTCATTTATGTCATGAGCAAGGAGAAGCTATCTAGTAGATGCTATCTCAAGAATTCAAAGTGCTTTAATGATTCTCTCTAGATGTGCTTAAATAGCATGGGATTTTATTTTCTGGAAATAGGAAATTCACCAGCCATAATATAGCTGACATGATGTTAAGTACATTATTCTTAAGATGATGGGGTCCACTAAGATACTCCGTCTTTTCTCAACGGTGTAGCGCCGTAAAAACTCTCCTAGCTATTTTGAACATTAACTTGAATAGAGCCTTATTTTAAACATTTTTCACCGGAGAGTTACTGATTGCGATAGCATAAGAACTTATGTATTAGCATAGAAAAATATTAAGAAATAAAGCAACAGCTTTAAGTAAGGTTTAAATATATTGAAGGATTACCTTCATTACTACGGGTATTTCCTATATAGTTAATCAAGTGAGATATGAGCTGATGAAAGTCAACTAATTAAAACCTAGCGCTTCCTTAATTGAGACACCAGGAAAGCGATGCAAGAAGTTAAAATTGTGTTTAAATCGAGGTTTAACTATTAAATCTAACGCAAAAACCGTTAGCGCGCTTTTATGAAGTCAAATAATTATTCGGGCAATTATTGTTATTCATCTTTTCAATCGAATTAAGCTAAATGTTCGAAATCATGCAAATATGATATCTCTATGTTGTTTTCTTTGGAATATTTTAAGATTTGAGTTAATTATCCATAATTCTAGAGTAGAAATTCATAGGATCAACAACAAAAATTACATATTGAATACATAGCTCCGTACAATCGTTAAATATACTTATAGAGAAGTCATAAGAAACATTCACGCGCCAACCCATGGACTATTTTCGGGGCATTCATTTTTGCAATAATTGCTTTATGAAGTATTAGCGGCTCTTTGACTGTACACTTACACAAAAACTAATAATTTTTTATTACATTCTGACTGAAATCATGTTTCATAACAGAACACATGGGGTCAGTTCTATGCGCTGAGCTCTCTTCTTGGAGGACTGTATCAGATCGTTTTGGGAAATTTACATCTCACATGTGAGTTTGCTCGATAATTATGAGTATGAATACCTCTTAGGCTCTATGAACTTAAGCTCTTTCCGATAAACCGGTATTTCTTCTTGGTATTCCTAGCATTTCTTCCTTATTTTCTGTCCAATAATTGGTTAGTTGGAACTATTAGCGAGTTTTGAACGACAGGTAGTAACCTTAATAGCTTACCGGGTATGGATTTTTTTACTTCGGAGTCAAAAAACCCTATTTGCTACTTATCAGCCACTGCCTTCTATAAGAAAGCTATACTAAATATAACTTTAGATTAACTACTTAATTAGATTTATTTGCATGGGCTGCTCCATAAGAGATTACCACAGACCCTATGGACTCTGAATCTAAACCCTAAGTTAATTTCTTGTATTTGACTCTCGTTTTATTGCAACTTATTTCACTTAATAGGGTTTTAATTATCTTGCAACTCCTTTCCCCTGCTACTTCTGATGTCCAGATGCTAGCTGTTAATGGTACTCTTCACATAATGAACTCTGTGTATTTCAAGCCGGGTAAAATTAAATTACTTTATTGATAAAATAGCTATATCTTAGAGTTTCTTTCTAAGATCTTTACATATTTCATTTGCCTGCTTCCCAATCTAAGTAACCAGAAATAAATATATTATATGTGGTATTACAAACGAGGCTAGCCTCTAACAATGGTTTTTATATATTGCTCTTGAAGAGAATATCCATGTCTATTCCATTGAAATAGCTCATTTTACCACCCGTTAAGTAACATAAAAGGTTTATCGCTATATGAAATCCACGGAATTTTGATAGGAAGCAAGATGATTATCGGTGCGTTTGCATACTGTGGAGACTTCCCGAACCATAGATTTTATTGTATTACTTGAATTCAAAACGAAAAGTTTCTAGCTATAAGTATAAAACTACCTGATTAAATAAAAACGCACCTAGGAAGATTGAAGAAAAAATTCTCTATCACAAGAACTACAACTGTATACAGCTACTTAAGACTGACACTTTTGCGGCTTAACTACATAAGCAAAATGCAGATGATACATTAATTGGTAGATTACAAGTTTAAAATACCTTCAATAAGCTAAAAATATTTCCGTATAAACCTATTTTAGACCCTGAAAAATTTCAAAGATGTCAAAGTAAAAAAACCTGCTATGATAGAGGAAGTTGCAAATGGAAAACAGTGATATGTATTGTTAGCAAAGATAAAAACTATAAACCGAGTATATTTAAGTTTTCTATGGATTTAACTTTACCCCATTTAAAGAAATAATCCAGATTCTTAGTATTCCGAGCAGTAGGAGCTCAGATTTTCCTATTTTAAGACGGATTCTGAGATGAACCTAAATGAACACAGCCTATCTATAACTGTGATCATCATGAAAGTTCCTAGAATGACCTAAGCATAGATTCGTTCCCAAAATGAGTTAGTAATATCTTCAGGTGAAAGCTATTTTTCATAGCCTTTTTATTACTCATCCAAGAATATTACACGTTTAAATTTATTTCTCATAGCTTAGGAGAAGTTCGAGGAAGAATGCTTTGTGAAAAACTATTTGTAGATAAATCTGACGCCAAAAGAAAAATTCTTACTTAAGTCCTATTTTTTTTTAATTCACGAAGTATTTTTAGGTTCAATACAAATATTTCCTTAAGTATTGCACTAGTTGAGATTCACAAGAACAAAATTTTACCCTAGCATGGGTTCTTTGAAAGAATAGTACAGCCTTTCTCAAAATACATACTGAAATCCACAATTACTACCCATTGGTTGTTGGGTTTTACAGAATAAAATTATTCTGCTATTACAAAGCTGGGAGATTTCGTATTTTCATATTTGCAATCTATGAAAATTTAGCTATTATGAACCAAATTTTGAATGTTTAAATTTGAGCATAGTAGAATAACTATGACCAATAATTAAGAGAGACAGCCCTGCAGGATTTCTAGGGTCTGAATAGAATAACACTATTTATAAAGTTGCTATGCACTCTGTTATGGTTATGACATCTTTTTTTGAGATCTGTATACTCAATGGAAAAGATCCTTAAAAAAAGGTTTTTGCAGGGTTTAAAATACAGGTACCTTCCAAACACTCTGATAAAATACATGATTCAAAAGTTCTCTGAATATAAATACCTGGTGAGAGGCAATGTTGTGCTTTAGGGAGATTTCGCGACAAGGACTAAGAATTACTATTTACAATATTTTCAGAAATCATGGTGTTGTTACACATTATAGTGTTCCAATTTCATAAGTTTAGTTTATTAAACGTTGATATATTGACTTTGCATTAAGCGTGTGGCATCATAGAAAATTTAGGCAATTAGTTTAAGTTCCCTAACAATTATACTGAACTATTGATAAAATTGTTGATAAAGTTTGCACACTCTATTATAAACATAAATATAAATAAGATTGTTCAATGTGGGTAATAACTGCAATATAAAGGATGTAACTAATACTTAACAGCATTCTTGCACCATATTTCTTTATTGTTTTGTAGCTATTTTAAAATTTGCTTGCATAAATGTAATGGTATTTGCTGTCCTATATTAAATGAGACATTTTACGGTGCAGATTGTTTTATATCTGTTAAATGATATTTAAAAAAGAATTGATAAATTATGTTGGTTTTCTCACAAGTCAATAAATCTATGAAAAAATATTTTTACAAATTTAAAATCTTTTTTCCAAGATGCAGACTAAGTTAGAAATATCAGAACATAATAGTAGCCAAAAGTGCTCTAATCTTAAATCTTAAATAGGAGCTGTTAAATAAACTTTATTGCATTAGTCTCACATGATATTATTGGGTTATATGTAAAAAAGTCAATAAACAGAATATTATCACTTAAAGTTAATATTTGAATAATATTTTGGGACCAAAGAATATTAACGGCATTATCTTACAAAGCGTCAATTCACGATCCGTTAGTTAATAGTTAATAGTTAATAGTTAAGGTGGGAGTAAGGTACTACATCTGCAAATCCGCCTATGCGTTTATCTTAGGGTCCGATACCGGTCTGCCGCTCACTAGGGAAGCTTCCCGTCTCGTGCTCCTACTGTCACTAAACTAAGCTGGTTTACGGGACCTCTAGACACTATTGGCACGATCACGATAGTTTTCCCGTTGTACTCATTTATCGCATTTGATCTTCCAAGATAGTGATTTCCCAAAATTTGTGGATAATCCAAATCGAAATTAACAAATCACGCTAGAAATCATGAAAGAGATTGAGATATTGTCGTGCGTCATATCCAGTGTTCCTGATATCAAATAAATTGTTTCAAGTTCCTTTATTGATCATATCGAGACGTCCTGCACCAGTTTTTTACTTCTATTGTCGCTCATCGTTCTGTTTTACAAGATAATCGTGGTTTATGAAGAGATCCAGATAAGCATGCTCCAGCTATCCATCCAAGAAGCAACCGAGGGTCGAAGTTACCTTAAATGCACATGGGAATTTTATCGAGTGATAAGCTAAGGTGTTGTTTGTGGTGTCGTTTGTGGTGGGGTTAGCATGTTCTCCACGGGTGGTGGCGGGTGAAGGGGAGGGCGTGGTTCATGGTGCTCTAGTTCTTCTCTTATATGCTCCAGTGGTACGTTCAAGTCTTCAGTTGGAGTAGCTGTTTGTGGAAAAAGATATGCTTCAAGTTTCCTTGAGGATTCCGCCAGTTCCATATCCATATCTGTCGTTGTGCATGTTTCCAGCCAGATTTTTTGTTTTTCCTTTAATATTTTTAGGATGTTTATATCACCGGTTTTGAGGGTATTGGCCTTTTTCGTGTGCTCAAGTGGCTGCGTTGGATTAGGTTGGAGGAGGGTGCGTTTTATTTCTCTAGAGAGTTTGTTCAAGGCTTTGGATGTATTTTTGTTTTCCAGATTCCAGAATTTGCTGCCATATTGGATTTTTGAGACCACAAGAGCTTTCACTATGTTTTTTTTCTCCTGACAGTCAGCATATTATTCCTCAGTATCGGTTGCAATTTCCGAAGAGTTTCCTGTGCAGCGCGTATTCTAGCGGATGGGTTAACGTGGGTTTCAGCTGTTGCTGTTATATCCACTCCAAGCTATCTAAAGGTTTCTACTCCTTTGATGGTTCCAAGGTTGGTTTCCAGCTCTTCTTCTACTGGGATGTTGTTATAGAGGAAGTTTAGTTCAGCTGCAGCAACTGCTATAGTGTCCTTTCTACTTCGAACTAACGCGGTTCCCGGTCCAAGGCACTGTGGTTTATGTCCTACAAGGGCATCTTTTGACGAGAAGTTTCTGGAACAAGACGTGCAGGTGTGTTTATTGACCAGTTGTTGTATTGCAGTGTCTGAAAGCTTATCTTTGAGCTTTCTTCTCCTGACTATTCCCATGAGTTGAGTTTTCTGCGTATTTATCTTTAGGCCAGACAATTGTGAGAGCTCTTCTGTATATTGAACAAAGTGTTTCAAGATGTTTCTATCTTTATTCATGATACAAAGGTCGTCAGCAAATCCAAGAATATTTTGAAAGGAGAATTCTGCTTCTGGAAAGTTCAAGTTTATTTTCTTTATTTTCCTTCGAAGCAGAGAGTCCAGAGCAAGTACAGATAACGTGGGACTTAGTGAATCACCTTGTAGCACGCCTTTGTTTATTTCTACTCTGTCGCTTATATGTTTTCCTATCTTTACTTGGACTGCAGCATATTTATATAGGTAAAGAATTATATTGACAAAGTTAGTAGGAACTTTTCTCTCTTTTAAACTAAGCTCGAGGAAAGGATGTTTGCAAGAGTCAAAAGCTTTTTTGAAATCTATAAAGAGACATAGTATCTTCGAGTTCTCCATTTGGCTGAGTTTACAGCGGTTCAAGAGGAGTTGAATTTTTTGTCTAGTTCCCGTATTCTCTCTAAATCCAGACTGGTAGTTTCCTACTGTTCTTTCCAGGGTATTCTTTAGTCTATTGTTTATTATTTTAGTGATTAGTTTGTAAGAAGTGTTAAGCAAGGATATTGGCCTATAGTTGGAAGGAAGTTGATGGTTTCCTTTTTTGCATAGGAAGATGATGTTCCCAGTAGAGAGAGATATAAGCTCATCTTTGTTCAGGCCACTTGGATCTAAAAATAGCTCTTCTGCAAATTGCTTCAAGTATTTCAATACTATTTTGTTATTTTTTAGGATTTCGTTTGTGATTCCATCAGGTCCGGGTACTTTATAGTTCTTTAGTGTTTTCTCCGTCTCTTCAAGCTCTTCTAAAGTCGGAGGAGATATATTTGTATCTTCAGCTTTGACTTCAAGAATATCCAGTTCGCTGTCCATGATGTTTCCTTCTCTGTTCCTTTGAGTGAGTTCAAGGTATTCTTGGAATACTTTTACTCGTTTTTTATCGTTTAGGTCTTTTCCATCTTCCATGGTAATGGTGCGTTGAGGTTTCCGCTTTTTTCCTACTATCCTTTCCGCTTGTTTGAAAGCTTCATGGATATCATTCTTTGCCATAGCTGTATCTATTCTTCTTACTTGAAGGTCCAGCCAGGCTTTGTAGTCATTCAAGGTACTTTTTCTTATCATCTTTTTTAGTATTTTAGATTCATTTTCAGTTAGAGATTTCCATAGTCTTCTTCTTATTTCAAATAAAGTCTCTGTTCTATCTGAAGATGTTCTGTAGAGTCACTCATGTGCCACCAGTGGGATACAGTTTTCAATGGCTTGTTTTACTGTTGACTTGAACGTTTGGAAGTTTAGTCTTGGTTGTTTTCCAGAGTTGTTGGATGGTGGGAGTTTGGCTATTTCTTCTTCGAAACCTTGTCGTATTTCTTCGTTTAGTTTCCAACGGTTTGCGTCAATTTTGAAGAACTCTTTGTAGTTTCGATGCATTTTTGGGTTTTGGTTGGAGTATTTCCTGAACTTTTGTGAGACTAGTGCTTCAACTGGTTGATGATCAAACTCTGTTCTATTGTGGATCTTCTCTCCTAGTTTTCTTTTTATCCGAATTTTTCGGAATAGTGGGGTGCTGCCTTTACACGCTATGATGAAATCTATTTCTGAGCGTTTCTGATTATTCTTATGCTTTGAATAGTATGTTACATGACTATTTGTATTCTTTGCACCAGTAGCGAAGTATGAGTTGACGATGGCCAGATTGTACTTGTTCAAAAAGTCCCGAAGTATTTTGCCGTTCCTGTTCGTTCTTGTCGTGTATCCGTAGTTTCCATTGCTTATCACTTCGTTGTGCCGTATTTGAGCGTTCCAGTCGCCTAGGATTATCATGAGGTCTTTTTTCCTTTTCAGTGAGATCGCTTTCTGGAGTCTTGTTAGAAACTGGCTGTATTCTTTTGCTGTTTTTCCTGCGTGTGGTGCATAGATATTGATGATATAATAGCTTTTAGGGTTAAGTTTAGTTTTAACACCTAAAATTCTATCTTCATCAAATACTTTTTCTGCTTCTTTGTCCATGTTACTGTTGAAGTATGTTGCTAAAATATTGATTTTGTTTTCTTCTATGTCTTTATTCTTAGAGATATCTGTTGTAAACCAGTTTAGTCTAGAGAAGCTCGCTCTTTCGAGGTATTCCGCTCCTTTGCTTCCAACTTCCTGCATTGCAAGGAAGTTTGTATCGGCAGTTAGGGTATATTCCTCGATAGACCTGAGCTTGTAGGAGGTGAGACGGTCAACATTCACAGAGACAATTGAAATTGTTCTGGAATCTTGCGCTTCATTGACTGGTGACTGTTTTTCGACTGCCTGAGTGTTGCCGGAACTCATAACGGTTTCTTTGTTTCCAAATTTTCCGTTTCCAAAAAACTTTCACGATCCGTTAAGGGTTTACTTAGCGGTAATAACGGTAAGCAAAACTTGTAAACACAGTCTCGATAGATACCGTTAAGCTCCATAAGAAAAACTACTCTAGGTAGCGCAAAGTTTTGGGAGTCCAAGGCATGTATATAGTGTTAACGTTACCGAAGACTTGAAAAATCTTTGGCAAGGTATTCTACTAAAAAATATTTCTTTTTTGTATTAACGTGAAGACTGGTTACAGTACTGCAGATAGAATCCTGTCCGTTGAATAACTGTTCCAGAGTCTGAAATGATCCGAAAGTAAAACAAATTGAGGGAACAAAGGAATCATGAATGGATTTAACTTGAATGATCGTCAAAAACGTTTGATAAACGATTTCAATAGAGAATGTAGCTATACATTCACTTTTCAAGGAATAAACATATCTAAAAGTCATAGAACATCTTCGGTAAGTTTTATTGATTTGTGTACATACGCAGATCTTTATGAAGGAGATCCCGAATCAAAAGTAGAACTGAATATAACAAATGAACACGTTTTTCAAAATTACTATAAGCTGTTTCCAATAATTCTTGACGCTTATTCCAATATAAATTTAATCAAAATAAAAAATAAGAGAAGAGAATTTGGAGCTATTCCAAAATTACTCAAATTGTTGAAATCTCTTGGGGGCAGAAAGTTTGAAATTGAGTTTTATAGTTGTTATTTAAATACAAAAATATTATTTTATATTGCAAAATATTCAAGAGAGCTTTATGGTATAAGATTTATTCACTGCACGTTTTATAGCTCTGAAAAAACAAAAGTAACAAAGGCAGTTGTAGAAAGAATAGCACGACTTAAAGAACTTTGGCTGGTTGAAGTAAGACAATGTTCATGGAAATATTATCATCAAGTATTTCACGGAATGAAATGCTTAAAATTTACAAACATTCAAAAACTAAATTTAAGTGGAGACTTTCTATGGAATAGTATCAAAATCTTAAATTCATTAAAAAAAATGAACGCTAACTTAAGAAGCTTAATTTGGGAACTTAATCCAAAAGAAGATATAAAAGCTCAAGTTAATCTCGTCTGTTCTCTTTTTTCACAGGTTGATATGCTAAGTTTTCTGAAGATTTATGGATGTAGTTTACTTGGTAACAACTTCAATATTTTTTCTTTTCTAATTTCATATATTCCAACTCATATAATAAATAAAAGTATCCTTCGTTTTTCTGGATATTCTAATGCTTTTTATCTTGGTGTTTCTTTAATATATCATAAAAAAATAAATAGTCTCGTGTATGGATGTCCAAAATGGAGAATAGAAGGAGAGACACTTTTGTTTAAAAAATGAAAAAAACTAACTAGACATAAACTGTGTAATAATACTATGTACTGAATACAAAATACTTCTAAGTTCTATTTAAAAAACTAATAACACTTTGAACAGCTGCTTTTGACCCATTTGTAACATCAATCCAAAACATATATTTTTGTACTTGAGGTGGAAAAGAAACTGAACCATGTGTCATTTCTTCAAACCAGTGATGCTCAATATTAATTTGAGAATCCAAGTTACGTAAAAAATCATGAAACAATACATTACAACTAGCTAAACCTAATGGATCTCTTCCTGAAGTTATTACTTGAACTTCTTTACAATCAAATTTTTCTATCTCTTTATGAAAATCTAATACTAAAACTTTTTCTTCAGGTGTTTCTTTTAGAAAATTTAATACATAATGAACTCCGTATTTAAAAACATTATATTTTCCAACTTCAAAGTGAAGAAAATTTCCGTCTGTTGCTCTCCAACTAAAACCATCTAAAACTCCATACCAAATAGAAAGAGAGTTTATTTTTGGATAATCTTCTTTTTCACTTAAATCATATCCAAACTTTTCTTCTTCTTTCAAAATTTTATATTTAGTAATAAAATCTTTTAACATATGTTGATTACTAATATGTGCTATTGCTGTTGCAGCTAAATTAGCACCTGCACTTTCACCAACAACTTTAACTTGTTCAAATCCATAGGTCTTTTTTATAAATTGAAGTGCTCTTAATGTACAAGATAAAGATTTTGAATATTTATTTTCTGGTGCTAAAGGATAGTTCATAATAAAAACAACATGACCTTCTCTTACCCAACTTGTCATTGTATTTACATGTAAATCTGAACCTTCAATAACCCAACCTCCTCCAATAATAAATAATATTGGAACTATTTTACCATATTTTTCTTTTAATTTAGAAAATCTATCTTTTAAATTAATATCATTTTTATATATTTCATACACAGCAGTTAAAGTATTTGGAGTATTTCTAAATCGTGTTTCATCTGGAATAAAGCAATCAAAATATTCTCTTTCATGTTCACCAAATTGAATATTTCTTTTTATTCTTAATCCTTTATAAACTCTTTCTTCATCAGGACCAAAAAAATAACTATTTGGTGTACAATAATAACGATAAATATATCGACAAGGAAGAAGAACTCCTCTAATTGCACCAACTGTAAAATCCACAAGTAATTTTTTATGCTTGGGAAGTTTAGAATATGGTTTAAGTCCTTTTTCTAGTGTTTTTCCGTGTATGTAATTTTGTTTTGCTTGTTTAAGCTTCTCTTCAAAGTCTTCATGGGTCAAATGGTAACTTTTTTCGTTCTCGTCTTTTTTTCTCGGTTCCAGATTTAACAAAGCGTCAACTGTACAGCAGGACGACGAACTTTCTGAATTAGAACGTGGAATCTGTTTTGTAAATTCGTTCATTTATAGTTCTTCTTGTTATAAGCTTAGAAATTAGTGACGATGATTTCTTGTTTCGGCAAAACAGGCGACAGAAATATTTGCACTGTTTTTTCGAATAGTTTTATGATTGCGCAAGCTCTTCCGATATTCCGATAAGCCTTTCTAACGAAACAGCTCTTTCGAGAGGATTTCGAGACATTTTTTCTCTCGTTATCTTGCGAGAGAGAATTTGAGAAAAATCCTTCTCGAGAAAATCGTTATCTAGTTAAAGATATCTAACTTCCAATAAAGGTTCGCGAAAATAGTTCTTATTGGCCGAAGAAATTATATCCCAAGGGAACAAAAGAAAGAGTCACTTAGTACTCCGTGGTTATCTCCCTACTTGTTGTCAAGGTTCCTGGAACAGGCTCAAGACAGTAGAACAAGTAGTGGTTTGCTCCCTCTAGAAAGCTTAATTTCTAGAAATTATGTGCTATCTATAAAGGTGGTTGCTGCTGCTTAAATATCCAGAGCAACCGGCTTTTTAATAGGTTAGTTCAAGAAAATATGCGGCGAACCAGCGGTTTTGCAGATAGGGAAGGAACACAAATTTTAATATGATGGAGAAAAGGTTCCTGGTTGAAGTAATTCTGGGGCAAGTTTACATAAATATTTATACTTCAGTTAGTAAAATATTTTATACTATCCCCGGTCACAATATGATGAATAACCCTTGTTTAAGGTCCACGAGACACACGTCGAGAGAAACTGTTGGTCTATTCAAAATGAAACGGAATGTATCACAGTGGAAAAACAGTTCTTAACTATTCTGCTGCTTTGTTAGAGTCCAGACCATTAGCAAAAGCATTTTAGCTCAAGTATTAGAGGATAATGACGCGGTAAAGGGTTAGAAAATGCTAAATATTCATTTTTCAAACTATCGACAACAGAAGTTACAGAAGCCAATCTACCTCGAACTTCCTTGGTATGTTGTTTGATTCGCAATGATCAAGAGAAGCGTAGAAAATAATACAGATCGATACAATACTAAAGGAAATTTTTATTCGCTTTAAGTGAATACAATTTAAAAAGAGCTATATGAATTTCAGTAAGAACCTTGAAACCATATTAATTTTCAATGATTTTTTACAGAATAAAATCTTCGTCATTTACTCCAAAGATACCATGGCATCTGAAAAATGTTCTTAAATGAATGGAACGTACTCTCTACTATGGCTTCATTTACAGACTAGATCTTAAAGGTATAAGAAATAAGATGATCGTTAATTTAAGCCAACATTCCCGGTCAACGAACTTTCTCAACAGCTCTAACTGGAAGCAAACACCACATCAGTAATGGATACCTGCAACAAAGCTGACCAAAGCAATAGTCTTGCACTTGAAGCAAAGAATTTAACAGCAGCATTCACTCAAAGCTGTCGCATTAAAAATTAAGTTAGGTTACGCACCCTTCAGAGTAGTAGCATTTTCATATTTCTAATCGATTTTCTTATTCTGTTGGCTTGCTGTGATTTTAAATTATTCAAATGAAATTGAACACTTAGTTTGAATGAGTTTGAATTTAACTAAATATAGGCAGTTAAGATATAATGTTATTCTCCAGGATCTGGAATTCTCTATTTTTTCTGGTTTTTCCATATTCTCACTTGCTTTTTTACTAGACATCGTATCAATATACTTTGGAATGAAAACATAGTTTTTCAGAGCCCTTTTTCAGAAGCTTGTTGCAGCTATGGTGCTAACATTCTTATAAGAACGTCTCAATAGAAGTAGTGCTCATTTTTTGGAGATCCGAATTTTCCCTGGCGGCAATTACATATAACTGGAACATGATATTTCTGATCATATTGTATAGAGCGAACTTAAGCTAAGCATTATGTATTCTTAATCAATGACACTCATCACCAATTTGAACTCCAGCAAAACCCGATATGAACAACATCCTTACTACCGCATTCAATACCTTGTACCTTCTGACCAGTAAAAAGTCCTATTAAGTACGTTTTCTAGTTAAATATTTAAGATTATATTCATATATTAAAAAAATACTAAATTAGCGGCATTTTTCTTTCCTTTTCTCCGATATTGCTGTCCAGTCACGCAGCAATCGATTCATCCTTGGTAGCGCGGATAATAAAATATCTTCTGAAATCCAGAATTCTTCGTCATAAGAAAGGTGATACAAACTCTAAAGAAGTTGGTTTTAAATAAGCTCTTTCACTAGAGTGACTAATCCACCTGCATATACTTTTCTTTTTAATGTGAACAAACAGAGTATGAGTCATTTATTACCTTGTTTAGTCTCACATTTTATTTCCATGAAGTGGCTTAATTAAGGACCTTATGCGTTATTAATAAGAAATACTAAGTACCTTATATTTATCTAAATGAAATTGGTAAAATATTCCAGAAGCTTTTAAGACTAAATCATCATAAGCGTAGTATCAATCTATAAATTATGAGAAATATCATCAAACCAACATGAAGCGACTTAGTTCAATTCCTATTTATAGAGAAGAAAAATGAATCTTGGGTACTGCTAACTTTATTATTATGCATATATAGAACCAAGAGTAGGCGACTGCTTTTTTTGAAGTTGATCCTATAGCCAGATACGAGAATTCAGCCTTTGTAGTTTTACAGTGCAAATGATTCCCCAAAACGAATGAGCCACCTGAATCAACCAAATCGCCCTTAGTACAAGACATAATCTAAGATTTATTTTCAGAATGTAAGGAAACCCAGCTCCCTTTCCAGCACGATGGTAGGACCATCAGGCGATATAAACTTAATTATTATTATTTTTTGTTTAGATACAAGTTAAACAACTAATACTCTAAGAAAAATAATTGAGTACTTAATTTTCATAACAATTATCTCATTGTTTGGTATGTAACTAGTATTAAGCTAACTTCTTTGGTTTAATCACAACAAGTGACCACAGGCAATGAGGCATAACATTAGAAAAAGACCTTAAAGACTGTTAGTTCTAGGTTCAACATCTTAATGTTGCTTTTGGTAAATTAAAACGATGGACAAGACTCTTGATTCAATGTTGTATAGAATATTATGTCTAGTCACTACCTTAAGTTATTACTTCGCTTCATGTTACTATGCCTTCAAATACTGAAAAATAAAGTGCGTTAGTTGATTTTCTGGAGGCTGTATGCTCATATCTAGTGTGAGCCATATAATAAGCATTTACTCGAGCTATAATTTTTGTTCTCTTCTAAAACTAACAGGAATCTAGCTTAAGCTCATAGAAATAAACCAAATGATGTGTAAGACGTATTGGTTCTCTTTAAGCTTAAGAGAGAAATGACACTTTCCCGATACTCGAACTTGAGTCACACAATTTATCCAAAGAATAATAAAGTGAGACACCTTTTTAGAAACTCACCTTGTGTGAAGCTGCACCAAAGTTTTTGTTTTCTACAAATAAGAGCTAGTTCAATGTTATTCCTTTTAGAAAACAAAAAGAAATTTTCATTACAATTTTTAATACTAATGCATCTGTATTTATAAAGCTGAGATCCGGAAGTAACAAGTCGAATATTCAATTCCTTCACCGCTCCCATTATCGCAGTGCTATTTTACTCGCAGGAATCTGATGTTGTATCACTCAGGTTTTGGGATCATTTCAAAATCTGACTTTTGCAGCCAGTAATGTACCATTGATTAAAGCTCATCACTGGTTCCCACCGAATTCTTGTATACTATAATATATATATTCATGTATTTATCAAAAACATTATGAGGAATTAGGAATCCATATTGTTTAGGATTCTCATCTCCCAGAATCAATAAGAGCCAGCTAGCTCTAATATGCTATAGAGTGAATAGAACGCAATATGGTTTGTAGCTGAGCTCTAACGACATTTTCCTTTAAAGCTAAAATACAAGGACACAGCTAAATGGGATTACACCACTATATTATTCAGCTTTGGAAAGACAATGATCTCGTTACATAACTCATTCGAACTACGTTCTTAGCAATTATTTTAGATAATTTCTTACGCACCGATCGTATTACTTTATTTTGGATTAGTTGTCTTTTAATTAAGGTTAAATTAAACGGAGCATATGTGTTGTACAGAAAACAGTTGTTCATTTGGAGAATAGTTGCTTGTAATTAAAAATTGTGTTTGATAAGAATTAGCAATAATTATTTGATAATTATTTTGATTCTGGTTATCAATAAAAGACTTGGAATTTCAATTTTTCTAAATTGATTATCAATTTTTTATGATTATCGATTGATTCTCAGAACAAACCTGGGCTCTACGACCCTGTTTTAAATTGTCAAAATTATTTTACTTACTCTCTGTACTGTGTGAAAACCCTTCAAACCTTGCCACTTCACATGTGAATAACCCATTATTAGCATGTGGTTGAGTCATATGTTTTTTTTTAAGCTTTGCGTACGGTGCGAAAATAAGAACCATATATTTTGCTATTTACCCCATGGCCTTGCGATGCAGTCTTGCATTGGTAATCAATTGATTAGTAATAATCAATCAAAATGGTTGGCACTTATCAGATTGAGTCAATAAGGAAAAAATGTGGAAACGATTATTGATAAATTATCTATAAATTAGACAAGAGCCTTACTTGTAATAAAGTCTTTGAAAGATCCATTAAGTTAGTTTAAGCAATCCAATGGTTCTCGCAAGAAAAATATATTGGGATAGTGTAGATCCCAAGTTCTGTAACTTCAATGCCCATTATGATTCCTTTTTCTTTTATTCGTATGAAGTGGGAACTCAAGACTCAGGACTTTATTTGCGCTCAATCGTTAAACTTTGTTGACTCATGTTACTAGTTCAACCACGATCTTGTTTCTAAGCAGAACTCCTCAAGCAAGTGCCTCATGGTTAAAGCCTACTTGACTGATCAACAAATGCCACCAAAAACATTTTCAAAAGAACCAATATAGAAGAAACTAGCTTGATGACGTCATTTTTCGTACTACCTTTAGAAATATTTTCACAGGCATAAAAACTCAAGTTATCTAAGCACAGCTTTAGGTTCATTTAAACTCTTCAGCTATCTTGTGATTGAAAATGTCTATAAGAATATTTCAAACTAGCAACTTTTAATATCGCAACAAAAACTTTTTTCACCGCATATAATGGTTTCCTGTATAGTTTATGAATTGGCATCAGAGCTTCTCAAACAGCTTTTGCTAATGCATATGTTTTCAGTGCAAGCTTCTGGCTTTCGTTCTGAAAAAATTGCAAACTAAACTAGTTGATGTCTTGCATCATGCTTGCTTCAGTAGCATTGTACTCTGTTCAAAGAAAATTACTTATCCTAAGATAATAAATATAAAAACTGTGCCCATTGGCCCCGAAGTTATCATTGTGAATTACTCTTAAATTTCTAACTGTACTTCTGTCAAGTTAAGGGCAGGATGGTCAACTCGCATGGTTAAGGAGGAGCTTCCTTCCAAGCTCTATGCAACAAGAAAGATAGAGTGCCCTTTTGTGTATTGATTAAAATAATTGCGAGTATCTAAAACACGCTTACTTGTTTGCTCCATTATTTCGATATAACTTCACTTTGCGGAATATGGTATTGTGAAGCTGCAGCAAGCTCAGGGACGAAACGAGACCAAATATCCCAGACCTGTAGCGGCCCTAGCTGCTATGTATTTGAAAATAGCTGGTAGGCCAAGAAACAATAAATCTTCTAGAAGCTCTGCATCAAAGAGGTCCTGGAGGCGATACTATAGGGAACCTCAGTGGTTTTTAGAACATAATGAATGATTTCCAAATCTAAACTAATGTTGGTTATAGGATAATCCGATATCAAGACCAGTAATGGGACTAGGGGAGTAATATGTTGTGTCTACCTCTGCGACAAAGAACTATTGTAGGTCATAATTTCTCTAGTTGCATTCGTGACTGCCTTCATTCCGAGCATGAGAAAACTAGTGTAGAGTTCCTGTCATATCACTGTACTTAACTCTTTGGTAGCAAAGCCTCTTAAAATGGGAGTGAGAACAACCTCATAACCCTTGGTTTAGAAAATAGTTAGTTTCCTAGGCACTATAAGTTTCCATATACAGCCAGGACGCCCTGGTGTAAAAGCAGAGAGAGTTATGTACGACACAAGGTGTAGCTTGTAGTAAAGATAATTAGAAAATTTTCTTCAGCACTGAACATTCAGTAAATTCTCTAATACAAATGACTATTATGTAACTTTTATGTAAATTATGCGCGGAGTAAGAAATGAACAAGCTTCCTTTTATCTCAGCTTAACCAATCTGTTCACAGAGAGATGGCAAAAAGTTATGGCATAACCATAGGGAGAAAACAAGTAGGACAATCACTTCCCTAAATTTTAGTTAGACGAGACACTAACGACACCTTGTTCACGACAAGTAGACGTAGATTAAATCTTGTATTCCTAAGACCTGACACTTTTACTACATAATTTATCGACTTATCCAATTAGATTCAGTCCATCAAAGAGTTCGCTCTGCATAAACGTTGATACCCCTTTTGTCACATCCATAGTTCTTGCTTTCATAGCTGTGTCTTTTAACCTACCAATCATCTCAATGTTGGCTTCAACGAACCCTAAATCTCTGTGCAGCACGTTATGTTTTCTGCAGAGTTCCTGAACCAGTACTCTTGCAAGTCGAAGATGATGACGAGGCAACCTAGGTAGCAAATGGTGCTCAATCTGATAGTTCAAGCCCCCGTGGAAAAAGTCCATATACAAAGGGTTTTCAACATTCAAAGTAGTCTGAACCTGAAGTAGCAACCAATTTTCTGTAATTTCGGCCATTTCTATATGGTAATCCTCAGACTCTGCTGAACGTGCAGTTTCTGAGTCCGAAGGAATGTCTCTATATTGCTTTAAGCTCTCTGCATTTGCAAGATAGTCATCAAACTTTCCATTATATGTTTCCATTGTAAAATGAGACAAGCATATTTGCACGTGTAACATCCCTGCGAAAGCATGAGATAATAATAGATATGAAACAGCTTCCCCAGTTGTATCCAAATATGAAACCAACCACCATAAACTATAGATAAACCCAGTTAGTGTAAAGAGTTCTGTATACTTGAACGTAAGGTCGTGGTTCGTAGCAAAAATTCCTTCAGTTAACGCAGTTTTTACAATCAAACTAGCCACAAGTATCCAAGATTGAGCATACAAGTTAAATCGTGCAACAGCCATAATTGGATAGTACAAAATATGCTGATAGGAAAGCAGAATCTTTGCTGCCCTATCAAATACAAAAACCTTTTCATGAAAAAATGAAACGAAGTTATCCAACATTCTAGTATCCACGGCCATAACTGGCATGTGTTGAATATCTGCATCAAAGTTAATTGAGTTGCAATTAATATGATGATTATTGTGCGAAAACTTCCACCATCCAATACCAATCCCACCCATTAAATTACCTAAAGTCGCTGAGATAAGATGGTCGAACGATTTGTCATGAGAAACCGCATTGTGACCCAAATCATGACCAAAAAACGCTAGCTGTTGCCAAAAGAAAGCTAAGAGAAGGGCAGAGATATGATGCAAGTAACTTTCTCTTGTGCATAGAACTAGGTATATTGCAGTAACAAAGCATATTGTCAAACCAACAAATTTCTTATAATAGATAGTCATATCAGTATCGAACAAGTTCTTTTGAAGCAACATTTGTCTAATTTTTCTGAAGTCTGCAACGATTCCTTGATTTGAACCAACTTTAGATCCTGGAAGTTTTTGATCTGTATTCGCATCTTCAAGCTTACCAATCATGAACTTTGGAAGCAAGTTATAAGTCTGCTGAGGATGAAACTCATTGAAAACATCTGTGCAATCCCTTGTGGCCATCGTAGTTAAAACTTTCCTTCCACCTGGATGACGCTTATAAAACTTTGTAATGTCAAAAACATATCCACCATAAACAATCCATAGATCTTTATAACTATTATGTTTCTTTATCTCCTCCCAACAATAAGTTTTCATCTTTTCTTTCGTAAACTTTTGTTCAAGGTTAAGAATTACAGAGGGGATCTCTTTCGTCTTTCCATCTTTTTCTGTAAGAAGTTTTCCCTTCAATGGTTTATCTTCTTTAATGTAAGATAGAAGTTCTTTCATTTCTTTCTCTGGCAGCATTTTCTGGTCAAATAAATTTGTTTCCACAATGTTCGAGACCAGACAAAAAGCCAGATAAGAAAGAACTATATCCACTCCAATATATGTATGAAAATAATTCTTTATAATAAGTCTGGATACTGCTAAGCCAGCAAAGTCTAAGCCAAGCCAAACTGACTTGTTCTTTAGTCTTGAAAAAGTTGAACGAAACCCATCAGCGACCAAAGAAACCAGCGTATGTACGCTAATCTTCAGCACATTAGCAGTTTTGAGAGGTGATAAATAGTATGCAATCGCATAAATTCCAATTAAAATCCACGTTTTCACCTCAAAGGTATCAAGAAACATTTTCCCTAAGCTTTCCATAAGTGATTGTTCTGCAATTATCTTTTTTTCGTAAGTCAGGAGATTGAATAAATCGAATATTTGGGTATGGTTTTCTTATATGGTGTTAAAATTGATTGGTTTAACTAAAATATTCAATGAATCTGATTGGCCCTTCTAAAGAACGGACCTTATTGGATGGAATACGTGAAGAATCCACATGATTACATGAAGGAGTATAAATTGATGAAAAATAGTACAACGTTATAACATAACTCTTAAAGCAGAACCTGAAGCCAAACATATTCCTAAAAAGGCACCTGATCCAATAGCTGCTTTATTGAGCTGTCGAGTTTGCAAAACATACGCACTGCTTCCGATAATTTGACCAAATAAATACCCATATCCTGCACTTTGAATCACAGCCCAGCGTTGTCTGCTTCTTCGCTGTTTGTCATATTCTTCTCCCCAGTCTGAATCAAAGTACCCCATCTATAACGTTGTAGTGCACGGTTTTGTTTTTATTTATATGCTGTAGAGTTAAAGGAATTGATGTTCGGATTCTTTTCCTTGCTGGTTGCAGTTGGGGTAGATTTTCAAGTTTCGGATAACGGGGGTAATGCAACATTGTAGAATTGTTTATACTTTATTCCGAAGTGTTACCTAAGAAAATTGTTCAGTCGTTCTAGTATAAGGGGAAACAAAACAAATAATAATACCATATCCTTAGCATGAGAAAAAAAAATATATATAATCTGTAATGGATTTACCTGATCGGCTGTATTGGTTTTAGGTGAAGGCCTTGATTTTTTTTCAGAACAAAGAATAAAGTAACGGGAGTTTTTCTTAGGAACCCATTCCTAACATTCTATAAAGCATATTTTATGGTCCACATATGCAATTTCATTTACAGATCTCACCTAGAACTAGTCATTTTTCAATCACCTGACTCTGTATAATTCTAACCAAATACTTGTACTCGCTTTTAAATGCACTGTCATCCAAACATGCTACTTTTTTCAAGATTAATACAAAAAAAGGGTTTAGATCCGATTTCACCTATCGCTTCATAAATTAGTTTTATGGTACAAGAATTCTAATAATATGCTCAACAAAAAGTAGTGTTATTACAGAGAGGGATGCTTTGTCCCCAAATAGATGGAAAATTAGTGTGCTTCCCAATAGTTGCAGGTGTTGCAGGCAGAGTAAAATAATCACTACCAGGTGAAACTTTATGCATAGGAGTTAGTCTCAAAATAAAAAAGATTGTTTTAAAGCCTGAAATCTATTTGGATTCTTATATATAATACTTGGTGTGAAAAGATGCTTACGCTTTACGTTAAATTCACTCGAAGATAGTTCTATAGAAAAATATAGGTTGTTATCTCATGCAGAACACATAGATGAAGCCACAAGAGTTGTATTATTATTTCTGTGTACATATTTCTATTATTTCTATTACGCAACAAACGAGAAAGTCAGGTATAACAATAATCGCCATTTTAGTTAATACCCTCCTCCAAAGAGACTGTCACTGAAATTTAGAAACCGGGTAATAAGATAGAGCTCATTTCACAATAAAAGTAAACATTCTTCTTAGTAAAAGCAATTAAACAGAGAAAGTAAACTATTAAAAAAGCAACGAAAAGGAGCCGAGGGTTAGATGAAGATAGCACTCCTCTATTGGAGGTGCTGGAAGTATATCTTTTGCTACCCGCAGTGGCAATGGGGAAAATAGAGCAGCTAGCCTTTGATCACCACTTTTATTCGCAGAAATGTTTTTTTTCTAAAAATATGCTATCAGAAATTACACTTAGCCTCATAGGTAGTCTGGTCCCACATGGTCAAACTGCTTAAACCAACATGATTAGCTAAAAAGCTTGTTTACCGAAATAAACTCTTCCGGAAGCATAATTAGATTTTCTAGGATCAGTTTCTTTTCTACAGAAAATAATCTACTCTTCACGTCATAGACTTTATGACTAAGCTCATATGATTATTAACCAGAGTAAGACGGCTAAATTTTTTTCTGATTTGACCGGCTGATTTGTGTGACCTAGAGTAATCCTATCATGCTCAAAATTCAGTGTTTAGTGAAAGAAATTCTTTTAAAACTTTTAAAAGATCCCAAATTTGGCTAGCCATTTACCAAGTACAAGCAACTAGCCCCCCCTATTAAAAAAAGTCTTATGTATAAGATTAAACCCCCCCTCCAACTCGCTTCCTTGAAAATACAATAGTATTATATAATGAAGTCTAGTAATACTATACATTAAATATATTCTGAACCAATTATCACAAGGTTGATATAGACTGCAATTGAAATAGAAATCAATACTAATAACTTTAATTTAATAAATGTGTTCAACTATTAAATTATTGTAGAATGGGTGGCGATGGCCTTAAGAAAACATAGATTTCAACTCTGAACGTACTTCTATAATTTATTCACTATTTAAATTTTGCAGTAGCTCTACCACCACTTCATGCAAAAGATTTAGTTATATCTAAAAACTTAATGGAAGATAAACATTTTGTATTCCTAAGCGATTTTCCAATTAATATTGCGTTACCAAATTTTAATCTCGGATTCGACACCTTTGGTTTGCCATTATGCGCAGAGTTCTTTTCTAGATTGTTTTTTACGAATTCAGAATAAAAGTATTAAAAAATTAGAAATTTTATTCCCTGTAGAGTGATCATTCTCATGTATCAAGAAAGATTCTACTAAAAGGAGTTTTTCTTGCAGTTGGTACTCCGTCGGTAGAGTTTATCTTTGATCTTCACATAATTTTTTGTTTGATTAAAGTTTCACAGATACAAATATTTAATTTGTAATCATGGCAACATGAAGAAGAACTATTTTAATAAAAAACAGCTCCAATCTTTTTCCTATGCTTATATAGGCAAAATAGCACGGCGAACAACTACAATCACAAAAAAAGCAGATAGAGTAACTTAAAAAAACTAAAACAAAGAACCCGTAGTACGAGCTATCTGCATCCAGCTTAGAAAATGTTTGAAATCCGTAGTCACAAGGAAACAACTATATAACAAACTTAAAAAACGAAATGTACTATCTAAGGTAGTCTATATGTATTTACATCATAAACATTGCCTTTATTGTTTAGGCACTATCTACGCCAAAGCAGTCTAATAAATTACATAAGACCATGAGAGAAATGATATCATAATCTGTCCATACAAATACAATAATTTAATATCTGTGGGAGTACCTATATTCTTACTTGGCAAACCTATCTGGAAAACTCTCTAGTCATGCCTTAGAGCCTAGCAATAAGGATGTGTAACTGCTATAAATTCTGCCCTTCATAACAACTCAAAATAGTTGATGCTGCTTTAAACAAAGAAGGAGACAAATGGTCATATTCATATTTAGGACAAAGTAGATGATTGCGAAATGTTTCCAGTATGAGAATGCAGTTGATCAATCTTCATTTCTGCTACTACATCATCACTACAACAGCAAAAATGGAATACCAACTTTTGCATGGTTTTTCGTAGCTCTCTCGAACCATCAAGCTAAAGGATACTAAGAACGCTCGTGGGATAAAAATATGATGCAAGTAAAGTCATAATGAATATAAGTCCAAAATGGAGATCTTTATTAGCCTGTAAGCAGTTGAACACATCTATACTGCATCAAAACCAGAAAAGGTGATTTTACGCCACATTGAAGTTTTAGGGTATATTTTACCTAGTAATAGACTGTTTAGAAAGAATTTCCTACATCTAAATTTTATGCCAACTTCATATTGTTGGAATTACAAGGAGCCAAGAGGAAGGCTCATGTACCATGCTTCTAATAGAAATACTGGAACTTTTCGGAAAGTTTGTATAGCAGAAAAATAGTATGAAGCAAAGATTCATATTTCCAAAGAATAGGAGAAACTTGTAATCGCTCCAAGACTTTTGATAAATGTTGTGTTTATATTTGATCAATAAAGTGCTGCATTTGATACTAGGACTATTAAAGAGAATCATAATTTGTATAGATTTAAGTGATATATTCATCAGTTATGAATTTGTGAAAAAAATATTATTTGAGATTGAAACGACTTCAAACTCTTAGAAAGTAGTAGTTCTGTTTGGAATATTTTTTTGGAGATACCCTTGCTTTACTGTTATAACAGGGGGTTAAAACAATGAAAATTTGTTTAACAATAAGGTAGCTTATTGAAAAAGAAGTTTTTTTTCAATTTTCGTAGATTCACCATTTACTAGTAGTAGCGTTTGCTAAAAATATATAAATGTCTAAGAACACCATATCGTCAATAGAGTTACAAAAGCCCCATAAATGGAGAGCGATGATTTAAAAAATAGTACTTAAGCGAAACATAAACTTATGAAGTCAGACTTTGCTTATCGTGCTATCCTCAAACTTGTTCCCTTTACGTGATCTTTGACCCCCCCCAGTCTTGGCTCCTGCATTTTACTTTGATTTTAAACGCGCCGCAGCAGCTAATGCCCCATGGATTCCCCAAGTCGTCAAGGCCTTATAGGTAAGGCACTTAGCTTTGAATGATTGGCTCCGTGGTGTATGAGTGATTCAAGTTTTCAGTGCCATGGCAAGAAAACGTGCCGGGGGGTTGGTTTAATAGGTTCAAGTCCCACACGACGCAAGAAAGGGCTTTGGGTCAGTTATGTCCTCCTTGTAAGACCGAAGGGTTTCCAATCTCCGAGTAGGCCAACTAAAAAAAATTAAGCGCATTAGAGCCCAAAATTGTAGACGGATTGAAACGAAGAAAAAGAATAAAGGAAAAAGATATAGAGATAAATCTGAAATCAAGCTGATTCCAACAGTTCGACTAAAGTATGGAATTTAGCAGTGAAAGGTTTCAAGTATTCGAGCAGATTTCTTTGTTTCATTTAAACTACCTAATTTCATATGGTGAACCATTAATCTTAATTATTTTCAGATAAATCCTTGGCAAAGGGAACAGAAGTTGAGGAAGAAAAACTAAACAACGTCAAATTGTTTTTAGAAAGGGTGAGAAAGCGACCACTTTTTCTATATGGAATAACAGTTCTGGAAAACATGACCAATTTTGCACGAACTTTGATAAACATTAACTCCAGAGAAACAAATCAGGATCTAAAAATAGCCGTCCTGGATACACTTTGCAAAATTCCGTTTCAAAAAATTGACAAGAGAATAGTATTAAAACTCTTCATTTCTCTTTCAGAGGAACTCAAGGACTCAAAGCCAAGTCCGCTTGATGCTAAGCGTTTAAAAATTTTTCGCAAAGTACTTCGATATGTTTCTGATCAAAAAGAAGATATTTTACTTTCTTTGCAGGGGGTTTTAAAGTTTATTAAGCAGCAGAATGAACTTTATTTCAAAGGGAAGGTTTTTCAGCAGGATGTGGTAACTACCTTATCCAACTCCGGGGAGGCTACGAGCTTCTTTACCTTGCTTCACCAAGGTTTTAAGTGCTTCCTATTGGTTGAACACCTCAGTAGATCCTGGACTGAGTTGCTTCCCTTAGTTGAAGAACTAATATCTAGCACTCTTAGCGCCTTGCAAGTAAAAATGGTGACATCTAACCATTCTCCACAATATTGTAAATACATCGTTCGTGGTCTGGAGTTTGTGGTTACTTCTTTAGCTTCATCAAATTTTGATAATCAACTTTCTTCCCTTGGAGCCCTTGCAGCTGATACAATGGTATATGCATTGAACTTATGTCGAAACTCGGAAAACCCAACGCGAATTCGAGTTATCAAAATATTTTCTCTGTTTTGTGAGCCTCTGTTGATACCTCATCTTCTGGGGCAAGCAGAGATTTTGCTCGCGAGTAATCTTTTCTTTAACACAGATGGTACAACTATTGGAGAAGAAGGTCTATCTGGTAAAGATGCTTATTCTGGAAAAATAAGTGAAAGTGAACCCCTTACTCTAGATCTGGAGTCGAAAGAGTATATTTTTCTAGCAACTTCAGTCTTACGGGAGTTCTGTCACAAGGCAAGAGAAAGCTTGTCACTCCAGAAAATATCTGAGGTGATTCGATTATTCTACAGGTTGTTACATGATTCTCGGTTGGAACTTCGTGTACAGCATATAGTCGTTGGTATACTAAGTGATTTTTCAGCAACAGTTTATGATAATGAAGAAGAAGAACCTTGTATTGCACGAGACCTGCTCTCTAACTTGCTTTACCATCTGGTTTTGCGTCTTGAAAACGTTCTCTTGGCGTGTGATCATATTGAAGACAAATCTGATAAAGAAAAAATATCATCGGATACCTTGAGATCTGAGGTTGAGAAAGTTTTAACTGCACGGAAACGGGATATGACTAGTTGCAATGTTCATACCGTGGAAAGACATCTATCTAAAATGGTGTCAGCTGCCTCATCGATGATAAACGAGAAACTTAAGGAGTTTCAAATTTCAGGAGATTATAAGCAACATATCGTTGAAAGTGCAGCAGATTTTCGCAAGAAGAGTGCACATTTTGTGAAGATGTTACTCAAAGCCATCCAAAATACAGTGTTTCGACTTGTTGGCTATGGGGCGGTCAAGGCAAATAAAATTGACGTGACAGCGGAACATGATGACAAAATGAGCAAGAGTGAATCTTCCGATTTTCTCCCCGATGGAATTGATGGCTTACTAATTCCGGCTGAAGCCACTTTGATGGACAGGTTCTTGAAATCATCCTCTCGACTAATACTCCAAGTTTCTAAGGACCCGGAGCAGAAACGATCGCTGATTAAAACTATGGTGGGGGTAATATGTCAACTCAAGCCGACTGATGCTACAGACTTGGTGCGAAATAATGCCTATTATTTCTATTCGCTTTGTATCAGGTTCCCAGAGGGTACCCAAGTGGTAAGATACCTTCTGGAGGCGGAACAACTTGATGCTGTCTCACTTGTCAGCTTCTTGGAGTTGCTCAAGGTCAAGCTCGAGTGTTTTGCTGGGCCTAGAAATATCAAGACAATTTATGACAAAATGAACTTAAAACAAACCCTATTTTCTCCTACATGGATATCAACTAACACTGATCCTCCTGAATTCTTAAATTCTATAGAAAAAGAAATGATGAAGGAGCGAGAGACTGTTATTGTTACATTTTTAGTCAAGCAGTGTCAAAGTTGCTTGGATCAGTTCATAAAAAAGAAAATGGCAAGTGCAAAAACAGCAACAGAGAGAATCAGTATACAGGAAACCCCAGTTTTTGTTTATTTGGAAAGTCTGATAGAGGAAATTATTATTCGAGCCCTTGGTTTGTCAGCACACTATACTGGAATGCTGCATACCTATATTGTAAAAGGATGTCTTAAACCTGCACAAGAACCATGGTTCAAGAACGCCGTCTCCGTGGACACACTTTTGTTTGGGGAAGAACCATTTCAATTGGTTCTTGTTGGTTTCCTACGGGTGCTAAGTAAGAGGCAGCCATTCGCAAATGGCGTGCTACGGGCACTCACCCTTCCTGCTATTAATTTTCTGCATCAACTCATTGTACAGGAAAGAACCCCGTTACTTTCAAAGGAATCTATGTATTACCCGTTGATGAGGGTTCATGCTTTTAGGCTAGAGAAAATTTACGAAACCATGCTCTACTTCTCACTATTCTTAAGTAAGGAGAATCTGACTGGAACCATACCTTTGCTGCTGAAACCTGTCACATGTGCCTTAGATGGCTTTTCCCAAGGGAAAACAGAGTTCACAAGTATTGCTCTACAAGTGCTTGAGTATTGGATATCAACATTCGAGCCACGAGTTTTGGAGGAGCTACTTTTTCCTTCTTCTTTTCCTTACGATCAGTTTTCCCCAGCAGGAAGGCTTGTAGAGTGCTTAGTTCAGTTTTCTGAAGGTCAACCTGGAAGCTTGGACATTAAAACAAAAAAGTTTCTTCTAACCCTTAGTTCTAAAGTTCGAGAAGAGTTGTCAAAGCCAAAGGTGCAGACCACTGCTGGGTTTCACAATTTGCTTCTAGGTACTTTTGCAGCTGACGTTGGCATTCTTACGAACTGCAACCAAGATTTCAAATATGTTTCGCACCTTTGTCACTTGTTGACTTGGTTTCAAGAAGTTTATGTCCCTAATTGGAACTATTTTGTTAAAGAATCTAAGACCACATCGTTTTTTAAGAAAGCTGGTGAGGTGATTGCTAGCGCAAGAGATGAGAAAATTAAATGTTTTCAATATGCACGGACCTATTGTTTGTCTCTTCTTCGTAAGACAGGTTTACTGCCTTTTGTGGCTGTGGGAGGTGCGCCCAGCGTTGTGGAGAATTCTAAGGTTTCAAATGTATCAGAAACTGACAAGAAAAGAATGAGGGTTGAACTAAAGGTCTTGCTTGAAGCTTTAGCCCTTTTTTCTTGTGATGAGGTAACGGGGTTTATTGCTCTTCCGTTTTTTAACTTTTTTATCGGTTTGATATTTGAAAATAATTTTTCGCTCTCAGGAAAAGTTGATGGCTCAACATTGGTTGGTTTCGAAGCTCTTTCAAGAAGTGTACTTGGTCTTATGCAAACTACCGATTGTGTAGCAGTTAATCTTGGTGTTGAAGTATTTGATGGTCTGCTTGCCCGTCTTCAAAGGAGTCTTGTGAGTACCGCTACTGATATAAAGAAGTACAGGTATGCTCAAGAGGAAATTCGTTCAGTCTTGGAGAAACACGTTCTAAGCAAGCTTTGGCCAACCATGTTTGCAGGCCTTCTTGGCGTCAACAGGTTTATTCTTCATGTGGAGGCCATATTGAAAGTAAGCGGACTGGAGCAAATTGGCAAGATAGAACTTCATGCCATGTCAAAAATCCTCTCGCTTACTCTCCGTAATCTGGATGAACAGAAAGGAAAGGTTTTATGGGCCCTTTTAGAAAGTAACTTGACCAAGCTAGTTTTCATTTACAAAGAGTTTTCTCTGAAGCAGGAGCTCATAGCCTTCTTGGAGCATATATCAGTTGGATTAGTCGCAAATAGTCAGTTATCCCGGGAACTATCGAAACAAACAATTGAATTAGTTGCTGAAATCTGGAATACAGATGTTTCAAAAATTTTCTTGCAAATCCCTAGAACTGTAAAATTATTGAGAAGTAGTCTGGATGTTAAAACACTGAAAACGCTACCAGAGTCACGACAACTGGCCTCCTTGTCTCTCGGTGGCTTTTTTTTCAACTTATACCCTTGCCCCATAATTAAACCTATCGCTCCTCTCCCACAAAATGCATCAGCCGAGGAGGTAGCCCAGGTAGACAACATGAAGAAGCACGTCTTTAATATATTTCGCAAAATGGCGCAAACTTTGGTTGAAGCCAATGCTTTAACACAAGAGTATCCTGTGAAATCCACATCAATGAGAAGCTATTATGGGACTAATTCTTCCCTAAATGTGAAAGTGGACAATGAAAGGTCAGTGCTAAACAAAGCGACATTTAATAGTTTCGCTGACTGGCCATACCCGGTAAAACTGCGATACGCAACGATTTTACTAATGAAAAGTCTTCTGCAGGAAAAATATGTTAAATATATCTTTGAAGTTTGCAGTGATCGCCCAAATTATTTTGACCAGCTACTCTTTAAATCGTGTGGAATTCTTTTTTTAACGCTAAGCTCTCCCTGGATTCCTCTTCGTGAAGTAGCTCAAGCTGCTTTAGAAAAGTTGAAAGTTCTACATACAGAAAAAAAAGACAACTCATTGACGCCTTGGAATATCACTCCAAAACTGCTTGAAGCCTCTCTGGCGGACTTGCTTAGTAAATCAAGCCATCTTGAACTTCTTACCCCTCACTTGCTGTTCTCTTTGAGAAATATTCTTAGGGTTTATGTCTCTAAATTTGGCACTCACTTGGTAGAAACTACAATTAAAAAATTTCTGAACCACCTTCAAACGTTAGCTAAGCAGAATGGCCCAACCAAAAAAGGGAAATCTATTAGTTTCGGCCGCAGATCTTTCCTTGGTGCAGCGATTTTGGAAACGGTTATGGTAGTACCAGCTTGCGTAAACTACCTACCAGATTTTTTACTTGCTGCTGTCGAGCTTCAAGCCTCCGTTGTAGGTACACTTACTGATTTCTTGAATATTTCTGGTCACAGTTTTTTGGTTAACCCTGTCAAAGAGGCAGTAAAACAACTGGTTGGAGCATATCCGGAAAAGTCACTTAATTTTTTTTTAGAGGAAAAATACTTTCTTAATCCCAATGTGAACTACCTCCTGCTACATCTCTTACAGTTCTGCTCAGAAATCCGCACACGTCTATTAGCGCATATCCCTTTGTTGCTAGAGCTTTCTTGCATAAGTAATGTGGGAACATACCCTAACTCCCCCGAAACAGTAAAGAGGTGCACCTTTGGTACAAGAATTTTGATTCACCTAACACGGCAGAACGCCGCAGCTATGTTTCGCAACAATACACTCGTTTCCTGTATGGCTGGTTTGTTTGGGTCCTCTGTACTAAAGAGTCAGCAAAAAGATGACTGGGTTCTAATTTCGAATGATGATTTACCCACATTGCTCTGTTTAATATATACACTGTTTTTCGATGTTGCCCTCACTGAGCCGACTCTTTCAATTAATCAGCAAAGTTTTTTAAAAACAGGGTTATATTTTGTCCTTGGAACTATTTCTTTTAGACGATCTTACCCAAATCAAGAGCTAACAAAGGTTTGTCAAAAGTTTGTTCGGAAATCTATGGAGAGTAAGGTGGCATTGCAGCTCATGGCATACACGTTTGATAAAATGTCGAATGATTCTCTGCCTGAAAAAGTTATTGTGTGCGCACTAAGACACATAATGTTGCCTTTCCTGGTTTTGCTAAAAGGTAAATCTGCAGAGAAAAGATATCTGCCAGAGTTTGACCCAATACTGCGCAAGTATGCGAGGGCATGTGTTCTTAGCAGCAATAAAAAGGACGGACGTGTAAGATGGCAGGTCTGTTCGTACAAATTTCTAGCTCTGTCCTGCATTCAGGATGATCTGCTTAATTTATCACCGGAATTTGATTCCCTTAGTTTAGACTCTCTGGGTTCCAGTTTTTGGGTTTTTCTCTTTTTCTTGATGATAAAATATTCTGTTGGCACAGTTTCTATTTCCTTTGGAGAAACGTGCTCAAAGTTGGAGGATTCTGCATTAGTTTATAATAGCCTAGGGGTTTATCCCCTCGAGTGGAGTCAATACCTCTCCATGATATCAACAATTCTTTGGTCAGCTCGCCTGGAAAATGCACTCCAGTTTAAAGAACGTGAATGTTTACAACTGAAAAAGGTAAACTTTGATCCAGGAAGTGTTAAATTCATTGTGGAAGGAAATCCGGTGAAATTGCAGCAAATGGTAAATTTTTCCACTGCTTACTTCTTTGATGTTGATCTCCAGATAACAACTGACTCTCTACACTCGTTGTATTCCTATTTGGTTGCTGGTGAGAGATTGGGATATTACTCACCTTTGCCTCCAAGGCTTATACAGCAACTTTTCCAGAACCTTTTCACCGCAAAACAAGTCAGGAAACTGAACATAAAATGGGAGGCTATATACAACATCTTATTCTTCAGCATTGAAACACAAAGTTTTGGCCCAACATCAAAGCAGGTTTCAGAAAGTGTTGGGGAGAAACTTCAAACAATGTTGGCGATCTTGGAATCTTCAGCGGACAACGAAGAGGTTTTAGCCTCTATTGAGGAACCTGTGTGTATTCTGTTGCGCCTCCTCATCGGGATAGCCAAGGAACAAACTTTTCCTTTCTTTTTTCTTCACTGCAAGAATCTTGAGGTTTTAGCGACACTGGTTTTTGGGTTGTTGACAAAACATGTGGCTTACCTGTTTGTAGACTTGTTGAAAGTCTTAAGAGAGCGTATTGGTTTTTTTGGGGCTGTGGATGGAAACTCTTTGTACAACTTGTTAATGCGAACCTCAGAGCTTTGTAAATTAGCGCTTTCAAGTTATCAGGCAGGAAATGATCAAACTGGAAAGAGTGAAGGTTCTGGGGTAATGAACTCCTATTTGCTGATAAAATTTTCCATCTTAGTTGCAATGCAACTTTGTGATGTTGCTGAGATCGGTGATAATTTGGATCAGAACGTAAACTCAGCAAACATGCGTTACTTAAAAAAATTTGCCCCCTCTTTTATGGAACTATCATTGAAACTACTCGAAACTTTAAACGTTGCTTCAGACCAGAAAGAGAAACAGTTGTCCCGCGCGTTTCGCCTTGACAAAGAATTCCTTAAATTACTCAGACCTGAGGCTGAGCTTACGTCACATCAACGGGGTGCTTTGAGTAACGAAAAATTCTTGCTGGAATCGTTGACACAAGTGGTTTCCTTCATCGGTCTTTACGCTTACAAAAGCAAGACGCTATTATCTAATTTCTTAGCACTAACCCGTACTTTTATTTCTTGCTATCAACACAGATATTATAATCTTACTTTTTCTGTGCTGAACATTGCCAAGCGTATATTGACAGAACATTTTTCGCGCACGATGTCAGGTCTCGATGACGCTTTGCTCTTCCTAGAACACTTTTCTTCGCTTTCTGTTATGTTGTCAACGTTTGGTGAAGAGAAAATGAAGAAAAAAATATTTTTAATTTTTGCAGACATTTTGAAGGGGTTTGCGCGAGATGTTCGTTCATGTAAGAAGATCTTGCTCGTAGTTTCCAAGAATCAAGACTTGTTGATAATGATGTGCTATGGTTTTACCAATATTCACTCTTCAGTTCGGAGAGCATTTAGTGAAGTTGCCATTATTTTTAAAAAACATTGCCGAACTTATTTGCTAGGGACTCTTCAATGCTTGCCCTTTCAAAGTGCACATTTGCTCTATCAGACACTGCATATTATTCAAGACCTGGAGACAAGGGAGAAACCTTCATCAGGCCCAAGCTGTTGGTTCTCGGCAAAGGCCTGGGAGGTTCAAAGTTCGTATCGCGATGATATTTGTCATGCGGTTAATGCATACTTAGACAGAGACTCCTTGCATGAATCTTTTGAGGTTTCGTTCTTGATTGGTGGTTCAACAACCTTTGGATTAGACTTCAATCAAAAGTTAAGAAGTGTTCTGCAAGGGTTAACTGATGCTGAGGCCCTTCCTTTTTATGAGCGTCTAATGTTCAACATCAGGGAAGAAAATAAATTGAGTGCAAAGTTTGCCCCTAGGAGTGCTACGCAAAAATATGTTGCACTTAGGATCATTAGGAGGGTGCTAAACGATAGAAAAACTGTGACGAGCTTTGATAAGGAAAATGTTGGCACGTTGAACATGTTCATGCAAAGCGTTTTTCAAGCATATTACAGAAGCATTTTGTTGGGTATACACAAGTCAAGATTAGAATCGATGTATCGAATTCCATCAACACTGTTTCATTATGTAAGGGCGAAGCTCACTGTGTTACGGAAAGAGCCAGATTACTTCCCTGAATTTGCAGCTAATACTTCTTTCTATCTAAAAAGAACTGTAAGAGAAAATGAGGAATCAATGACAAGAAACGCCGCATTGTTCCAAAGATATGTTACGGTTCCTGTGCCAGGCCCCATGGAGCAGGACGAAAGGTCTGGAATTTTGGCGGTCATGTTCAAGTCGAGGGCAAGTAAAGTTGCACTTGGTTATATTACTCGTGAGAATTGGAAAATAGCAAGTGGCCTTGTCTTGGAAAGTATGAATCGTGTAGTGGCTAAAAAAAATGGGACGTTTGAGATGTATGTTGGGCTTGAACAGCCGAATAACCTACCATCTTCTACCGTACTTGCAGGCCAAGTTCCTCCACCTATAGCGGCAGAGCCTGTTTTGAAGGAACCTGACTACTTGACTATGTTCGCTGAGAGCGAGATGGTAGAGTTTGGAGGTACTGTTGACCTTACAGCTGAATTATTCTGGGGTTCACTTGATATTGACATATCTGAGGTTGGTTTTTGGGAGTCCACCTGGCTAAACAGTGTTGCAGAGCTTCAAGAATGGGATTTGGTTTCAGCATGTTCTGAGAGGGAGGTTGCAATGCAGAGCTTAGCCGAGCATCAGTACGCAAACACGCTGGCCTTGAAACTTCGATCAGCTGCTGATATAAGAAAAGGTGGAAGATTTGACACGGAATTTACATTTCCTGCCCCTCCACTTGAAACGAGTTTTTCTTTGAGAAGGAATGAATCAGAAATCTTTAGCAGTAGCTTGTTCATTCTTCGCTTGCAAATGCACTCTGAGGCTGCGCAAGCAGTTCAATTTCTGAGACTATTGCGACAACCGAATAAACTCAATAGAGGAGACCCATTGTTACACATTACCCAGCTTGCGCAGTCGTGGAAAGCAACGGAAGTTCTACCTCACGAGCATAACTCGCTTCTGATGGAGCAGTTTTTCTTTCGAAAAAAAATAATTTTTACTGTTGCGTCTCTACTCAAAGGTGACACAAAATTAGAACTCTTTGCTAAAGAGGTGTTATCAGTTCTTTATGTTGGTGCTATGAAAAATTATAGGCTTAAAGGCAACTTTAGCGTTGCCGAAAAGATATATGAAGAGTTTCTAGGCTATATCGCTAAGTTTAACTTTACTTTTGCTGGTGAGCAAAGACTAACAGAGATGGAGCAACTGTCGCAGTTGATTATTAAAAATACAGATTATAGTCCGTTACAGAAACAGGACCGTAATGAAGCTTTCTTTGCCCAGCTTGTAGCTCTGGATGTTTCAAAACTCCGGCAAAAAGATGAGGCCTCACAACTATTTCAATACAAAGCAGATCTCATGGTTAATAGTTTGAGACTTGCTGCTGATAACTATGACATAACCCAACCTGTAGCTAGAATTTCAGATCTTTATCGAATGGCAATGGAACTCTCTGAGACCAATATAAAAGCTTGCCTCAATTGGCGATCATTCGCAAGTTTTGCATCGAGAGTTCTCCAAGACCCTGCCTCACCTGGGTTTGGGTTTCACACTAAGCATAGCGTTACGGAAGTTGGCTGTATCCTACAAGGAGCATATCTTGGAGACGCTTCTGCGATATTACTCTTGCCGAAGGTTCTGTGGTGTGTGCACATTGAGAATCAGATCCCCACCATAAACAATAGTTTCTTGAGTGGGTCAACCCCACGGTCGAACGAAATGGCAACTGCAAGCTCTCTGCTTATAAGATATATTTCAGTAATTCCATATCAAATATGGATACCCCATATGTCAAACTTATTCATTCGACTGAGTGCTCCAGAAAGACTGTTATATTCTAACATTCTTCAAGGACTGTGTAATTACTTTCCTCAGAGCGTATTCAATTTTCTACGACTTCGATTGACTGAGATTAAAGAGTTAGAGAAACCTATGATCCCACATAACATGCTGAAGAACCAAACAGACGAGAGCATACTATACGTTCAACGAGAACGAAATAATACTGAACAGTCTGCAAAAATGTTATGGCTGAGAGTTTATCAAACTCATCCCAAAATCATTCAACAGATTCATTCCTTGATTGAAGAGCTTGGCGGTATTATGCGAGCTGTTTCTTCTCTTGAGGAATTCGCCGCAAGTGTGAGGAAACTGTTATATAAATGCCTACTTATTGCTACAGACCAAGAGTACGTTAGCTTGAAGACACAAAGCTCTACAAGCGGAAAACCAAAGAGGAGCAGGTTGCTTTTGATTTGGACGGTGCTGAGACGTACTCTAGGTCATATTTTGGCTAAGCACAAGGAAAGTCGAGATCAAAGGAATGCAAACCCCCAGAGTCAAACCTACTACTTAACAAAATACAACCAAGATGTAAGTGCACTAAAGGTCCAGTTTGCTCAAGCGCTCATGCCAAGTGATGCTCAAGCAAACTTTCTCAAAAACTCTAATTGTGATGAGGCTGCTGAGAACCATGCTATCTCCTTGAATGAAGTTGACTTCTCTCTTGAATCTGTTCTGAAAAAACTATGGAGCTGGAAAGAGGACCTTCATAGTAGAGTCACCAACAATGGTAGAGTGTCAACATTATTGAAGCAAAATGTTCATCGAAAGCTGTCCTGTTTAAGATTTACGAAATTGTACATTCCAGCGGAAATGGACATACAGGCTTGTACAAGTATAACTGCAGTAGCTCTACCATATGTCCCAAAGCTTTACGGATTTACCCCTGATATTAAGCTAATACAATCAACTGAGTCAGCTCACTGGAAGATTAATATTCTTGGTTCTGATGGGAAATCATACTTCTACCAGCTTTTGAACTTTGGTGGAATACACCATTCTACTTCTTTTCGTCCTGAGTTTAGGATGCAGAGCTTCTTCTCAAGCCTGAACTTCTTGTTAAGAACAAATCACTTAACGAGAAAGAGGAGACTGATATACAATACCCCATACCAACTCCCCTTGGTTTCAAAACTGTATTTGGAAACCTGGCACGAAGGCACAATATCCCTTGATTCTATATATTGGGAATCCTGTGCGGAGAATAATAAAGATGTTCTTGCACATTTCATTAATTATGCAAAAGCAGAGAATACGGAAGAAGGAGCTGCAGCTTTGCAGAAGGCTTTTATAGAGATCAAGAAGGATTTTGGTGATGATGTTTTTTCAAAGTTCTTGTATTCCAACTGCGTTGATCTCGATGGAGTAGAGTTCTTACGTTCCGAGTTGGCGTATAGATTCGCAGTATCCGACTTCTTGAGTTATACCTTTGGTGTTACTGAGAAGGATCCCAAAAAGATTGATTTAGGTGTTCAGGGCACTAACTTTGGTAAAGTGTTTTCCAGGGGTCACCTCATAAGATACAATAAGACTTCATCGTTTGGGCAGCTAGAAAAGTTTTCTTTTGATGGTGAGCCTGACGCAAAGAAAGTTGTTCCCTTTAGACTAACACCCAATATAAGCCATTTTTTAACCCAGTCAAATATTATGGGCGCTTTCTTAAATGCCCTACACACGATGTCTTACCTTTGTCATGATGAAAATAATAGAGATATTTTGTTTGACCAGTTGAGATATATTTGTCTAAATGACCTGACTTGGTCGCAATTAAGCCACGAGCAAACATTGAAGTTTAAAAAGCTCATTGAGGCAATGAAGGGCTGGGACAATGCTTCTGTCGTACAGAGCAATGCGCATTCCATGGAAGTAAGGATGACTGGTTTGTGTAAGAAAGAAGTCTCTGCCGACTGCTTTAAGGTGTCTAAAGATACTCCTGATTTTTACGGCAAACAATCTTCCGACGATTTGCAGGAGCTATTAGCCTCTAAAAAAGTTTCCTTTGAAGAGTTATCAAGCAAGAGTATTACTTACGATGCCGAAAAAAGTGAGAAGTTCAAGGTAGATTGGAGCAGGCTCGATGCTAAAATAGTACAACTCATAAGAGATTCCCAAGACGACAAGCTTCTATCAAAGATGAACGCTGGATATTTACCTTGGCTATAAAACAGACAAATGAGTTATATTTTAAGTGCTCATTAAAACCAAAAAACTAACTTAGAACATTTTACTCTAGTTCCTTTAACCTTGCGTCAAGTTGTGCCTCCCACTGATGCATAATTTTCACAGATGGTTTAAGGATATTTGAATACAGAAATTGAGAGCCATTAAGAAACTGGCACCATCCTAGAAACAGCATTTTTATTAAAAAATATCCTCTTGCCGCTCCTGAAAAAACACTGTCTGGCTGTAATACAGATGTCTCTAAAACGAAAAATCCACCAAAAACTGTCCAATAAGTTAACCACTTGGTGTCATCATCCTTTTGTGGAGATTCTATAGCTTTAAGAGAGCGATATACAGGATAAGATATTCCTAAAAGGTTGGTGGTGAAAATCCCAAGAAATTTGATGTTGAACGAAATTAGAGTTAGCACGATAGCAAGCACAGTCAACATACCAGCCCATACTTCAGCAGAAAGAGGAGATCGATCCTCTAGATTAAGGAGAAAGTCAAATTTCCTCACATTCTTACGAATTTCTATAAGTTGCTCAATGATTTCTGTTTTATCCAGTGTTTTAGTTAGCTCTTGCTTTTCAGCGTAATCTTCGTTCGGTTCCATTTCAATCTAAAATGATGTAGACTGCTCTAATTTTGGGTAATTTCCCCATGTGTTAGTGCCTCCTTTTGCAGACAGCTTGAACTAGAAAAGGTTCTTCAAATATAGCATATTGTATATTATCACAGATTTTGATATATTCATCTTCCTGCATCTTCTATGAACCTGCTCTATGTTTCAGCTTTTAGTTAGATGGAGCAGCTGTCTAGGGAATTAACAAAGTTTACCTATTAAGCTAAGTTCTACGGTGGAAGTCTGGCACTACGAATATTTTATAGCCGTCTTTGGTATATTCTTCATAGTAGCTCTTTATCCCTTCTTTTGAATCTTTCAACTTTTAAACCGGCGATTTCTTCTGATTATATTTGATAGAAACAATAATATTACATGTGATTGAATGCAAGAGCGAAACTAAATGAAGGCAAATACAAATGATCAAAAGAGAAAGAGCGGATGTTTTCCCGGTTAGGGTCTGCAAAATAATAATTAACACCCTTATTATACTGTTTTTTGACTGAAATATTTATTTTGAACATAAACTGTGACATATGGATGATAAATCTAGAAAGGTAGTGAATGCAGTTGTTCTGGGCATACTCCGCTAGAATTGTTATTACTTAATGAAGTCTGCTCCATTTTGATAAGATAATGTAACCGTTCATCCTTGAAGTTTTTCTTAAGCTAGTTTTTGTTAGATTAGCTATCTAAGTTCTGATTTAAGGAAGGTAGTTGCTCTAGTCATTGATGCTTCATGGATGATCTTCGAATATGGTGTATATGCAGAGAGCAAACAAGCGCAAGTGCTGGATGGGTACGAGTGGTTGATTGGTTTATATACGTGGTGGTGGAAGTCTTTCTGATCAGATATGCACAAGCATATAGCTTTTTTCACGAGCTCTTTATACTTATAAACAAGTTGTCACATTCAAGGGGGTGGTTTTCCTTAGCAGTTATCAAGTTACGTGATTAGAATGAGCTTATTTGTGTTTTCCTTCAGTTTGAGATTTCATAATTTTAGTATAATTAGTGTGGTATATGTTTCGTATATTTCTCGCTAATATATTCTGTTGGGTTTTGTTTAACTACCTGTAAATCTAGGTAGTAAGAATGAGACAAGATGTAACGGTTTTCGATAAGTGTAAACTTAGAGATTTCAAGATGATTAATATTTGTCGAAACCAATTTGGTTAAAAAGCATGAAGCATCTTATTGAGTAGAAAATACTTAATCACATTCTGATAAACCTCTCTCTTAAAAGCTTTTCCTATATTTCTAGACTCTCTGTTGCTAAAAGTTTGACTTTACCTGTGTCTTTAGTTAGAGATATGCTTCACGTTTCATGAACTACGTAACTAGTTTGTTAACCCTTTCTTATTGTTACACTGGATTAAAATGTTTGGTAGAGAAGTCTTCCGACGATGCAAAATTTTGAGATTTTTATTTAGAAATTCAGGACTCGGAAAACTTGAGGATTCTGGCATTCACTAAACTTTGTTGGAACTGTACTTACATTCCATTTGCCTGCAACCAGATTACATAACTCTAAACATGATCCAATTTATTACCCACCAGCTTTTCTAGTCCTTGATAATTGATATCAAGAGTCTACATTAAGTATTTCATATTCTTGGCTTAAAATCCTAATTTACTTCGGAGCTTCATCGTTAAATTTCACTGAAGCTTTAATTCTGTGACCAAGACTTGTAGCAACCCTCAAGAATTTATTCTTAAGAATCTTAAATAATGCTATTTCTAGAACTCTTATTGAGAAAACTGTTAAATGCATATCTATGGATGTTCTCCACTTGGTTAGAAAGAATTTGGGCATTGAGTATTGGCTCGAAAAAGGCATTAAGAAATTCACATCAAATCGTTATCATGCTCTGATTTCGCTCCTTTCATGAGACACTTTGCAAAGTATAAAGCATTTTTTTTGCAATTCTCAGCCAAGTTTCCATGAAATTCTCTGTTGAGAACCCATTACGAGTGGTTTGCACAAACCGACGTTAGGAAACAACATCAGCTCAGTTACTAGTGTCGCTTCATGATTTATCCACTATATGGTAAACTTAAAGAAGAACAGATTTTTTTATCATAGAAATAACGATGAGAATTCTTAGTTTGTCGTGCAGTTATTAATTTCAACTGTGCATTACTGGAAGTCTACATAGACATTTTAGAAAACTAGTTTTACTGGCATAGTTTTGGTCAGCATGAAAACTCTCCATCTGCATAAACTGCTTCTAGCATTGGATACAAATAGGAATTATATAAATAAAACTTCCTTACTCTTTTTTAGCTTTTACCAATACTCTTTGTAGTTATATTACTAATATGGAGAAAAAAAAAGACAAATTCAGTGCGTGTATATGCACTTAATCGCGACATTTCAATAATAAAAAATCCGTGCAACATGATGTATATAGTCATAGGGAAGAATCTTAGCATTAACCTTTGTGCTTTATTTCTGAAGAAGGTTCAATGCCCACTTTAGTTCTAGAAGGGTTAGCACGTAATGCCACTAGTTCGGCGTTCACACTGGTCTATTAAGGGGCCGGGGAATCGTCTTCGTTACCAGTAACAGGAGATTTGTAATGTTGCCAGTTTCACAGTAGCGTAAAAAAACTCCTCCCATTTTCTTGTAAAGACAGTCAAACCTCCTGTTAAATCTTGAGTACTATTATAGCCTATTGTAACATGCTTAAATGATAAGTAAATCAACCGAGGACATGAAGAAACATGTTAATAATTAATTTTCCTAAGCGAGGACTACGTTATAGAAAATAGATATATGCACATGAGAAAAGTTACATTCAACTGGATACCATTTTCTATCCATAAATTCAATCATCGCCACATGTGGAGACCTAACCAATGCTTCTACAATAGAATTTATAAGCTGTCACAGAAATCCCAAAAAGTTCTAGCATTAGCATAACAGCTCTTTTCAGGCCCCTGAAAGCATTGCTTAATTAAAGTCACTAATTCTAAATCACTTAGAAGCAAAGGAAAGTTTTGACTTTAAAGTGCCAAAGTACCTGGAACCTTTAAGTGCTAATCCATGAAATCTCATATATCACTAGTATTACTCCCGCACTGAAGCAAATACCGGGTACAGCACAGGATGGAACACTGAAAATCTGGTCCCAATAGACCTATAAGCTCCATGTTGTATCACAGAATCATGGAGCAAGTGAAGCCCACCAACCCAGCTCTTATCACCTTAAAGTCTTCTTAAGAACTTGACTCTAAATTTTGGGGATAGAACTCTCTTATATAGCACCCCATTTCAAACTGAACAAAATGATTATACCTGAAACGTCTTGTACAGAAAAGGGGTGCTTGGGTGCACTTCGATCTTTTTCCATATCTGCTACATGCACCTTTGCAGAATCTCATTTCAGCTGAAATGGTGGATTAAATGAGTGGCTACTAAGATTTAGTTCCCAGAATATTGCGGCATTAGTGAAAATTTCAAGTTGAACTTGCTTTGAAGAAATAAAGGTACAAAAATGCCTAAACGGGATGAAAACCAGGTATTGCATTTTTTCATAGAATACATGTGACAAGAATAGTTCTATAGATTTTTCTGCAAAACTTAATATACTGTAGTCTAAGGTCATAAATAGATCTGAACTTGGCTAAACAAGTTTTACTTTGCTGGTAAATTAACTAATTTATAGGACGCATACTTTTTCTAGTTTAATTTAAAAACATTTCTAAGGAAACAGAGCACCGATAATGAAACCAATCCTGAGCCACACACATACAAGGACACGATAAAATGATGTTGAAGCTGTTAATTTTTGAAGATGCATTTGAACCACTGTTTTTAATTCATTCGTTCTAATAACATGGTAAGAAACACACTTTTGCGTTATTAGTTTTCTCCCATATATGAACCTCCGACTACATAAAATAATAGTGGGTCCCAATTAACACAAGGCCCCTGTGGATCACTTCACTCTAGGTTTTTTCGAATTTCCTTTCCCGATTTCATTCAAGAAGCCAGATACCTTGGCATCAACATCCATGGCTCGCTTAATTCCGCCATTTTTATTATCTCTATTGATAAAATATTGCTTCCATTCAGTTTGGTTATTCTCGAAAAGCAACATCTTGGTGTGATTAACCAAGTATGAACCATAGCGTGAAGCGACTAACTTAGTCTTATTTTCTTTTAACTGATTCACTATCTTTGCCTTATACCCAATTGGAATGGTATCAAAACACTTCCTGATTACATGCCATCCAAACTTGTCTACAGAGAAAGACGTTATCATGTCTTCATCAAGAAGTCTCTTTGTCAGCTTTTTTTTTACTTTTTTCAAAGACAGATCACAATTATCTAGATCAAAGATAGGTTCAAGAATTTCCTTGCCGCCAACTGGGTCGCAACCAAGAATCTTTAATCTGTTTTTCTGCAGATTCAATAGTTCTCCGAATATTGGGGATACTATTGCATATGGGAACCTAACTAGCAATCCACATATGTAAGAACCCATAACACTGACTTTCAGGCTCACGTTATCTTTTGTGTCCTTATCTTGTGAAACATTCTTCTTGTTTGCTGTTTCAAAAACTAAAATTTCAAAGGCATGCATGCCCTCCTTATATTTTTCCGAATATACCGTGTTCAAACCTTTGTTCAAAGAATAGATAGCCTTCTCTTGTAGTAAAATTATACTAGGAGCCTCTGTCGGCAGAGAGCTAAGTAGTAGAAGTTGATTCAGATATTTGTATATAACTCCAAAGTTGTATCTGATTAAACTTTCTTCAACTGAGGTTAACACTTCTTCAAAAAATACTTCTAGTAGCTCATTATTATCCATCCTTTCGATAGACCTTTGAACCAGAAAGTTTGTAATGTTACCCTCTGCCAACTCTCGAATATTTCCTTTTAAACACTTGTTAAAAAACAGTTCAAATTGATTTCTTTCGGAAAAGGAAACAAGGATTTCCAAAGTGTGCGATGCTATCCTGCTTCTACTCAAGTTTTGAAAGTTCTTTTTTAAAACATCTTCATCTGACTCAAGGGACAGTATTTTTGAGCTTAGCGTATTCCATGCTCTTGAGTTGTTCTTCTTTTTATTCTTTCTTGTAGCTGAAGTCTTCTCAAGAAGAATTTGAAGAACAGGAGAAGCAGCTTCGTTATACAAAATATCTTCAATTTCCTTCTTATCAAAGCGTGAGAAAACCACAAGACTCTTTTCAAGACATTTCTGAAATGCTTCCCTTCTTTTCCCCTCTTGTTTCGCCCCTTTTATATACAGTAGTTGAACATTTAATTTTTTCCTTTTTTTAGTCTTTTCAAGTTCTCCAGAGAATAACAACAACATTGACCTCAACACGTGTGTAGCACAATTATCGTTTAGCATATTCCACAAATCTTGCTCTAAAATTTCTTGCATTAAAAACGTTAATAGGTTTTCTAACGGTTCAAAGTTTCCTTCGTGTTCTGTTATTAAAATATGAACCGTTAAAAGATAATTCTCGAAGACATGTGAAGAAAAACGATTATACGCAAGATATCCAAAATAAGGAGAAATGTGCTTCAGAAACTGGCACAAAATTTGAGAAAGTACTGAGGTAGTAATCTCAACGATGACTTGATGTTTTTGAAGTTGGAAGAATATTCTATCAAGTGCATAGCTTGTTCTTTTTATGGAAGAAAGCGATGCCTCTTTTTTCTCAATTTCATTAAAAAAGTTCTTCAACAGCATGGCCTTTTCTTTGTCCTTTAAATCAGATGCTAGAGATCCTTCAATGGTTGTGACATATGAGATTAATTCTTCATCTGGTTTTCTTGGTTTCAAGGCATCCAAGCTAAGTAATTCTTCTGGTTCTGACGTTTTGCCCTGTGGTTCTGAGCTATCCGTTTGCTTCTCTTCCATTTTTTCTAGTATGGCCAAAATGAACATACTGGCCATATTGAACAGTTGTTATAAGAATATCCAGAAGTCTAACTCTTGAAAGATATACGTAAAATAGTTTATCTTCGGTTCATTATCCCACTCAGGGGGAGTTAATTCAAAAAATGTTTACAAGATTTAATAAACAAAATCCCGGGATTAGAAGTGGGAAAGTTTAAAACAGAACAGTTCCAGATAAATCCACGAAACATTGTCCTTTCTGAGTAGGAGTTCAAACGGGGGTAACTGAAATTAAAATAAAACAAGAAGCAAACATAAATAGAACCTGAAGCTAAAATGAACTCTATAGTAACTGCAGATCCTACTACTACCAAAAAGGCTGAAGTACAGAAAGAAATTGAGCTAGTTGAACTTTCAAGAGATGGCGCAGGGGAAGATTTCAGTGAAACTTATATAGTGTATAAAACGCGTTGGGGAATGTTGGCATTGTATTGTTGCTCAATCATTGTAAACAGCTTTCAAGCCGGTCGTTTTGCGCCATTGGCACAAGAGTTTGCTGAGTACTTTAACACAACAAATGAAGTAAACTTGCCAGACGACTTAGGAGTGGATTTCTTGACAGTCAGCTCCAGTTTTTTCTCAATTGGTTTATATCCTATTGCAGGCTTCTTGGTTTCAAAGTTTGGACTGTATATGATGTCACTAGGTTCTGCTCTCTTGGCAGTTTCTGGATGGTGGTACTATTTTTCCCCACCTATTATCTCTTTCTACGTTGTTGGTAAGGTTTTTGCATCCGCCGGAAGTGCACTGGTACAAAGCTCTTTACTCAGACTGGCTGGTCATTGGTTCGCACCCTCTCAAAGAGCTACTGCAATTGCCATTGGAGGGGTGTTTCTTCCAATTGGCGGGGCAATGATATTCGTAACAGCTCCTATGTTTAAGACTGGTGAGGAGTTAATTAACCTAGATCTCAAGAGCTGCAAAAGTGATTTCTCCGATAGTTTCAACTTTAGTGAAGCTGAAATTGACATAGACACAGGTGAAGCGTTATGTAATGAGCTTGCAGAAGAAAAATTTTGTTGCTACTCACCCACCGATATTGATGGGCTGAATCTTGTTTGTGCTGTGTTGACCTCAGTGATGGCGTTAATCAACTTGTTTTTTATTCGTGATACCCCGAAAACACCTGCTGGACCAACTGGTAGAAAAAAGAAAGGTCTTGGATTAATTGAAAGTTTGAAAATGCTGTTCAGTCACAGGAATTACATCACGATGTGCTTCGCTGATCTTTTTACTTCAGGACCTCTATATGTGGTATTTGCTAGTATTTCTCGTGTAACACCTCCGTCAGTTTCTGACTATGCAAGTACAGTTGGAGCAATTGCAGTAGTCATGGGAATTCCTGCTGCAATTGTTGTTGCTAAATGTTTGTCGAAGAAAAAGAAATACTATGAGTTTTGTCTTAGTGGATATGTTCTTGGTTTTACAGCGTTCTTGGGTGCATCAATTTGTTTGTCTATTGGTACAGATATTGCAGATTATATTTTTCTACTATTTTTCATGGGATCTATATCAATCCTTGCAGTTTTTCTAGTGAGTGCATTTGAGCTCAAGACCGAATATGTATATGATCATGAAGTAGCTCTGCACGGTCATGTTGTAGCCTTAGACAAGCTTCTTGGGGCTGTGTCTAACGTAGTTTTTGTTTTTTCATTTCCCCCAGAAAGATTCGAAGGTGGATTCATTTCCGGAAGAGAGTTTACCTTTTACATCTGCTCTATTTCGGTGTTAATTCCTGTTCTTCTTATGACATTCATGAAGGACAAGAGGTTATACTTGAGGCAGATCTATGAAGCCAAGATGGTACGTGCATAGGAGCTTTTTTCCTTTATTGCTGGTTATATGGCAAACTTGCAACCTGTTAAGTTTCTTTTCGTAGTTTTAATATTTTGTTTGTCATTGAGGTTTTTGCTTTTGCTAACCGTTAATCCCTGATAATTAATTTTTAATTAATTTCAAATTCAAGATCTTTCTTGTTTTCAAAGTGACAATAAGAAAAAGCATTGCCTACGAGTAGAGGTGATGAGTTAGAAAAAATCCTCATAGAGGAAATTAAGATCCTCAGACTCAAACATCCGCAAAGCTAACTCTCCGAGATTTGAGGACCCTAGAATAATAGTTAAGAGAATCCAAGTCCTGATTGAGGAACTCATTGAGGATCCTCAATTCCTGAATAAATTCCTCACTCGATGTGGTATCAAGACTCACTCTGTCACTAGAAAAATTCCTCAATACCCTAAGTGATTCCTCAATGAGGACTCTTTCTGCATCTCTAATTACAACTGCCAACAACCCTATCTTCGCTCATTCTCAGCAATTTCATCGAGTGTTTGTTCTATTATTGAACTTACACACTCGCATTCTAGCAGAAAAGATATTTCAGTACAATACGTTTGTGCAGCGGTTTGGCCTGTCATATCTGTGCTCATAGTCGCAATCAGTTAGACTCAAGTGATGGAATGCTTTGACTATTAGAGAAAATAGTGAAAGAGAAGGGTGTAGCTAATGAAGACTGGAAAGTTGATAAAAGCTCATCTGAGTACTTCAAGGTTTAAAGCTTCTTTTCTTCAATGCTGAGTTAATTATTATTGGGTTGTAGCGGAAGATTAAGGTTACTGGAACATCCTGTAACTATTTTCCTAAGCTAAAAGTCACCTTCCAAAGAAACCCGATTTTTCTGGTCTCATCGACACTTTAATTAAATAGGTCATGCATTTTTCTGTGTCTTTCCTTACTTTAAATTGAAATTTGAGGAGGCGGACGTTTAGTTAGACTTACTGCTACAAGATTCATTACAGTCTAATCTAGGTTAGAGATCTGTTTCTGACTGAGCATCAGGCCAAGATTTCTCATTAAATAATAGTACAGGTAGTGCTTTCTTTGTTTTCAACATCTTCTGATGCGCAATGAAACTAAAAAAGCTTAATTCTTTATATATAACTGATGTTTTTATTAATACAACTATCACAATTTATGCTACTACACCTTCATAAGGCCCCCTAACATATTTTTCATTTAAATGTGTGTAGCTAAACTCAAAAATTTTTTAAAAATGCATTATAAAAAAGAAATATTTAGTTTAGTGTTTTCTTGTACTTTATTGTATTTTTGATTCTTTTTGTTATGATAAATGGTCTATTTAGACCGTATAAGCAAAATGCATTAGAGTTAAGACGATCCAGTAAATACCCTTAATCCAAAATCATAACTAAAGATTTTCTACCCAGGTCAGCATTATCAAGCTGGAGTTTACAAAAGTCATCATAAGAGTAACCATTGCTAACTTGTTATACTACATTGGGTTTTCGAAGACTTTGTTAAGCATCTCAGTACTTGATTCTCATAGAAAGTACTTGAAATATCACTCGTTCTGTGGTTGAGAGAACTTAGTACTAAGTACTATGATGTCAAGCTGGTTATACATCAGAACAACTACCCCAAGCTTCCAAATTATAAGAAAGCTAGTACAAGCTTTAGCAACTCTTGGAGAATCTTTAATCGGCGGCCGTACCACCTGTAAGGGTCTTTCAAGAAGAGAAGAAATAGATAAATGGAACTGCTGATCAGAAAATGAAACCATTTTTTTACTAATTCAGTCTATGTAGGTTCTAAACATATCTGCTCTCAATTTCTCTGTTTAGTGTATCAAGGTTGGATTCTTTTTCTCACCTTTCACCAGAACACGTCATCAGTTTCTTCCGGCTATACCAGATATCCAACAGAACATTACCCGGCAACTTCACCCGAAAAAATGCTTAAAGAACAATAATTCGGAGCGCTGGTAATACTAAAAAACTAATTTTCTAAACAAAATATCTTTCCAAATTGATACAAGAAGAGGTTAAACTAAATTTGCATGCACTATATTTTTCTTAAAAGTTTCTTTTGAGGTTTTCTTTTCCACGATTCAATTGGTTGTTAGTGGTACGACGTCAGTATTTATTGATATTTAATAGATAACCTCTTGCAGCTTTCCCGATTGATTTATTCTGATAAATGTATAACTAAATTGACGGAGCACTCAGAATTGTTGATTATCAGAATACAACCAGAATTAATTCATAGAAGTATAAATCAAGAGTTCATTATAGAAAACCAGAACTAGAATAATATATATTTTGAACTTTTGCCAATCCCTTACTCTCCCTGATAAGAACTACATACATTGTCCAAGAAAAAGTTAAGGTGATAGTCCTGGAAATCTCTAGACCACTCTGTTTACTCATATGGCAGTGAAAAACCATAGTAACGTACATATAACAGCTGGAAAATACCAAACATCTATGTGCAAAATTCTCTGGACATATATTTCCGTAAAGTGAGGTCATTCCGTATAGAGAATTCACTTTTAAGTAATACATACCTCAATTAAATATTTTTGAAGGTACCAGATCGAGAACCTCTTAGAATTAATACCTGTACAGTATATAAACTACTCCCAAGGTTCTTGCTGGAATATTTTTACGCCAGGTAAACCAGAATATCAAAAGCTGTCAAGTGCCAATAAATAGCTCCGGTTCTTTCACGATGAATGACCACTCAGACTTGCATTAACTTCTATATTCCTCAACTGGACATAATGCCAAAAATAATGCATAGATTATGCTCAACGAATAAAGGATTTTTTTTGAACATATTGTGCCGAAGCTAAATTACACAAAATTTTCACCCATTTCATTCAGTCAGATATTTAAAATAAATCGGTTTATTAGAAAATCTATCCTCATAAGAGCTAGAAGATCTTTCTTGACTTGATATAGAACATATTACATTTAAATTTTGAAATGTTAATTTACGCTGATTCTCTGGGAAACAATTATGTGTATATTTAACTGCGACATTTTTACTCTTTTTGCAATTTGTGTATTCTGGTCATATACACAGGTCTAGGTAAAAAGTTGCTACTTATCATTAACTAACTGTGTCTGAGATTAATGTCCAGCCAAACCATATCCTGCTATATTTTAATTCCACAGATTTTTATTATGATTTCAACCCTGCTTCCTAAACATCAGTCTACAGATACTATTACTCATGTATAATAACACCCTTTGTATTATGCTCTGAGTATAGTTAACGCGTTCTTTCTTAGGACAGCTACCAGTTACTTAGTTCAGAAATTAGGTTAACTCATATATATTTATATAGCAGAGACTAAGAAAATAATAAAAAAAGGTACGGCCTTAGGTTCACTGAGTAGACATTACTTATTCAAGCACTACTATGGGGATCTCAGAATATAATTAAGCAGTGAGTACTTTCTAAAATATTTCATAAATTATTAAAAGACTGGTGACTTTATCTTTAACAGTATCATAACTAAAAAAAAGATAAATTGTTCATTAGAAACTTAGTTGTGTAAATTCTAAATCCATCGCTCAAGCGTTTATATCTGTAATCACCCTTAGGAACTGTGCTAGGCAAACTACAAAACTCGCAACACCAATGAGAGATCTCACAATAACTTCAACATTTTCCATGGGTGTTGGAACTTAAACTTCGTCCAAAACTCATACCCTTAGGGTCTTGCCCTATGAAAATCACACAAGTCGCAATTATTTAATCAGAAAGAAGTTCCAAGCATGAGGTAAAATCTACAAAAACTTCAAATCACCCAAGTTGCCTCTGCATTCTGGTTAGCTACAGAACACAATGAAAGAAAAGAAAGAAAAAATGGTACTACAGATTGCCATGTAGCAATCAAACGATTACCATTGCTTCACACACGGTTGAAAATGCTTTGAGCAAAATCAGAAATATTTTCGCCATGCATAAACCATCTATAAGATTACTGGATACATCATCAATCCACCGCTTGATTTGTTGAGCTTAATGAGATGTATAAACTAAGTCATACGCATAAGTCCAAATTTTTTGCATAGGGATAAAAGTAAAACTCAGAATCCCCCAAAAAATATAAATCTACTCCTAGATGCAGTAGTGGAGGCATTTGATCTTGAGAGGTCTAAGATGCTCTAGAAATTTTGATAAGAAGATGTCATCGATAAGTTAATGGTACGGGTATAGCATTGCCACGTATAAAGATATGATTTCAGACTTAGTAATATGTTGAAGCAGGTAAAAAACCTTAACAAACAAGCAGAGCTTTCCGCTAAATTTAAAAAAAATCACTAATTGAAACAAAAACTAAATACCATATTCAAATGTTTTTTCCAGTAATTTGAGTTAACATTAGTGATCAGATGGCTATCTAATCAGGTGATATGTATTAGAAAAACTCTAGCAAACTGCACTGCTTCACTGTAGCCCCTGATTTAGCATAAATCCTTGACATTATTCATAGCCTAGCAATTCAGTCCATACTGCACAGCTTACAAATATCTTCTTCCAAAAATTTGAACATAAAACTCTTAGAAGAAATAGATGCTTAGTAGCGGACGTTATCTTCAAGTTGACAGTTTTCATTATACTCGCTTTATGTCTTATGGGTTTAATGGGGATAGAAGATTTGGTTAGCCATTTTGTATCTGAGCAGATAACTCGCATTGATTTATAAAAAAAACTAAAATTTATGCCAGTTACTTTGTTGCCCTCGACATAATCTTCATGACGAACAAGATGATACAACAAAACTTACAATACTTTTCAATTAGTTACTCTCTTTCTAGAGACGCGGGTCTATGATCCTTTAAATTTTACCTGTATTCCTTTCAAGAAGAAATCAATAGTATAAACTATACCACATTATTAAGAACACTTGGAATATATTTTGAGATGATATAACCATCTGGTTTTGATGCTGGTTCGCCTCGAACCATGACAAATGTATATTAGAAACCTGCTTGATAGCATTGTAGGGCCTGAGAAATAGCCTGAATTTCAGATAAGTTCCATCTGGATAGTAGTTAGATGGGTATAACATCAAAAACTTGAAGTTCCAAGAAACCCTCCATCGAAAAGATGGTACAGTTTTCTCAGCTAGTGACTGAATCAAAAAGTATTATAACGTCCATGATGCAAAGTGAATCTAAGCACGATTTTTTTTAAATTGATAATTTTCAATTAACTGTTCGAGAAGACAAATAATTTTTAGCAATTGTTGCTTTATTCTATCTAAAGTAGTCGATGACTACGGTAAATGCTGCTGTGAGAGCAATGTTCCCTAATCTCTTCAACCCCATAGAGTTATAGACTGCTGTCGACCAACAAGTTGCAATTTCCAAAGCTTTGCTCACAACAAGGTTATAATGTTTCGACAACTGGTATGGTAGTTGTACTGTTTTGACCCTTATCGCTAATGCAGCTTTAATCTATGAGATATGAGTAATAGAGTTAATCTTGTTGAAGCCTATGTATCTCTCTCTGATGAAAAAAAAACATCAAGCTCGATATAAAATCTAAATCAAATTAACTGTGATTTCATAGAAGCTTTCTTCAACTTCGCCCCCCCTTCTCTAATAAATACGTATGGTGTTTAATGCTTACCAAAATTTTATCTGTTTCTCGAGTCAAAAGAAAGGCCGATTCCTATTGGGACATGTTTCAATATTGGTTTTTAGACTGCTTAGTATGAGCGAACAGATCTAGAGTCTTGTGAAGTCCTAGTTACTAAACTTTAGGTACAAAGTGCATTTAGGTTCTACTTTCTGTTTCCAGTGTTAGAACTAAAAGTATCGGTAATAAAAATAAGCTTCTGTAGCATAAGCAATACTCATTTATATATTCTTCTCATCCACAAAGGTCTTGGAAGTCTAGAACAAGAACAAAACATGGCAGAATTTTTGCTCCTGTGAAACATCTCTAAAAACTTATTTCTAGGGCTGTTCATAAGTGGTTAAGGGAAACTTTGGTATTAATAATGTGGGTTGACAGAAATGTGGAAAAGAATTTTCCATCTGTTGCTTGTGTGCTGAGTTACCTTCTTTTCTTATTAACCGTACTTACTTGTTCTACATAATTTCAATTTTGCTCTCAACTGAGAGGGTCAATTATAATATCTCAAAAAAGTTCCTGACACAAGTTACTTCAAGTTTATTTACATATCTTCAGTTTTGTTGCGAGGACTATAACCAGAAACTCGTTTGTATAGACAGACAACATCACATTTTTGCTCATTCAGAAAACTAGAGTCTTAAAATCTGCTTCATGCCGTACGAGAACTTTAAAACGAGTTTTCAAAACGAATTCTGATGGCCTTGTGAAATATATGAATGAAAACATGCTGACCCCACTAGATTAAAATTATTTTTTCTCATTAGTTCGAAAAGCTTGGGTAATAAGGCTGGCTCAGATGCAAAACAAATATTTTTTTTTTGCAGTCTTTGCTTGAGATATTCTGGGCTGAATAATAATTGGCAAATTAAAGCTTAAAAAAGTTTCACATAGTATTAAGGATTCAGAGTATAACAATTTTATTTAGACAGGTATTGCGAAAATTTTGCACTGTGGGGCAGCTAAACCAACTTATTATTTTGCAAGGCAAGTTTGTAACAACATCAAATAGCTTCTTAAGTAGTTGTGAACAAAGTCAATATGTGCAACATAGTGGAAAGAGCAAAGAAACAAAATACTTGCCACTAATTCGAAATGAAATTGTGGATAGAACTTGAAACCGACGAGAATCAAGCTTTTTCTCTTAACTGCATTGTTGTCTAGAGGAGGGATTTGATTTTTTGATAACTTATCAATAAGATATTTCCTCACATTTTTCTTATTGATTGAATCTAATAGTTCCCAAATCATTTTGATTGATTATTGTTAATCAAATATTAACCAATATTAAATTAGGTCAATAGTACTTGTGCCAAGAGGTCAAAAATGTATATTTCATGTTGCCACCGTATAGAATTCTCCTAAACACGGGCATATGACTAAAGTTTCTTAACGTTGGACATTTATTTTACCGTACCAAGCTTTTTCGCAAAAAACTGTACCGATGAAATAACATAACAGGGTCTTGTCATGTTACCGCGGTATAGTGTTTCGTTAAGAAACACAGCATATCAACCTACTGCAATATATTACTGGTTATTCCCAGGCTATATGGCCTTTTTACATGGATTTTCGTACGGTGCATAAGTAAAATATATGTTGCTGGGCCGCTTGGTCCAAGTTCATGTGCCCCCATTAATTATTGATAATCAAAATAAATTCAGAATCATTTCATAAAAATCAAAATCCAAATTCTTTCATTGATAATCAGAAACAAAATGATTATCAAATAAATGTTGATAATTTTTATCAAATCCCATCCCTACTGGTGTCTCAACAAATTTAACAAGAAGTTTAACGAGCATTATTGTATGGTATTTGTTTACTGTTCGTTGTCTTCTTAGTTTCTTGATTGCTTCGTGTCTCCATAGAAACCTGTAAGAGTATTCTTAAGTTCTTTTACTCTTTTTATGTTTTGAGAAGGAGGGCAGTGTCTGCCTCGTGTTTATCTACTGTAGATTCTCGGTTTTCCTATGCAATTCTTTCTTTGTTCTTGAATCTGTTCAGGCTTTATGCTCTTAGCCTCCAGTTTGTTTATAAGTGTGCTACTTCAGAAATAAACGGCCGAAAATCGATGCTCAAGGGATTATAACTGGATTGGTAGTGTCATAACGTTATGTACAATGCAATGTTTCTAGAATATATATTTGAACCAGTTAATGCTAAAGAAAAAGAGTTCATTATGTTAACGTTAACATTGTTTCATTACTGACTGTTTGATGTATCGGCCAATATTTCAGCGCTGTCCGATTGTGTCACAAATATAAATTAACTGAAACAAAAAACAGACAAAATAACAAGAAAGCTCTGAAACAATGCCAAGCTTTGGAAAGAAAATCCCTGTCCAGCAGGTATTGCAAAATATGAACAACAAACTAAAGATTGTTATATCTGGTGATGGTAAATAAAATAAATTAATAATAACCTCCCCTAGCTTCTCCTCGCTCCCTTTTTCGATTTACCAACTTTTCTTACTTTGTAGGTGCAGTAGGCAAAACTTGTGTTCTTATGGGATATGCATTAAAAGTTTTTCCAGCAGAATATGTTCCAACAGGTATTTTTTACTCTATTATTAACTCATAATAGTATTTGATAATTATCACCTACAAGTAAAGATTGAAGACAGACCGTAAATGTTTTCCCCTTAGATTACTTTCTTAGGGTAGCAGTAGAAATTGTAGATACTGCAGGACAAGAAGAGTTTCGTCAGATAAGACAATTGGGATATCAAGGCGCAGATGTTTTAATTTTATGCTATTCTGTATCAAATCCAGCAAGTTTTGAAAATCTTGGTACGAATTGGATACCTGAGATTAGACAAAGCAAAGCAAATGAAGAAACACCTTTGGTTATTGCTGGAACGAAAGCAGATTTGAGAAACCAAAGCGCAGATTATACTGGACCTTTTGTAAGTTTAAGTGAAGCGAAGAAATTAGCAAAAAAATATAAAGCAGCAGGTCCTTTGGAATGTTCAGCGTTGGCAAATTATAAACTTGGGGATTTGTTTAATTTAGCTATAAAGAAAGCAATTTCGGATAGACAAAAAGTAGGTGGTTGTTCATTATTTTAGAGTTGCCATTTTGTTTTTATGCACCATAAGGAAAAAAGGACCAACTTAATCTGTGATAATTTACCTTTTTACATTTCGTCAATTTACAAAAGAATATTTATAGCCTGCTCTACATTTCCATTAGTCTGTTCTAGTACTTGTTTAGCAGTAGCTTTAGTTACATCTGGCAAACCTAGATCCATAATCTGTTTAATTTCACCTTCATAACTTGTTCTAGAAATTTTTGGTGGTTTAGAATCCTGATGAAGATATTTTAAAGCTTCAAGAAACTTTTCATCCTCTGTTTGGTTTCCTAAAGCTTCACATAAAGCATAGCTCATATAAATTTTATTCTTCTCTTGAAGAGAGATTAAAGTATTCATCACCGAATCAGAATCTAATACTTGATGAAGATAACTTGCTGCAACAACAATACTTTCATTATTCCCACTTCGTGAAATAATCAATATTTTAGAAGTTTGTTCATCTGAAAGAGAAAATAAAATTCCAATGGCTTCTTCTACAAAATTGAGCTCACTCTTTACACTTCCTGGCTCTCTAAAAACTTCATACGCAAGACTTTTCTCTTCACTATTAAAAATTTCAGGGTCAATTTTTTTCTTTCCATTCTTTACATTAACTATCAAAATTGAAGTAAACTTCTCTGCTTCTATAAGATTCATATGCTTATCAACACAGTTAAAAGTACATGTAAAAATCTGGTTTGACTTTAATGAGTTTTTTGTCAAAGCAACCGGTTTTTCATCACCTAACTTTCCTTTCTTCAACTTTTGAAAAAGGTTTCTCATTGCTTGGTCAAAATTGGGCTGATTCTGCGGGGATTGGATATTTGAAGGATCATTGAAGGGAATAAAACCTCCTTGATTCATAACATTCTGTTGGAAATTTCTATACATCGGAGCTATCACTGTTCTTCCAATAGGCGTTGATAAAACTTGTTCAGGTAAGCTCAACACATAATATGGAATACTTTGAGCTCCATCCGTCAAAAACTGCACAACATCTTGGCTGAAGTTGTTGCAGTTGTTATTAAATAGATCATAAGCCTCTGCAGTATATTTATATTTGATAACATCTCGTTCGAGAAAATCAATTAAATCTCGTTGAGTTTTATTCGTTCTTCCAATAGTAACAACTCGATTCGGTGACATATTATATCTTGAACTCACAGTGTTTGGATGCGCTGCTTGTATCCCACCTCCATAAAAATATTCTAGGTTGAAAACAACAACTCCTGTATGCCATATCCCTTCTATCTGCATTCCCAATAAACCTGCAGAAAACGAACTTGCCATTCCACGACTTAAATCATACAAATGAACTTTTACTTCTTCCATTTCTGTGTGTTAACTGCAAACGGACAAATTCGTAACAATTTGACCGCATATGACGAGCTTACGAGAAAATATCCCGTCCCGTATTTTTAGCGTGTTCAAAGTAAAAACAATTAGAAAGACACGCAGCTTTGATAATTAATGTTTTCCTGTTGTACTCGTGCACACCACCAACTTTCTAAGTTAAGAGAACACTGACCCCTATCCTCCGTATAAGAAAACAACTCCACCATTTAATTTTTCTGTATGTACTCTTTCAACTCACTAACATTATGAAGCATGACTTCTGGCGTACTTCCCAGGGGTTTCGGATTACCTCTGGGGACGTTTCGTATCTTTGAAAATATGTATCGCTTGGTATGTATTAACGCTTAACTCGACAATATTATCTCTTTATATTACGCACGAAATGGAATTACCCCACTTCCTGCCTCCTTTTTCGTCCGAAACTAAAAGGATGGAGAAATTGTCAAAACGTTTGCACTGAAGCCCCTCTTAAGTTTAGTTTAACTCATAAGAGAATAAAAAATTGATCTTTCTGATGTATCGCCCTCACATTTTGTTTGTTTTGTAGACTTTTTTTTGTATTTCATGACGGTTTCAGTTTATAAATATTTGGGATATCTTAAAATTAGTAAAATATTGACATTTCTTTCAATTCATAACCATAGCTTAGATAATGTTTCAATATATGTCGCTCATCAATTTTTTCGTAGTTTATTTTATTTCCCTTCTGCTTATTTCATATAAGTTTCTTTCAGGCTTCAAAATGTGCCGGTCATCAACCCTTCTACAATTTGTGATTGATTTAAATATTACTGGATACTTCTTTCTATTTCGGAAATCTGTGTATTATTAAATGGAATTATCTATTTAAGTAAGCGGAGTATAGCACTCTGGAGTGCAAAATTCATAATCCAAAGAACACTCCAATGATTTTAGAAGAATGGGGGGACCGAATAAGCTGTCTTCTGAGTTGCTGCATCTCTGCTCTTAATTCACAATTTGTTTATTGTCTTGGAAAACTGTTTGGATGAAGAAGAATATATATGAAGGCAAGGCGAAGAACTGATAATAAGATAATAGATTGATGTGTATTTTAGATGTATAATAGAACCAAACACAAAACATGTCAGTTAATATGATGACTCCGCATGCTAGAAAGATTCCCTATTTGCAGAGCTGTTAATGTAGCTATTTGGAGACTCCATAAAATTGTTTATATACATCAGTCACTTTGGTGAATTAGAATTTAACATGCTCATATAAATGAGGAAAGTGATCATGGAACAATTCTTCTATGACTAAGTTCCTACCCCTAAACCAGATGATGAAATGAATGATTTAATTTTTGTATTAAGAAAATCATCAAAAATAAGTATATCATAAGAATAAATCAAGTAAGATAATTAAGATAATAACATCTTGCTAGTCAAGTTATGAAATTATAAATAAGGCTGTTCATGCATGTACTTGGCTCCATTGAAAACATGATAAGAATGCAAACCCAGGAACTATGTAATACAATAGCAACTATTTATTAGAACTTTTCAAATAAGTACCATCATTAATCGTTTGGTGTGGCACTCTATGTACAGCCTTAGAAAGTTCCTGGAAACCAATCATTATGTATGGGTAAAGCCTTTTTGGAACAATTCTCTTGAGATGAAAAACCTGTATCAAAGACTGTTATGACCTTAATAGCTGGTTCGCTTCTATCTAACTCAAGTAAAAAAGACGCACTATTCGCAAGCAATTATACAGAAGTTAATAATAAAAAAAAGAAAATATCCGTCCTCAAAAGAAATGGTTGCTTGAAAGCACCAACCCTATTAACAGTATTCTTGAACATTGGGAAAATAATTTTCGATTTAGTTTATGTAGATGGTGTATTATATGATTTAATTTCTGCCTCTTGATTTAATTGGAAAAACTACAACCATCTTCAGCACTCCATTGTCAACTTCAATGCCATATTGGGAAAAATGAGATTAGTAGGGTAAATCTTGTAAATAGTTCAAAGTACTGCTTCAAACAAAACTTGCTTAGTACTCTTTCGCGTAAAGTGCACATCTAACAGCATAGACAGCGCAGTGTATTGAGCAAGCAGCAAAGTCACAGTATTTATTTTATTAAAGCACAACAGCACTACTCTATGTTACAAAGTCTATCACATATTGGGTTTATTAAAACTATTCCTCTTGCCACCTCGCATTAATCTCCGCACAAAGTATTCCGAGTTATTTTGCTTCAGCTGCTTCCGACTCAATCGAGGCTCAAATGTCGGAGTTGAAAAATTTGCAGATGAGTCCTTTAGCCTTTTCTTTGCCCAATATCTATTTTTATGTATACCCGTAAAATGCTCAACATTCGTCAGTCTATCAAACACCTCACAGTCTTCCCATTTTCTAGGTTCGGCAGTTTTTTTTAGTCTTATACTTGGAGAACAATTTTCCCGAGCAAACTGCATATCTTGGACTGTAGTTTCTAAAGCTGCAAGGGTTCTCTCATCAACAGGATCGTGTTCAGAAGTTAACTTTCCACCAAAAGTCTTTCGCCTAGATTCATACATTCCAGTTGAATGCGCTGAAGATGTCCTTCTAAGTCTATTTTCATATGCTGCAGCTAATTGCGCCTTTAAACTTCTATTCTCTAGCTGAAGAAGGTTAATTTTTTCTTCTGCGCACATATCAACACTTTGAGTTGAGTTATCTCTGGTATCAATGGAATTTAATTTAGCTTTCATTTCTGCAAGTTGTTCATCTTTTAGCTGCATTTCCACTTCCAGTTTAAGGAGAAGATTTTCAAACTGTTGTTCCTTTACTATATCTCTTATAGCAAGAGCAGCACCAGCTTCTTCGATTGAGGGTGAGTTTACAACAGTTTGTTTCTTCGAAGTCATTTTTCGGTTTACTTTTTCCATTCGCCGTATAATTCTTTCCTTTTCTCTCAAGAGCCTTTGATAATTCTTAATGTCATCTTTCATTTTTTGTCGTTCTTTAATGTGCTGCTGAAGCGCTCTATTCAAAACTGCTTTCTTCTTTTCTTCTCTCTTGCTAGACACAACAACTTTTTGAGCTTCTCTTAGCCTTCTTTGTGTTGCAACAAGTTCCTTTGACTTTATTTTAAGAACACTTGTATCCTTCTTACTTCTCAATTCAACCCTTGTTTTTTCTTTTTCTAATGTAACCTTTTGTTTTTTCAATTGGGCAATTTCTCTACTTCTTTTTTTCATTTCTTCTCTATACTTTCTAGAGTTCTCTTCCAATTGTTTCTGATAAACAACTTTCTGTCTTTTCATTGCATCAATTTCTCTAGATAGCTTCTTCTCTTTTTCTTCCCACCTAAACTTCTTCTTCTGTTCTATCTCTTGTTTCACTCTTTGGGTTTGTAATTTAAGCTCCCTTAATCGAATATCTTTTGTTCGAACTGCTTTTCTAAGTCTTTTAATTTCACTCTCATCATCCTCATGAATGCTTCCTGCAACCTTTTCTTCTAGTTGTTTTATTTTTTTACTTAGAGCATCTTTTTCCTTTTCTGTATCTTTCATCTGAGCATCAAGTTCTCTCAATTTAGTCTCATACTCAGCTTTTAGTTTATTATGCCGCTTTCTATCTTCTGCGAACTTAGCCATCAGCTGTTTCTTATCTTTCAACGCAGTGTTATAATTTGACAACATATTTTTTAAATTATTCTGAGAAGTTTCAAATTTATCCCTTATTTCCAAAACGACGGAATCTTCCTCCATATGAAAATTTTCTTTTTCATAAGCAGGACTGTCAGATTCTACAGGTCCATTTTCTATCATCTTTCGAACCTCTTCAACTTCTTCAATTTCTTTTTCTACACCTTCCCAATCAAGTTCATCCCCCGAATCACTTCCGTCATAACTTCTTTCTTTCATTTTCTCGAGTTTTTCTTGAAGCCCATTAACTTGGTTCTGTAAATCTAGTTTCGTTGTTACATTTACTTTTCCAATTCTTTCTTCCACCTCTTGAAGTAAACTTAATCCTTCAGGCACATTCCTAAACTCCTCAATAATAGCAGAAAGCTTCAAATATTTTTCCTGTGTATTTGATCTTTCCTTCTTCTCAATATTAATCTTTTTCTGAAGTCTCTGAATTTCAGCATCAGCTTCTTCAAGTTGAAACTTAAAGTCAAAATCATCATTCGCACAAACATTAAGCGTTTCTGAACAATTTCCTGCTGATAATTTTTGTCTTAACATTGCTATTTCTTTTTTTAACATAGCAATCTGTGAAGATTTAGGATCCCTATTCACCTTGGGCTTATTTTTTATATTTCTAGCTCTTGCTGCATATCTCATCGCGTTTACAGACTCGTCCAAATCTAACTCAGCTGGGGAGACACAAGTTATCATTATAGTTTTACTATTTCCACCCAAAGAATCTTGTAAAATTCTAGTCAATTTACTCGATCTATAAGGCACATGAACAGGAACTTTAGATCCAACTTCTTGAGAAGACAACGCTGCAATAACATTTCCAAGTGCCAATAATCCCATATTAATATTAACACCTTCCTTGAATCTTTGTCCAGATGCGCCTGTACGATTAACTCTTTCACTTCCTGCTAAATCTACAAAGTGGAACTTTGCCGTTCGAAATTCAATTTCTTCATCTTGATTTTGTGTTTCTTCATTTGCAGATTCTTTATTTACTTCACTTTCTCCTTTCAAAACTTCCTATAAAATAAGAAACAAATTAAAAAAATACATCTGATGGTTTAAATTTATCAAAAGGTAAATGTTGCTCCAAGATAATGGAGAAAATTGCGTGAGATCTTGAAGACTGATTATTCATTTCTGTTCTTGCTGTAGATCGACACAAGGAACCTTCTTCTAAAGCTGCGAACATATCTTCTGAGCTTTTTACTAAAACTTCAGAGGCACCAACAAGAGAAACACCTTGTGGTGAGTTTTGTTTTCCATCTGAATTATTTGAAGTTACAGAAATAACTTTATGATTATCAATATCCAATAAATCAATAATTTTTTCACCATATAACTCAACAAACTGAACTCGTAAATAAAATTCTGCACCAGGATGCCTTGATCTTCTTTCTTCAATTAAGCTAAATATTGTGTTCATAGCTCGTGGAACAATCCCATATAAATTTGTATCTGCTAATCCGTCTCCTGAGGTTCCCATCGTATATGTTTTACCACTTCCTGTTTGCCCATAAGCTAATATTGTAGCATTATATCCATCAAAAAAATTTGTGACAAGTGGAGAAACGCAACTATTATAAATTTGTTCTTGTGTTGAATTGTGTTCGAAAACAAAATCAAAGTTAAACTCTTTGGCGCGTTCAGGAACAGATACTAAAACTTATTAAATCCTAAATAGTAATACCAATATTGGATGATATTCCATTGATAAATCTTTTGTTTAGTTTTCCTTGTGAATGTGGCCGAATACGAACAGCGACCTTAACACTTGTCTCTGTTTCCTTATTAATTTTTTCGTCCATGGCGGAAATTTTATAACTGTTGCAGTTAGTGTAAGTATTTTCTAGTATTGCAATTAGTGGATGGTGTCATTCCGTGCCCAAGAAACGAAAGCAGCTGTTAAAGATAGGGATCAGGTTAGATAGAAAAAATAAATAATTACTTCATATTTTTCTTTTGATTCTGAAGATCAATAAAAGAATTGGGATTTTTATGTTTTAGCAAATGATTCTGATTTTTTTCTGATTATCAATTATCATTGATAAATTAGGCCACGCGTCCTTGAGCCAAACGGCCCCAAAATATATTTTACTAAGGCATCGTATGAAAACTTCCAAAAGAAAGAACTTGTGGCCTTGCAAGATCCTGGGAGTCGAATACACTTAAGCAATGTGGTCCAATTATTGAAGGTTTTCATACGGTGTAAAATTGGAAACTATTTCTGCTATTTGGTCTACGACTATGTGGCTAAGTATTAAATTTATACTCAAAATAATATCAATAACCAATAAAAATGGTTGAAAATTATAAGAGTCAATTAATAGGGAAGACATGAGCTAAGAAAATGGTTAATAAATCATTAATAAAACCAATGTGACCCCTAGTTTCGATACACAATGTTTCATGCTTCCCAGTAGAACTGTGGGCTGTTCATCAATATAAAAGCATACACACTTTTAAATCAGACTCTACTACTATATAATCGTTCTTCTTTTTCTGGTAAGCTCATTTTTCACCTTGTGTTCTTACCCTTAGTGCAAAGATACTCTAACTTACTACTCCGTATTCAGGTTGTACGTTGTGACTAGAGTTATCCTGTTTATAGTAAAAATCTAGGAGGCTGACTCTAAGTACCTTGAACTTTCAATGTTTGAAATGATGGTATTCGCTTCCGCATCTGAGCAAATGATTACTTTCTGAGGAACGTGTTTTCCGAACACCTCCATTCCCTCTATAATCTAATCATCTAAACGGAACATTCCCTCTAACACAAGACTTCTTTCTTATCAACAACACTCGCGTTTCATCATCCCAGAAGATCATAAGTGGTTAAAACTTAACCTGAATTTTCTCTCGACTTTCAAATATAACAAATATCATTGCCCAAACTGTCTCCAAAGCACTGAAACTTAGTCTCTTTAAGATGGTTTTCTGGGTGTTTCCCAAAAGACGCCAAATAAATGATGGTTTGGGCTTCCTGCAACCAGCTTCTGATCTGCAAACTATAGTTATATGAATATAGATATTTTTTCAGATCTAAAAATATTGTCTGTTACATTCATCTTCCTGAATGACCCAACTATTGCTCAACACAGCTTCCAAAACAATTGCATTCGTCACTGAACCTGTAAGAAAATGTTACTACTATACGGATCATGGCGCAACAAATTTAAGTTTATAGATTCTTCTATAATGACCCTTTTCACCTCATGAAGCATCCAAAGATGCCACTACCTTCAGTGAAGTTATTATTGGTGGTGAAAACCTGGACCGTCACTACCCCATCATAAACAATAAAACATATATTAGTCGTAAATTTCATTGACTGCAGTGATATTGCCAAACTTTCATAGGCAAATAAGTGTAGTTTACTTTTTCATATGTAGTAACAAGATGCCTAACATATATTTGGACACTAGTTTTTTCCCTATATCTGAAAAGTTGATTTCTCCTGATTCCAACATAACCAATACTGCTTTTTGGGTTGAATAAACTTCAGGAGCTTTGTACTAAAATAAAATAAGGTATAACCTCTCCAATACACAATTTCATAAATTTAGTTTTTACTTAAGATCACAATTTCACTTAAGACTTTTAATTTATGCATTAGCTCTATCGTTTTATTTTGTATTTGTGTTTTAGTAACTTCTAAAATACAGCCTTCCATAGACTAACAACATGCAACATGTTCGCTAAAAACTTTTCAACAATACTACATCCTTATTACTGAATTTGAATACACCTTCACAATTTCTTTATCTCAAAAGGCTAGTTTTCTCCAATTCTTTAAGCCTCAGAATGCGGCTATTTTAGCTAATTTGATGCAACGAAGCAAATTCATCATGCCTTTAGCCAGGTTAATGTATATGTACTTGATGCAAAAAGAGCTAGGTACTAGGTATCAACTTAATCATTAAACAGGTACTTTTCTAGCAACTTAAGTTATTTATACACGTCATCTCGACACTTTCTCTTTGCTGGATAGGTTAATTCTTTCTGCGCAGGTATAACTGTAAGTTTTCACAGTGAACTCAGCGAAAGGTTTATTGGAAAACGTCTAAATTTCAACTTTATGAAATAGATAATATGCGTGGAATACTGTTTTAAAGCATTAGAGAGCAAGATGTAGTAACACTATGAGCAAAAGTGTTCTTTCAACGAGCCATATTTTCAGCCGTACAGTAGGGTCAAGTAAGTGTAAACAACTAGAAATAAACTTATCAGTAATAGAAACAGCAACTATTGTACAGGTGGGTACACTAAACGAGATAAAGGGTAAACATAGATAGTAGGCTCAACGTTCCGATTTTTGTAGTATAATCTTGGTATAAGAGTCCATTGGTAGACAGAAGAAGAGCTCACTAAGTTCATGAGCAAAGTATAGCCCAAACTAGCTAATACCCAGCTATAAGAAGCTTGTTTCAGTTGCATGAAACTACAATCCAATACAACTTTTCTTTAAGGCCTAACTCTGTCCCTCATAAAAACCTGATTTCTTTTAGTTAACGCCGTTGCGAGTGCATGTAGTGACGAAACATCTCTTAATGATTGTTAGATGATCATTTTCAAGGAAAAAAATATCCTTTTGTTCATGAAAGCTGTCGGAAAAGTTTGTACAACTAAGTTATAAAAAATGTTCTTAAGCATAAATACTGTCTTCTTTGCAAGAAGAAACATTTTTGGTGCTTTCTTTTCTGTTCTAACTTTGAAAGAATATTCGAAAAATCGAGAATATCTAATAAGATTACACGTCATTAACCCACAATTATTGCGGGGTGAATATCCCGAGAATAGACTGAATCAACCAATCATAGTGCGAAAATTTACATCGGACACACGGAGGATCCAATCAAAAGAGAGTATATTAAGCTCACAATATAGCTCCGAAATAAACTTGACTATAGTCAGAAAAAAAGAAGAAGAACGAATGGAGAACTGTGACCAGGACTTTGACTGGGATTTCTGCCTTAATATTCCCAGCAAGAAACGTAAAACAGTGCCGAAGGAAAACTATAACTTTCTGTTAAACGAAACACCTCCTGTACAAACCAACTTTCCGGTACCAAGCCTGTTTCCAGAAGATTCTCGACTAGATCAATGGACTCTTAAGGAAAAAGTAACACCAGATGACTGGAAATTTATAGCAGAGAGCTCAGAGCAAAGTTGGGAAACCGAGACTGCTATTGAAAAAAGAGATCCTGAACTTCAAGGGTTAATTGAGTTTTACCAGAAAGCTACAGAAGCTTTAATCCCAAAAGGAAATGAAGTCAATAAACATGGTCGCTCAGCTTCATTTTACTAAGCAGCTTTGTTTTGTTAAAAAACTGTAATATCTTTTGTGTAAATCCTCATTTTGGAACATACGAAAACCCTTGTTCACTAGAGTTAAAAATTCCACCTTTCTCATCTTCTCTAGTAACTGTATTTCTCAAAATAGCCTGCTCTTCTTCTAAATCACTTTCACTTTCTGAATCAAGATCAGCTTTAGCTAAAACTTTTAGTTCCCCATTTTCAGACTCACTGCCTTCATCACTTGATTCAACTTCAGATTCTTGACTTACTCTCTCAATCTCTTCATCATCACCTTCTTCGAGTATGTTCTTCATTTTAGAAATATTTGCAACTTGTTTGCTTTCTCTATAAATTTTTTTGTAATGTTCAGATTCTTCATCCACTTCAAAATCTGAGTCTTCAAACATTTCTTTAAATCTTTCATTCTCTTCCATTGCAGCCTTTCCAAGACCAACTCTTTTCTTTTTTCTCTTTTGTGCTTCTTCTTCTAACTCAACTTGATCTAACAAACCTTGATTAACTCTTACTTTATGTTTTTTACTTCGCTTCTCTTTCTTCTTAATTCTTTCATTTTCTTGCATCTGCAATTTCTTAGAAAGTTTTTTCTTCTTTAATTCTTCTTCTAAATCATTCTCTTTATGTAAAGCAACTGCTCCTTGATATAAAGAAGTTTTTATAAAAAATCCATGCATATATGGCTTTACCATTTTAGTTCCAATTAAATTATCCAATTCAACTTGGACCAAATCTTCACGCGTTACAAACTTATAATTTTCAAATTTATCTTCTATTTTATTTAAAGTTTCACCTTGTTCAATTTCATCAACTACATTTTCTATGAAAGGTGCCCATTTAGGTGCTATTCCTATGCCCGGAACATAAAAACTATTTACATCTTTCTGTTCTGAAGCACATATTATTAATCCTGTTGTCTGTCCTTTTTGCTTTATTAAGCTCATACTATTTATATCTGATTTTGGTTCTATGTTAGCATAATTTTTTCCTGTTTTCTTATCCCAAATTTTAACAACTTTTTTATCAGCTGAAATTATAAACTTATTTTCATCATTATTTTGAAACTCAATTTCTAAAATTGGAAATTCATGATGATGTTCTTTTCTTTTTTCATATTTTTGAGACCGTAAATCAAATAATTTTACTACACCTGCAGAAGAACCGGTTGCAAATTTTAGTGAATTTTTTTCATTTAAACTCAAAGCAGTTATTTCTTCTTCAAAAACTTGTAAATTACCAACACTATTATGTCCATTTCTGCTATCAAATATTGAAATTTCACCTTTTTCATCTGCAGAGAGCAAAATATTTAAATCATAGTTAAACTTTATTTTATTTATTCCTCTGTTTGGTGCCTGAACAGGAGCCATAAAACTTCCTTTTTCTAAATTCAGTCTAAATATACTTGATTTTGATGCTGAAATATATAAATCGCAGTTTCTTCTATTATAACAAAGAGATCTTCCAAAATGAGGAACTCTAACAGTATGATGTCTACCAAATGCTGCATGCAGCTCAATGTATCGATCATTCCTCAGTATTCCAACTTTAGTGAAATCATCTTCGAGAAGTGCAAAATCCGATATTTCGGCATCTAAATGTCGTGAGAATTTAAGAGATAGATTTGAATATTCATAGCAGTGTATTCTTGGAGGGTAAGTACCAGAAATAAACAGGTATTCGCCATCTTGTGACTGTCTAATTACTGAGGAAGACACAGGGAACGAAAAATTTTGAAGAAGTGTAAGAGTTTGTGATTCTTCTAAGGCTAGGTCTCTTTTAGAGATGTGGCTTTTTTTTTGAAAACGTTTATCCCTTTGTCTGGTTCTTATTTTGTTTAGAGGGTAGTATTGGTTGTGGTTCCGCATTTTGTTAAGTATAATTGTTTCTGTGGTAATGCCAACTTGTGTTATTTCAACTTGTCTAAGAACAGCTCTGGCTTTCTTGGAATTTAAAGACACGAGAATGGACCAAACCTTTATTACATAAACTAGTTCTTATTAGAAAGAATTTATAAAATATGTTTTTTAAATTAAATAAAGGTTATTTTTTCTGCTTTCCCCACCAGATTTTGACCTTAGTAGTGATAATAAGTGCTAAAGGTTGTTCTTTTTAGTGAAACAGGATCAATATCAGGAACTAGGCTCTATCAATAAAAATGAAGGTAAATTACAGTTAAAATTATGAAATTAATATTTTTATGTAGAAATTATTGATTTAAATATAGAATGTTTAGTTTCTTTTCTGTCTAGCTCTCTTTGTCAACCTATGAACGACTGTCATGATTCAGGAGACACATGGAAAATATGATACCTAGTTCGAATATTTACATACTCCGAGAAAGACAAACTAAAATATTTTAGGCTATATCCTATATATAGCTTAATTTGAGTAAATATTCATGATTGCCGTGCAATATGACGAAAACAGCATTAATAACCTATAAAGCATGGGATGCGATGCATGTCAGTTACTTCTACGGAGCTATGATCCTTCAAAATACACCAGTTTTTTTACGTGATAATTGTTCTTTATTTCACAATAGTTGCTTAGATAGTTGATATTTTTTCGGCCTATATGGTTTCCATTGTAGCATATCGAGGCCGCTTTGAAAATACATACTTTCTAATTGCACTTACAATATGACACTACAAAGTGATTTCAATTTATCTTTCCATGGGACATAATATATTAGGCCCATGACAGATATGTTTCATAATTTGTTTTGATATGATCAATCAAAGTGTCAAGAACTTCTCCAACCATTTCGATCAGTGTTTCTTTCTTGTGAACTGTCTCCCCAGAAGAGGTTTTGAGTGGTTTCAATTGTTCGTTTCCTCAATTTTAACAGGGGGCTATAGCATTATAGAAGCAATCGTACTTAGCCTCTAAATTTTGTTTCATAACATGTAATAATCGTATAAGATTTTTGGCAAATGCTTTATTGTTTCTCTTATGCACTGCCTCTTTACTTAAGTTTAGGCCCCTGTAATTTCAAAATGAGCATTAACAAAATTTAGAATTGGTCCATCAAGTTACTTGAGGTTTTTCATGCCGTTTAGAGTTGGTTCTATTGTGCTTTGGGAGGTATAGGCAGGATCCATGTTGCTAGAATTAAAAAAAAATCTAGAAAAATCGTAAAACTAAGAATATTGGAGCCTAGGAAATATAAGGTACAACGTTCTATATACAGGCAACACTTGGTTATACTTTTTAAATATATGGTCAGCGATTGTAAACTTCAAGATCTTGGTCTGGGTATGAATATTATTAACACAATATGTCGCCATAGAATGCCCTAAACTGATTTTATGGCAAGGTATTATTTCTGGTATGATAAGTACTTAGTATGGTAAGAACATTTTGGATCAGTACATCGTAATAGAAGCTAGGATAAAGAGTTTCAATTTCTATGTTAGTCCTGAATATGTAGCTTTTAATTAGTTTTTACCTTAATTTAAAATATATTGTTTTATAGAATATTGTTTTTAACCATATAGTCTCAAGATTTCCTTGCCAATAACGCAAAGTAAATAACTTCAGTACATAACCTAAAAGTACTAAGTGCACGTATGCTGTAAAATATCCTTTTCAGAAATCATATCTAGCAGCAGGATAAGTTACTTGCAAATATTTGGGATGTCAGATTTAAAGATATGTCAGCATTGTACAGGTCGAAACTATTGTTGTATATTGTTTAGCTTGTAGTATTATGTATCCTCTTCTTTGTTTAATCTATAAAAGTCGACTCAACAAAATATGCTATAGATGTAGAACCCGAAAACCTATTCCCTATAACGAAGTTATGTTTCGGTAATGTCTATGTCGATGTGCATACGGGATCGTACAGACTTTGTAGTTTTAAGAATAGCTAGTAACATAGCCACTAATCCACGATTAGGTGAAGCTCCTTTGACGCTATTGCGAGGCTTATATAGTTGATAAAGCAGTTTATTGATTAGATCGAATAGATTTTTCTTCATTGGTTTTCGATGTCAATAGTTACATTCATTGGTTTTTCATAGAACAAATTATCCATACATGTGTATATATTCAAATTATCCAATAAAATTAGGATTTAAATCTATGAGAGAGAAAACTATTCTGAATAACTAACTAATATTGGTTTGGGCTTAAAATGTTGAGCTCTTTCCTCTTATGCAAAAAATGAAGAACTCCTCAATGAATCAATGTTTTATCATACTACAGCTCCAAGGTAAAAATGTTGTTGATATAGATTCCATACTTTAATAATGCACCTTAGCATCTTAGCTGCAAACTAAGTGCGATGCTATTAAATCTCCTTGGTAGAAATAGACCTAGAGCCTTCAATGCCGAATATGTGATAAGGGTTATAATTTTGCAAAATAAAACTTTCCCAGCAGACGTACAGCTTGCGAAGTTTAAAAGATTAGAGATGACTATGCATAGGCTAATTAAAATGGAATGAAGGCTTGATTCCTTCTTTTATGCTACTCGCAGCGGTTTTGATAAATCACGGTTTTACCAGCTGCATTTCCTTGCTTGATATTTAATGAGTCTTGTAGCTGCTTAACGTAATTGGTAAAAGTGGATATGTATTTCTATTTATACTACTTACCTTATGGGAAAAGCAAAGCTATAGAAACTGTGAATTTAAACATTTGGCTCTTCTATACGTATTAGATAGTGGTGTTTATGTCTATAACGAAATACTAACGTGTGGTTTAGCTCAATAAGTGCTGCAAAGTGCCCTTTGGTGACTGAATATGTAAGGGGCTTGGTAAATATGGTTCCAAAATAAAATATATAGTTTCTTTGAACTATTTATTTCGCCTCAATGCACTTTGTCTGTCTTAATGGGTTTTCTTATGTTCATGCGGTTTCTTAGAAACCTTTTTAGCATTCTTGATCGCCTTCATGGATTTTTTCTGAAACTTTAGTCCATTGTTAATCTATTTTTAGTTCCTAAGTAATAGCAAAAATATTAAATAAAGAGAACCCCTTTTTGAGTTACTTATACTTAGGAAATTTACTAACAATGGGCCTATTATCAATATTATTCACATATTCATGATGGTGGTTAAATAAAATACTGGTTTTTAAACTAGATATACCCAAATGACTAAACCAATCAAAACATATTTTTCAGTAAATGTAAAAAAAAGGTTGATGCCCATTGTTTAACTCTACAAGTTTCGTAATATATTGTACTGGCCAAGTCTAAATATAGGCTTGCCAATAGAACATTCCGCATTTGAATGAAGCCTTTGCAGAACTTATTAACATACACATGAACTAAATTTAAATTTTTACTATGATAAAAAGTAATAATCCTTCTATGAAAAAAATATTTTAGATTTGCTGAAAAGTCATATGAGCCTTGAGGTTTAACTTTTCCTTACGGATTGGCTATAAATGATATTGATGGAAGTCAGTTATCAACTTTCACAACAACTTTTAGCGTTGATTGTATCTTCTTAAAAAACTGAAGTAACTTGAGCAGCACATAGATCCAGTCTATATATATATATATTACTGGAAGATATGAAACCGTGAGAGCATTTTTCACCTAGAGTCGGAGTCTAACCGCCAGACGTGGAAGACAAGGTTGTGTCTCTCCCAAAAATTTTCTGTCATCGCGAAAAATTTAAGCATAGAAAGTGAATATTTTTGATAAGGTAATACTGTTCTAACAAATATGATTATTCAGAGTAGAAGCATGTTTCAAGTTTATCTTAGAACACCTGTTTAGGATGCGTGTTCTATTGCATATACAGTAATTCCACATTGACATTCTTCCACCAAATTATGACGAATAAATTAATAGCATCATATCCATTTTAGAGATTATTCTAATGTCAATCCGATCCATCTATTGTAGAATTTATCCGTTCTAATTTTGAAAAAAAGTTAACAAACAGAAAAACAAAGAAAAAGATGTCTGGATTACACCTATGCCAAACAGCTTATGACAACGACATTGAAGGGGTAAAAGCGATATTGCGGAAAAGAGGGGTGAATATTAACTATAGAGATGAATCAGAATGGACGCCGCTTATGAATGCAGGTACATTTCATACGTTTTTGCCAACATACCTTTTACTCGGAGGAAATGGAGAAGACGCGAAATGTGAACAAGTTTTATTTTTTAGCTTATTCTGGAGCACCTAGAATTGTTGAGATTTTGCTTAAAAGGGATGGAATAGATGTTAACGCCAGTGATAATTCAGGAACTACAGCTTTAATGAACGCTGCTCTTTGTGGAGACATCAAATGTGTCAAGTTATTATTAAAATGTAAAGACATTGACGTTAAAGCCAAGGATAATAGTGGAAAAACTGCTTTGGATTTTGCAAGAGATAGAGGTGTTGAAGAGGTAATCAGGGCTATTAAGAATGCTATGTCTCTAGGGGGCCAAGCTAAAAAACTAGCCAAGAGAATCAGTTCAAGATTCTCCTTAGCGAGGTAATTCCTGTTTGTAGATTTTTGTCTACAATGGATTAGTATGATCTTATTGTAGAGTTCTTTTTTCTTTTTCTAATGATTAAGAAAATTAATGCAACTTTGTATTTTTTTGACGTCCATTTTGGGTTAAACTACGAAGATGTTTTATCCGTTCAGCAAAATATATGAAGATTTAGTTTGATGATTAAAAACAGATATGAAGGTAGTAAAAGAAGACAATATAAACATATATATATTCGAGACATATTTCATAGAAGTAAGATATTGTTATTTGTCCTCGCACTCTTGTTGTACATGCTTGAAATGAAAAGGAAGACAGGTCAGGAAGTGAGGTTTTCCAGTTCTGAAGGTGGAAAATCAAAATATTTCCTTCGCTTAGAGGAAAAGGAGATTATGATTGAGGATTTTGGTATAGAAGCCGCTAAGCAACGAAAGGAGCATAATATCCTGCACGACATAGAGGTTAAGATAGAACTTGCACGTCCAGATAAAGAAGAAGAAAAAAAAGAGCAAACAGTTCTCACATCAGAAGCGTTAGCTGATAATGGAGATCCGGATTATTATTATCAAGCTTTTCGAAATACAAAAAGTTTTAAGTACATCTTTGACCAAGAAAAGAATCAGAAGAGTTTTCCTGTCTTGCTGCTTTGCCATGACAGAGTAAATGAACTTGAAAAAACACTAGATTCACTTTTAGCAGCAAATCAAGTGAATAAAAATAATATTCTTGCTGTTCAAGATGGTTTTTTTCGAGATGTTTCGAATTACCTTCTAAAGAATGGAATAAAACTTGTTCGACACAAATCCTTGAAAACAAACCAAGAAGGTAGAAAAATAGCTGCACATTATAAATTTTCTATTAATGAAGCTTTTAAGCATTTTCCAGCCACACCTGCAATTATTATTATGGAGGATGATTTAGTTGTAAGTCCAGATATTCTGGAATACTTTTCTGTAGTGGCACCGGTAATCGAGAATGATGAAACTCTCTTTACTGCTTCTGCTTGGAATGACAATGGATTTGGCTATGCTGTGAAAGATGAGGCAGCCCTTCTGAGAACAACTTTTTTCCCCGGATTAGGCTGGCTTCTCTTAAGGGAAGAGTGGGAGAATAACCTTAAAGGTAACTGGCCGGTTGATCACTGGGATTGGTTTATTCGTGAGAAAGGCTCCATGTCTATAAAAGAAAACCTAATTCGAGAAACTTTGCATCCTGAAATTCCTAGAGTTTCACATATTGGTCGAAAGGGATCTTTCATGGATGAAAGGACACAAGCTCGATACTTCGACCCTATTCAGAAGAATCTAGGGAATATTAAGATATCTAAACAGGAAGTATTTGAGGCATCTTTAGAAAACTATGATAGAAAGTTTAAACGAAGAATAGAAGCTGGAGTTCACCTAACAGAAACTGCTCCTTCGTCAAGAGCTGAACTGAGCAATCACAAGAGTCTAGTTGTTTGGTACAGGGCACCACAGGGTAAGTCTCAAGAAAAGATCCAGAGCTTAATGGAAATGTTCAAACTCTGGCATGAGCCTGATAGGGGTCAGAGATATAACGTGCATGAATTTTGGTTTGAGAATACTCATCTCATAATGATAAATTTATGGTCTGCAGCTAGAGCAAGGGAGAATATTTTCGCACAAGTGGCTGCAGAGACATGGGAAAACTTAAAGCCAGATTCTGTAAAAGTGTTTAATACGGAAACATTGCTTGCGAGAATAAGGGTTTTGTTTTCAAAACAAAAGCAACATAATGAAGTTCTTGACATCACAGCACCATTAATTAAAATATTTGTTGCCGATAGGGAAGGTCAAAGTTGTGACGATGTTTGCAGTCAGACATCTATGTCTTGTGAGCTTAGTGGTTTTGATATTGTCAACACTTGTGAGAATATGAGAAAACACCATAGTTGCCAAACTTGTAAGGCTTCCTTTGGCCTCGACCAGCCAGCCTATTTCATGAGCAGTGATCAAATTACCTGTTTCTATAATACCAAACCTGATTATATATCTTGCTCTGGATATCATAAAAATACAAAAAGACTCTGTCCTTGTGTAAATGGCATATAGATAACATTATGTAAGGCTAACTTATTAGTTTTAAATAGAAACCAGTACTTGATATGTGTCCTTACGCAGCATGGTCATCTCTTTTCTTCCTTCTTAGATACAGTTTCTTTGATTTGAGTGAGGCTGGTTTTCGTTGCATCTTCTTTGGATACAAACCTACCAATATACATGTATTATAGTTCAAATCCATACTTTCAACGCACGGAGTAGTTGAATTTAAAGCACACCTCCTTATGACTTTATAAAATGCTTAAAGAAACAACTTTCAACCTTGGTATCGCAAAGGAGCCATGAAGCATTTTTTTCAAGCCATATTAACTAGCTATCAGGCACACTTCGACCATCCCATTTTCAGATTACTAAAGGTTTATTAAATCGTTGGTTCGAAGAACAAAAGCATGTAATGTGGCCTCGATACCTCTTTAAGTGAATCTAAGACTCTAAGAAATCCCATATGGCGATTTATAACTTTAAGCCTCTACATGAAATTTCTATAGCTCACTTGCACTCACCCAAATGCTTCGGACGATAGGACTCAAAATTATTAAAGTCGACTGAATAAACTAGTATTGGAGATATGAATGAGAGTGGGAGAGGTAGAAAGCAATGAGAGCAGCTTTACAGTTACTTTCTAGTTGCTATGGACTATGGAATTAAAGATAAAACTATAATTTCTGAAGGGAATAAAATATTAAACTCCTAATTTGCATATAGCAACTATATATTGGTGTTAACCCCATACGCATATAATAAGTTCCTTAATATGTGCATTTACTTATCTAATTATATACCTTAATATTTTTTAGATTATAGTAGAAACTTTAATTACTTTCCTTTATTATAGTTAAGACTTCAGCTCTGCCGTGAATACTTTTGATATTACTCATTAATATACGATGGACTCGAGCGAATTGGCATTTTGCTGTAAGAACTTCAGGTTTGTTATTTCATCCGAGTTGAACTTGATCAATTATTGTTCTTGTTGGACAACTTGGCTTATTTTTATACCAATTGCTGATACAATTCATGAAAAACTAGCTACCTAAGCTACAATCTATATTATATATATATTTTTTAAATGCCACTTATTTTCAAGGTGCTTGAGCAGGCTCTCGTACGGTATAGAAATTAATTCGAAATAAAAGGGCATATGCAAAAAAACTCCTGAAGTTATCCTCTATTCGCCTAAAGGCCGCTACCTTCTGAAAGCTTGTACGGCGGAGTTAATATGCATTCAGTGATAGAATAATGTTCTAATGATCCAATAATATATACCATGGAAAAGCTTCTATGCAACACAGAAACAGATCATATGGATCACTCACGAAAAAAACAGATTAAGTTGATAGACATAGACTATGAACCGAGCTAAGGTAATTAAACGTCATCTGCGGGAAATCCTATTAATGATTAAGGTTCTCAACAGCAAATGCAACCTGGATTTCCCATGGGTAAGCACTATACTGTGTGAGCAACTAGAAAATGAGGAAAAATCTTTATGAACGCTTAATTTATTTTCTATTAGGGAAGCACCGTTGGGTTGAACAGTCATTACCACTATTGGAATAGGCATATTGCGTAATGCTGATAAAATGTTGTACATCTTAGTGCCCGATGTTATATCTTTTGAAACTATTTAGATGTTGATAGCTGCTGAACAAAGTCACACTACTTTTAGTTTAAGATACCGTGTTCAAGTTTATTGTGAAGAAAAGGTAATAAGCACCAAACGCCTATTTTAGTGAGCTTAACAGGAACGGAAGGAACAATTTTATAATTTGGCAATCTGCTACTTACTAGAATTTAAAAAAATATATGAAGATGATTCACGTTTCGCTTGTTTACATCAGTTAAACAATATTACCTCCTTGTTATCAATGCCGTGAATTGTGCATAGTGTAAATAGAATCTTAGGGGACAGTAATATTACCAGACATCAAAAATATGAATAACAGACCGAAGCCGTGTTTTCCTCGTTCCAGTGCACGAAGATTTAGACTACACCACACCTAAAAGCTCACGCACAGAGATATAAAAGGTATGCTCACGTTCTGAAGAAAATTATCCACCTTTGAAAATAATTAGAGTGCACGGTTCACTGCTCTATAATTAAATGACATCTAACAGAAGCTTCACATAGATCCAAATAAGACTCTGACTAGTAACATAATCTTGTCTTTACAAATTTAGCAAAAACTATTTTAGTAGATTTAAGGCTCCAGATGAATTTCAGCAAGCCAGAGTGTTTTCCTCTCCTCTGTTAACACTTATATCATCATGCTACCCGTCTGATAGACTGGTGCTTTTCAAAATAATTGTTCATACCAGGAAATTAGGCGAGAGTAGCCCTTAGAGCTAATACCTTGATAAAGATTGCTAAATCACATTAAGAGTTAATACGGGAAAGCTCTACAGTTCAAAATACAGAATACTAGTATACTCTAACCAGGTTTAAACAGCCGCACAGAATTTAAATGCATTAAAGTAAAATCTGAAAAATAATGCATTTAACGCTTGCGTCAAAACAAGAAAATGCAAATGAATAATGTCTTTGCAATAGAAAAAAAATTCCATTATGCGATCAAAAGAAATGAAAGGTCACAAGAATAAGCTTTGAATAAGAAATGCAATGTGCCATCTTCGTCTACCCAAACATAAGCCTCCCTTTGTAGAGATACCCAAAAACAGCTATCCAAAAAAAAAGGGAACATACGGGATAATAAGCTATCTGTTGCATTTTCAAGAGCAAATGTTTGTATCCAGGCTATATCAAGTTTCTATGCTAGAATTACAATTCATTACCAAGACCGTGGCCTGGTGAAACCTCAAAGTAGACCATCTTTTGAATGCAGTTGATATTGATTAATAATTTTTTTCTCATAAAACATACAAAAATAATAAATAAAAATTGATTTGCCTTCTTTAGAAAGTAGTTTTAAATGTGTCGTCAATTTCCTAATAGGCCAATCAAATTCCCAGGTTGTTTGCCGTTGTAAGCAACCTTGTATGAGAATTTGTTCGATTAGTATAAGGATTGTTTGCTCAATTTCCATGTATATAGACATGAAGTTTTAAGTTTTTCAACTTTTTTTAAACACGCAGCTAAGTGCCATATCAGTTATGAGTAGGCTTCAGGTTAGTCTAAGGTACTATAAAGTGTTGTTTTTGCTTATTTTGTTTAAGTTTGAGCTTTTACATGAGTTAATTAAATCTATTGTTTAAGACTTGAAGCTAAATGTGAATATGAGGTTTATAAAATCTGAGTATGATCTCAAGCACAATCTATCATATTTTACCACTGCGTAAAGATATTCTTACGTAATAGTACTTCCTATGGGCTTATAGAATCAGAATAGAATTTGTTTACTTAATCTATAGCTATATACAATAAAAAGATTATTAAAACTAAATTTCCAAGTGCTTTACCTTCGGAAAAGGGAATTAGGAAATCTATAGGCAAGTTCCTTGCACACAGAACAGGAACCATTGTCTTATTATAAGAGAAGTAAACACTCTTATCTCTTAAGAACTTGTCACAGTGGAAAAGTTTCAAACTTGAGCCATATATGCCTCTGAAATCTGAAAGTAGACAAGTTAATAAACAAATCTATCTAATTCCAGTCTGATAATTGAATTCATGCTTTGTTTTCCCAGAATAAATCGAGAACCCCTGCTTGTTTTCCCTCTATTCTGATTAGCTCCACATTATCCAATCAAATGCTTAGTCTGAAACTAGATATGTCTTATTTTATTTTACGTATTCTGCATACAGAACGGGACAAATAAATAGAACCTTTTAAAAAAGAAAAGGTTTGTACAAGCAGTATAAGCCATTCTAATTCAAATATATAAACTATAAAAAAATAATATTTCGAAGACACATATAAAATGAGTTTTCCCTGTTTTAGAAAATCTGAGAAAGCAAATGTTGCAAAGTATGGTCTAAAGAAAAGAAACTTGAATGCAACTGTAGTGCAGTTTAAGCTATTGCTGACCTCTCTCATTATACTTATATGTATATTTTCCGGTTTCTCATTAGCAAAATACATAAAATCGGAATTTGATCTCAAAACTGAATCTCAGCACTTAATTGATCCGCTAGTAATCGAAGAGAGGAATAGTATAATGTACACAAAGCTTTTTGAGAATACTTCAACTTTCAAGTATATTCAACAGCAAGAAGAAAATGGAAAAAGTTTTCCTGTTCTAGTTATTTGCCACCAACGAGCTGAAATACTTAACCAAACTTTGAAATCTCTCAAAAAAGCAAGACATGCTAACAACTCAAAGATATTAGCAGTTCAAGATGGAACAGACAAAGAAACTGAAGATGTCATTCGAAGCAATGGAGTTCATCTAATCCAAAAAACTTCAAGACGTCGTACACTTCCGGACTACAGTATTGCAAGACACTACAAGTTTTCAATTGACAAAGCTTTTAAACACTTTCCTGATTCTCCTGCTATAATTATCCTTGAGGATGACCTTCTTGTAAGCTTTGATTTCTTAGAGTACTTTTCCTCAGTAGCTCCTTTAGTTGAAGCAGATCCTTCAATTTTTACAGCATCTGCCTGGAATGATAATGGATTTCAACATGCGGCTAGGAACGAAAGTAGGTTGCTTCGAACAAGTTTCTTTCCAGGACTTGGCTGGCTTCTTCTTAGAGATGAATGGAAAAATACTTTACGTCGTACATGGGCAATCAAATCTTGGGACTGGTTTGTTCGAGCTGTAGCAATGAGATATCCCGAAAAGTATGAACTGAAAGACGTTATTTATCCTGAAGTTCCAAGAGTTTTTCATATTGGAAGAGAAGGATCTTTTGTATCTGAAGATATTCAGGAAAAATATTTTGATAACATCAGGTTTTCAAACGGACAAAGTAGAATATCCAAAGGGGAAATAATTTTATCCGTTGAAAAGGAATATAATAAAAAATTTGAAGAAAGAATAACAACAGGATTTCATTTGAACGATACAAACTTGGACAGTATTAACGAACTTCCTAAGATGCAACCTTTAGTTATTTGGTGTAATTTAGATTATTTATCTAAATATTTGAACTTGGGGCCGCTGATGGATAAGTTGGGGTTATGGTCTCAAGTATTGCGAGGCCAAAGAAGAGGCGTCTATGAGTTCTGGTTCAAGGACAGGAAGCTAATAGTTATAAATTTGTTTCACCAACCAGGAGAAAACAAAATAATTCCGGAATTCAATACTGATAAAGATGAAAGACAGCTTCCATATATTTCTTCTCTGGATGAATCACCATGGGTACATTTAAAGCCACGTGAAGCAGTGGTATATAATTTTCCTCGATTTCTTACAAGACTACAAGAAATAGAAAAAAAAAACATATTAACAAAACATAATTTATCTAGACAAAAGGAAAACCCAAACAAAAAAGAGAGCTACCTACTGTAAAATATAGGCCATAATAAGCGTAAATAAACCTCCTAATAAACGGATTTTGAGAGGCGAATAACTTGCTTGCATACCAGTATTGAATAGGATAAGGTGCAAGAAATCTAGTTATCACCTGAACATGCATGAAGAAAAGACATACAAAAGATAAGAATACAACGTTGGCTAGAAATGGGATTAAGATTTGCTTACTTTTCAACTTTTCTTTACTAAACATGATACTAAATTGGTAAACGAGAAAAAAAGAAGGAGCGGCTAGAAAAAAGTTTGGAATCTGCTTCAATTCCCAGAAGTTTAAGAATCCTTGGTTCCAATACGTTTTTTGAACATGGCCGTAAATAAAAGGAATGAAATCACTGCACCAAGAACTGCCATCAAATTTTTTCTCCTCGGAACACAGACTAGTATATCCATAATAGTTTACCAAGAATGTAGGAAAAATAGAAGAAAAGAAACCCAAGACACCATTTTCAATAAATACTATAAAACTTTTTTTATAGATGTTTTGATTTAATGTAAGCAAGAAATCAAACCCAAAGAAGAAAACTCCCAAAAGAGCTCCATTTGAACGTGTCATAGTCGCAAAAAAAATAGTGATGCTTAAGTAAATCTTGGTCGTAAATGCTTTTTCCGAGAGGTATTTTAAGTAGAAAAAAGAGGAAAGGAAAGAGAAGAAGCAAAATAGTGATTCTGAGTAGTTAGCCAAGTAAAAGATGCTTGCAGGATTAAAGGCATACAAAAGTGTTGCAATATAAGGATCAAAAGTTTGCTTCCTTGGGTTAATTATTTTGTTTACATTTTCACTTGCTAAGTAAATAACTTTACAACAACAAAGGAAAAGGAAGTTTTGGTAGATTAGAGATGTCATGAGAACCCTCTTTAATTCAGAGAAAGTAAATTCAAAACCAAATGAATCTTGTTCGTACTGTAAGAAAAACCTAGAAATTAAAGGATGTAGAGGGTAGAATGCATGTAATTTTTCCTCAGTGTATCCATTTCTTGCAATATATGTGAAGTATTCGGCGTCCCAGTTCTGAATCAGTGGGAAGAGTATGTCGTAAATAGTTCTCTCGTTGCTATCAATCCGATAAACTAAGGAAGAATGATCATCTGACCTAGTATGTGATGGCAGTAGATAATTTGATACTATGCAAATCAATATCAGCAGCGCTCTACTGTCCAAGATTAGAAACCAAAGTCTTAGATTCCTCTTCATCCTGTATTTCTTTGACTAGATAACTGCAGTAATGCCATATTATACCCTGACAGTCATAAACCTGGGACAAGAGTCTCGGGTTCAAATACACCATAAAGGAGTACAACAAAAGACAGAAACGCAATATACAGCACTATTCACCTCAAAAATGCCATAAACATAGCACTAATTGAACTATTCATCTTGTTTTCCTCTCTAATGGGGGGGTAGCATAACCGGCAAACCACATTCTATCTGTTTTAAGGTTTGGCAGTGGGAAGGAAAGTTATAAATATTTGCAAAGAATTAAAGCACATAATAGAAAAAAATCTTTAGTAACAACTTTATATCATGAAGTTAATAGTTGAAAAGTAGAGTCTCGCCACATTTACAAAATAATGATGTTAAATACATCACGCTTCATGGAAATATGGAAAAGCTGCTGCGTAAAGCAAGAGCTAAAGAAATGAAGTTTCTAGCAGTTTAAAAATACAATATAGGTACTTTTTACATAGGTTTTTCGAAGGCTAATACTCCATAGATAAAAGTTAATTATAATTATCACATAATATTCCTAGTGGGTGGTTTGCGCAGAAGAGGCAACATGATTCAAGAGTTTTGTTATCCATATCTTCTCCTGTGCAGAAGCTGTTGAAGATCTTCTATGTGTCATAGCCGTGTAACCATATATTTATTTATTAATCATAATTTCCCCTACAGATCTACGTCTGAAACCTTATTTTAAGTATTGGAAACTAGTGAACAAATATTTAATGCATGTTTGGACAGTGCTCACAAATACCTGGTAAGAATGCAATTCCTCTTGGTGTCTATAAAAACTCCAGTCATGAACACTTAGATTCATTTTATAAAGAAAAATATATACAAGTATACAATATTCTTTTAACCCAGCTGTTTTTCACTAAATTAAATTAAGTGGTTGTATCTTCTGATGAAACTTCTATATGTATTCAAAATTTGTTGTTGCAATTTTATTTCAGGTGATAATGTATTAAGAACACAGCGGTTCAGTTTTCTTTGTACAGTAAATTTATCTAATAAAACAGGTATTTTTTCTAGACTTTTTGTGAGAAAGTGTAAATGAAGATATTATTTTACCAATAGTTCACAGTACCTTTTCATATCTTAGCTTAGCACTGTTGCTTGACGAAATATCTTCCCAAATATTTCACCAAGCTTATAAAATACTACTGTCACACTGGTGACCAAGACAAGTTGTAACGTCTGTACCAGTAATAATGTGGAAGCTCCGCTATAATATGTCAAGTTATGAGGTTTTGCTCTTTCACTGTAATCATACAAACGGATGTTGGGGTATTTTTCTTCATCAAGTGATAAGAATTAATAACATAATTATGCTATATACTACCGGCAGATAACTTTCATTCTTAAGAGCTTCTGTCTTTACTGTTGTTGAGGACTGTCTGGAGAGCATTAAGGGTTTCTCTTATTGAAATCTAACATCAGCTGCTTATGAACATTCAGTTACCTCCATTTATTTTAACAGATTAGCTAGATTACTTACTTACTTTAAGAATTTTATTGTATGCTTTTAAATTTCTAGTATAATACTAAATTCCTGCTTCACCTCCCACCTGCTTTTGGCTTCTACCTACGCGCAACCGTAAATTTAGGAGGACCAAAATATTAATCAAGAAAGCAGAATCTAGTTTTCTTTGATTAGTTTTATATACTTTTATAAGTTTTAAAAATGATGCAGTAAAGGAAACGGGATCAGTAACTATGTGTTTACGGATGAAATCCTGTAAGGTAAGATTTTCAGTTAAGGTCTAGCTTGGGAGTAGGTGGGATACTGAGGCGACTGAGAGGCGCATTACCGGAGAAACATAGGAGTGAGATACGTGCAACACTCTATGAATTAGCGTTTCTTGCAAATTCAGAAATCAATCATCTACAATTTTTTATTCATTTTTCTTCATCCTAATACCTAATTTCGTTATTAGTATATCTACTGGACAGGACAACACGTTTTGATTTCAACCCATCAAATCAATACTAATTCGGTTTACAAATTTGAGGCTGCAAAGAAATCCATTATGATCTTGATTATCTCATTCACAAGAAAAAATCTGTTATTGTAACGTTTTGCTCTATTTAAGAGTTTATATCGGTATTTCGGACTCTTAGAGTCATTCTTCTGGTTAACTTCTTCCTACAGGAAAACCATATCCAGTCTATTATTACCACTAGACTTTAAAAAATATTCAAATGTTAGATTAGAGGCAAGACTGAGAGGAAATTAAGTACTAAAAACTCTATTAATACAGAGTTTACAACATCATGATAACACAATTGGGGTTAGCTTTGAGTTTGGTGAATGAACGCGGTTGGTCTCAGTTTTCAGGCTTCTTAAAATGCAGATGGCTAGTTAAATGATTTTTTAAAGCACACAAAAACATTACACTCTCATTTTTCTCATGCTTTATTTTTTTTGCTGCTTTATTTGCAAACATCCTTGAAAGGTGTCAACTTCTTTTATTAGACAAATCTTGGGCACGGATTCTTTGACTCCTGAGTCAGATACTCCTCGCGATCTGATTGGTCGGATCGATCTCCCAAATGTTTTTTCACCATACTTCGTCTGAATTATGGAGGCGCAGAATCGCGATTTCCCATACTTGAATGAAATTCGCATTACGCAGAATCTCGGTTTTTCCATACTTCCCCCAAATAATCGATGCGCAAAACAATAATTTCCAACACTAAGATAAAAAAGAAAGAGGGCTGGGGACAAAGTGAAGTGTACTAGAAGATAAAATATATATATTAAAAGTTAAAAAACATTAAAATGTGAAGTTGCATTACCCTATCGTAGCGTGGACCATTTCATGCTCCCCGCGCCTTTAAAAATGGCCCCCATGACTCGGCCCTCCCTCCCCACTCGGCCCTCGATGAAGATGTGGATGGATTTAAATTTTTCTCCACAGCGTGAATACAGAAACTTGAAAATATGTGTAGAAGTTAATAAGTAAATACATGAAGGACATAATTAAAAGTTTAAGACAAAAAATTTTGAAAACTCAAATTCAGAAGACTTGGATTTTTGTTAAAATTAAAATTTAAAAATTAAGTGGCTTCGTCATCTAATCTAGGTGCAAGTTTTTTTATCCCAAATAGCTTTCTCTTTTTCTTGAAATATGCATCCTTGAGCCTCATCCCTTTCTTTCCAATAATCCTGAACCTTGACTTTTACTTTGAATAAATCCTCCATTTTCAACCCTCTGAGCAGCACTAAACCTTGTAAATTCTTGTTAAATCTTGTATACTCTTGCCAAATCTTGAAATTATTGCGTTTTCGGGGTACTAGCTTTGTTCTGTTCTATCTTTTATCATGCAACTGTCATGATTTCAAATGTTTTATTTTGATTTTTTCAAAAAAAAAATTTGGGCAATTGAAAATTCGGCCAATGAAAATTTGGAGTATCTGATTCCGGAGTCAAAAAATTCTATTCGACGAATCTTTCCTAGAAAAGTTCTCTTATCTTTATCGAGCAAAAACGAAACATTACCGATTTTAATAAGTTTCGATAATTTCCGATAAATAAATTTATTTGAGGAAAACTGTGCAAAAAAAAACAACGTGTGGCAACAACCAAACATATGTTAAGAGACGTAGATATCATAAAATAACACAGAATAATGGTCAAATCATTTACAATTTTGAATAAAAATTTATCTTTTCCACTTGCAAAGCAAATAAAATCTACCGAAACCACTTTGGACGAGAAAGATACCTCTATAAATGCGGTTGAACAAAAAGCAAGTGAAATTATTGGTTCTGGAGAAGAGGACGCTTTTGTTGTAATCAATTTATCCGACTTAAAACAAAAAATTTTTATTTGGAATGAATCTTTTCCATCTGTTAAGCCATATTATGCAATAAAATGTAATAATGACGAAAGAATTGTTCAATTTTTAAAAAGTAGGGGTCTTAATTTCGACTGTGCAAGTTTAAATGAAGTTCAACAAGTAAATTCAACAACTCAAAATATATCAAATAGAATTATATATGCAAATCCTTGTAAATCAATACTACATTTACAAAAATCTTTTTCTCTTGGAGTTTCTCTCACTGTTTTTGATTCTTTTGATGAACTTTTGAAAATCAAACAATACTGTCCAATGGTTAATTTCTTATTAAGAATCGAAACGGATGATTCAAAATCGACATGTAAATTATCCCAAAAATATGGAGCAAAAATAAAAGATGTGAACTATTTGTACTCAAAAGTTAAAGATCTTGGTTTGGAGGATAACTTTCACGGTTTAAGTTATCATGTAGGTTCCGGATGTCCAGATTCAGATTCTTATGTTCAAGCATTATTGAATGCGAAATCATGTTTTGATATAGCTGAAAAAGAGTTCTTGTTTCCTAATTTTAAAATTTTGGATATTGGAGGTGGATTTCCAGGAGAATTGGAAGATGTTAAGGAAAAGCAAGTGCAAGAAAGTTTCTTTTCGATAGCAAAAATCTTAAATCCACTAATTGAGAGACTCTTTGGTGTTCATGATGGTTATGAAGTAATAGCTGAACCAGGAAGATTTTTTGCACACTCTTGTTGTACATTATTTACGAATATAATAGCAAGAAAAAAAGAAACCGAGCATATGAAGTATTTTATAAATGAAGGTGTTTATGGTGCCTTTAATAATATTATTTATGATCATGCAGTTGTTAAGCCTGAAGTTTTTGAAACTAGAGAAGAATTGAAGAGTAGAGAGTTTACAGAGTGCTCAATATGGGGTCCAACTTGTGATGGACTAGATTGTGTAGTTCGAAGTGTTCAGTTACCAGTGTTGGAAATTGGTGATTGGTTGTGTTTTAGAAATATGGGAGCCTACACTATTTCTGCTGGTTCTGAGTTTAATGGGTTTGAGAGAACAAAGAGATACTATATAGAATAGTTCAAAAAAGGTAAGTTGAAGTCTTGGTCAATACTTTATTATTTTTTGTTTTTTCTAAGGTCATTTGTTTTTCATTCACTACTGAATTTATGTGTATGCAAAGTCAGAGTTTTTATAAGATTGCTTATCAAATGCATTTGATTTATAGATATAACGCGAGCCTATGAAGCTGTTTTCATTTGGTAAGATCTGATTCTTGCCTTCCTATACTTTGCCATTATTGAGTCCCTCAACAAAATCAAGAGAATTTAAGAAACATGTAAATCTGATGACTGGAGAGAAATTAGTTTAGCTATATCGTAAATTATTATAAATTTATTTTGTGACAAATTATTCACTTGGACAAGGTTTAAACCAACACAAGAAAGCTTTTGGTATAGTTAATAAACTTAAAGCACAAATGTTGGATGGATTTTATCTCTTGTGTGTTGCCAAAGGCAATTTATGATTGGAGTAGCCTGGGAATTTTACCATATGTACCTAGCAATTAAATATTGCCATAAGGACTACTATAGAATACTTCCCCATTTTTGTAAATTCCAAAGATATGTGCAATCATTGCTGCTGCTTTCTCTCAAAAAGTTTGTCTCGTTAATACCTCATAAAGAATGAAACATTTCTTGGTTTGCGTTTAAGAATATCGAGGAGAATAGACACAGTAATTCAGTTGCATCCGCTATGGCAATTATGGTTGGGCATTAACTTTATCTTTGGAACGCCCGTTCTTGGTACTGACAGGATTTTTATTGCCGTAAAAGTCATGATTGCTAAGGATAGGTGCTCATAAAAAGATTTATCATTTCTTACATCTTTTTGGAGCTAGGTATACATATTAATACAGAAACTGATACGAACCTTGGGTTTATCTCATTCTATAGCGAGGATAACTGAACCTTAAGTGTTTCTTACGAGTTAGGTAGCTTTCTATAATTTTTAAAAAGGATATTTCTCATTTTATGCTCTTTCTTCATTTTCCAGTTCCTGTGACGGGCTATAGTATTGGAGAGAAGTCAGATTATTTCTAGAGTGCTAATTTGCTTTATAACAAGAATATCTCACGTCTACTGTAAGCTATTGTAGAGTCCAAAGGATTTTAGCTTTAAATTTCCCTAAACTCCACAAACTTACTTATATATATTGATAGGCCCTGCAAGATTTCCTAATAGTTGATTGATCCTATTATTGCACAAGGAGTTGAGCCCGGGAACTAAGGTTGTTACCAGTTATAAAATGTTTTCCCTGTCTGATAACTACAAAAAGGGTTAGCTGATATATGGGAAAAACATGTTACAGTGGGTGCCTCTAAGAATTAGATCATTTTATAATGATTAATAAGGAAACGAATGCTAGGACAAGTTCATGGACTTGCACACCACCCCCCCTCCAATAGGTATTTTACACATAATCTCCAGATTAATAGAATTTCCTTCACGCCAGTATTGTATTTCTACACATTTAGTATAATCACAGCCCATTATGTCTTCAATTTGGGTTTTCTCAAAAGGTCAATGAAATCATGAATCTTATTATTTTGCAATTAACTGATTCAGTTTCCATGAATCGCATTATGTGTTGTTTATGAAAACAATTTTATTGCAGTCACAGGAAGATCAGTTCAATTGCCTCAAAGTTAGTTTTAGGTTAGTTAATGAAGAGCTTAGAAAAGGTACTGATCATTATCTATGCAGCTCTTGCTGTTAAGTATATTTTTTTATTCCAGCTAAAGAATTTACAAACCGGCTTACATGAGCTCTAAACCACTATTCATGGCAATTGATATTTTCCACGAAATCAGACATCACATTTTCTCATTAGTTTCCTCGAATTCTTCATGAAGCTGGCATAAAAATCAATGAAAACTTTCAACATTGCTTAAGGGGCTTTCCGCTATATCATCCTTACGTTTGTTTTACTCATGGCCAAGTATGGTGGATATGTAGAAAAAGTTTCTGGGCAGCTTATTAGATAAGGTGTAAGCTCTGAAAACTTATTTTCTTATCTTCTTTAGTGTTCCATGTAGTTGTAATATCTGACAACAAAGAAGCAAAGATACTCTATTTGGAAACTAAATAACTCAAACAGCTGTTAGGAATATGGTTTGAGAACATATATATCCTTAAGTATTTCATAATTGCATAGTTACTGACTATCTTTAAAAGATTTAGAATTATGCTTCTCAAAAAATTATTCTAATCTTGCTCTATCAATCAATTTATTATCAACAATCAAGCAAAAATGGTTTTGTTAATACCAATTAATATCAATAAGAAAACCATAAAAATTGTCCAGAACTTTATGTTGAACTATGCAAGATCCGTAATAGGAGCTAAACATGGCATCCAATTTGGTAGTTTACAGTCGAAACATTTATGGAAGCTTTCTTGATATGTCATTGTAAGACACTGATAACTGCAGATTTAACTGGAAGTTTCAATTGAAAAGCGGAGGGTGAAATTCTTGATAAACTTGAAGCAAATTTATTTAATGAGTTATGGAAATTCCACTTCAGATTTCTTTTGTATTTAATTTTAGAAAGCAGTTTTAAGGTGAAATGCTATGAGAAAATAGGTAAACTATCAGCCCCTCTTCCAAGATGCGATGTTTAGCCAGCCTTAGGTTTCACAAAAGTATCAATCTTAAACGCTACTAAAACAACCTTCCCATTTATTGTAGAATAGTGTCTATTAATTTTCACGGAGAAGGAGGGTTATTTACATTATAGAAGGAATTGTTTGGCGATAAATAGTTGATTATCCTCAGTAGATTAGTAAGATTTAACGGTAGTAGATGATCCGTTTGTCTATTTCAAATGAACAGTCATTACACTTAATTCTCACATGATTTTCATCTCGATAATATAGTTACAACAATCATGTTGTCTATGTGTTGCTTAGATATACTAGGTGTAGAATATCAAAAAGGCTTAGAATCATCTTTGTCATGAGGCGAAGGCTAATTGCAAGTGACATTCCTGCAATTCCATGACGTGATGGCTCACTGAAATATTCCTATTGCATTCTCTCAACAACTATAATTGCTATGCAAAAGCGGACACTTTATCTTGCGCCAAATAATCTACAATAAAAAAATGAACTCATTAATAGGGTTTTTTGCTATCGATCTTTAACTATCACTGCTAGCAGGAGTGTTTTGTTATGCCCTACTTTCTTAGAACCATTAGTATGAAATTTAATGCCTATAAACCATAAGTATCTCTTGAATATAGTTCCCGGAATTAATTTCTTATTAATTTATTAGGAAAATATTTCCAAAATAACTATAATCATGATTCATTCTGCTAATTACCTTGCTATTTGATTTGATTAGTGATTATTCTTCATTATGAACATAATCCCTGGACCATAAGACAATTAACAAAATAATCCACCGACATATTATTTATTTTTTCAATTTCTCAAAAGCCAAAAAATGCCCATATGGAAAAACACTATCATTGGATTAGGCTATATTTGCTCCTCATCAAATATTTTATGAAAGTTTTCACGCAGCATACGAATTAAATATTTTTTAAGATCCTCTTTTTCAGTTTCTTGTGTAAGCACTAGATGAAAATACAAAAAAAACAGAAGCACTTGATGAAAATAAGAGCCCTTATTTTTTAGTGGGAAACAGAATTAAAGTAAACATCCTTGTATTGACGATGTTCTTATCACACATTAGCATGGTTTAATCAGATACTTTTGACGGGCAACGCAACATGGTATTCACTCAGCAATAAACATAGTCTTAGAGTTTCATCCCATGATTCATTAACCTCGATCGTGACAGCTGCTGAATCATCTACGTCGATGAAATTCATACTTTATGGTCCTTGAATAGTAACCTAATTGTTACCCTTAACCATATTTAAAATGTCTTGTTATATCTTTTATGGAAATTGCGATGTTTCTTTGAGAAGAAGATACCAAGTTTCAAAATGGACCTCTATCTAAAACAACTAGTCTTTTTCATCAGTGTATTTCATTCTAGATACTGGTGGTAAGATGCATTAAAATATACACGAAAAGTATGATTTAACAGTCTTGTAATATTAGCCTAATATTAAGGGAGGGGCAACAACCGCAAGAATTTTAAAATTTTTGATTCAATAATCTATAGTTTCATTTCAAAGTGATCTCTATATGAGCGAAATGTTACACCTAAGGTGGAGCATGCATATGTCTAATCTTGAATTTCTTCCAGTATTTAAGCATTTAAATCACCAGAGATCTAAGCCATTATAATCTTCCTAGTAACTAAAACGTTGCTTACTAAGTTTATTTTGCTCCAAGAAATCGTACGTACTTTGCACCGGAATTTAATAATATATCCATAATACCCCAAAAGTCTCAAGGGTTGACTTCGTAGAATGTACTAGAGGAGTTCAGTTATGGCAGTTTATCTAAGTGTACCCCTGCTTCTATATACCAGTTCGTTGAGCTTAGGTATATATATGGAATATATACTAACTCTGGGGAGCTTTAAAAGGTTTCTTAGACCAAGTACCCGTATCATTCAAAGCTTTCATAGAACATGTTATTGCTGCACTATATTGTTACTAAGAATTAACAAAATGCAAAAGCTAGAATTTAGGTATGAATAGAACTTTTACTTCTACTAACCCGTTACTAAGAAAAACTTTAAAGCTTCCGTATTTGTGGGAGCCACATGTTGATGCAAAAAATTAAAATTTTTGATTTATTGCAGCCAACATTGTCATGTTCTTCTTTTGATTATCACTTTATGGTTATTCTCTTATGACTATTTCAATTTAAGCTTTAAGGTAGGGGCGCGACAATACGAAAATTTTGTTTCCTAGCTTTGGCGAAATATCCATGAAAACTCTCTATTGCTTGGCTATGGATATTCGAATTTGTAGTTCAGAGTCACTACAACCAATTATGTTTGATAGAGACAATAATTTTAAACTTCATGGGTTGTAAGAGCAAGAAGAAATGAAATAAAAATTAAAGAAGCACAAAACAAACTGAAGATCTTCTGCTATCTGGGATCTGCATAATAGTAATCTAGAGATTTATTTTAAGAATTTTATGATCTAACAAGATGCTTCGAATACTATATGGAATATAAGGACGATAAACCCCGCGATGTATCAATAATAGCCGTTCTGGACATTCTTCACCAGATTTGTTATTGCTTAGTAAAGTCTGCTCCATTTTGATAAGAAATTGTAACCGCTCATCCTTGGATTTTTTCTTAAGCTAGTTTTTTTTAGATTAGCTATCTAAGTTTTGATTTAAGGAAGGTAGTTGCTCTAGTTATTGATGCTTCATGGATGATCTTGGAATATGGTGTATATGCAGAGAAGCAAACAAGCGCAAGTGCTGGATGAGTACAAGGGGTTGATTGGTTTATATACGTGGTGGTTAAAGTCTTTCTGATCAGATATGCGCAAACATACAGCTTTTTTCACGAGCTCTTTATACTTATAAACAAGTTGTCACATTCAAGGGGATGGTTTTCTTTAGCAGTTATAAAGTTAGGTGATTAGAATGAGCTTATTGGTGTTTTCCTTCAGTTTGAGATTTCATAATTTTAGTATAATTAGTGTGGTATATGTTTCGTATATTTCTCGCTAATATATTCTGTTGGGTTTTGTTTAACTACCTGTAAATCTAGGTAGTAAGAATGAGACAAGATGTAACGGTTTTCGATAAGTGTAAACTTAGAGATTTCAAGATGATTAATATTTGTCGAAACCAATTTGGTTAAAAAGCATGAAGCATCTTATTGAGTAGAAAATACTTAATCACATTCTGATAAACCTCTCTCTTAAAAGCTTTTCCTATATTTCTAGACTCTCTGTTGCTAAAAGTTTGACTTTACCTGTGTCTTTAGTTAGAGATATGCTTCACGTTTCATGAACTACGTAACTAGTTTGTTAACCCTTTCTTATTGTTACACTGGATTAAAATGTTTGGTAGAGAAGTCTTCCGACGATGCAAAATTTTGAGATTTTTATTTAGAAATTCAGGACTCGGAAAACTTGAGGATTCTGGCATTCACTAAACTTTGTTGGAACTGTACTTACATTCCATTTGCCTGCAACCAGATTATATAACTCTAAACATGATCCAATTTATTACCCACCAGCTTTTCTAGTCCTTGATAATTGATATCAAGAGTCTACATTAAGTATTTCATATTCTTGGCTTAAAATCCTAATTTACTTCGGAGCTTCATCGATAAATTTCACTGAAGCTTTAATTCTGTGACCACGACTTGTGGCAACCCTCAAGAATTTATTCTTAAGAATTTTAAATAATGCTATTTCTAGAGCTCTTTTTGAGAAAACTTTTAAATGCGTATCTGTAGATGTTCTCCACTTCGTTAGAAAGAGTTTGGGCACTGAGTATTGGCTCGAAAAAGGCATTAAGAAATTCATATCAAATCGGTATCATGCTCTGGTTTCGCTCCTTTCATGAGACACTTTGCAAAGTATAAAGCATTTTTTTTGCAATTCTCAGCCAAGTTTCCATGAAATTCTCTGTTGAGAACCCATTATGAGTGTTTTGCACAAACCGACGCTAGGAAACAACATCAGCTCAGTTACTAGTGTCGCTTCATGATTTATCCACTATATGGTAAACTTAAAGAAGAACAGATTTTTTTATCATAGAAATAACGATGAGAATTCTTACTTTGTCATACAGCTATAAATTTCGACTGTACATTACTGGAAGTGTACATAGACTTTTCAGAAAACTAGTTTTACTGGCATACTTTTGGTCAGCATGAAAACTCTCCATCTGCATAAACTGCTTCTAGCATTGGATACAAATAGGGATTACATAAATAAAACTTCCTTACTCCTTTTTTTCCTTTTACCGATACTCTTTGTAGATATATTACTAATATGGCGAAAAAAAATTAAACTAATTCAGTGCGTGTATATGCACTTAATCGCAATATTTCAATATTAAAAAAATCCAGTGTAACATGATGTATATTGTCCTTGGGGGGAATAATAGCACTAACTTTTGTGTTTTATTTCTGAAGGAGGTTAAATACCCACTTTATTTCTAGAAGGGTTAGCACGTAATGCCACTGGTTCGGTGTTCACACTGGTCTGATAAGGGGCCGGGGAATTGTCTTCGTTGCCAGTAACAGGAGATTTGTAATGTTGCCAGTTTCACAGTAGCTTCAAGAAGGTTCCACTACTTTTCTTTCAACCATCGTCAAACCTCTTGTGGAGTCCTCAACATTAATTTTATAAATCGCGAAAACATTAATAGGTAAGGTAACCATCCGAGAACCTAAAGAACCGCGCTTATGATGAAATATCCCAAGCCATAGCTCCGTTAAAAGAAGAAAATTACATGCACTTGAGAATGGTTAAAATCAAGTTGATATCCCATTCGATTTCTAACTTCAATCTTCGGTACATGCTTAAACCTAACCAATGCTTCCAAACTAAATTTTATAAACTCTCGAAGAGACCCTAATGAGTTCTAGATTTAGTATAACAGCTTTTACCAAGAGTGCTTACATTATATTTTACCTTTATTGGTGGAGGCTAACTCAGTTACAAGCAAAAGACTCTCTAGAGCTGCTGTAGTTTTTCCTTGCCTGAGATTAAATTCTAGCACCCTATTTTAGCAATAAAAAGATTGTAACAAGATTTTGGGAAATTACGGTTGGAGGATCCTTTTTATGGCTTAGAGGCGGAATCATTGATTGGCCGAATCGTATTCCCGGGGTAGAGGTTGTTCTCCTCGCAGGACCAAGGTTCAATGGAATAAACTATCGAGAGTCTAAGAAGGTTTTCTCGTGAGATGTTGGGACTTATGTGAATTGAACCGACTTCTTTTGCCTCAGGAGAAGAAACTTTGAAGAGCCAAGTGGAAAAGAAATCGGTGTTAACTCAAGAAGGACAAACATCCTAATGATACTCTTCAAAAGAAAAGTTTTACAGAGAACCTCAACCCTAAAGCTAATTGCTCAAATATAGCTAACAATTAGTTGTACTCTCTTAATACTTGTTAGGAAAACAAGAGATGTCAGCAAATTCCTAGAATTTAGAAAATATAAAGGGCTAGAGTTTTTTTAGCACAGCACATTAAATGATCAGAAGGTTTTCTGCTGTGCCTTAACTCTAATCAACGAGTAATGAGAAATAGGCATTTATGCTATTAGCGTGGTAGCTCTATTCGTGATCAGTTTATTTACTCAACTTCGACTTTTATGAGTCATACAGTGTACATATGACAGAGCGCGAAAATAATTAAAGGGTAAATCTACATCATAACAAAAGAATTATATTAATCTAAACCTAAATTAAGATTACTAAGCTTTGATTGATTGGCTTTGTGGAGTAAAGTTTTCAGTGTCATGGCAGGAAAAAGTGCCGGGCGTGGTTTAGTGGGTTCAAGTCCCACACGACACAAGAAAGCGCTTTGCGTCAGTTATGTCCTCCTTGAAAGACCGAAGGGTTCCCAATCTCCAAGTAGGCCCTCTAAGAAAATTAGGTTTTAAAACCAAACAATCCTAGTATAAGTTGAAAACAGCTAGATTATAAATAATAACTTCCGTTTATAAAAAACTATGTACGTATCTGGCATTTTACTAACTATCATGCGAACCGAAACTATATCTGAGAAAATGGTTCCCGAAACCGGTTCTTGTCCCGAAATTCTATATCTGATTTAACAGTTAATTTCGAGTCGATTCATTATCCAATCAGATTCGGGTGAATTTTGATAAGTTGTTCTCGAATTACTCGTTAACCCAATCGTTATTCTTTACTCGCTATGACGGAACTGCGAAGGTCAAAAAGGTATAAAAGATATTATTTTTTATTTTAAGAGCAACCACTAAAGCAGTATACATAGAAGCTGTTAGTACAGAAGACGAAGAAGATGAAGAGCTTTCTCATGCAAGCAAAGATGAATCCGATCTGGACGAGAACGGCGATAGTGACGATAATGATTTAGAAGAGCTTGAAAACGATACGATATATCGTGCAACCCGAGCTGGATTGAGAAGGAAACCGTTAAAAAGGTAGTTTTTGCTAGTTGCTAACCGTTTAGATCAGGAAAGAATGATGAAATCTTTCTTTCAAATGAAAGTGATTCAGAAGCAGGTAGCACTGATGTTGATGTTGACTTGATGGAGGAAGATTATCGTCTAGACAAAGGAGAGCTGGCTCTGGATAAGATATTAGCTATCGCAACTAAGACTAAAGCGAAATGGGAAAGTTTCCTAGCTGCATCTCCGAAGTTGTATCCAAAGGAAACACAATTTCTTACTGAGCACTCCAAACTACGAAACCTATCCCCCGAATATTTTGAAAGCGAACCTGACTTGTCTAAAGAAGATGATGAAGTTGAGAAATACCTAATTAAGTGGAAAGGAGTTTCTTATATTCACTGTAGTTGGGAAACTAAGAGGGATCTATTGGCACTGTTGCCGGGTACTCTAGGTGAGAGCTATCTCAATGGACGGATTGCAGCTTTTGAGAAGACGCAGAAGCTATTCAACTTGGATTCTTTAGACTCTTTTACCAAAATCCATCGAGTTCTTGATTTTAAAAAGGATTCTGAAGATGTAACGAAAGATATGTTTTTAATTAAGTTCAACAACTGCCCTTACGATGAATTACAACATGAGACTCGGGAAGATCTCTTATTGAAAAATACCGAGGAGGAGCTACGTTTGGCGCACGATAACTTTATAAAAAGACATAATAGTAGCAATAGAAAACCAAGACATAATAAGAGATACTCCAGCAGAATGACATTTAAGAATGGAATGAAGCTACGCGACTATCAGGTTGAAGCAGTAAACTGGCTTACTTTTAATTGGACACAGGAGAGGAACAGTATCCTGGCTGATGAAATGGGGCTGGGTAAAACATGTCAGACTGTCAGTTTTATTCATCGCTTATATTATGGCCTGAAGATATCCTCACCATTTCTAATTATTGCTCCTCTGAGCACCTTAAACCAATGGGAGCAGGAGTTTGAGAAATGGAGCGATTTTAACTGCATAGTATATCATGGATCTAAAGACGCTAAGAAAAATATTAAGACTTTTGAAATTAAACCAGGTTTTGATGTTCTAGTCACCAATTATGATACCGCACTTATGGATATGTCTTATATTACCCGTTTTCAATGGGAGCTCGTTGTAATAGATGAAGCACATAGATTAAAAAACAGTCAGTCAAGTCTTGCAAAAGTATTGAAAAAAAACTTGAAGTTGCATGTTCGGGAAAAAGAAGAAAACTCAGAGGAAGTGAGAGTTTTGAAAGCAAGAATGTTACTACTCACAGGGACACCTATTCAGAACAATTATGAAGAGCTGTGGTCTCTCCTAAACTTCATTGAACCTGCAAATTTTCCTGCCTTGAACGAGTTTTTGGCTAAGTGGCAGAACATGCAAAGTGCCAAAGACATGGACAATTTTCAGGAAATGTTGTCCCCGTATATGCTTAGGAGATTGAAAAAACACGTGGAGAAATTACCACCCAAGATTGACACTTTAATTGAGGTTGAACTTACCACGTTGCAAAAAAAGTTTTATCGTGCAATTTATGAAAAAAACAGGAATTATTTAAGTAAACTTACTAGGCAAAATAAACAGCAGCACGAAGGTTTAAAGTTAGAACGCAACGTGCATCAGGTCAGCCTTAAGAATATTTCGGTTCAGTTAAGAAAGTGTTGCTATCATCCTTATCTATTAAATGGAGTAGAGGAAACAGTCTTAGCTGAAGCTGTATCTGACTACAAGAAACAGTACAAAGTGAAAAAAATCCCGCAGAATGCATATCACGATTTAATCATGAAGAATTTAATTGCCAGCAGTGGGAAAATGATTCTTATAGACAAGTTACTTCCAAAACTCAAAGCGGAAGGCCATCGTGTTCTTTTGTTTTCACAATGGACAGGAATGCTCAACATTATTCAGGATTATCTCGTTGGAAAGGGGTACAGTTTTGAAAGAATTGACGGCGACGTTAGTTCTCAAAAACGAGAACTGTCCATAAAAAACTTCAATGCAACTGCCAGAGATACCTCCGTCTCAGAACCCCCGTTTATCTTTCTGTTGAGCACAAGAGCTGCTGGCATGGGCTTAAATCTAACTGCAGCGGATACTATAATCTTATATGATCTTGATTGGAATCCGCAATCTGATATGCAAGCGCTTGCTCGGTGTCATAGAATTGGTCAGAAGAAAACTGTTCAGATTTATCGTATGATTACTCGAAAATCATATGAAGAACACATGTTTCACACGCAATCGAGGAAATTAGGGCTAGATCTTGCAGTTATGTCTAGATTGGAAAAAGAAACGGAACCCGATGAGCAAGTGAATGCAAAGAAAAAAACCAAGAAGGATGCGGACAAGGAAACGGAAAGATTACTTAGGTATGGCGCCTATGTTCTCAAAGATGACAATGACGAGGATGCCAAAGGATTTGAGCAAGAGGACATTGATGTCATACTAAGAAAAAGGGCTAGAAAAATAAACGTAGATGAGAGTAAGGCTGGAGATAAGGGGGTTGAGTTGTCCAAAGCAAGGTTTATTGGGAACAAGGAAGATGAAAACAAGAATTTAGATGTCGATGATCCTGAGTTTTGGAACAAGGTTATGGGCGAGGAACAGTTAAAAGAGTTTAATCAGCATCACAACAGTAATATCATTTTTGGAAAAAGAAAACGCAAACAAGTCGTATACACCGCTCCGAACTTTGCAAAAGAATACGATTCTGAAGAAGATGAAGATTTTGAAGTAGAATCTGAGGCTGAAGAAGAGGAAGATAAACCAGCAATAGATGAACAGGAAGTCAAAAACCTTGATAACAAGCTCCAAGCCGAAATGAGAAAGACTGCGTTCAAACCCAAGACTTGGCAAAGGCATAAGAAGAAAGTGTATGCACAGCCAGGCCGTGGAATGGCATCTTCTCATGCTAGATTGAACAATCAACCTGCTTCACCTAGTTCATCAACTCATAAAAGGTTTCTCGCTAATCAACCCAACGCTGTGGGGAAAACATCGCCACCTAGAATTCTGAACAAGTACAATTCTCTAAGATATGGGGAAAACATACTAACTGTCTTGAAACATGATGGGGTAATCGTACATCCATGCGACTTATTCCGCATTTATATCTACGAACCAGAGCTATACCAGATTCAAAACCTGAAATACAGAGCCCAGTTAAATCAAGGAAACTATCATATGAACCAAGGCCAGCACCTTTTTCAAACCATCAAGCAGCAAGATGTAATCAACCCCTCACTTTCTCAAGTTCCCAACCATATTCACAAACTTTTAAGAAAATGGCTGAAGGCGCAAAGTAAAGGTGCTAAAAGTTTAGAAATTGCTCATAAAGTACTCGACACGGAAGCGAAAAAGCTGAACTTCCGTTTGGAAGCTTTGCAACAAGAAGTTGAATATATCCTCAAAGCTGCTTGCATGTATGTTGTAAACATGTTGGAAAACTTTGCTCGGTTGAGCTATGCCCTTAACACAGGTAAGCTAACGAATGAACATATTGACAGCAATGAAGAAGCTAAAGATATCCAGGTCATTGATCTGACGGAGGCAAAAACAATTGACAAACCTACAAAAACTTTCATGCCAACCTCTGGCGATGTAAATTTAGCAGCTTTTCGAGTTACTTACCCACAGTTCATGCAGAATGATTTTGTTGAGCGAGTTTTACAAGGTATGGGCTACAAGCATCTTTCTGCTTTTTTTTCACGTGGTCGTGGTATACCTCAAACAGCCTTTTGCTCTCCTCTTAGATGTACGTGGCTTACAGCAGAAGCATTTGAAATAGTTGCTAATTTGGAAGCATCTTATGAAAACAAGCATCAGCAGCAGATTCAGTACTATAGGTAATATAGTATTCATTTGATAAGTGTTATTGTCAAAATAGCCGAACTTATGTACCATATCAGAATTAACACCGTTGTTCATTAAACTCATTTTTCATGACGGTACTTTAGTTTTTTAAAGTTTCCCTGCGCTATAGAAGCATATCTACTAGAAACCTACACTCGTTGAACGGAATGAATTTAAATCAAAAGAAATAATGGTTATCTTACAATTTTGTGAACTTCCGCTTGAACTATTTTTCTTCCTGGCAAGGAATATATAGAACATCTATCGAGCAAGCTGCTATAATTCGTACCTCGTGATGCTAAGGAAGAAGAAACAGGTCTTTGTTTTCAAAAGGGGATAAAAATTACACTTATTTACAAGTTAAAATATAATGAAAACTTTTTATTGTAGAAGACTAAGCTATTTTTTTTGATACTGGGTTAAGAGTAAATTTGAACCCATACTTTGTAATTTGAATACTAATAATACTTAGAAGACGAGATGGTCTTTACAAAATATGTGACAAATAACAATTTTATGTACAGATCAAAATTAAAAGTTTGTTTATTCGTAATTTTCATATAAGGATAGCCGCAAAGGGTTATATTGTAAATAAGTAGGGAGTTCCTTTTTTTTGGAACACTTCAACGCGAACAAAGTCTTGTTCGTTGAAATAATTAATCAATGTTGCATTACTAGTATCCAAAGTGGAAAAATTCTCATGAATTAACCTGATTAAAATAATGAAACCGGGATATGTTCAAAACGTCATAGTGATAGACAATGGGTCTAATTCTATCAAAGCTTCTCTCAGTACAAGTCTGATTCCTCCATATGATTTCCCTTCAATTGCTGGTACGTTTAAATATCGTCATCTTGTAGTTGGGTTGAATTTGGGTTTAAGAGACTATTATATTGGCTCAGAAGCAGAAAGAAAACGAGGAATTTTACGCCTCAGGTATCCAATAAAGAAAGGAATAGTCATAAACTGGGACTTAATGGAAAAAATTTGGCATTTTACATTTTATGATGTTCTTCAAGTTAATCCTGAAGAATATCCAGTTCTTCTTACAGAACCTCCTTTGAATCCAAGAGCGAACCGAGAAAAAATGACACAAATAATGTTTGAAACCTTTAATGTTTCACATTTATGTGTTGAAATAGCAGCTGTTTTGTCACTTTATAATACTGGAAAAGAAAGTGGAATTGTTCTGGATTCAGGAGATAGTGTCACATATTCAGTACCTGTATATAAAGGTTTTATTTTGGTTCATGCTGCAAAAAGAATGGATATTGGAGGAAGAGATGTATCTGATTATTTATTGAGGTTATTGAATAAAAAAGGGTATATGTCAGTTGGATATTATGATAGAAAAACTCTGATTCTGGTGAAAAAAAAGTTATGTTATATTTGTTCAAATGTAGAAGAAGAAAGGAAACAGCAGTTTGCAGCTGAAGTAAATCACGAACTTCCAGATGGAAATATTATATCTATTGGAAGCGCTTGTTTTGAAGCTCCAGAATTACTATTTTCTCCTTATCTTGGTGGTTTTGATTATCCTGGAATTCATGACCTTATTGTTCAATCTATTGCAAATTGTGAAGAAATAGAAGATATTTTATTATCAAATATTTCAATAACTGGTGGAAACTGTAGTTTCTCTGGTTTTAAAGAAAGACTCGAAAAAGAACTGATATTGATAATGCCAAAGAAAAATAGCATACGAATATTAAAAAATGAGACAGGCATCTATTCAGCTTTACATGGAGGTTGTAATTTGGCTTCTAGTTGTTCATTTATTGATACTTGTATTTCAGCAGAAGAATATGATGAACATGGTCCTACAAGAATACATAACAAGAATACTGTACTATAAATGGTGCAAATAAGTTTTTTCTACTTTGCGTGAAATAGGAAGTGCTCTATGCGTAGTAGATTAATTTACATGTCTAGATCTTGGTAAAGAAGTTTCTCGGTGATAATGTTATGATTTTTTTTTTACTATATGGCGTTTGAATTCCAGACCTTAATCTTGCAACAGGTAAACAAGTTGCACAATTGTTTTTTCTGGTGCCAAACTTCAGTGACACAGGATTTGCAGTTTTCCTCTTTCAGTTTTATTATTAAGTTATGCTCATTGATTTTACTGCGTCTTTGATGTTTATCAACTAAGAGATATTCTTTAGAATAAGCAACTAGAAAAAACTGTGTACTCAAGAATTAAGTTTGGAAAGTAGCTCAGCGTAATAGATGTGTTGCGAAATTTTAGTTCGTCTAAGTGTTGAAAGGAAATACTAGATCTGAGTCATTATCATGTCCAACTATCTTGTTGATCTTCAGGAAAAAAGCGAAATTGTTTCCCTAGAGTTTCAGAAGAGGATTTCCTTTTAAAATTGAAGGCATTCCATGAATTGTTGAAACGAGTGCTATCCTTCAAGAAATGTTTTCAAAAAGAAAAGTTGAAAGCTTAAATTAGCTCAAGTTAGTACAACGATATCAAAAATCTATTTCAATGAATTTACATAATGACAAAATTCTTACCATTGCATGATATAACTTGATCGATATGTGCCAAATATGAAAAGTTTTATATATTCTATTGAAATAATGCAATTAAGCCAAAATATGTTTTACTTCTACTTCTGATGTTTTGCTCCCTTGGAGTATAGATTATATAGTACTCTATATCGAGTTTTAACCGTATAAGTCATTCAGACCCTGTTAAGCAAAGTTTATAATGTAGAAAAAGGTAAAAAATCTACACAAAATATATCATTATGCAGGAATTGTAGTGTTATATCTAATAACGTGCCTAAAAAAAGTAGGATTAAATAAGCTTGTGCTTTTAACGTAAAATATTACCTCATTTAACTTAATTCAAAAAAAGGGAAAAGGGTTAAGCAACAGTTAATTCTTCCTCTATCCCAAATTCATGAGGCATGTTAAGATTATATGATGTGACTGCAAAGCTACATGTACGGATATCAACATTGTTTCCACTACTGTTACCTATGGTTAATTTTTTTCTAGTACCAAATAGTTTTTATCTAGTGCTTTCAGAGCTATTAAGATTGATAAAAGAGCCGCTCTGAAGTAATATGTGACATTTAAGTAATGGAGAAAACTTGCGAATTAACCTGGCATAATTTTCCCTACTCCGTAATGATTCCAAGAGGCGCTCTTGAGGTTCTTGAACTTGAATAACTGCAAGTTGCACCATATTTCTCACATAGTTTATACAATTTTATTTTGCAAATGCTTTCATCATTATGTTCATTTATTCAGAATGTTTTCTTGCAATTAATGATCCATGATATATAGTAGGCACATCGATTCCCTGGTATGAGAACCTCATTACTTATAAAGCCAATCGCAAGTATGAGTCTTTAAACAAAAGAATTGCATATTGGCAAGGTATAAGGTTCTTATCTCAAAAATTGTTTTTTTTGCCTACAGGGCCAGTCGCAATATCAAAAGAAGTTGGTACTAACATGTTTTTGGCTATTACTGAAAGATGTTACTCGTTTATACTATCCATTCAATGAGACACTCCTGGAGACCTGAAACATCATCACATTTGAATCCATAGGTAGAGTTTGGTATCTTATTTTAGCTGTACTTCTGAAACAACCTGTTTTTACAAGGAAACTTAAACTTTGAACGTTTTAAAGAGCTCTTATACATAACGTGCACAAACTCCAAGATTTTTATACAAGGGCGTTGCTTCCATACTTTGTTGGGGAATGCTTTTTCTCTATAGAACTTGAAAATCTTCCCCATTGTATTTAGATGTTGGGGTTAATGATAAATAGTTGGGCCTGGTAGATTTCGCATTAATCACTTTGAGCTCCACTCAAAAAGATGTACGATATATATTGAGTTTTTCCAGAATATTAAAAAGATTTTCAAACTTATGAAGGCTACTTAGACTTCATTCATGTGTTTTCACTCCAATTCTTTAGTCAACATGCTGCTAAAGAGATCAACCTTTTTTCATATAGGTCTTGAAATTCACAACTTGAGAATGGCCATTTTATGCGAATTAGTTCTTGATAATTTTTTCCACCTTATTTTCCATGTTGATAATTTTCCATATATACTTCAATTGATAAATGATGTAACCAATAATTATCGAGTAAAAGTCGAGGTTTGTGTACGAATCACATTCCAAAATTTCTTATTGATAATCTGAGTCAGTTTAGGTACCAACTAGATAAATATATTAGTTACAATGTGAACCTGTACATGCAAGTTTTCTTCCAGTAAGTTTCATCTTGATTGCATCCACTCTTGAGAATGCTAGGTGGACCCGAGAAGCTTCAAGCCCAGTACAGGCAGTTGAACTCTGGTGTAAAGTAATTCACAGGTTCATTGTCACAACTACCTTTTACAAACGCAAATTTTCTAACATTAAGTTTTATTTCAACAACATTTCGACAATTTAAATATTTCCTTGAAAGAATCTTTTTTTTAGGAAATTTCTCTTTCTTAAGACCTTCTTACACAAGAGTTTAAGACATGAAGCAAACTGAATAAAAAACATTTTAAAACTCTCTAATAAGCCAATTAAACTTTTTCTTTTGTAAGAAGTTGTCTTATTCAAAAAAAATGGTGGTCTAAAATCTTTCATAATAAAATATCTTAAGTTCTATAATACTATTATTATGTTTGTACTTTATCCATATTTTCATGTTTGCGCGGTAACATCAAAAAAAGTGCGCTATAACCACCTTTCACGGTAAATTTAAGATGGGCCATATAACCAAATGAGAATCTGCACAATGAAAATATTCTTTAACTTTGCGTTTCCAGTAATCCTTGGCTACTTTTTCTCTCGATGGTTGCAAACACCTCCAAGAGCATTTTTATTATTTTAATTTATTAATTAGATAGACTGGATGCCATCTTCTTTAAATAACTTTGATCCTTGTCCTGAGAACAAAGAAACCGTCCTCATCTTTGGCGCAACTTCGATGCTAGGCAAATATGTGGTCGAAAATTTTAACTCGCATACAAAAGATATTTGTTTGATAAGTTATTCAAGATCAGTTTGCAAGGAATGCACTCTTACAGTTCGAGGTGATTTTAGAGATGCTCGACTCATTCAAAAAGTATTAGATTTCTACAAACCAAAAACTTTGATTACATCTGTTAAACCACCTCTGTTGAATACTCACTATAAAATATACATAGAAGTTAATCTTTTATCTATGATACAACTTATCAATGCATACAAAGAGTTTTCAATAGAGCAAAATGAAGCAGTACGATTCATTTACGTCTCATCAATCGCTGCTGCAGGACATTACTTTGAACACTCTAATGCGAAAGAATCCGACCCAAAACCATTTTATACAGATTATGAAGCTCCTTATGATGTGTCAAAGCGTTTTGCAGAAGATTACCTTCTAAACGCAGCTACTGAGAATTTCCAGGTACTAAGTTTGAGAATTGGTGGAGTCATAGGAGGTAAAGGAGATCCTTATGATTACATGCGTTGGCCTATTTTGTTCAAGATAGATCCAGCACCAGCACCTATAGATTCAAACTATGCGGGAAATATTGCGGAAGCACTTTGGGTAATTTACAACTCTGGTACAAGAGGGTTTGGGAGGTTTTATTACTACACTGGGGAACCCTTGACAGAAACAGAAAAGATAAATATCGTTCAAGAAGTTACAGGGAAGCCAATAGTTAGTTTCGGGTATGATTTTGTTTCCATGGTTGTAGATCTGTGGTTTAGATTTAAATGGGATCCTAATAGTTATACAGACGTGGATCTATACAGGATGGGTCTTGTAGCCCAAAGTTTTGACCAAACCCTTTTTTTCAATACATTCCCAGAGTTCAAACCTATTATGAGTTTAGCTAAATCCGTTCGTTTAATTTACTCAAACTAGTTTAGTTATCTTTGGTTTGAACTTATTTCTTTAAGAAATATAGAGTTGTGTATATACTATTGTATTTATTATTGCCACGTCATTAAGAAAATATGTCAACTTTGATAAATATGGTTTCTGCAGGACTTTCTATTGTAGACGTCTCTCAAGCACAAAAATGGAGACAAGAAGACTTAAAACAACGAATTTTGGAAAATACCAGAAGAGATATTGATGAAAAAGCTGAACAACTTCGTTCCATTTCCAAGTGTCTTGTCTTTTCTTTAACTGTTTTTAGTTTGGCTGCACTTATTGCTGGGTTTGTAGTTGTGGTGTTTATTGAAGTCTCTGTTCCTGATGATACACCAGAGTTCTTGCTCATTGCTTTAGGGATCACCTCGGCTCTTACGGTGTGTTTGATGACTCTTTCATTTGTTCTGTGCACATTGATGCTTGTAGCTATACTTCGTGCATTTGACATTAGAAAAACTCATCTTCAAAAGATGACTTTCGAAGAGTTCTGGGCACTAAGATGTGAGGAGGAATGGAGAAATGCGTTCAATTATTTTACACTAGGCGTTCCACTTTTTCTGCTGAATCTCGTAGTTGCCAGCTGGGTCAAATATATCCACTACAAAACTGCTTGTAGCATAATTACAGTTATAATATTCTTAATGCTGTTCTTTTGGAACAGAATGAGGCGAAAGTGGGGAGATTTTTTAATCGAAGATCATAAACCCGTAAAAGAGCGACAAGTGGTAACGCATCAGGAACCCCAAGATATTGAAATAGGAAGTCCGACCCAAAAGCTGCAGGACGCTATCCAAGGTTAGAATTTAAATAATTCTTGGAAATAGGTATCAAGTAAAGGAAAGTTTTGAGATTGAAAGTACGTTCGCCTTTGCCGTCTACTTGTTCTTGTTGATCTTCTTCTTTGATCCAAATATGATTCTGACGAACTATTCTTGTGGTGGACAGCAATGGCTCTTAGATAGGAAATATAATTTAATGAGTTTGTCGACTCTAGTTTCGGCTGCTCACCTATCAGGTTTGATCCTTTAGCTTCACATAGAATATTTTGATAAATTCGTTCAAGGGCTATTTGCCGAGTCTTCTTCTTCCATGTTGAGAAAGTATGCACATTTCCAACTTCCCTGTTCTTTGTGATGGAGGACTCAAAAGAGGAGATTTCATTATTTGAGCAAACTTCTCCAACAGCTTCTAAATTTTCGAAGTAAATATCAGTTTCCGAGGCAAAGAAACTGGCGTAATTAGTATCTATCTCATAAAATACATCTTTCTCTAGTGGCTGATCAAGCCAAAGATATTCCTTTATATCTCTATGCTGAATGCTTTGGAATGATATTCTTGCTAAGATCCATTCTCCTGCTTTCGACATTTTGCTACAGGATGCAAACTCCCACTCCTTTTCGTCCTCCAAATCGGGTTTCTCTGTCGTACTAGAACGCGAACCCAAATCGACTTCGTATGCGTCTCCAACCTGTTTTATTCGGCTGTGAGGAACCTCAGCTTCATTGATGTAGATTCGAAAGTTTTGGAAGTTCCGTATACATTCTCCTGGAGTATAGCGTAGTGTTGTTTCATCGATCAAAAGGGAGTCCTGGTACTTCTGCGACTGCGAAAAAGTAGCAAGACATATATGCATATCTTCGGTTTTGAGTAAAGAAAGATTATTCACTGTTTCTACAGGAGTGTTTCCGTTTCCCCAAAAGTTCCTTGTAGCAGCAATCATCCCTAGTTTGTAGTTCATTGATGCACAGAGCTCTTTATCCAAACATGCAAACTTCTCAATTCTTTCTTCTGATGGCGTACTAATGCAAATGATCCTAGCTTTTGGAAGTTTGTCAAAGATCCAATCTGCTTGCTTTTCAACAATAAACACTACAGGTGATGTTGATTCTCTAGCAATTGATAGAATTTTTGGAACAAAAAGATCTTCTTCCATTAGCATGTCAGCATCACAGACTAGTAGGACACTTCTTCCCAGAGAACCAGCACGCATTCCAAGATTTTCTGAAGCATTCTTGAACGTTTTAAGGTGGGCAGGATCGGCCAAGTTCATGCCAGCATTAAACTCTAGAACTTTAATGTTTCCATTTGCTATTACAGCTGATATATCTCCTACCGCCGTATGAACAAAATCACCCAAGTACTCACTTCTTGCGCCTACGAGCACAATACAATTCGAGCCTCTTTTTCCAGACTCTTGCTTGTTCAGGTTAGTAAAAGTAACAGAATAGTCCGAAGAGGGTGGGTAAAAGACTTCTGAGAGATTAGAGTTGGATCTGGCTTTAACATAAACGCCAAGAGTTTCTCTTAAAGCAGCCTGCAGATCCTGGTACTCGCCGAACTGCTTTAAAACATCCACAGGATTAAGTTGAGTTGCATCCTCACCAAAACTGTTAACACTTGTTTTGCCCTTTGTTTGAACTGATACGTTTTTCGATACTGAAAGCAAAATGTTTGATTTTATATGCAAACTCTCCCAATCCTTAAAAATATCTCTACATTGTACTCTTGTTGGGCTCTTGAAGAACTCAATTTTGTTGACCGAGTTCCAGGGATACGGAATTTCTTTTCCAGCAGAAAAATCATTTCTCTTTCTCTTCAAAAAACTTTTCTCATGAGGTGCAGAAAGATCTATCATGTCAATTTTTCGCTTCGGAAGTTCTGTTTTCGCCTCTCTAGGCCTGTCAAGAATTCTCTTCAGATCTTTTAAACTATGAATTCCGAAGCAACTTAAGTCACCCAACAAGTTTTTGTCGCCCAATGATCGTCCTTTTTCTATATAAGTTACCGTATACAAACTGGCAAAGTCATAGAATGATATGTGGTCTCTCTTACTTTCATTATTTGACTTGGAGTAGTTATTACAAAGCAGAACAAAGTTTTCCTTCTCAAAAGTAATGTCCCTCACATCATCAGCGGTTTTAAAAAAGTAATTTTTCACGTCCTCAAAGTTTAAGGTTTTTTCCTTGCCTACAATCGTTTTAGCTTCCTTCGCGGCCTCAAAACAATAATATAACGCCTTGCGACCTAAGCGCGTAAGCTTAACATCTGGCTTTCCCCATAATTTACAACTTGGGATAAATTTCCTTAGTTTCGTCTATATTTAAACACACTTACAGAAATACCACATCTAAATCGTTTGTCGTAGTTTTATATTCTTGTTCAACATTTTTCATTAAAACGGTTAGAATATTGTAGCGTGAAACTGTTAAGCTAATCTCTAATTTAATCTTGGTCTTGTTTGATTATTAGGCAAAATGCCCGAGTGGTTAAGGGGAGAGTTTAGAAAACTCTTGTCGTTAGACGCGCAGGTTCGAATCCTGCTGTTGTCGTGTTTGACGCAGTGTAGCTTATTATTTAGGTAAGTATATTTGAGAAAGGGGAGCGAAAGGATGATCGGGTTCAAAACTAGCGGAGCTATTATTAATATTTTCAGTTACTTTGCTTAAAGTTTTGAGTCATTTCTCAGAGGCATTGGCTTTTCGCTAGGTGCAAGTGAAGTTCTAAGAGCCTACAACGAGAATTTAACAAAGGAGTCGGGAGCTGAAGTAAAAAATAAGTTTAAAATGCAGAACACAAAGCACAAACTAAATAACATTGTTTATAATAAGAATTATATATGGCTTAGAGTGTTCCAGGCGCAAACGCGCTCCTGTTAAAGTTCTAAGTTTTCGCACGAGAAGTTTCGTTGGCTGAGTAAGCTTAAATTGGTTTCATAGAACTACCTCTAAGACTAAAAGACCCAACTAGAAAAAAAATCCTTTTTAAATGATGCTAGCCTACAAAATATATTTCTTGTAAAATCTCTGAAGTATCTACTCTAGAAATAGTGGAGGAATTTACAAGAAGCTGTTAGATACATTTCATAGACTTACTTCAAAAATTCCCACGAAGTACAATCATAACTAACGATATAGTATGTACAAAACAACGCAATATAATTATTAAAGTTATAATGTATTATGTAGTTCAACGAAATGCTTCGTCAACAAGAAGCAAGGTTGAAAAATGAATTAACTGTATAAGAGTAATTCTGTCTCACTGACTTGACTGATTACAATAAGAATATATTTGTGAAGTCGTGGCAGAAACACAGCTCAGACTCTTACTTTCCTTGAAGAGAGTTATAGACTAGTGAAGACTTCAAAGCACAGGTAAGGATTGCTTCTTTAGAACTACCTCATCTTTAATAAATCATTTGGTGGTAGTTCAAAGGATGGTATAGGTTGCACTTAACTGAGAAGCTAATGTTTTCCTGATAATAAATTTTGAAAATCTTGTTCCGCAGAAATCTTTAGGAGCAAACTAGAGTAAAGTCATATTACGGGATATGACACTGCTTTTTACCAGACTGTACCCGACTTATCCACTTTCTATATGATTCGCAACTCTTAAGAAATTCCTAACATTACAACTGCAATATTGTTCTCAGAAACGTACAGGTTGAACTTCTTGTTATTTACTAATTCTAATGAGATATCTTTGGAATCTTTTATTGTCTGTATATAAGTTTTAAATTTTCTTAATATTTCGTGATATGCTTCGTACCTAGCACTATATATGGCTGAACCTGATGAAAGTGGAAGAAACAGGAAAATATGTTTCAACCAAGCTCTTTTTCACTTTGCTAAGCCTTTACTCCACCAACACAGATAACTAAAATGGGAACCGCTGCAAGAGTTGAAAGATGTCTACATTTTTTTCCAGTATTGAAATTAATTTGAAATATGAATTCTTTTAGTTGAATCTACCTTCTCACATTGAACGAGATACATATGCTAAGAATGTTCTTGATTTTATAAGGTTTAGTCGGAAACTATCATCCCATTCAAAAGTTAGGGTTTCCTATAACGATCACTAGCTTAGAACAGTATGTTTTCCTATTAGTTGGTTACAACTAGCGTTTAAGAAAGTAATTAATAACTCAGGCACATCATACTGCCATTTCAATGCTCATATGTTTCATCTAAATTTTCATGAAGCGCTTCAGGCTGTACTCATCATAAACAACGAAAACTGAATAAGCGGCGTTAACGCTACTTTATGAAGGACTAACTTTAGAGCTTTGTATTATGTGAAAACTAAACTAAGCGTTAGTACTTTACTTGATAGAGCATTGGCTATAAGCTTGATGTAAAAATCTCTCTACAAACTTCTTTAATTTGTGTCTGATAATTCCAGTTTGCAACAGGACCGGTAAGAGATACTTTAGATGAACTATGTCTGCAGAATTAAAAAATAAATTGAGATTTGAAACTCTAATATAACTAATGTCTAAGCCTCGGAGACCAAATGTGTAAGTGGCCGTTTGGTCATTATGAAAAAATGAAGCCTCGGGTCGTATAATAAACATGGGGATAAAGCAAAGGCGAAATATATTAGTTACCGGAGTCATTGGTATTTAAAGCGAGAATTAACTATATTATAATTTCAAACTCGAAAACCACAAATTCATGTTGCAAGAACGGGGGTACTGAAATATTTGTAAGTTTTAGGAATTTAGTTGCTTAACTTACAACTCACAGTTTAATATGTTCCTTACATATGTCTGAGTTCAGTATTTTTTGGTTATCTATCTTTTAACTTTACCATTCAAGATGGTATTTATCATGTTTGAGAAAATGTTTATCAATATTTGTTGCCTGAAACCCCATTGAATTTGAGAAAAGTCTAATCGCAACTATTAAGAACCAAGCAACAAAATAATGAAACTGAGATTCGGTTTTGGGTTGGCTCATGAAGCTATATAAAGCGCTTTAAGCTATTCGTAAAAAGAATTTTACATAATGAAAGACCAATTAAATTACTAATGAAATTCATTCTATTACCCGAAAGTAAATATATGAAACTTGGGACATTGCCTTAGCCTCATAAGCAAAAAAATGGGTATGTTGAAGTCACAATACAATGTTTTCAGTACTAAAAATTTTACCACATGAATTAAGCTATGCTTTTTGCCGAAGTCAGGGATGAGATAAACCAATCATGTACAGAGATGAACTAGAAATTTCATCTAGATTTGTTATGACACCCTGCTCAATTGCGGATTATCCTTACAAATTAGTGAAAATATCTACTGTCATTTATACAAATATGCTTAACTAAAGGCCTATATGTGAAGTAAATGATGTTATAATATATGGTGTTGCCAATTCGTTTTGAATCGGCAACCTTAAGAGCAAAAGAATAGAAATCGCAAATCAATAATTCAGTAGGAGCTAATTCTTTAGTAAATCACATTTAGAATGGCAGAATGAATCCTCATTGAGTGCTTTTTAGAATTTTGAGGAGTTTTCTGTGGGGATTAAGCGGGCCTGCGTGCATTTCTATGTCATGCCGACTGAGGAACAAGAAAATCATTGAGTCTTCTCAGTAAAGAGTTCACTGAATTCTATTCAGTGAATTCTGAGGAGCTCATTAGGGAAATTCTTGTGATTCATGAGAATTTTTGATTGAGGACTTTTGAAAAACTGAATGGGAAACTTTGGAGTCATCCAGGCGTGCCTCATTGAGGATTTGAGGTTCATTACTGGATTTTGAGGATAATAAGAATTTTCGAAATTTGCTTCAATTGAGCTTCAGTTTCAGGATCTTCAATTCCTCAAGGAGAAGTTTTTCTGAGTTTTCACCCCTAGCTACATTAAGCTTAAGACTTAGCTGAAATGTCTGAAATTGTTGATTTGAGTTGTAGCAGAAATACAAATACTTACATTGGGAAAGAGGCACGAGTTAAAAGTTAGCGACTGAAGTTTCGATTGAAACTAATGAACCAAAATACGCAGTCAATCAGAAGCGGAATCCATGAGAGGTTTACAAAACACCTATAATTGGAGTAAACAACTCTTATGCTGACAACCAAAGAGCTTGAATTTACTGAAATCGTGCTAACCGAGTTAAGGTATACATCATGGCTAGGCTCAGTATTTTTCTACTCTTAGATGTTCAATCTCTATTACAAGAAATAGTTCGACACCGCAATTCATTTTGTCATTGTTTCGTTTGTCCACAATCAACATCAGCTAGTAGTGACAGGCAAGTAGTGACGGAAGTAAAGTCACACACGATTGAAGTTTGTATGCTGACACTGTATATTGAGAACATGGTGGTAACCTCTGATATTGGGAAGAACAAAATCCGAATCACCTGCTACGATGCGTACGCTCAAGGTACGATGGTGGCACTTCATGCTTAATTGTTTACTAGATGCGTTATATGTTCCCACAATCAACTTAGAGATAGAGGTAATCGAGCCCGTGCTTGGAAGAATAGACATCTTAACTGCTGCTAGGCCCAGTAGTCAGAATCATAAAAGCGCTTTTTTCTAACAAGTACATTAGTTACTAAATTTAGGAATAATAGTATTCAATTCCCTAGCTATACTAGTAGAAAGTTACAGGACACTAGTTTCAGAACCAGCGTATAACAAAGTGAATTAAACCGAATGTAGTCCACCTTGAAGGCATAAAAGCATATTTTAGAGCCTCCAAGATTACCGCTTGGAGATGCTTACAAGTTCACCCCATTTTATACGAAAACCCTTTTCAGTTTTAATTACTTCAATACGAGGCAGGTTTAGGGGCTATAATTTTGTTCGTTTCTGTTGTAGGGCTCTTCGTAGATAAAGAGCTCTTTATGATAAAAGTCGTAGCCACCTTAGGCACTGGTAGTTACCTCCTGATTAATACGTAACCCAAGTCCCTACGCTGATCCACTGACGATTTCTTGCCTTTATGCTGGCCATTTACTTGCACAGACAGGTTAAGTGGAGAGTAATTAAACCTTGTTTCTAGGAGAATAGCTCGTTTCTTGGGACTTGTGATCAAAGCTTGAATACTTTTTCTTTTCTTTTCGCATACATATGTTGAATGGGTTTTCTGGATTGGGCAAATTTCTAGTTGATTTCAAGGAATAAATCTGCATTTAAGCGCTACCCACCATCTGAGCTCCTTAAGTCACTCGCAAAGAGAAAAATGAAGTCAAGGACTATAGCCCATTGAACCTTCTCATTGTTAGCTCTCTAAGCTGTAAGCTAGGTAAGAATAATTCTGTTCCTCAAGTGTATTTGTGAGAAACACTAAGTCAAAGAGATTCCAACTGGTGATCAGGACATTAATACTCTTGGATAAAGAACGAGTGACAGAAAGAGCTCTCAAATCATGCATAAAAGGAAGCGCACTGCCTTAGAAGAACAGGTTTTAGAAGGTGTTTACCAACTCGTGTGATTGCCCAAGTAGAAAGCCAAGTTTGATCTGGCCGTTTTTCAAACAGACTCAATGATGCCACCAGGCCAGCAGTCCAGGTCTAAGGGATTCTTGCAACTATGTAATCGAGTTAATCTAACTCGTTTTCTCATAAGTTTCTGTACATCTGATTCTTCACACATTTTCTCTTTATAAAACATAGAAACTTCATTCAAAATAGTACTCAGGGCACATATCATAAATGCAGCTCTCTTGTTTCTAGTCACATCCTGAACTTGAATAAAATCCTCTGGAGGTAACTTCAACAAGGGTCTATAACAGGAAAAAATATCACCAGGAATATGTCCTTTGTGAAAAATATAGTCTTTCTTGTGATCCATTCTTTCCTTTGTTTTCATATCTTTAATGACATAGTATTGACAATAGTGAATTACTGTAGGTAAATGAGGACCTAACTGTTGCATAGTAGCCAAAGCACTGCTACATTGTATGTTATTATCATCACCTAAAGTCTAATGAAAACAAACAGAAAACCTTCTAGAATAGGATCTATCCAATCCCAACCTTCTGTTCTCCCTGTCACATCTGAGATCATATAGTTGCTAAGTGCCAAGTGTTCGAAACCAAGTTCTACTGCCCCGATAATGTAAGCGTACATATCAGCTAAGATGTCCTTTTGATCAGCCAGGAAAACAGGAGTCATATACTTTACCCAAAGATGAGATAAATCTTTAAAGTTCTTCTGCTTGAGCATGTACGGTGGTCCAACTGAATAATTGTGCCTTAAATCTTTGGCATCGAGTGAAAAAAGTAGGTGATCAGGAGGAAGGAAAGATAAATCTTTATCCTTCAACCATGCGGATCCTAATCCATAAATCTGTGCTACAGGTCGACTGAATAATACTTCATCTGTAACATTCTTAAGTCCTTCCGTAGAGAAATACTTGCAGCCAGATTGGCATAATATATCTTCATCTGATAAGCGTAAAGGTAAATCGGCATATAAAGGAGATATGAATGCCATATCAGGATCAAATAAAGCTATAGTCGTATCTTCTTTAATCACTCCATCAGGCAAGGTGTGATTTTCCAAGAAATGCTGAATCCCCAAAGGCTTGTTCATCCAAGGAAACTGTTCTGACTGCTCAAAAGATGGGGTTTCATGGATATAAGAATTTTTGAACAATTTGAAAAAGGCTTTTGCTTTCTCTATGTCTATCAACTCGTTCAGTTTTCCTCCAGGATGAGTTCTTACTGTCTGCTTCACAGAAGACTTCTTTTTTGAAGGAGTGCAACCAGATATAATACGAGTTACGGGAACATCAGTTATTTTTCTCAGCGTGTACAAAAAAACCTTCGACTGCCATTCTTGAAACTTGTTACATCCAGTTGAAAAAACGAAATGAAAGTCTTTATCTCGCTGTGAGTGTATTTTATGGCTCTGCAGAAATGTGAATATTCCATGTGTATGGATTGATTCGGTTGTTAATGTGGCTGCAACAATTAGTATCAGGTTAAGTAAGAAAGAGATTGCCAGGAATAAACATGGGATATTATCTCTTCTTCGTTTTATCTTTTCCTCAGTTAACATCAATTAGTTTCACTTTGAGCAATATTTTGGGTAAATTTTCATTTATCTACGAATCAAGGCAACCAACTCAGTCTCCAGTGTAGGGAATATGGTTTTTGTATACCGAAGTATCACATTAAACTATTCTGATTGGATAGCTAAGTTTCCCAAAATAAAAGATAAAAAACCCGTAAATATCATAATGTATCGAGAAATCTCAAAAGTTTGGTTTATTTGGAAACAACAAGAATAGTTTGGAATAGAGATGTATTCATATACAAAGAAAGATGAGTATTTCGGAACAGGGGTTTGGGGATTCAGGTTCACTCAAAAGAGATAGACGATAGTTTTGAAACAATGGTTCGATGTTTTGGGTGTATTCACAAAAAGAAAGATGGATATTTTGGAGCAGGAGTTCGGGGATATGGTTGTATTCAAAAAGGAATGATTAACTTTTCTTAACCTTATTGTGGCAGTGCTGTCAACAATAATTAAGTGTTAAGCTTTAATTTCAACACAAGTTTACGTCTTCTCAATTACAGTGTTCAAAATTAATGATCTAAAAACTCTAATTACATTAATTCAAATATGTATTCATTAAGTTATACACATATATGAACGTATCAGTGTTCAAGATATGGAAAAGAACTTAAATCTATCCTCATCTTCTAGGAGTGAGTTGGGAGGGAGAGCCGAATTGTTGAGACCATTCTTAAAGATACAGGGAGGATGACCCTCCCCCGCTACGCTAGGGTAAGACAGCTTTACATTTAAATAATTTTCAGCTTTTACTACTTACTTGGTACCTTCTAGTGCTCTTCACTTTATTCCGACCCCTCTATATTTCGTCTATGGGAAATCACTATTCTGTTCATATTTTTAATTTCTTTGAAGTATGAGTTTTGGCCATGTGGCCCAATTCGCCATTCAACCAATTAAAAAGGTGGAGTACCATATTGTGGACTACAAGAAATGCATCTCCTAGTGTAGACTATAGAGCGGCTAGAACATTGCTTTCAATATAGCATAAGAATTATTGGTCTCAATGTTTTACTAAGAATATAATCCTTGATTAAAAGCCTCTGAAGTTAAATATACCTTTCCATTTATCTACCAAAGTATTTTTCTGAAGGGGTTCATGACTTAGTTTCCCAAGCTGGTAGGTTTTCTATTTAAATCACCAATATATAGATACGTATGAGATTAAACATTATTTTATTTCATATTAGTTACTAGGGGTAGTTTAACTTTTTGACTGATTTTTTTAGATTGTCTTTGTTTTTTAAATCAGTTCATACCCATATGCTAGATAAATTGAAACTAGAAAGTTCTTAGCTCAACAAGCAGCTATATCATGAAAAATTCTCTATTTGAATATTGATTAATAATAAGGTAAAATTTATAAGTTTTTTTTCGTTGGTAAGTTGAATAGAAAGCGATAGCATATATCTTGTATCCTTAGGGACAGTTGAAACTCTTAGACGGGACTTGAAATAAGTACAAAACATATGCTCATTTATTTTGGCGCACTTTTGCCTATGATGAGATTAAGTACATATCCGCGAGCTTGAAGTTAATTTGAAACGTGTTCTTAGATTATATATATAAAATGTGCACATTTCTTTTTATTCAGATTAAATAAAAGTTTGAGGATCTTACCAGAGAAATTGCTCTAACTCGCTATAAATGGAGTTAAGGAATACATATGATGACAAAACGATGAATATAGAAACTTCCTTATAGCAACAAACTTGGAAAATAACATTTATTTTTACTTCTTTTGAATTTCATAAGTACCGGGGATATTGGTTATTTCACGGCAGTGAATCGTAAAATGTGATTATCTCCATAAAAAGGTTTGTGACTGTAATGATCCGGGCAACTGGATTTATCAAAAAAGATTTCTGACATTTGCTAAACGGTAATTTGGCCTTAACTATAACTTAAAACTAAATATTTTTCTTGGTTAGTATCTATCATTTGGTAAAAGTAAAGTTGACTCTGTTAACCTATTTCTAAAATTTCTAGTTTTGAGCAACCTCCTGGGTTTCCTAATATCCAATGTATTGATGCTACATAAATAGAGATATCAAGTACTCGAATAAATCATTGGAGAAAGTTTTGATTGATAAATGTTACAATATTACGACTCTAACTTCTTTCGGTAAAACAACATTTTGAACTCACGTTTAAACTAACATAATTCAGGGAGACATTATGCAATGATCCAAAACAGGGCCATAACTAGTTACCTCTCTATTCCAAAGTATATGTCTAGTGGACTAGGGCAATAGACTTAGTCAAATGAAATCTTGTAGATGAGGAGGATTAGAATGCGAATTTCGCGTTCATTCCTACCGATATGCGTTGAATTCATTTGGCTTTTTAATAGGTTAATGTATTAAATGGGTTTAGGTTCTTTAATCTAATTAATTTGGTAACGGTAGCTAACTCTTATGTTATATTACTATATTTACTTTTATGAGCTCCTTGATGGTGTATGATTTTCATGATTAAACAAAATATATGACTCAACCCAAAGCAATTCATAGCTCTTAGTTTGGGTTAGCTCCGGATATGTTTTGGAGCGCCTTCTACTTTTCTATCTGGGTAATGTATTTATTAACTAGGCAATCACCGAGAATTATTAAGGGCGACCAAACTCTTTCCATACTTTATGTGTACAACTCCGTTTAGCGACACAAGCAGCTAAGAATTATGATAGTTTATCGTCAAAGATATATGTCCACCATCTTAAAAGTGATATAGAACATTACCTAAATTTGCTTTGTACAATACCTTTGTAGATACAAATCGAATATTTAACCAGCTTGACCCACAGATTTAATAACCACAATAAATGCTATTGTATATTAAGCTGCTCCATGCGAGAGTTGCCTAGTGACGTCATAGCAACTACTCTAAGTTCAACAAGAAAAACTTTTTTATGAAGAAGAGCTTAATAATGAAAAAGTTTTGAAAACAAGAAATTAATTTTTTCATGGTTAATTCCATAAATAACCCAAAGCAAACAAAGTGAGGATTTTGAGAAAGAAATCACCACCTCATGATATTAAGAAATCCATATTTGGTATTTTCATATTTGCACATTACAATCTATTGCATACTTGACAAGTTATTAGCTAACTACAAACAATCAATAAAAGCGCTTTTACAGTTACACAAATTTGTATCATTCTTACCTATTGTTAATCAGCAAATTCAATCTAGATAAGATTTTTTTGTCTGAAAATTTTGGGCTCGGATTTTTTGACTCCGGAGTCAGATACTCCTCGCAATTTCATTGGTCAGATCGATTTCCCAAAATTTTTTTTCATCATACTTCGTCTGAATAAAGAAGGCGCAGAATGGCGATTTTTTCATACTTCGTCTGAATAATCGCTGCGCAGAACAATAATTTCCAATACTTAGACAAAAAAGAGAGGGGGCTGGGAATAAAGTTAAGTGTAGTAGAAGATAAAAAATAAATATTAATAGTTAAGAAACAATAAAATCTGAAGTTGCCTGACCCTAGCGTAGCGGGGAGCCTTTCATGCTCTCCGCGTCCTTAAAAATGGCCCCCATGACTCGGCCCTCGATGAAAATGAGGATGGATTTAAATCTTTTTCCATAGCTTGAATACAGAAACTTGAAAATTTGTAAAGAAGTTAATAAGTAAATATATGAAGTGATATAATTAAAAGCTTAAGACGAATAATTTTGAAACCTGAAATTCAGAAGATTTAGATTTTTGTTAAAATTAAAATTTAAAAATTAAATGGATTCGTCATCTAATCTAGGTGCAACTGTTTATGCAAACTCGCTCTTTTTTTTTTAATTCAGCTGCAACCTTTTTATCCAAACTCGTTATTTTTCTTCATTCTTTTTCTTGGTGTAGTCTTTTTTCTCTTCGAAATTTAGCGTCATCCAGCTAAAAACTTCCTATTTGTTTTTTTTATTTATCCCTCGATCTTGCTCTATTCTGTTGAACTCTTTCCGTGTAAAATATCCTCATTCTATCCAAATCGGCACCTAACGAACGTCTGACGTTTTTTTCAAAGTTAGGTTGATCTACTTTTAAAATATCTGTTTCATATCGTTGAAAGGTATTTTTTCGTTCAATCATGTTTCTAAATGCTCAAATTGCAACCATCTGGTACATCACTGGGTCTCCCGGCGTCTGTTGTGATCGAATGGTAAAGTTTTGTTTTTTTTTATCTTGAATTTGTTGGTTTGTTTTTTTTGAAAAAAAATTTTGGGCAATTGAAAATTCGGCCAATGAAAATTTGGAGTATCTGACTCCGGAGTCAAAAAATCTTATTCGGAAAATTTTACATTAAACCTTTTCTACCAACAATTGAACCAAGAAAAACTTCAATATATAGAGAGGATCCTCGTGGTATTTAAGAAACATTCTATTATTATAATAAGAAAAAGCTGGTCGATGAAATAATTTGAAGCGGCGGAGAACCATGGAGCAGAATTAGGTAGACTTGACGAACCAGGGGTCTAAGTCTACTGAACTTAATTAAAAAATAACAATTCTCCACAAATTAAATCGTGAAAACAAATTTCCGTGTTGAAGCTTGTCTGAGTAGCTAATTAAGCCGGATTTGGTAACTTATATAGGCAATAGTTATTAAGGGCTTACGAGAACTAAGACAATGTAGTTTATTTTTGAAATAACGCAGAATCTATCCCAGGAAACTTTCCAACTTGTATTAAAAATTTGAAGCAGGAAGAAGTTATTACTCTTCAGAGCAAATATTATCACCTCTGACATTGGACTATAGATGATGGTGTGGTGAAAATGATTCTCTAGAGTAAATCAAGCCTGGAGTTGAAGCTCCAACCGTTGATACGAAACAAAATGATGGAATCTTGATAGAATTATGGCGAGCTGAAACAGGTGTGGTTGAAGGGAAACTTACCATTCAAAACTTAGAACCGTGTTGAAGTTTTGGTGAAGCTCATAGTGTACTTAAAATCTTGAAGTGAAACCAACGGTTTCTCCCCTCTGTTGGATTACTGAACTCTGAATCCTAAATATCAGATAAGATGGAAGGCATGGCTTAGGTGTTTCACTTTGTTATTTTCAAAGCGTAGGGGATTCGAAAAAGTGAATACATTTAAACCTTACGTGTAGGAGAAGCCTTGGAACAGTCTTTGTTAAAAGAATTGGAATGACGTATTCAAATCGGGGAGTTGAAATTTCAAAGAACTCTACATTCTCCAACGGCGTCTTTTCTTGGATTGAAGCTACAAAGAGGAAGAAAGGCCCATCTTTCAGGAACAAAAGAAGGGGGCAGAATTCCTGATTTCTTGAGTGAGAGTCCTATCTTTGAATTTAGAATCAACTGGCGAAAGAAATAAAGCCATTATTATCCACACAGTTACAAATAAAAAGCCTAGAATTTTGTTGGGAGCTAAGGCTTTGGTAACCACAAATGAAGTCCACCATCCAGCCGAAGAATTCTTGATCATAGGGTATTGCTGAAATTGAAAGGTTATGAGCAACATTGTGTAAGCAAAACCTTTCGAAATAGCCCTAACAGGCACATCTTTGGCTAATATTTGTGTTCATCTTTGTAACTACTGTGTCTTTAAGCACCTCTAAAACAAATAACTCTAATAATTTCTTAATTGGTTTTTAATATTATTAACTTTTTAACGGCCACTTTTATATTCAATTATATAATATATATATATATATATATCCAGTGTTATGATTATTGATAACTTTTCCCCAATAAATAACATATTTAATTCTATATCGTACAACTAAGTTTTAATTCTTAACTCATAGATAACATTGATAATTTATAGAGTTAATAGATTTATTACTAGAATATGATATATTGGTGTAAGAAACGAAGCGTTCCCATAATTGAATTAAATTTCCGCTAGGAGACAGATATTGAATCGAATTTATGATTTTCTCCAATGAAGATATCACGAGGTTTGGTTTGTCTTATGTTAACGTCATTATCCTTATTAATTTTTTTACACGATAAACAATATCTCGGGAACCAGTTACATTCTTAGCGGTTAAACTCAAACGAAACGTTGAGAAAAAAATCTTTGGGTGTTTGAAATCAACTGCCGTTATTAAATCAAATGAACACGATGTCAAATGGTATCCCTGTGGATTCTCAGTCCTTTCCCTTTGAAAAATTAAAAGACGCAGTTTTAAAAGAAGATATTCCTGCTCTGAGTAGTATACTACAACAGAGTGGGTTGGATACTGTCGCCTTGAACAAGGAAATTTCTCCTAAGGATGGAACGCTTTTGCAACTAGCTTGCACAATGGGTCTATCAAATTCAGTTCAGGAGCTTTTAAAAGAGGATAAAGTTCAAGTTGATAGAACTGACGCAGAAGGACAGACGGTATTCCACCTAGCTTCCAAGAGATGCCTAGCAGATACCTTAACAGCTTTGTGCAGTAGCGTACGAACTAAGCATCTTATTAATACCCTCAGCGCGTCGCATGAAACTCCACTTCATGTTTTGGCGGCTACTCCAATGGAAAGCTCTGCAAAATGTGTTGAAATCTTGCTAAGTAATGGTGCTGTGGTTGACATAAGAGATAACCATTCCCGAACTGCCTTGGAACTAGCTAAACAATTTGCAAACATAGCAGCGACGGCAACAATTGAACGTTTCATTCTTGAACACCCAAATCTAAGCTCCTCAACAGAAGTGGAGAGCCATCAACAGAGTAAAGAAAATGTCAATGACAATGGTTCTCGAGCTTCTTTTCCAAAACCAAGCAAAATCAGGGTATTGTTTTATTATCAGTTGATCTTAGGCGGATGCACCTCCGTTTATTCCTGCAGCTTTCGCACCTCCTCAGTCAAGGGTATCTCATTGACATTTGTGATTTGTAGAGTTTTGTTAGTCAACGAACAGGGCCACAAGTAGGGCAACGGTACACTGGTGTCAGCGAGGCTTATAGGCAGCCAGGTTATCCGCATCCCCCTCAGCAGCAGGGGTTTAGACAAAACCCATATAGCCAGGTAACATATGGATACAAAGATATGGCTATAAACGAGCAGTATGCCACTGCCAGTGATAGACAGAACCTTATGTCAAATAATGAGGATCTGCTTTTTGGAGTTGACCATGTTCAGTCTGGAATAGACTTCGAAAAGTATGACGATATCCCTGTGGAAGCCTCAGGCCAAGATGTTCCCAAAGAACTAGAGAGATTTACAGATGTTGTGTTTTCAGTAACACAGGGGGAGCAACAACACGGAAAGCAATTAGCTTCCTCCCTTTTGGTGAATCTGCAAAAGGCTAATTATTTAAATCCTACTCCAATACAAAAACACGCTATTCCAGTTGGCTTAATAAACCGAGATGTTATGGCATGTGCACAAACAGGTAACTATCTATATGAAATTAAGTTTAGGTTCCGGTAAGACAGCTGCTTTTTTACTACCAATGATAAGTCAGATCGTAGAAATACTATACTCTAATCGAATAGTTCAATCCGAAGGACATGCAGATGTAGCTAAACCCTATGGCCTCGTTTTGGCCCCTACCAGGGAGTTGGCAACCCAAATTTTCCAGGAATGTTTAAGGTTCAGTTATAAGACAGGTAATGTTTCTGCTTTCTTAAGTTCTAGGTGTTCAGTGTGTTGTAGTGTACGGTGGGGCTAAAATACAATACCAGATTAACCATCTGTTAAAGCATCGTTATGGGTGTAATATTCTAGTAGCAACGCCAGGAAGGTTGATGGATTTAGCTGAGCGTGGAGTTATCTCTTTTGCGAATGTAAGATTTTTAGTTTTGGATGAAGCTGATCGTCTTCTTGATCTTGGGTTTGAACCACAAATTACTCGAATTGTTAGTGATTTCGATATGCCCTCAAAGGAAGGGATAAGGCAAACTGCAATGTTCTCCGCTACGTTTGCGGAGCCTATTCAACAACTTGCCTCGTCTTTCATGGAAAACTATGTCTTCATCACCGTTGGCAGAGTTGGCGCAACTACAAAGAGTATCACTCAAAATATATTGTATGTACAAGATACAGAGAAGCTGCAAACTCTTCTGCAGCATTTACAAAGAAGTCCTGCAAGATCCCGAATTTTGGTTTTTATGGAAACTAAGAAATCATGCGATTCTTTGTCAATGTACCTAAATCGTGCCTTTGGCCAAGTATCAGTTCCTATTCATGGGGATAAAACCCAGTTCCAAAGAGAGCGAGCATTAAGGGATTTTAAGGATACTAGAAACTCCATACGCATTTTGATTGCAACAGACGTCGCAGCCAGGGGTCTGGATATTCCAAACGTGGCACAAGTTATTAATTATGATCTTCCCAACGATATCGATTCTTATGTTCATCGTATTGGAAGAACCGGTAGAGCTGGTAACAAGGGTACAGCAACATCCTATATTAATGAGAAACACGGAAGGATGGCGAAGGATCTAATTCGAGTGCTACAGGAAGCAAGTCAGGTTGTCCCTGACTTCTTATACTCTTTGAAAGGATCTAGACAGAGCTCCGCAAAATATACCCGCTCTACTGTTTCCAGCCAGCCTTATTATGGTGGAACAGACTTCCGTAGATGGGCACCACAACCCCAAACCCAGCAGTATAATTTTTATCCGATGGGGAATTCTCAACCAACCTATGGCCAAAATTACTATTTTTCAGGTCAAACGGTACAACAGAACTATCCTAGCTTACCACAAACAATTCCTGAAAACAAGTATGGCAACATTCAAGCAACTCCTTTCAATCAACAAGTACAACCTGGAAACACCCAAACTGGAATGTGGTAATTTACCAGGAAGGAAGATGCATTGCTATATACTTGTGTTTTAATTAGGGTGCCCTATCAAGGCATCATTGTTTATATGTTCAAGACTTTTTTTCTTCTTTATAATATTGCTGTTTATTGCTAGCGAGTTGTGTTTTGACTTTTGCTTCTGAATTTAAAGATTGAGTTATTTATTTACCACAGAGCTATGATTTTTCTTTTGTGAAGTTAAAGTTAGAAGGAAGAAGAAAACGTCATGTTATATTTGTCCTAGTTGTTTCCTTTGTAAACTACTTAGCTGTTTATGGAATATCGTTTTGTAAAGTTTTCGCGTGTCAACAATTTGTTCATAACTGATGCTGTTGTTCGTGGGCTATATTTAGGAGCACCTTAATTATTTTTTTTAAGTTTATCTGTTTGTAAATTTAGCTGAGCCGTAATAATTGGCTTTCAACTTTTCAAACAAGTTATTTCGTCGTGTACATTTAAGAGCTGAGGTGGTCACACTTTCTGTACTCGATGGCGAACCTCGTCCCTACTCGACCTAGGGCACCCCATTAAGAGAGACACCAAGCATGGTGGCATCTACTATGCACAAGACATCTAAACGAAGACAGCGGTATGTTTTATTTACAATTCTACATACTCAATTCTTAAGTTTTGGAGAGTTGTACTCCGAGTGTTGCTTTGCATACCTAAGTCATGCATTGCGTCCGGATGTGGCGCAGCTCCAAAGGTCAGGCCTTTAGGATGCTTATTAGTAAGACAAATTTCAAGTTTTCCCACAGGATTCCTCTGCAAAAAAACTTCATTCTGTTTTTCTTTCCTATCCCAGGTTGATTTAACAAGTAGAGCACCCATTCAACTGTTTCGGAAATGCCACCAGATACTTTGCTCCTAGCCTTAGGGATATTAAAGGTTGGTCTCGTCACCGTGATTAATGCATTGCAACACTACTAGTAAAGCGCACGTAGTAAGGGATCAACGCAGTCAATAACACCAACCCCGTATGTGGGATGCAGACAGTAAGCTCTATTTTATTTCTTCATTTGGCGTCAAAGTAAATCATCGAAATGTTCGTAGCCTCTCAGAACAACCTGACTGATTAAAAAGTTCACAATAGGACCTAAAAATATTGATCTAATGCACCAACGAAAATTAATTCCATGCTGCTAAGGAAGCCCATCAGGCTTGCTCTAACTGTTTTGTTACATGTTGCCTAAGATATCGCCTCTGTACCTGGAAGATGTTTATTTATTCGCACTTTGGTGTGGCCATGTCCCCTATGAGCTTGTTGCTCTACAGTTTAATTGAAACAAGTTTTCTGTAATCAAGTAGTCTGATTATAGCTTCAGCCATGCTAGTATTGACTAGAATTATTTGTTGCAGAGGCAGCTGAAACGTGTGATTTTCTAACGTTGAAAATTTGTATATTGGAAGCATTGCATATTCTGATGGGTTGGTAAGGACTTTTTTTCTCTCAAACTGAATGTATTAATTGAATCCTTAACTACTAGGAGCTACTTCACAAATCAACCACGTGGTTTACCTTATTACAAGCCGTAGTAACTCCTTGGAACATAGTCCTCATAGGGTGGACAGAGATAAACTCGAGATGAAATTACTCATCCAAAGCTACAAGTAACCCCAGCCGTTGTAAAAAAACTGTTTGTCGTCAGGGTACATTATACTTGTTTATTTAGCTCTCCTATGTTACCCCCATTATGCATGCATTCTCGGAGTGTGAGTTCTTCTCTTGAATAGATGAAAACACTAAACCAAGATCATTGTCATGTCTTGCGCAAGATAAGTATTTGAAAACACTGTTTCCATCCCCTCAACTAAGATAAGGGGAAGGGGAATGCCTTTAAGCATTCGAATGAATGTGATATTTTAGAATTTAAGTTTCAATATAAAACTTAATCTCTTCAAGAAAAATCATATGTATTTGAGAATAGTTTAAATCAGGTAGAATAAATTCATTAAGCTACTGCAGCATATATGCCCTCTGCTAATTTCTTTCGTTGAGTACCTAAATCCTTGTTTCATTCCATATACTCCCGGCTTCTTGGACGAAAACTTTAATCGTAGTCATTGTTAATTAACTTTGGATACAAAATCTAAACCAGGCAGATAATTATCCTTTCTTAAAAACTTATTTTCTGATTTATCATCTTAGGCTCCTTGAAGTTTATTCTTTCTCGAAAAAAATATTAATACATATATATATATATATCTTTTTTTTGGATATGTTCGAAGGAAGAAACCAACATTTTGTTTTGAAATTATGTTGAAACTCTAATGATATTATAATTTAATGGATATATTAATATACGGATTAAGAGTAGTAACTGTGCTTAATAAACCATTAAAGCAATTTTAACTTTGTAATAATCCTGATACCACTCGTGTGTTCAATGTCTGGTACACCGCATTATTGCCTTCTTCACTATGTTCTCCAATTATTTTCGGACCTGGTCAGTCTATAGTAGTTTAATTAGCCTTTCAAATTTTTTGCACAGCTTGGTTGAATTTTGCTCCATAACCAAAATTTAAGTATCACTTCGTCAGGCAGAAATTTTCAATGTACTAGGTTTGCCCTTAATTTCAGCTTAAAAATTCCTTGAGATAGATATATTGTCTTGTTAGACCTCATCTCGATGACTGGTTTGCTTTATGTATCACTTCATAGCACTTCATATTCTTTTAAAACATATTTTCACAAATAGAAACAAGTTGTACTGTTTGTTATCCTTTTCATTGCTGTTCAAAAATATATAGCATTAGTGCCATTGAAACATGGCGACAGCTGGGGGATGGGGAACTATATGAAAATTAGCAATTAACAAGTTCGTTAGAATCCTGCAACATGGAGGCATCTCAACCGATACAAAGATAGAGAATAATAGGATTTACACATAAGTTGTTGGATATAGGAGTTTTATTAAGGAGTGTCCCTATCTTTGATATCCGATCCAAGAGGAGAATCTGTACGAGCCCTTTAAATTTCTACGCTTTATGTAATCCCCTCTTAAGGGTTATGGGAGTTTAAGAAATTTTATTTAGCTTCATGTGAATTTTCAAAAAAATTAAACGGTATATCATAAAAACTTTAAGAATCACTATAAAGTCCAAGTTTCCGTAGTTTAGTTAAGGGTTCTGTCAATAAGGTAAGGGTTTTGTGGGTATCTATTGTACATTTCAAGGCCAGTGTAATTTACTTATTACATAAACAACTTGGTCCGTGGAAATCGGCAACGAGTGGAAAAGCCGAAAAATATGGTTTCTAATCAAATAGAAAGGTAGGATACTTTATGTGTTGCCCCTCTTACTCTATTAAAGATCGCTAACTAATTATCCTAGAATGGAGCTGTTCTTTTCACAGTTGATCTCGACAAAATCTAATAAAAAACAACCCATTTTTGAGTATACGAGACACAATGCGGAACACCTTCAACGATTACCAGGGTAAAAGTATTAATTGCTTAGAATTTAATGAACACTTGCAATTTAATGGAATATATACAACTATTGTTAACCATCAGTATTTATTTCTTAATTAACCTCTTCAGATGAACTAACAAACCAAGCAAACAAAGTGAAGTTGATGTACAAGGAAAATTCTAGAATAAAACGAAAGACTACAGTAAATGTGTGTAATTAGGGAATACAACTAGAACAACGGAGGCATGTAAGCCACATGTAGTCTTAATCGTATGAATAACTTGTACTGTTGTACTTGGAGACTAGGACTGTTCCCAATTATTGTCGGGAGAAAAGTGAAAACGAAAACAACCTTAGGTACGAAACTGGTCGTTGTCTTAGCCTGTTATCAACCATAAAATTATGCAGAAAACTTTAAAAAAGATATAATACTCATACCATATTTAATAATTTTTTGAGAATGTTTCTGTGTTATATCCTTTTGATTTTAAATAATTAATTTGACCCTTGTATTTAATGGTAGTTTCACGCGACATAATTTTCTATTCCTTAAATAGAGATAGAGGCATATACGACGCAAAAAAATGACTACAACAAGGCAGACAGTGTATTTCAGGTTTAAAAGGTATACACAAAATCTAGTTTATATAACATTTCCGAAAATTCTTAGTAACAGTTGAGATGTTAGGATTACTAGTAGAACAATAGATCTCTGTAGTTTATTTACCAAAATATGAACTAGTAGTTGGTGCACTGATACAAGGGAATTTTAGCTTTATATGCTGCATTATTAAGTTTGAAAACGCTTAATAGCGCCATTAAAAATCCGTGAAGTAATACTTATTTGATAGATTTCAAAGGATAAAACAATTTGAGCAAATTAAGTCTACAACTCGTATGCTCAAATTGTTCCCTTGTGTGAAATGGAGCCCCAAAATTTTCGGCCAAAAGAAGAGATGAAATAATAATAAATTAGAGGTATCCTTACTAGAATTTGCTAGGCGAGGTTAATAATCATTTTGATAATATCAGGCTCTTTTCTAGTGACGTCACCTGTGAGGATACTATAGGTACCTAAGTTAGACTTGGACTTCACCTACACTTTGGAAAAAAGCAAGAAAGATATTTTCCTCGAACCATGGCTTAATGTTAATTTAGTTTTCATCCAAGTCCCATGGGTTTTGCAGGGTACTTCTGAAGCAGATTTATGAGATGATGCTGTGCGTCAGCACAGTACAAGCAAATATTAGTTTCTTTTGTGTAGAATGTCATCTAGACATGTCAACGTCTAATTACTATAGCTCAATAAAGATTTTAAGGGTCAAGATGTTTTGTTTCGGGTCAGTAAGCACGGCTTAAAGGCACAGAGTGAGTTTTTTCACAGAAAAGTTTCCTGCTTCAAAACGTGATAGCATCATGTCTTTTCTTTAGTTTTTTAAAGAGAACTTAACCTTTAAGTAATTAATCTGGTTTTATGTGACTTCCCTACACATTAGAGTACTGATACAGTTGAAAATGGGAACTCAGGGGTACCATATCATAGTATTTCCATCGAGATACTATTATATAAATACTAATCCTTTATGGTTTATTTTGAGACCCTTCTTACCAATTTATATTTACCGTATATTATGAAATATCTGGTGTTAGAATTTGGCCATATAACCCAAAGAAGAAAATTGCCCAAAAGAGTCAGTGAAGCGGCAAAAAAATGCAAACACGCCTCGACAACAAACAGGCTCGAAAGAGGTCTTTCTTTCGTTTCACCCACACTAGGCCTCGAAATCGTTCGCCCTCTATCTCATCTTTCTTTGATCCTAAGCCTTCCTCACCAAATAATCCCTCAACAACGCTGAGAAGACCTTCCAAGCGCCCAAGATTCTCCTCTGTTTTCTCTGCAGCCAATTCACCAGGACAAAAGAATCAAAGAAACTCAATTCTTTCCTTTGCACGAAACTCATTTTCTAGAAATTCTATTTTCTCCATTAGGAGTTCTATTGCTTCAAGAAGAGGTTCTACCCGGTATTCGATCAACAATAAAACCTACTCTGTCGAAAAGTCCAAGAAACATCATTCCTTGTCAAATGTTAACTGGTTTTCCTTTGTCCAAGATCCTTCTACTCCTCAAACACCTGTGAAACAGGAAGTTGAAGTTGCTGTTGCGAATCAAATTTGGGAGCAGAGAGAAACTTTAACTGGAGAAGTTTACTACTGGAACAAGAAGGAGAGTCAGCACAGTTTCACCAAGCCAGAAGAGTTGATGAATCAGACAGAGTTGGTTGAAGCTAGTTTAGAGTGGGTTTGGGTTCCTCATAAGACTCTTCGTTGGCAACCAGCACATATTGAGAGAAGATTGAAGGATAAGAGTGTAAGTACGAAAACCCTTGGAGGGCAGCAGATGAAAATTACAGCAATTAGAATTATGAAAATTGGAGGACATACTCTGCGAGTTCCATTGACGCCTCTGAAAAGATTTAATTTGGATATAATTCGTGAGGATTTGGTGGATTTAGATTCCGATGAGGTAAATGAAGGAGCGATTTTGCACAATACAAGAATTAGATATGAAGGTGATAAGATTTACACCTGGATTGGTGCTGATCAAAGTGTTTTGGTTGCAATGAATCCGTATAGAGACCTGGGTTTGTATACAATGGAGTACAAGAAGAAGTTTCAGAAGCTGATGGAGTCAAAAAAAGGTACGGCAACGAGAGTAGAACCACATGTTTTTGGTGTTGCTGCAAAATGTGTGGATACCTTAATAAATAGACCCAAGAGTCAGAGTATTTTGGTTAGTGGAGAATCAGGAGCTGGAAAAACTCAGGCGACTAAACAATGCTTGGATTATATTGCATTTGTAGCTGGATCAACAAAAGCTGTTAAGGCAGAGGAGAAAGTGACTTTTCAAAAGAAAAAAGGTAGAGCAAAGAAAAAACAAAAGAAATTGACTAAGGCGCAACAGCGAAGGTTAAAAAGAGAGCAAGAAAGAAAGGAAAGAGAGTTGGCAATGGCTGGTGGTGCTGTTAATGTGGATTCGGCACAAACTGCTCAAACTATAGAGAATAAGATTTTGCAGTGTAATCCTATCATGGAAGCTTTTGGAAATGCAAAAACTGTGAGGAATAACAATTCTAGTAGGTTTGGTAAGTGGGTTTGTGTTTACATGGACAGAAAGAAGAAACGAGTTCAGTATGCGAAGATTACCCCATTTCTATTGGAAACAACTAGAGTTATCCATCAAGCAGCAAATGAGAGGGCCTACCATATTTTTTATCAAATTTTTACGGATGAGGAGTTAAGGACTAGGTTTGAGTTGACTACACCAGAAGATTATTACTATGCGAATCAAGGTAATTGTGTGAAGGTTATCACGGATAATAAAAACACCACTATCGATGATGCACAGGAGTTTCTAGACTTGAAGAAGGCCATGGAAAGTATGGGTTTTGAGAAGGAGGAGCAGGAATGGTATTTCGAGGTTAGTGCAGCACTCTTACACCTTGGAAACATCAAATTTAAAAAGGTCCCAAAACCAGGTGATGGGCGAAAAGCTGAACTAGAAAATAAAGATAACTTAGCTTCTGCCTCAAAGTTACTTGGAATTGAGGTTGATAGGTTCGAGCAGGTTTTGCTTGAAAAAACTTTAAATGTTCGTGGTGAAGTCACTGTTGTCTATAATACTGCTAAGAAAGCTGAAGGTGCAAAAGCCAGTTTAGCTAAAGCTATCTATGGCAAAATGTTTAATGTTTTGATTGATAGAATAAATGAGAGTTTTGGCAGTGGTTCTAGCACAAAATTTATAGGAATCCTAGATATTTTCGGGTTTGAAAATTTCAAAGTGAATTCTTTTGAGCAACTTTGCATCAACTTCACAAACGAGAGGTTGCAGAAAGTTTATATTGATCAAACTTACGTGCAGCAACAGGAAACCTATAAAACAGAAAAGATTAAGTTTACACCGCAAAAGTTTGAAAGTAATAACCAAGTCCTTTCACTCATTAAGGGTAAACCTGATGGTATTCTTCCAAGATTGGATGACGAGTGCAAGGTTTCGGGAGGTTCAGAAGAACAATTTTTGAGAGTTATTAATGGTCTGCATAGGGATAAGATGAAGAAAATATTCAAGTGTAACGAGAAAGTCAAGACTTTTGAAATTAAACATTTTGCTGAGAAAGTGACGTACAGAGTTGAAAATTTTCTTGTGAAGAACATTGACAGTTTAAACCAAGACTTATATGACATCTGTTCCGAGAGTACAAACTTCCATACTAAAATGCTGTTCCCTAAGTTAGAGGAAAATGAGCGTGTTAAAATTAGGTCTACTTCAGCAAAGTTTAGAGAGCAGCTTGAGCAACTCTGTAAAGCTTTGGATGAAACCCAAACCCATTATATTCGTTGCATTAAACCTAATCATGAACAAGTATATAACAAGTTTGATGGATTCAAGATTAATGATCAAATGAACGCTGTTGGAATTATTGATACTATTGTTAATAGGCAGAAAGGTTTTGAATTTCAGCTGTCGCACTCAAACTTTGCTGAAATGTATGCCATTGCTGGTGGTTTCAAATTTAAAAAGAATTTAAATCTTGATAGTATTGCTAAGAATAAAAGGCAGGGTGCTTGCGAGAAAATAATTAGTGAAGTGTTTAAAACACCTTTAGCTAAATTAGAAGGTATTCAAGTTGGTCTAGTTCACATATTCTTCCGTCGTGACGAGTACAAGTTTCTAGAGATAAATCGTGCCATTTCAGTAACGGAGGAACTATTGCCACGAATTCAGGGAATTGTAAGAGGTGTTCTCACACGGAATTTCTATCGAGCTTTTAAGCAGCTTAAGGCTGATTTGACTAAATGCATTGAAGATTCTGACCTCGATAAGTTAAATGAAATAGAGAAAACTGCCCAGGAACGTTTAGGTAGACTAGGTAAGAGGTACAAACTTGGACTTGGTGGATTAGAGCAAGCTAGAGAAAAGATTAAGATGAACCTTATGTGGGATCCAATTGAGGATAAAATGGAAAAATATGATGACGTTGGACTTATTGCCAATGGTGATGGAATCAGGGTGCTTGAAAGAGAAAGTCTAGCTGATGAAAAGTACATGCAGCGTGAAATCATTGAGGAGATGATTAGAGAGGTCTACGAAGTATTTGAAAAGAGTGGGCTTGATAAGATGCCTGAAGGCGTGCAAGCCAGTTTCAACCATCTGAAGAAGGTAAGTAGAGCGGTTATTGATCTCCAACTTCGAAGGGAGTACGAGGAGCAGAAGCGACTTGATGAGGAAGCTAAACGAAAAGAACTTGAAGCCCAGAGGAAGAAAGAGCAGGAGGAAGCTGAAAAGAAGCAAAGGGAGGAAGCAGAGGCTGCAGCAGCAGCAGCCGCAAAGAAGTCTTCTATTATTCCAGTCGAGGTCGAGCAAGACGAAACTTCAAAAAAGTCTTCTGTTGCCGCTGTTGATGCTGAAGTGAAGTCTTCTGTTTCTAAAAAGGTAAGCAAGGCTGTTTCTATGAATGAACAGAACCAGGTTGCAGCTGCTCTAAATGGAGAGGTCGGTGCTGGCGATTTTAATGTCAGCAATGTGGATTTATTTATGAGTTCACCAGATTTTGTTGAACCTACGCCAGACAATAACTTTGCACTCGCACGCCAGTTTAGCTCCAATACGGCGAAGACAAAGGATGATAACCTTGATGTTCAAGTGGAGTCTTTGGAGGAGTTTGCCAACATGAATCAGGAGCATCAGGCTAAACTTATCGAACAGGAAGCAAAGAATGCGCTTAAAGCACCAGAGAGAAAGCAACTACGTGAAGTTCTGGTACGCGCTGCAGAATACGAACATTCTTCTGACACAATAACGCAGGTGGAAAAGTTACTGAAAGCCAATGAAGTCGATTTTGTTACTGAGAAGTTAAAGAGACTAAAGGAGCAAGACAATAAAGCTTTAGCGAGTGTCATCGCTGGAAATGAAATTTTGTTGAGAGAGTTGAAATTAATTGCGGAGTTTGATAAATACAAGTATATTCATCGAATCAGTACACTAAGGAACCCACCCGAGGAAATTGAGTATATTACGTGCTTTTGTATTCCGATTGGTTCAACAGTAAGAGAAGAAGAGCTTAATGAGGGCCAATATGGCGAGTCTGCTAAACATCGACTCGACAACAAAAAGAGGAAATTCTTGAAATGGCAGAACCATGATTTTCTAGATTATTCTTTGCTTAGGTTACCAAAGAGTCTCGAAGAAACCTGCGTAGATACCTTTTCACATATATTTGGTTACATGGAAAATGATTCGTTGGAAGGTGATGAGGAAGGACTTGAAGTAATCAAGGTAGGTTTATTTCAAGGGGGTGGTAACAACACGGGGCTAAGGAATGAAATTTTCATTCAGATCGTAAAACAACTTATTGATAACCCTTCGCAATCAAGTAGAATTAGAGGTGTAGAACTGCTGGGTCTTTGTTTAGCCTCCTTCTCCCCAGACGATGAAGAAATGAACAACTTTCTCTTGGTGTGGTTGTGCTGCAATCTTAGTTATGCGCATTTTAGGCAGTATGTCTCTGCTATGAACATGGTTCAGTATAAACACAGTGGAAAAAATTCTAGATTAAAGAAAGACAGTGATTTGAGTGACGTAAGAGCTGAATTAGAGTCTGTTCTCCAGTCGGATAATACACCATGGTCAGGTTATAGTCTTAGACCAGGCGTTGCGGAGAAAAAATGGAAAGATGTCATTCCGAAAACTATGAAACGTGATTTAGTTTCCCTTGATGCACAAGATGAAGAAGAGGAGTCTATTTTAAGATATGAGGAAGAAGAATCGGATGAAGATACCGAATCAAGAAGTTTATTAGGAAGTGCAATAGGTACTCTACGAAAAATGAGCTCATCTGCCAGAAGCAGATTATCCAGCGGAAAGAAAAAGAACAAGAACGGCGCAGACTTCAAAGTCGATGCTAATGTAGAGTAGCTTTCATTAGATAGATAATAGTTATTGATGTTAGGTTTGACGAAAATTATATTAATATTGGCAAGTCATACATGTGCTCGCATTAGTTTCAAGTTCCTGTATGTTTTTCTTACGAGAGGTTCATGTTTTCATTAAACAGGTTAATAATTCCAGCTTAATGTTTGCTTAAAACTAGAGTTAGTTTCTAAATTTTTTTTCATCGGGATTGGCATCTCTCCTTATATTCTAAGAAAAAATAGGGAAGAGTGGGGCTTTGGTTACTTATTCTTAAAATGTAATGTAACAACTCCTCTGCATAGTTCTTTCTAAGAGACAAAAACTGAGAGGAGTGCTGCTTATACGAAGTGTAAGACATTGATACCCGAAAAAGTGTTTTCTTTTTGCTATTGGAATATGCAAAGATCGCTTGGGGAATAGCTTCAGCCAATTTAAATGGTTCAATGGCGCAGCTTTCAGAGATACCTGGAGAATAGCAATTAATTTTCATATTAACAACTATTATACTAGCTGAATTAAACTCAAGTTAATCTTGTTCATTCGAAACCAGTTGAGCAGTTAAAAGTAAAATTTGGGGAGGGAATATATTTACAGATATCATTCTTAATCTTTTGGGAACTTATACCACCAACTGGAATAGGTGACTGCCTCATAATAACTGAAAGAATAGTTTAGAAAGGTTAATGTGCAAGGTTCTCTGATCTGAGCCATGAGATTCAAGGTCAGACTTGAAATGCTTGAGGAGTAGTTCCTTTAATGTGTTAAGGACTGATTATTACTCCACTTTGCTCGCCAACCTCTGATGAGGTTCATGTTCTCATGATTAACTTTTCTTATTTTCTTCACACAACAGGATATGATATTTTAATGGAAAAATTATTTTCGGGATTGCCCTACTTAGAATCCTTTTAGTATATTCTCATGCTGAAGTATTTGGCTCCTGACATACAACTGACTAGATCTATGACACTTGTAAACCTTAACGTAGCAAGTTTATATGAGAGGGTACTTTGTCCCAAGTAAACACTCCAAATATGATTAAGGGCTTGGTTCCTTTTCTTAATGAATATACGTTTAGAGGGTTACTTGACTCTTAATACTTCCCACAGGGTAAAGATTGACTCATGTAGTTATGTTTAACTCTTTTACTGTTGAACTTTTCGCTCTACCGGGGTTCCTTAAATCGAATAATCTTAATTTGTCGCTTGAATGAGCTTCATTCGGTGTTTGTAGTATTTGTCACTAGGAGATTTTCTCAATTGCAGCTATGTACCTTCCTTTTTGTATTTTTGCTAGAACAAGGTTTTTTATACTGGTTGTTTGCACCTAGTCTCCTTTTCTATTATGGTGGTTCGTGCTGTTGATTTAGAATTAAGTAATCGCAAATTTATTCTACAGAGAAAGCCCTATTAAAAACCTATCTGTAGTTTAGCTATATACCCACAAAGTTAAAATATAGATCTTAAGTGTTATGTAACCACAGAGGTGGTCTTACAAGTACGTAAATCTGAATATCCCTGTTCTAATACTAATAACTATCCTAAATCGAATACGTCAAACATCAAACAAGAAAATTTGGATTTAGGAGTCAGTTACCAAGTAATAACATTTAGGCTCTCAACGAGCTTTGTTGTCTAATCATTCGATGTGGTCGCCACAGATAAACACCTAATACCGATGTAATTTTTCCTTGGACTAGTTATGACTACAAAATATTTTTCTTGATGCCTTCCTCTTAGATTCCTCACATCAAAAGATAATTTCTTTTGGTCATTACACTTCCAATTTCACTATAGGAATTCTACGTTTTTTCTGTAGCTATGTAAAGTTAATTATATTTTTTTCTGGTACTTGATTTTTTTTATATTCAACACTTATCTACTTCTATCTTGTAGATCAGTTTTAGTTCAGGTCAAGGTGTCACGGCCAAAATATAGCACTGTAATGCACCCAGGACCTTACAAAATTGTAATTTATTTTAATTAATGGTGGTAATCTAGATAACTAAAATGACTTGTTTAAAAAAAAGCGATTAGTATCTGTCATCTAAACATTTAACACATTCCAAAACTAAATTATGACTTAATAATCACAGTGAAAACCTTTAACATAAAAACTAAAAAAATATCTAGACTTTTCACAGCTCAGTACAAGATCACCAAGCACAAAGTAAGATGAACAAGCTTCTCTTGCACCTGAGTTTCTGCACTATGTTATCTTAGACTCTCAAGTCTCAACAGGACACAAAGTCAGAGTTACCAACTATATTCATCTTGCCACGTCATTATATATAAATAAGACAATTGAATCATTGTGTTCGATTAGGCCATCGAAAAAAGTGTATTTCGCAAAAGAAGTTATATTTAGAATCGGCAAAGCGACTGTATACACCTTCAACACTTGGTCTACACACAACGTTTCAACCTAAACACAAAAAAAAAGGGGAAACATACACAATGATTTCTCCAGATATGTTGAAAAAAGCCACGAATGGTCTTAGTACATCTGGACCACCTAACTTAGCAAGGCCAAATCAACTGAACAGGCCTAAAAGAGCAGCCACTTCGACAACTCAGAAAAAAAAGAAAAATTCATTATTTGAAAAGATGCACGCAAATTTGAACAAACAATTTGGTGGACCAGTAGCTGCACCCCCTCCACCACCCGAGAAACCAAAAAAAGTTCAAAAATCTGACAAATTTACTGGGATGCACTCTAAACTAGGTGCTCTCTTTGGAGGAACAACTAAAAAAAAGAAAGAGCCAGAAAAAAAGAAACCAGTAAAAAAAGTTAAAATAGTAACTAGAAAGGTTGAATCTTCACAGGGAGAAAACTCTGACTTAAAAATTCTACCCCCTAATGACCCGCAGTACGAGACCTATAGGAAGATGCAAAAGATTGGTTTAGCTGAAGGTCAGATTAGACACAAGTTGATTCAAGATGGTTTTGACCCTGAAGGTTTTTTTAATCCTAAGAGTGCACCTGCTACTCCTGCAGCTCCACCTGGTCTCTCCCATCAATCTGTTGCCAAAAGTGTTATGCCCGCAAATAATGTTTCAAGACCCGAGTCTAAGGCTGGATTTTCTGATGCGCAGATGGCTCAATTGCTTAATTTGATGAATATAAATCCTAATCAAAATCAAAGTACACCTGGGAATAATCAGAATATGATGCAAGGAAATTCAATGCAGCAGAATAATGGGCTTCAGAATCAAAACATGGGGATGATGGGTGTGCAAAATAACCAGGGAATGAATGGGATAAATCAAATGCAGGGGATGATGAACCAAAATCAAAACCAGAATAATTTTCAACAACAGCAGGGATTTAATCAAGTTATGAATTCTAATGTTCAACAAGGGCAGATGAATAATTTTCAGAATATAAACCAAGGGTTCAATGGACAAGGAAACAATAATCTTAATCAAAATCAAGGGTTTGCTGCACAAGGGGGTAACTTCAATCAAAATCAAAATTTTGGAGTTCAAGGCAATAATAGTTTTAGCCAAAATAATGGGTTTAATGGACAAAGTAATAACAATTTCAATCAGCAAATGAACCAGAATAATGGGTTTAATGGACAAAGTAATAACAACTTCAACCAGCAAATGAACCAGAATAACGGGATGCCGCAAAACAATAACCAAGGATTTAATCAGAACCAAAATTTTAACTCAGGTCAGAATAATAACAACTTTTCAGGCTTTAATAGTAGTAATTTTGGTAACCAAAACAACCAGAACTTTAGTAATCAAGCAGGTAACAATTTCAACCCACAACAGAATAATAACCAAATGATGGGAAATTCTTTTCAACACCAAAATCAAGGATTTAATTCATCAAATAATCAATTCAACGTAAACAGAAATCAGCAGAATAACAACAACAATTTCAATTATGGACAACAGAATCAACGAAATAACTTTAATCAGAAAGTTCCAGGATCAATGCGTGGAAACAATGATGGCCAATTTGGTGGTTCAAGAAATCAAGATCGCTGGAATGGACCTCCACCAGAGTTTGGAAATCAAAATGCAATGCTTCAAAGGCAGCACAAGGAAATGTTTCAACAAAATGTTTCCGCAACGTTGCTTCGAAAACAAAAAGCAAACATTCAAGAGCGGAGAGGATTTGATTTTCCAGATGATCCCAATTATTTCAATAACTATCAAGCCCCTCCATCTTTTGATGATTTTGAACGTGGTCCTGAAAGAGAAAGATTTCAACCTACTTTGAACCGAGAGATTGAAAACTTCAACCTTGGAAATTATGAGTCTACACATAATCAGCACGAGTACGACAATTATTCTCATCGACAAGGTCCTCCTCCAATGTATCAAACTCAAACAATGGAATCCTATAATCCTAGGTTCGATGACAGGTACTCTTCTGGACCACCTCCACCTTCTTTCCATGACTACGACAACAGAGAACCTGGACCACCACAAGTGCTGAATAGAAATCCAATGCGTGCACCAAGTTACACAGAACATCCTCCACCAAACCGCGATCCATACGAAAATCAATACACACAAGCAGTACTCTTTCCTTATTATTTTCATTTATAGCAACAACAAAGGTTTTATCAAGATTACGCAGATACATACTCTGAAGATTCTAGAAAGTATGATTTCGTAGATATGGATGACACCTTCTCTACTAGTCGATCTGATCGGTACCCAAGTGCTTATAGAGATACAATGTCAAAGCTAAGGTTCAACACAAAATTACCTGATAATAATAGTGGATATTTAGATACATCAAAGTCATCCAGACACATCCGAAACCCTGGTAGACGTCCACCACCACCACCTGCTGCAGGCAACCGCTCCATCCACGATAGCTATAGTTCCTCTCTTCCTCCACCACCAGCATTAACAAGAACAGCTTCTAGAAGAGGAATGCAGAGTTCTAGATCTTTGGCTGGTAGGCAGAGGGCAAATGGAACTTTAGGCAGACAAGGCAGCGCTCAACCGAGTTACTGGGAAGAGCAGACCGTGCCTGCCCCTCCTTCTCAATCGTACAATAAACCTTTACCTCCACCACCTGGTCTTCCAAGAAATCAGAGTCAGTGGATGGGTGGCAAATACGATCTGTAAAAAAAGTTTTGAGTATATATATTGCTAGGCTAGAAGTCGCAGAGTGTGTTTTTTATTCTTATAATCTAAACGGCATGTACATCCAGTCTACATTTTGTTTCTAACTCTAATTAACATCTCCTGCGAAACAGATGCAAGAAGTTCTTCATCTAAATTAAAGATCCTTGAAGTGAAGAGAACTCTACCACTATCTACAACCTAAAGGGTGAATAAAAACGAAAAAAAACCTGCACTGTAACAAAGAAATATAACCAATCGTTTACATAAATTTTTCTGGGTTTATGGAAATGAATTGAGTGATCTAGACTAGGTGCTAACCAATCAGTTCTTTCTACATCTGGAAAGTTTTTAATGAGAGTATTCATCAAATATATGTCTGTCATGAATCCTAAAATTGTTGTGTTTATCCTCCAATCATCCTTCTTTACTGGATTATTATACTTATAAAGATAAAGATCGTTTCTTTCATTTGATGCAATAACTCTTCTTTCAATATTTCCCCAGATATTCCCTTGCTCATAACTCTCAGGCTGGAAATTTAATCTAGGAAGAAAACTTTCTGGAATATTTTCTCGAAAATCAAACGGAACAAAAATTGATTTTTCTTCCTTTTTAAAACTTGACAGAGCTGTAAAAACAATCTAAACCCTAAGAGAAATATAAACTTTACTTTGTCTTCTTGTTTAATTGTGCAAGATCTTGTTTCAAAGGATTTTCCAGAACGAAGTTCCTTTACAGATATTGTTGAGCGGATAAAAACTCCCCCATGAATAAAATATCCGTGAATAGAATGAATAGGAAAGTCATCAGCAACTGTTTGACTTAAGGCAGAAATTGCATTTCCAATGAACTGCCCACCAAAGGCACGAACCCAGTTGATCTTAATTTCTGGAGCTGTAAAGGTATTTTTTCTATCTGTTCGTGTTGCAATCACCTTTTCTGGGTAGACGTTTACCATTCCAAGTTCTGTCCGAAATTGCTTTTCTGACTCTCGTTCTTTTCGTTCGACCATTCTGAGTTCTTTTTCCGATGTTTTGTAGAAAACGAAGCATGGTAATACAATATTGTGTTAAGTGATATTACATGTGTCTACAGCTTAGAATTCGAACTCGGGCTCTGAAAATAGATATATTCGTGTCGTCTCGATTAATCCCTCTAGTTCACCTGTGTTGATATTATCAACCAAATATTCAAAATAGTAAGGATTATGCTTTTCGAGGTTAAAGAATAAAAGTAATAAGTAGTGGTAGCTCAAAGCCTTGTTTATAATAGCTTCAGAGTTGTTAGATAAGTAATTACAGACGTTATCATAAGCTAAAAAAGCTAAATAAGTATTGGGAGATTGTTTTGGTATATTTAAGACACACATTTTGTGTTTTCAAATTATTAAAATCTTCAGAAAAGTACAATAATGTAATATTCACTAGAGATAATTATACAAGTAAAACATAGTATATGAACAGTAAGAATATAAAAAGTGTATATGAGTCTAAAGCTCACATATCTCACTATAAAATAATATATTCTGGATAATATTGTTCATGAACACTTAATCTCTGACCAGGAGCACGTCAGAGTAATATCTCGCACCACATTCTAAAGGGACATAGTACTGGAGTTTTATTCTATATTTGCTTCGGTAACTTAAAAAAATATTTATCTTTTTAGAGAGTAGTGGAGAGAGATCAGCTCAAAATAAGTTAAGATGTCTTGTTTACACCTAGAAATTTACCACCTTCTGAGGGATATACCTTGTGATCGTAGCAATGATGTGTGTAAGAGCTAGTAATCTAATGGAATAAGGAAAAGGTTGGTAGTTACTATGATGCTACTTTTAGCCATGGAACTGTTGGTATATATTTCATAAAAGGATCGTTTCTACTTAAGCCCTATAAAGCGACTTACGGGATATTGAAGTGTGCTTCAGAAAAAGCATCCAAAACCCCTTCTAGTGAAACGACAGAATGGGTTAAATATCACACTCTGCCTTCAACTTCCTCCTCTGAGCATGAGATGCATTTTTTAAAGAGTTTGATGTGACTGTTCTCATTGAGAGATACCAGTCAGGTATTCCTATAGACTTGATATTATGAATGGTTTATTAATAACCATCAATTCTAAGCTATCTGAACTCTGTACTCTTTAATCGGGAAAAGGAATTTCTTCTAAAGACGAATTACTCTCATAGTGATTACATTTACTTAGCTCCATTAATGCCAACTGCAGATAGAATGTCGCGAGTTTCGAAGTGGAGATAACTGCCCCCGTATCCTGTGATGTTTACCTTTAGGCTATGAAATAATACGGGAAGAAGCTTCTCCTGAGTTGACTCTAGCATTTCAACGTATAAACCATAAATTGTGCACGTTTTCTTATGTTCATATTTTTGCAAAGAAGTGCAAGAACAATTGTTTCAATTTATTAGTTGAATAGATACGAGAACCAAGCAGCCATACCCTATGTGGTAAGTTTTTTTATTCTAAAGATGAGAGGTTTATGCTTTCACCGTGATATTTTATTTGTTAACTTAACCAGATTCGACATAAGTTACTTAATCCGCTTCATTTCCTAAATTGGGGTTGTTTTTGAGCCAATACTTCATGAATATAAAAAATATGTTTTGGGGCTCTTCTTATTGTAATTTTTGTTTCCTTGGTTGTATAAATTTAAGTTTGATATCAAGTTTCACTGGGTATCTGAAATAAGATGTCACCTTTTCCTTATCTACTTTTTCTGCAGTGATCTTAGAACAGCATCTAAAACTTGATCAGCGATCGGATATAATATGTAGAGCTACCTCTGCATATACTAACTCTGCACTTTTAAATTGTTAATAATCTACAATAAAATTTTTGAAAAGGAAAATTTTGGATGCTACCAAGAGAGAAAGTGTAAAACGAGGATTTTATATCTCAATTAGAACATTTGTTGTTGTGGGTGTGGTGAATGCACTTCGAACTACGACCTAATATGTTTTCTTGAGCTTCATGTATGATCGTATTGGTCAACTATAGAGTACATCAATTTTGAAGAGAGAACCATGTCAGAATTTAATACTTTAACCAGATAAGATAGAGATTTTTTGAATAAAACACAATTTTGTTCACATTATAACAGATGCTACTAACTTTAAAGCTCATGATTTTCCCTTACCGCACCATCTGTTTGCTTGATATTAAACTAGCACACTAGTACCTGAATAGTATCTACATATTTACATGACTGATATTATGGTTGAAACAACACTTTTCAAAAAAATTTACATATATATTTCCCTACTATATTTTTCTTCAATTAAAATATAGAATATGAGAAATTGTATAATATTGGTCAAACGATAAGACCATTGCTTTTATACTTAGAGAAGTACAAACATTTAGTACATCTTAGTTCAGGATAGAAAGTCACGTTAAGATACCTGTGCATTTAGCTAAAATTTAGTCCAGCTGTTTCTTCACAGTATCTTAAAAGGAAGATGGCATGTATTTCCTCAAATATATATTTACGATTTTTTGTTGAAGAACTAGAATTTTAAAGCAGAAATTTATTTAACGTGGTAACATGTTATTAAGTCTAAATGTTTTATCTCATTATGGGTCAATCATGGGGTATAGATTTGAATAATATTTGAGTAAATTTCGTGCTAATCTATGCTATCCTGAAGCAATTACTAGGCATTTTGCAATGGGTAGCTCAAACTTTATTGCCATATAAAGATTTTTCTTAACTACCAGACGTAGAATAGGAGCAATACTAAATAAATTTATCTATTACTTTATCTGCATTAAGTGCTTTTGCCAGAATGCAACCTTTCCATATCTAATAGACTAGCAGAAACAATTGCCAATGAGACTTGATTACCTAGTGAAACCGCATCTATATACATAGCTTGGGAATAAATATTTGGTATGAGCAAAGATTATCCAAATCTTAAGTGAATTTCGCAGTTATAAATTTATGGAATAAGAGTAATAGTTTTTAGACTATAGAAATATAAAAAGAGATGGATTAAAATGGCCAATAATATGTGCCATGCCCAAAAAGATCTGAGTTAATAAACTGCAGAAGTTATAATTGTTAAATTTCAGTATAACCTAATTCACAACATATATTCTTGAAACAAGTAAAAATGGAGTTGCTATCCCAATATCGATACCTTGCATGGTCAAGTTTGAATGGAATAAATTCATCAATGTTTTTTTTGTGTGAATTTATCTAGATAGTTAAAAAGTTTTGTAACTCGTCTGGAAATTTTTTCAGAAAATATTATTCTTTAAATAAAAGTAACCTTAGTGGGAATATATAGTTAACAGAGTATACTAAAAAACCATATTAGGTATATAGCTAATACTCTTATGCTTATCAGACTTCATATATCAGGTAATCATCGAGTGATCAGGATAATGCAGCTAAACTCACTAAGGATATTGCAGATAAATATATTTTTGTGGAGAGAGAGTGGACTGAAGGAAAACCCGGTATAGTAATTTCTATTGATGGCCGGTGATAAAACAATATTTCTATACATGACTTGAGATAGAGTAAGTTTTTGTTCGCTATTAAAAGTGATACACTTGGGGAACGATACAATTTAGTTAAATACAAACCAATTCATTTAAGATTACTGTATTTTTATTAATCAACTAGAAATAAGTAAATTATATATAATTCATGTGGTACTGCAGTAACTTCAAGGTATCCTTTTGTAAGATAGAGCTATTCCTGTGTAATTATACAAGCTGCATATTAGTTTTTCTGCAAATAAAACTGCCAAGTAGATTATTATAGTAGCTACATAAAAATTTGGTACTCTTGCTTCCTGGAAGTTAGAAACTTGGATAGGTTCAGGAAGCCAAATCCTACTATGCTATGCAGCATAGTCCAGCTAAAGTAGAGACTTATTATGATAAGTATTTTGCACATTAATCCGTTATTCCATTGTTATCGATAGGTACTAAGCTCTTAGCTAAAAGTTACTTATTTTATTCAGTTATTCCAACAAAATGTTACTTTGCATTGTCTAGTAACGAAAGGTTGTAGTTGGATAAGGCATAGTATATAATTAGACAATCCGTTATTGACACAGCCCAGAGAGAACAAGTACAAAGCAGGTACTTATTCTTAATTAGACTGGTTTTGACGTAGCTGATGTCTAATTTGGTTATTATAGACAAGGTTAAAGGCGTTCGGCTTTCCTCAAGGCAAGAATCAAATATTGCTTCAATCTGAAAAAAAGTGTACTAGAATAAGTCGGTTTCCAGCATAGCAATAGGGTTAACAAAAACAAAATGCAGCCTTAATCTTAGGTCCAAAGAAAATATTGTCGCAAACTCTGTGATAGATAATTATTGTTTATCAATTATTATTATTAACCAACTCAACAATATCTCCTTGGTGTCAGTTGTAAAAGCTTCTTATTTTGTATTTATAAAACATGAAAACCTAATCCTTTGGGTGCTTAACTTGCAAATATTTTGTTGATTTAATCGAAACCGGTATTGAAACCTATTTAACTTCTGTTTTTCATATATTTCTAAATGAAAATATATTAATTGGGCCAGATAGCAAATTTGAATAGTGTTGGTTAAGAATATAGATAGCCGCTGAAAACATCTGAGTAGGAAACAATAATTACCTGGTAGAAAAAGAATTGGGATGTTGTTAGTAAATTATCAATATATCATGGACGTCCTTAAGCACAAACTGAGCAGTTTCGTCCTATAAAATTATGAGCTACATGCTCCTCAAACTTCGTGAGACCATTATTGAAGTACTGTTTCGATTAAAAACCTTAATACCAAAATATTAGCTCAAGTTTATGTTAGTCTGGGTGTAGCAAAAACGATGCAAAAACGTTTACTGAGCAACTAGCTAAACATAAAAAATATGAATGTACAATAATTAAAAATCTTGAGTCATTATAACTGTACCTTTGTTGCAGATGTGTGCTTCTGCGAGTGGTATCCAGACTATATTAATAAGCGTCTAGGAGTAATTAAAATGTAAAGATAAAGCAGAAGCACATACGGATATTTGAGAGCTAATGTTCAAGTCTCATTTAGGCTATACAGAATCAGTTCTGGATTCATCGGTTACATCAACTTATTATTAATTTGATAATGTATCTTTTAGCAATAATTTTGGTAGGAATTTTAATCAAGTAATCCATTTTAGTTGACAAATTATATACCACTATGACTGAAAATAGAACTGGGGTGTGTCGGGAAGATATGGTTATATTGTGAAATGAAGCCCTCGCCTTCCTGAGGTTGCTTAGTAACTTAGAAGTTTTGCTCTATCACTTACAAAAAGGTACATATCTTGGTTGTTGACCGCTTTTGTTTTAATTATATTAAAGCCACCTCGGGTACAAGTTCCAAGAAGCAGACATAAATGATATCCTCATATTATCTTGATGTATATCCATTCCTCTATTGTTTCCTTAAGAGCCGGGAAAATATCATGGTGTGCTCTTCCAGGTTACTAGCAAAACATACACCATGTCCTTGGAACCGCTCGGGAAGTCTCCATACTAATCAATTAAAAAAAGCTTCAGCTGATTAGTTAGAGAAGCAACACACTTTTTTAACGTTATGAATATACTGTCATGCCAATTTCACTACGAAGTACTCATTGTGAGGGAAGTTATTTAAAGACAGAAAGGTTAAAGTACAAGGATAGTCTTATTCTTGTCGAACATACCAAAATTGCTAGTTTAGGTATACTTGGTTGAGCTATATGAAAAATGGAAAACCATGAATGGAATCTAGGTCAACGTACCAAAGGTGACTACATTGTATCTTTTCTTCATGTTTACTTTTCTCATACCTTGGCCTAACATAATATAGCTCCACTTGTTAAAATTTAAATTAGAGGTGCTACTTTTAAAGATTTGGTTTGCATCAGGCAATCAATCACTTTAAACTCTCAGTGTAAAGCTGAGAGTAAGAAATTTGGGCGAAGAAATTTATCAATATAATGCAGATTATATATATAAAGACAAAGAGTTCATAAATGTTTAAATAAGTAACATAGAGAAAAGTATCTAGGGAATTATTAATCCAAATTTCTATTCTAAAAGCGTGTCTTTAAGTTCTTTTTCTCCTCTGAGTATAAATTTAGAACTGCAATAAGCATTGTGTCAGTTGCAATAGTTTTCAATGCTTCATTTGATTAAAATGTTCATGTCCCGATGTTTCTACAGAGTAATTAACCTTCCCACCAAAGCCAAGGTACAGTTAACCATTGTCTGTTAGATAATATTTATTGGCTAAGCACCTTGATCTAAAGCTAGAATTAAGCTACAAGTTTAATATGCTCATAATCATTAAAACTATGCTTGAAAATCAGATACCGGTTTAAATTCTATCGATCTAAAAAGCTGGATCCTCATCGAAATTTTTGTTCTCCTGAAAACTTAGTTCTCACACTGAGAAAAAGCTAGAAAAAACAAATGAGACTGTGTTAATACGATTCGAACATTTATTGGTACTTTGAATACCTGAATAAACACTTAGATGATAAAGAATATTATTAGTCTGTAAGAAAACAAGTTTAGAAGAAAAAATTTGATGAATAAGCAGCAATACATTTCACTGACAGAACCCACAACATACCTGAATCTATATAAATACAACAATACTATGTACTAATAACTATAAAGTCTATAACAATGCCGAAGGTGGCAGTTTACTAATGTCACCAGTTTTTCTATTCACAAACGCAATTTCTCCCATTTCATTGTCTATAACCTGCCAATCCAGATCACCTTCATCTCTTAGCATCTGCTGTGCTTCTCCTGCAGTAAGTCGACGAATTAAATTTGGTGGAACAACACTAACAGCTTCAACATTTGGTTGATCCTTTTTTAACTCAGGGTCTTCGTTTAAAGGTCTGAGTTTGACGGAAACTAGCTCTGGTGCCTCTTCCACAATAGGGTCTTTCTGTAAATCTTCTCGTGCTGGTTTAATAACGATTGCTACACTTTCTTTGTGAACAGCGGAAAGCTTTTCTGATATTAAACTTTGCCGCTTTGCGAGTTCCACATCACTCGCAGATTCAATTTTTTCAGGATTAACTCCAGAATTCAAAACCTGAAGCTTGTCTGAGATTAGGTCCTGCCTTCCTTTAAGGGATATTTCTTCTTTGTTACCATCTACCGATGTTTTTTCAATAACATCAGAAACATTCCCAGCTTCGTTGGACTCGCTTTTATTCGTAGTTTCAGTTAGATTAGTGTCTATTCTAAGGTCGGGTTCCTTAGTTGACTCCATTACAGGGGCTTCTGATTTATTTGCACTCGTAACTTTAAGTAGTTCTGTTGGTTCTTCACCAGCAGCTGAAACATTTTTTTCTGGTTTGCTCCCAGCCTCAACTTTCTGAACATTGGCCTCTTTCTTAACTTGACTATCTGTAGCTTCAGGTTTCTTTTCTTCAGCTTTTACAACCTTTTTTGATTCTTCGTTTTTAAGATCCTTGATTTCCTTATTCACTTCATCATTTGTTGTTTGAGCTATTTTTATTGGTTTCTTAGGAGGAGCTTGAGTTTTAGCAGATTTCATTTCCGCCAGATCTGAGAAATCAATTGGTCCCTCATCAGTTACTTCCTCAAACCTTCCCTTTTCCTTTTTCTTTTTAGTTACTCTCTTTTTACTTCTTCTACTTCTGTTACTAGAGCGAGATCTCAAACTTCGAACACTTTTCAATCCACCACCTCTTACCAACGTCGAACTATAACTTCTAGGCAAGGCCTCGACCCTTTCTACTCTCTTTGAGCTCATAGTAACATTAATTTTCTTTGCACTTGAAAAAACAGATTCCATATCTTTAGGATCATGGTATGGATTGTCAACTTCATACTCCATTTCCTCAAAATCACCTTCTCTTGAATCTTCACTTAAATCATCAGGGTGTGCATTATAGTAAACATGAATAACAGGCGCCTAAAAGTAACCACAAAAGCAAAAAATACCACTGGTTGTTGTTGATGCAAATAAGTAGCAACATCCGCAGGCATTCCCGCTGCAGTCTGGGGTGCACTGGATCTTGGAATATTTCCTCGCATCGGATTTAAAGAGTGTGTATGTGCAATTGAGCTTTGAGGAGGCGCTTGAGAGCCCATCTGGCTACCATGTACTGATGGTGCGGCCATGCTTTGCTGATGCATTATGTTGGGGTGCATCTGTGGTATTACCTGTTGTTGATTGAAGCCCATTTGTTGATTATAGTACGGCATTGAAGGCATACCAGCATTAGGAAACCCCTGCATTGACATGGGATAAGGTTGCTGAGGTTGCCTCATGTTGTTATTCATCATCTGTTGCTGCATCATATTCTGATTCATCATATTCTGTTGCTGCATGTTTTGCATCATGCTCATCATGCTGTTCATCATCGTTACCATCTGCATCTGACTCGCATTATTGGCTGGACTTTGGTTATTGTTCTGCATCATCCCCATCAACTTTGCCATTTGTTCCATGTTCATTCCTCCTGTTGGCGCAGCTTCAGGTTTAGGTGCAGGTGCAGTTTGGCCCGTGGGGGCAGCAGCAGCAGTTGCATTTAAAGCAGCAGTAGGTTTGGCAGTATTTTCTGGTTTACTTGCATCTTCTTGTATCATCTTCAAAAAAGCATCAGGATCAAATCCCTCCTTTATCAAACTATGTGCAAAAGGTCCAGCTGGCAAGATTTTCTGTCTCTTTTTAAATTTTTCAAACAATGGATCATCTCTGGATAACACAGCTAATCCACTTTTTCCACCAGTTTTTTTTGCTCCAACAGCACCTAGTTTTTTTCCTAGCTTATTTGCAGCCAACTTCTTTGGTTTTGCTTTCTTTGGCGCAGCTTTCTTTGGTGCTGGAGCTCCTCCAAACAAAGCTCCTAATTTTCCATGAATATTATCAAATTTTGCTGAATTAGCCGTTGTTTTAACGGACCTCGCTGGTTTCGGTGCTGGTTTTGTTGAACCTCCCATTTGACCGTTTAAGTTCTCATGCATTTTCCTGAAAAGAGAGTTTTTAGGTCGAGAAGCTGTTGTTCTAACTGATCGAGCTGTAGAAGGTGCGGTTAGTTTTGTGGTTGATTTGACTAGCTTTGCCTTTGTTCCCGTGCCGGCATGGTTTGTGTTTGGCTTTGGAAGAGGGGAAGATTTGACAGAAGCTGGGTTCCTACGGGACGGAGAATTTGGCTTAACTGAAGATTGAGGCCTTAATGAGTTTGTTTTTTTTGACGATGGATTAGAAGCTGCATATTTTTTTATCGAAGAGGGGGATACAGGTTTTGGATTTGCAGGTTGCTTAATGGGGGTTCGTGTTTGGTCGGAAGAAGGTGCAGACGTGGGAGGAGATGGTTTTGCTTTTGACTTTCCAAACTGTCGCTGACTTGGCATTGGAATTTTGACATTTTTCTGTTTACCTGGTGGAGGTGGCTTTCTCCATTTTTTTTTCTTTGGAATCTTAGTGGGGTTCTTGAGCTCCTTGAAGACAGCTGCGATTTCTTCCTTATCAAGGCCGTCTTTCTTTAATCGGAGACGAAGTTTAAATTCAGGTGTATTACTAGCAAATATTTCCTTGTATGTGTTAAAATTTGGGTGTTCATATATAGGTAAGGAATCCTCCATTTGAGTTTATTTTGTTGTGTAAACTCTGTATTATTGTTTTCTTATTTTTGTACTGAGGGTACGTTGGCCGCTGTATTTCTTGTTGCTGACGTGAGGAGATGCAGATAAGACTCTGCCCAAAATATACTTTGCTGGGAACACCATTATAATTCTCATATCAAACAGCGCATTTCTGATGAGATCTAAACAAAAACAATATAAATTGTGAATTCATAGATCTTTGTGTGGTCCAAGTTCGTTACTTACTTCTTATAGTGCTTGTTATACTTTGGCCGAGAGAGAGAGAGAACTTGCTATGCCCAAGATGGGCCCAGTGCGCGTAGGGAATATTTGTACTTAACCTCGTGCTGTAAGCATTCCTGGAACATACTGGCTTTTTGGTACGAAATTGTTTAGATTAAATATAACTTTTAACATATGTATCCCAAATAGAAGGCTATTAATCTTAGAAACATGTTATGAGAGCGAAATAAGTTTGGTTAGTTCCCCTTCTAGCGTATACACGGTTTAAATAGGGTTGGCTCTAGTGACATCAATGGTCTGATAAAATATCTTCAATGTCTTTACCTCGACGAAGATTAATAAACCAAGCTATACTCTGAAACATGATTCTATTACATCGCATTTCTCTCATGCGAATAGGTGTTGCCTTAGAGACACTTCCTAGGAACCTGCTTCTCTCTCACTACTAAGACCTTCGTTGTCAATTCATTGAAATATGGTCCATAGACCTTTTGATAAATAATCCTTTTGTTCTTCTATCCATGTCTACAAATTAAACTAAGTCAAAGTCTTTATGATAGCTCAGCTATTCCCCAAAAAGTGGCGGGTTAACCTCACATTTAGACAGTATTTGGAAACACCAATTTCTGACTTCTATCTCCAAACCAACAAAGCCGGTCCAAATATTTTCTTGCTATGTTAATTGAAAAGGCCTTCCTTATACGAACTATTTGAGACACACATTGTAATAATAACTATTTTCAGTACAACAGACTAAACGTGCTAACGTTGTAATAGCTGCATAGTAATCATAAGGCTGCTCAGGTAGCCCAGTTTTGAGGTTCAATAGTTCTAGCCAGAGAAGCTCTCGGTTAAATAAATACTCTTGTAGCATCAATCTTACATCAGGAAAACAATCAAAGGAAGGAGCATACCTTTTAACCCAGAAGGTACATTTCAACCGTCAACAAGCTCAAGCTTGTGACTTATAGTCATTTTGGCGCTGCGGCTGCGCAACAGGGTTGGTTTCTAGCTAACGTTGAGACTGTGTTTGTACGAAGTAAATTTAAGGCAAGGATGTTTACACAATATAAAGAATACACCTATTGCTGGGGATAGGTACCGTCTTCCCTTCAAGTATGAATCTTAATAGGTCACTTTCTTCTGATCTTAATGTCTTGTTCTTGCCTGTGTTCTCCGCGCCTGAATACTGTGACTTAAATTGATCACAGTTTTGGCCCAAGAATACCAGCATCACGTCGCGGAGAGATCCTCCATGTGATGCTAGCTCTTTTCGCATCAAGTTCAAGACGTAATTTTGGATTAAATTTTCTTGGATGTCCGGAAAGAAAATTAGTTTTTTTTCTGGATCGTATCCTACATGTCGTGCATCTCAACAATCCCAAATATTAATACGCACGGATCTTCGTCGCATCGGGACAAGTTAAGGTTCTAGCTTTATATCCTGATAGGACATTTCTAATGTATATATAGAGGGTCAATATCTACTGAACTTGAGTAAACCAAGTAATTGCTTGGTGCAACAAGTGTCGTTTATTATTTTCGTAAGGATATGACTAGTACCTTGAAAGACTTTGGCGACCGTTACTTGGACACAGTTTCTAATGTATCACTTTCCTGTATAGAGAATAAGGGGAAACGAAGCGAAAAATAATTGAAGAAGCTATTATCAACTACTTGAAAAAAATTGTGGGCTCTGTGGCTCTCAAGGAATAATAAGGATAAATAAAAGTGTTTTGCCCTTATGATCTTGGTTTAGGTGATCAGAAGGGGCCAAGAACATATAAACACTTGGGTGTTTTTCTTGGCTTTCCCTTGGCAAATACGGATTTCAAAATAAAATTAATTTCCGTTCATATAAAATACTTGTATCTTTTCACTGTTATTGAAGTTTTCCAATGTTACTAACTTCGTTGTGTACAACATGAATCGGATACTGGGTGGTCTCAATTAGACACAGAGACTTGAGGGACCTAGGCATCACGAATGTAGCGGTTCAGGGAATACTTATTCTCTTCCATTTAGGAAAACCTTGTACTAGCAGTGTGTATGAACTCCGGAATTTTCTATTGGTAAAGGCCGATTGAAATGGTTTCAAAATATATGTATGTATGGTTCATTATTTGCAACTTGTGGAATATATGTACAGCATTAGTTGCCGTTTCGAGAAGTAAAATTCGGAAAGTGTCTTAATAAGAAGGTGGTTCTCAGACTGTTCCATACAGTTTTCATTAGCTAAAATCATGAGAGTCTTGGTTTTTATTCAAGTTAGACATATCTTCGAATTCCCTTTGCTGAAGTAAACTGTTCTGTACCTCTATAGAGTGGGGTGTCATTTTTCTAAGGCCCTTTCTGCAAAACGCGCCACTTATTTATGTTATGTGAATGTCGTTGCATTTCAACCCTTAAGTAAAAATTCAAGCTCTGGTCTTAATTTTTTTCGTTAAATAGATTAAAATGAACATCTTGACACAAAGGGCATTTCTATGAATAGATCTCCCATGTGCCTAATAAGTTAAACTACTAAGTTGTTGTAACTAGTAGTTGTGTCGTCTGTGTATCATAAAGTAAACAATACGTATATATTTGGGAATGTACAGTGACCAAAATTTTATGAAGAAGTTTTCCTAGATAGCCAGGCAACAAGAATATGTAGAATGCTAAATAAAATTAAATTACCAATTAACCTTTCACTAGTTTTAATCAATTCTTCCTGGTGAAGAACCTAGCATAAATTGCACCAAATATCTTATGTTTGGCAGAGGAAACGAGATCAATATTGATGAGAATAAGCTGTACAGAAAAGAATAGAGTCTTTGATCCCGGTACAAAGACTTTGCTAGAAATGTAGAAGTAGTTTTGCCCAATCATGTCATCGTTCTACACCATAGGTGATAGCAATTACCTCTTTTCTCGTCAAGAAAGTTGTATAATTGAAGTTTGCCAAATAAAGTCATCTTTTTTGAACCTAACATAGATTCTGTACTTTAAGGTTAATTTTATACAAGTCTTGGGGGTCCTAAAAGAGAGTTCTAAATAAAACTTACTTTGGGCTAATTAATCAGCTAAGGTCGTTCGAAACATCTTAATAAATAAGCGGAAGAGATATTATAAATTCCCTAGTACTTTCTAATTTCCCTAAGACAGAAAGTTCAATTTTCGTAGTTTATTAAATGATAGCACATTAAAAATTTATTCGAATCAAAAAGAATTGGTTAATAATGAGGGGAATGTGGCTTCATCTCTATCAGCGTTAATAGGTATTCAGCATACTCTACGTGTAAGATCTCTTTACCATTACCTGAGCAAGACATCGGATTCCCTCCAAGAGATAGATGTTGGTTGTTAAAATATATTTTCCTTCGCAGTTATTCTTGATATCGGGATATCTAAGGTAAAGAAACGTTCACGTTGCTCTTCGGGCCGTTTAAATACGAGTTTTAACTAAGCTAAGTGTCCAAATCACCATAAAATCTCTCAACTTCATTACTATTAATCCTATTTGATGCCGACACCAATGCGTCAGAACAAGAGTTTCATCCAATCCATTTGAAAGGTTTTTCTACCAGTAACTAAGTACGGGCCATGAAAAAAAATGTTACCCATAAAATGGCTCCTCGTTTTTTTCAGTTATGAAGAAGAATTCTGCCGGTGCCAATATTTTCAAAGGATTCAGATTTTGCTCTTATTAGCAAATTTAAAAGTGTTAAAAAAGATGCGGAATGATCGAGCAATTCAAAGGGAAAGTAAAGGACACAATTCTGGGCTAAACTATCATTAAATGATGGTTTTTCGCTTCGCTAACGTTTAAAAGATCTAGAATCAATCCAAGTCCGAAGAAACTACCTTAGGTTCATATGTTGGAAAGAAAAGCTTATCTCGATAGTCATTTCCCCTTCACCATATCTCCAGGAAACTTAAGTCGCCTCTCCCTCATAGAGGCAAGTTTTCAACCTGGGCTAAAAAGTGGCCCTTCTCCCCACCTTTGCAGCAAAAAACGTTTTCGTATCATTGAGTTGATCCAACTACATAGATTTTGCAATGGCAACGCACTTATTTGAAAGAAAGTCTTCTTACATTTGCTCTTAACTGGTAAAACTTTCTTGGGTGACACCGATTTCAACGGCTCTTGTGGAGTTTTTACTGTACATGGAGCCAGTACAAAGGTTACGGCAAGAAAATAGACATTTTGCGTTTCTTGCCTAGGGCGAAGGTTTATTACGGTTTCTCATTTTCAGTAGCATATTCTGAAAGGAAAACACGACAGAAAAACTTTGTACGGGGCACAGTAGAATCTAATATTTAGTTTGTCTTATTTTGAATAATTTCACCAAAATCAAAATTAAGAGAAAATAAAGGCTGCAACCATGTAAAGCAACTTCTTTAAGAATCAAAATAGAAAAAACTCATTCTGGGGTTTCTCATGATGCAGTGGAGAACATTTTCTTCAGAAAGATGTACATACATATGAAACTTGATAAGAATGAATTTTAGCTTTCTCTTGTTTGGCATTTATTTCAAAGAAGTAAGGTGTGGTGATAGTCATATATCTAGTCTAAAGAATATTGTATCTATTCTTGCCCCAGACAAAGTACACAACAACTATTTGTGTTGGTGGAACCTTTTACCTAAGCAGCTCTAAGTTCTAACCATTGTGTTTTCAACCAGTTCGCTAATACTTACCGGTTTTTCAAATATCTTTAGTTTAAGTTTTTGTTTTAGGAATATGTTCGATAAGTTCCCATTATTATCCCAAAGATGCTCGCGTCAAAGTTGCACCCCCTTGCGTAGATTTATTGTTTAACTAATAATGTCTCTGTGAAACTGGGCGTTAAAAATATTTTGGATGGACTAAAAAGCCATCAATCAAAAAATTCCCAAAACCCAAAACGAAACTAAAATACGTAGAGCAAAAAGATTCACTAAATAATTTTAAGAAAGAATATAAAAAAAAAATTATGATAACTCCTACCGATATGAAACTAGTACTTGTTGGTGACGGTGCTGTTGGTAAAACTTCACTATTTTTAGCATATTCTCAACCTGAAAAGTTTGAACATTACAAACATAACTATGTCCCAACTGTGCTTGAAAACTACCAAATGAAAATTCCTGTTGGAGGAAAAGAGTTCATTAATTTAAACTTATGGGATACTGCAGGTTCACATGTTTATATTTTTTACTTCATAGGTCAAGAGGGATTAGAGGAAATACGGAAACTGAGCTACCAGGGTGCCACTGCTTACATGATGATGTACTCTGTGCAAACAATAGAGAGCTTAACTAATTTAAAGGAAGTTTGGATTCCAGAGACTGTGAAAAACAAGGCTTATGGTGACGCAGTTTTCGTTGTTGTAGGAACAAAGGCGGATTTACAGAATGTTGTTCCGGAAAAAGAGGCTATAAAAATAATGAAGAAGTACAAGGGTAAAGGTCACATTAGAGTCAGTGCTTATGAAAACTATCAAGTTGACGATGCGTTTAGAATGGCCTTTCAGGCTGGGTACAGACATTTGGTAAACAAATTAAATCCTGGATGTTGCTGCTTCTAGTTTCACAAAGTAGTTTATTGAAAAAATTGTTGCTTTTTCTGTAATCTGAATGTTTATCTTTATCTTTGCTCTTCTCTTTCTTAACGGTTCATTATTAATCGCTTTTTTTGATGGATATTATCGGGAACTCGGAACTTGGCTTCATACCTATTCTCACGATATTGCATCTCTATTTTCTACTGGGAGTACTTATTCAGCTGTAGTTCACGAGAATATTATCAATACAGCTCTTTGCCGTTGAATAGAAAGAGTTAAGTTGAGGAAAAATGAACTATACAGGAAAACGAATAAAGCTAGTTATAGTTGGTGACGGATATGCTGGGAAAACATGTTTGTTTATGTCTTTTGTCACACCTGGAAGATTGAGTCAATATATAAAGGAATATGAACCGACAGTACTAGAGAATCGTCAGCTCAAAGTAAAGATCTCAGACACCTATTTTGTAAACTTGGATATTTGGGACACAGCGGGTGAAAGAAATCTTTTATATCAACTTTAGGACAAGAGGAAATGGCCCCTCTGCGAAAATTAAGTTATGCGGGTGCCGATGCGTTCATGATAATCTATTCGTGCGATGATCCTGTGACTCTACAAAATGCGGAAGCAGTTTGGATTAAAGAGACAGTTGGTACAAAAGAGCTGAAGGATAGCATATTTACACTTGTTGGAACAAAAACTGACTTGGAAATTAAAGTTTCAGAAAAAGCTGGAGATGTCATTGTTAAAAAGTACAAAGGATCTGGTCACTTCCGTGTGTGCTCGTTCACTGGTTTAAATGTGGAAGCAGCGTTTAACCATACTTTTAGAGCAAGCATGAAGCGATATACAAAGAAAAAGAAAAAATGCTTTATCTTTTAATGGTGTCATAGAGTGCGAGAGGAATTGAGTGTATATGTTATTTTATGGGGGTTCTGTATATTTGGAAATGGGAGGCTATGTTCTCCTCTGTGTCACACTGCTTTAACTAACTTTGTTGTAGAATATATTTTTTATTGGTTTATATGACATAGAAATTTAGAATAAATTCGCAATTCTTTCGTCTTTCTTATCGGCGTGTAAATGTGGAGCTAAAAGTGTTATAGGGGTATGATTTTCTAGTAATGGTTTACTGCACCATAAAAGGAACAAACTACAGGCTCTTTTGAAAAGCTAGAATGAACAATTATTGCAGTTTTTGCTACTATTTCTTTCCTTTTTTTTTATTCTATCCAGATTTCCACGTCGTTACTCTTACACAGTAACTGGGAGATGTAACATATCCTTCTAATGAAGGTTTATCTAGAAGTTTTTTCACACTCTCTTTTGTAATATGAAAAAGATGATTCTTTTTACGTTCCTTGCTTAATCATTTGTATCAGGTAAAGAAGAGCAGCATTTAACATATCTTGCCTTCCAGTTACTTGGATAATGAGAATATGCACAGAGAAGTTCATGTTCCTCTGTATAGCACTAACTTTATTATATAGGCCCAATGAGCAGACAATATCCCGATCATAGAAAATGGTTTCTTTAGTAACTGAAGCACCTAACCTTCTTCTGAAACGAGCTAGATTGTGGAGTTGTGAGGTTAAAAGATTCGTTTCTAGATCTTCAGACTTGAATAGTTTGAAATAAGCTAACTGGCTTAAGCTGCCATATACTTATGCAACTTGGGAAGCTACAACTCCATGCTCAAAAAGTTTCTAACCGAGGACAATATCATTGTTTTGATTCTATGATATTTTTCTTCATATTTGATTTCTGTTATGGTATTTGTTTTGTCATGGCTGCAACAGTAGTCATACTAACTTCATGTACTAACATTAGTTTTACTGAATATGCTACCAGCCAGTTTCATAAGTCAGAAGTATCATGTATAAAATAAATACAAAGAAGAGTGTTCCTAGTTAAGCTAACAGTCCGTAAAAGTGGTCAGTGTGTATTTGGACAGTTCTATCTTGAGGGGTTTATCTGTTGTAGTCTGGATGACAAGAACTATTTTGTAACCCCTGCTTTAGCCTAGGTCAAGAAATTAATTCAAGCTTCATGGCTTCTTTCTTATTTCAGTAGTATAGTCTCTATTTGATCAACTTACACTACGGTGAAATTTCCGTCAGCTGACTGTATGTTGGGTTTACTTGTATTATCATATTTAAGACATTTACTCTGGTATGAAAACTTTGAAATATGTTCTTGAAGTACTTTAATTAGCCTTGGGTCCTAAGCGGTGCAGCTTTTCTACCTATGAATAGACCTAAGCTTATAACGGATTCCACTGAGTACTCTCAAGTTGTTAAACAGGTTATCATTGATTAACTTAGCTACCAAAAATAAATCTCCTCGGGTTAACTATTTATACAGTATATGCCACCAACGACATTAATATCCACATAACTGACAGGAGCGTGAGTTCCCTATTTGAAAAGTGCAAAGTTTGTGGGGCTTGCTTCATGTTAGATAGTTTTTTTTCTGGTGTTTGATGGGTAGTATATTGAGCTATCTGTGTGTATATATATATATAAGCATTCTAAAAATGCAATGGAATGAAAATAAATGAGATTATCTTTTCTATGGGAATTAAGAACCTATAACAATAGAGACATTAGGGAAGCTGAGTAATTAAAAGTGGATGAATATAATTTGAAAACAATGAAGTCTGGGATTTAATACAATCATGTTTGATACTCTAGGTTGTCACAGCTGTTTGGAATCTTCTAAGAAAGAGTATCAACATTTTGAGATCTAAGAAACTGATGTCACAGTTGCATTATATTTTGTTAGTTAATGCAATGTCAATGCTAAAACAGAACCAATATAGAGCGTGCAGCCCAATCTATATATGAATTTAAAGTTACTCCCCTTCTAGTTAGTTTTTTAGAATATGAGGGGAAGTACTCTCCATCCAAGCCATTACCAGACTTTCTTTATCTGAATCATCCAAGACAGATAATTTGCTTCCGTCATCAGGAACTTTATCAGCACAGAGGCATCGTAACAGTAAAATGGCTGTGCGTTCAAAATGCTCTCTTTTCGAATTCATCTTGAGCTAGATCTTATTTCAAGAATCAAGAATGAAAGCTCTATACATTTTGATTTGAGCCATTAAACACTGGCTGATGCAGGACTATACATTGAAGAACGACTCATGTAATGTCACCGAACTCAAACGGTTGACATTACCATATCTAAATTTTTTTATTCCCATCTGAGCAACCCCTTGTTCGACACACGTACTTGTTCTAATAAGAAGAAAGTACAGCTTATGGATTAACTAAAGTTTACTCCCTTTACATACGGTGAATGTATCTGCCATTGATTACAAAGAACTTCAACGAGTAGCATGAGAATTGTTATTTCTATGAATACTGTAATTTCATCATGGACCTTAGAGATAAATATGAAACTCAGTAAATTGGCATTAACTATTAAGTGACCGTTCAATATCTCATATAGCTACTCTGCACTAACTACAAGTGCATAACTAGGTTAGAAATGGTTCGAAACGATGGGTCTGGACCACATCTATGAATATTACGTACTGTATGTATTGATATGACCAATACAATGCAAGTACATATAGATGAGAGTAACGTATACTCCAAGCAAAGATAATGTAATATTCTCACCATAATAGCAAGAGCAGAGAGATTATATTATAATTGATATACAGTTTTCTAATCTCTAGTTTGTAATAACAAGAATATTGAAAAGAGAACCTGGTCAAATGAATAATCTGGCTCATCTCGTTAATTACCAAGTATGAACTAAGGAAATACATTTCTCATGGTAGCTGAGCTTCTTCAATTTTTTGTTTTGACTGTTTTACATAACCTCCTCGTCAAAACCAAGGTATAGAAACCCTCAATAGACATATTGCTGTGAAAACAATAGTACAACATTAAAACTAATTAGGATCTAAATGCTTAGGTAATATTTTTGAATCAGTAATCGTAGGATAGAAGGCAACCAGTTTCTTCAGACCGTAGCAATGCCTACACCTCGTTTTGTACACATAACTTGGTCAAAGTAACCTCATGGAAGTGGCGAATGAAGTCAATAACAATTAGTTGTTTATTAGACTGAAATAATGTTTCTTGTTTTAATGCCATTAGTTGTAATACTGAGACATGAAGGGGTTTATCGACACAGATCATCTAGAAACAATAACCATGTGGGGGCAGATAGATCTCCTTTTCTGACTAACGTTCGTAAACTCAACTCAATCTAAATTGGTTGCTCATTTTTCGTAGTTGATGGCGGGATAGCACTAGATAGCTCTTTAAAAACAATTAGATTCTTCACAGTGGTGTGAACTAATTCCTATTGGGGCAGCTGTTGTGAAAAGATTTTTTACGAATTCCCATGGCTAATGTGCTGCTGCTAGAATGATCAACCTAATAACGATATGTTTAATAAAATTGGTCTCCTACTTCCTTTTACTGATGTCATGAAACACCAAGTGAGATGTTATGGTGTTCAGCTGAATTGATACTGTTCTTATGTCATGGGACAGGCAAGTTACGACAAAACCCCATTTTGCAATAGAACAACAATAGTTTAAGGAAGTCTTCGTAAACAAGGAAATGACCTAAAACAATTTCCCAACACATGAATATACATCTGCATTCAATGTAATTATATTCAATATCAGTTAAGAATGAGTAAATAGCACGTGCATACCTTTTCTATAAAAAGGATATTTCTTATATTAGTAGTTAATTGATAACTTACCCAATATATCTATTTAGTGGTAACTTGTAAATCTGTAAATGCTAACTACTGTGATATCTGATCCGAGTTTGCAAAAAACTGTGGACAGTTTTTAGCATCGGAGTTTTGCACATCTTTGAAATGAATGAAACATACTGCACAAGAAGCGAGTACATGTTTCGATTAAAGTTGGGCACTATTTCACAGAGTAAAAAATACAGAGTTTGTGAGAAGCATAGCAACTGTGCCTGACAACTTAGGCTTCTTGCAACTACAAAATAACTGATCTGTGATGAGTAATTTTAACTGATATTAGAGCACAGTTAGGTAACTTGCAGTTTAAAACAAAATGTTAAGACTAAAGAACAACACAATCTTTCAAACTCGGGTTATCAAACCTAGTTCTGGCCAAACTGTCGTTAAAGTAAAATAATACAATACTCCCAGACAATCCTTCCAGTGAAGTTTTGGAATCACTAAGAACTGAAAACCCTATCTACCATTAAAGTTATTAGCTGTCAGCAAACCCTCCTTTAAAAAAAACGCAAATCAAATTAAATAAGACATATGATTTTTATAATATGTACATATCAAGTGCATACAAGAGATCTAAAAGATAGTATACAGTGCTTCAAGGAAATGCAGAAGAAGAACTCCTAGTGTTGCTGCAATTCATGAAAGAAAGTACCGACTAAATTAAAATATAAGAATAATGAATAAAGCAATACAACGTCATAAAACGTAATAATTAACAGTTTGGGCTTAAAAGTTGTCATCAGCAGTTGGTAATAATGCTAAATCAATCTTACGGAATTTTTCATTTTAGCCATTCTAGTATTTGCAATATGTGTCGCTGGATTAAAGCAGTTTATATCTTCAGTACATTTCCTTACCATGAACACTTACCTCAGATATATATCATTATATAAATTTGCTACTAAAAGAACATTTTTACGAAATGACAGTTCATTTTGGTATTAATTGGAAACAAAAAAACACATTCTGTAAGCGTGTTAACTGCTAACCAACTGCCACTCCGTCAATATGATAAGCATTCACCCGCTGTACTATCTGGCAGGTAGAGTTTTAAAGACTATAAAGTTATTTTTTTTGAAGTTGTCAAGCATGAGGACTCTGAACTCATTGACAAGCAAATATAAACAACCGTGTTTTCCTGTTCAGGAGATGAATATAACTAACCAACATCTAGGGAAAAAGCAGCTGGTCATGAACTAGATAATATTGGGTTATTCCATAAACTTTCGTCAATGCCACACCTTCATCCTAAATATTATCAATGGCATATCTTAACCAACCGCATTTGTGTGAATAATGCTGGACATATTGGCAGTGGAGGGATGCGTACACAAGACTATCTTTCATGCTTGGGAGAGTGAAAATTATGTCAAGTATATCTCGATAAAACTAATTTATGCAGTTCTGATGCCATGACTAGTACATATCTTAGCCATAGTAGATCAGTTGATAGCCCCAAAAGGTGAAAGCATTTTACGCCTTAAAATACTTTAGTTTATGAGAAAATTCAAGCTAGAAATTACCTATGGGGACAGTTTTTCAAAGGATATCTCTGAATATGATTATGCTATGAAAAATAATTAGTAAAAGGAATGAACTTAGTCTTTTTAATTTTTTCTTGTAGAAAATATGACGAAGCCTTAATTCAAGAAATTTGCTACAATCCTAGATCGAGAAGGTGTTGTTCTGTGTGTATAAATAGCATGTGAACACTGAATGTTTTGGCTTTTTTCTACAAAATGCATTCTAAAGCCCCAGCCCTGTTTGTTCATTAATTTCGGAGGCATTGAAACTTGTTATTAATTTGACCAGACGACAGTGATCATAATCTTGAAAAAAACAACAACATCTAATATCATATAAGCATTAAATAAGTCTTTCAATAAATAAATTGTTGATGACTAGTGTCAAATTAGCTATAACTCGGCCTATTACTTGCTCTTCGAGTTTCCGAATTACTCTTCTCAAATGACTTCAGGCCTCGGTAACTGTTATAACCATTGCTGCTAACAGAAGTATTACGGCATTTTGTTGTTTCTGATGGAATTAGCAACATACAAAACTGAACGTTTGCATAAACATTGTAGTAGAGTAAGCAATGTTAGTGGAAATACTTTTTAGAGACATAGCTGTTTCTCCTTTTTTGGAAAAATTTTATTCTTGTATTCTCTGCGGGTAAACAATGTTTTTTTCTTAGGAAGAAGAGAACAAGTAAATCAAATAATGGTGTTAGACGAATCATGGAGAGCTCACAGATTCCGTAAGATATTATTTCATTTAGATTTCTTCATGTAGCTTCTCACCAAGTAAATCTAGTTTCTCAATATATGTCTCCAAACTAAAGAATAACAACTTGTTATACTGTAGCAGGATGTTACTTTTTTATTAAAACAATATATCAACCCTAGCATATACTTTGGTTTATTGATATTAGAGTTGTAATAATTAAATAAAAATATATTAAACTTGAGTATACAAAATATCCAAAACACTTTTTATTTTGTATCACTAAGCAGTGTTTGCTAAAGGAAGTTCTTTTCCACTTGTTGTTTTTGATATTCTACTTTCTAATTCTCCATCAATAATTGAATCGATTATTTCATTTCCAGGTACATAAATACGTCCAACTAATAAATCTTCATTTGAATTTATACTTTCTCTTGAGTTAAATTGACCCCTTTGCGCGCTTAAACGGAGACAATACGATAAAAGAAAGATACAGCAAAGAAATGTGAACATCATTCCTAATACGATAAAATTCAATACAAGAACTCCTAGAGCATTAACTTCTTCAAGCTCATATTCTTCTTTTTGAATAATTTTCATTGATAAAAAGTTTAGTTTATTCATTCCTTTTTTTGTATCTTTTTTTATTATAGTTATATTTTAATGCTTCCAGAATATTCCCAGTTTTTATTTTATATTCACAATTTGAAATATCAATTGCCCAAAATTAATGAATAACAAATCAAAGAAAGATAAAAACAAAGGTTTGCCAGATGAAGAGTTTGCCAAACTCCTCTCATCTATTAAAAAGTCATCTTCTCCAAGTTTAAAGAAAATTAGTGCGTTCTCAAAACGTGCATATAAACTTCCATCAGAAACGACTAAGTCTTCAATAGCTTATTTCGCAAAGACAATATCGAGGGTAACGAATGAAAACGCTTTGGCGCTGTTGTATGCAGCAGACGCCTTGATTTCAAGATTTTTTCAAAAAAGGGATTCTAGTTTGTTTAACTCGTCTGGCGAGTATCGAAGGGATACCTCTGAAGATAAGAGACATACCATAGGATCTCGATGGGTTAAAGGTATAGAGCAGAGCCTTGAGCACTTGATGGGAACTTTGAAGTACAGTGGAAGCCAGGAAAAGAAACAATTAGTTAAAGTATTGGTTAAATGGCGTGATTTTGGGGCATTTAAAATTGGAGCAGTTGTTAAATTTACAAACTTGGCTTCAGTGAATCTACCGGAGCAAACAAGTAGACAAGAGAAACCAAAATCAAATGCAGCTGTTATCGGAGATGAAAGTTTGAAAAATCTATCACCTGATAAAGTAGTTGAGCTTCAACGGATGATTAGCAATGAAGCTGCGAAGAGAAATTTACACATGCTTCCAGATGGATCTCTCGTTCAAAAAAGAGAAGACAAACCAGAACCGCCTAAACTGGACCCTCCCAAACCAGATCCATTGGAAGCAAAGAAGCGAAAACTAGAAGAAATAGAGAGAAAGCAACAACTTCGTGCCAAGAAAGCCATTCCAACTAATGTATATGGCCGAGCAACTGACAAAGAAAGAAATCTAGGTGAAAGGAGAAACATGGGGTTGCCGAGAGATACAGGTGATTCTGTGTTCAACAGACCTGTGGAGCAAACAAAATCTATTTCTCAAAAACCTCGGTCAACGCAATACAATCAAGGATGGGCATCAGGTGGAAATCAAAGTCAAGGCTGGAGTGGAGCAGGTGGTGCTGGTGGATACACAGGAAATTGGGATTCTTGGAAGGGAGGATCCTCTGGTACTAATAATCAAAGTACTGAAGGGAGCTCCAATAAATGGGCTAATTCTGGATGGAATTCATATGATAATCATTGATGAATCCGAAGGGTTGTTTGTGACTTTCAAATTCTGCTTTTAGTCTTTATTTGAAATGCTTCTCTAGAGAAGTTGCTTCAACTTTTGTATCTTAAAGTTTATACCAGGTTCCAAAGAATTCTAGCATATCCAATTTTTTCTTAAGGCAGGAAGACATGTTGTTGAAACTATTCTACTGAGAACATGAAAATGTTTACAACCTAAAACCTTACCAATATCTTCAACTCATAGCTTCACTTAGCAATATTAAAATTAACCTAATATTGATAGTTGGTCTTCAAAGCACAGCTGCAGTTCTAATAAAAACTTAATGTTCAACCTGTGGTCTCTACCATATAAATCTAAAATAGCTCGTAACGTCAAAAATATGAGAAAGGGATGAACCCGATAAACCATTTACGAAATCACACAGTCCTGCTTCTTATCGTTTCCTTTCTTACCTTTATTTCTTGAGCGTTTCCTCCTTATCATTGACTTTTGTGCCCCCTTGTTCCCAGCGGCTTTTTGGTACCTCTTATCATATACAGCAGGATCGGGTCCATTTGGAGGCAACCTCGCATACTGAGAGTGAGCAACACCGGAACTATAACTTTCTTCGACACTTGGGGCTCTCATCGTGCGTGGTTGCTCCTGAACTTGATATCCCTGGTCAAAATTCCGCCCGTGCCCTTGTCGCGGATGTGTATGGTAAGTCTGCTTTCTTGGATAAGAAGAAGGGTTCTTCCTGGCTTCGTACGTTTGCCTTTGCCTAGCTGAAGGCTGATTCACTTCCCTCTGCTCGTAATAGCGCTGATCCTGTGCATTATACTGTGGCACCTGGTTTTGACTGTAATTGTCATAGTGAGGCGCAGCATTTTGATGTCGATATTCATCTTGGTGATATGCAGCTTCATACTCGTCGCGCTGATTATACTGGCGCTGATTATGAGATTGCTCATACCTTCTAACCTGTGAGCGCTCCATGCTTTGAGGATACTGCTCGGCAGTATAATAACCTTCAGTATTTCTTTGATCATAACCTCTTCCCATTGGTTGCTGCTGCTGCTGCTGATGGTATTGCTCAGGGTAGTGTCCACCAGTAGTTACTGGAACATAGCCACCTGCTCCTTGGTGATTATTTTGAGCATAGTGATCTTGATGCTGTCCATAGATCGGGTTCTGTGGATGGTAAGGATCATTATACTGTTGTTCGAAATCTCGCTGTTCCATTTGAGAATGATATGTTCTTTCCCTATCTTGTCTTTCAACTAAAGTTGCTCGTGGAGGGGAAACGCCAAAATCCTGTTCCTGGCGAAAACCTGACTCTGATACAAAGCTTTGGTTTTGCTGTCTGCTTCTCATGGTATGGTAGTTATTATGTCTTGAGTGAACACTCTGTTGTAGCGAATACGTACTTGGTGTCTTCTTTAGTTTGTAAGCACTTCCTCCCACTGGGTACATATTTCCGTTATTCTGTTCCCTATGGGTATGAAAAGATTGGTTATGGGTAGGTGAAGAATTGTTGTTCATCATATTGTAAAGTTGAGCCATTTGCTGCATACTAAATCCTTCGCCTTTGGGGTCAGCTGGCAAGTGAGAATACTTTTTCTCCAAAAGAGGCTGTTGTTGGGATGCAACATCTCCTCCACTGTTACCCATTATAATATCTTCTACAGAAAAGGAAGATTTCTTTCCTTGAACCCCAGCTGGTTTCGCACCAGCATCCATACCCTGTGAAGGAGGAGTATCGCTAACAGGGGACGAGGCCGTCTCTACTGCAGAAGGGTTGAACAGCGAATCTGGATTAATCCCTTCCATAACCATCTTATGACTAATTTGCCCCTCAGCTAAACCTATCTTCTGCATTTTCTTAAATTGGGCCATTCTTGGATCGTCCAGGCCTAGGACTTCCAAGTCAGCATCGTTAGCCTTCTTGGTTTTTATTTTGACCTCCTTAGTTGGTTTTATCTTCTCCGCCTTCTTAGTTTCAGCTCCTCCGAAAATGGCTCCAAGTTTCCCATGCATATTCTTGAACTTCTCAGATTTTTCACCTACAGGTCTTGGAACAGCTGCCTTTGGCGGGGGTTGTGGATTGAACTGTTGCGTTAGATTCTTGTGCATCTTGGCAAACAAGGATTTCCTTTTTCCAGCCGGTTTGGCAGCCGCAGAGGACGATTTTGAACTATCTTTTGACAAACTCGACGCACTGGGTTTCAATGGAGCAGCGGGTTTCTTGTTCTTCAACTTTTGTGCCTTCAACATCTCTGCTGAAATCATCATCCTGGACGTCTGATATTAAAAACCGGAGATTGGAGATCTTTCTTTCTATCTAGCTGGGAAGATTACTCTAAACTAAAATATTTTCTTTTCTGTTTCTTCTTTTCGTTGACAGAATGTTTCAAAGAACAAATACTGAAATGAGATGAATTTGAAATAAATCGTCGATTCAGAACAACTACACTGAATAAGATAGATTGTTTACAGACCTGTAATAGAGTTGTTCGATTGGATAATGAAAGAGTTCTGATTGGATGCTGTAAACGGTGTAGAAATCCGTTCCGTTTCAATACAACGGTAAACTAACTATTCTTGGGCACAATTGGCACTGGGATTCGGCAGGGCTATAATTTTGGGCATATTTCAATATTAAGTGCTTTAAACAAGACAAAAGAACAGATACTGCTATCGAGAATCGAGAAATAAGTTATTGAACATATTTTTCAATAAAAGAAAACCCGAGGAAATAGTTTGAGACTTTGTTTGGGAAGACAAGAAGTTATAGGGAGAATCGAGAAACGAGAATTGTGAATTTAATACGGGACAAGAAAATAGTGAGAAGGCTTACCGGGAAATAAGTCTTGACCGCGGTCCTTGGAATAGACAAAGATATATTCTTCCAATAAATGGATTCGCTGAGAAATTAGAACTACAAATGGAAGTCTTATTGGAACTTTGACGCCTTATGTGTATATTTCGGCTTTAAATACAAATATTCAAAGCGTAAAATAGTTTTACCAACTTCTGTAAGGAGCCAGGACTCTAAAAGAGAGAACACAAAGAAGTTGACAATCTAAACTACTCAACTCCTGCACACAACAACACAATGAGTTTTACTTTAGTTGAAAGAGCACCTTAAGTTCAGAGCTTCCATACCCAAAAGAGTCTATGACATAAAGTATATTAACTTTAAGAAAAACAAGACACATTCTAGACCAGACAAGCTTTGGGGCAAGGTCTTTATTCTAGACAAACGTATTGAGTTTGAACCTTTTTTTCAAGAGCGCTCGTTACTAGGTAGATGTAGATCATAAAACTAGGGCTCCAGCGTTATTTCTCACTGAAGCCTCATTTGAATTTTCAAAAGTTTTCCGACGACTAAAAATGACTGTGAAATTTCCCAAGCGGTTTGCGTGAGGCCTGATAAGCTCATAAAACCACACTCAAACTTGGCCACATGGGCCATGTATGGAATCCCTTGGTTGTTAAGTCTTACTGGTATTTCTTTGCCGACTCACTCCCAAAATATTTCAAACTATAGAAGAATTTATTGGAATAGTAAACTCACTCATTCTTGAAAGCCTTCAATTTCGACACAAAGGCGAAAGAGGTTTAATATTCTCAGGCATCGGATTTGATGAATTCTATCAATAATTATATTATAATTGTATTGGTTCAGATTATTAATAAGAGTATTGTGCTTTTATCTTCACCCGTAAGAAAGCATTTAAAAAAACAGTAATAAGGCCCAACTTATCATGCTTCAATAATATTCCCTAGCCATATAACCATTTATACAGGTTTTCATGCAATGAAAATGAATAAAGTCTTTTCTTTGGCTGTGTGACACAGGGCAACTCGTTACCACCGTGATATGATAATGAATCGATTATCAATAATCAATCAAAACGGTTTTATTAGTATTGATGATTATATAAAAGAAAAATATGGGCAAAAACAATATTGATAGAATATCAATAAATCAAATCTGACCCCTAATTAGGGTACATATTAAATGGGTCCTAGGTTCTTTTGAGCAGTTTTCGAAATAGTCTTCAGAAATTTTAGCGAAGATTTGAGAAATACATGAAAAATATTTCAGAAATTGTTTGCGACATGTTTGAGAATTCTCAAAGATTGGCTCAGGGAGGATTGGAGAAACTTAAACATTCCTTTTGCTTTTTCAACACTTCCAAAGTTTGTCTTGAGGGAATATGAAAATTTTCAGTTGCTCAATGTAGAACTTTACTCATTCCGCAGCCCTAGCTGCAATACATGACGACGATTGCGCAAGGATTTAATTTGGAAAGACACCTATTCTAGAAGCTCGTCTAAACCTTACTATCACCTTCAGAAAACTATATTATTTATTTCCATTCGCAATCTATTGATTGATCAGGTGGTCTTGAAAATTTAATGCTCATGGCCAGTAGAAACTGTATGAAAAGATAGAGTAAGATAGCTAGATAAAAGTTCAGTTGTGCATTGGATTCACACAGGCTCAGCAGCTGTTATTGAATATCCCACATGTTCTCCGCCAAGTTATATGCCTGGCTCCGTATAAGATATCTTCCTGTTGGCTTCTCCAGTTGTTTCTGTTACTCTGCTTTACTTCGGTTTGGATTCGATGGTTTGACGAGGTAGGTATGGTATGTTTCCTGGCTCTCAGTTACAGCAGCCTAATACCACCTTGAGTGTTGTGTTACACTGACATGAATTTCGAGGTAGTTGGGACTGTTCCGGGATACTGCTTGATCGACATCTGCTCTTTTCCTCTTATAGGGTGTATGACACGCTTAGTTCTAATTTGTTATGAGAAAAGTTGGCTGCATTGTTTTTACCTTACTGGTTTGTTCCTCGTGAATATCGTCGCAAGGACGTCTTCCAGGGCTATTTCACCATTGTATGTTTTCCTTTTCTGTGGAGATTCGATTGGCCTTCATCTTTTTTAGTTGCATTCTTGCAGGAGCTTGCTTCTAAAGTGAAAGATAAGTAGCAGGACCTGTGGTGTTAATAGAGCCCAGTTTGTAGCATTATTTCCAATCCCTCCTACATCCTGGGCGATCTTTCGTATTAGTCTTATGGTTATTCTCAAGAACAAGCCTTTTAGCTTTGGCTTCCAGTAATCTAGACTTTGTACCATAGGATTGGTAACAGCTTACATGGCCAGATGTTGAGACAGTATTTCTAAAACGAAGGATAAAACCTGGTCAAGTTCAGTAAGTGCAGTGATGCAGCATACATTTTACCTTTGACTGCATTTTAATGTTTATGTTCTTACTCGAGAACTTACTTTGACACTCCTGGATGAACCTCATTTCCACCACATGCTCTCTATGGAATAGATTATCTGAAACAGCTCCAACCTGGTCGATTCAATCTTCTTTCTTACCTGCTGATCCATTATTGTCCTCCATGCCTTTGCTCCTAATCTCAAATTTCCAAGGCTCGCTTTTATTATTTTCAATATATTCATCAGACATATTCAATTGAATTGAACCTGCATTTTTTCAGAAACACCAATAGATTTAACGCACCAACATTTCTTCCAAATCCATAATCAGCTATTAAAAGTTTGGCTTGAGTGAACCATCTTTGACCAAGACACTAATTTTGGAAATATAAACATCGATTATGTGTTTTATTTTCATCATTTCCTCCTCAATTCCAGAACTATTTTTCTTATGCATTTTTTAGATATACTATCTTGACAGGACTTCCTGGTTCAAACCCAACAGCTAGGTCATATTCAGAACCATTATCATTGTTAGCCTTATATTATCTTGTGTTTTAATCTACTCGTTCCTAAGGTATTCTCATTCTGTAGAATAACTGCTCTTATCCACAGCGAGAGAACGATGAAGTGGTGGAATTTACTAACTAGGCATGGCTTCCTACATTTAATGATTGTATTGAGTTAAGATTTTCGCTGTTACCTGTCAATGCTTAAAGCTATATGTAAAGATGTACATATTAGGTTATAGTTAAATCGATTTATTGTTACATAACTTCTTTTACTTAATTTAACCCCATCTCATCAGGAGCGAGTATATTTCACCCCAGTTTTTTTACAAATAAGTAATATCACTTCTTGTCCCGCTACATCATCATGATGTTTTGCTCCTCCTGATCTACACACCCATAAGCAGCTCGGTCCTCATATCTTCACAATTAAATTTATTATTGGTAGCGGATTTCTTACAGTTTTTAAGATAATCCAGGTTCCATCTATTAACATTTTCATTTTTAACGCATTGTTGCCTCTGTTATCATTACGTATGTTCTTAGACAGATGTTGTTAGCCTTATTTGCATGTGCATTCAAAATACATTAAATATATATAATCATTTCCATCACTGCTGAAATGGGGTTTTATCAGAGGCAAAAGATCCAATTTATCCTCTAATTTTAATTAAGTTTAAAAATAATATTGAAAAAACATTTTTTCAATTCGGTGACTGGTAAATGCTTGTGATTTCAAAATTAATGTAAAAGTATTTTTCTTATTTCCTTCTATGCTTTCTACCTCGATAAATACGTCACCCTAATTATCATCTTAACCTTCATTCACTATGAAATTAGGCATAGAACCAAACAGAAAGCTTTAAGAGGATTAGATGTCAACAACAAAGTTATGTTTTCACTCATTACGTTGGTTAGTATTTGCACCACAGTATTATTAAGAAAACTATATTAGCTTCTCGTTTTCTTACAATCTGCTCTCAGATATGTACAGCCATAGAAATATAGTGATGGGCTAACCTTTAAGATCATTTGCAACTTTAAGCGGGAGTTTTTACATGTGAATAACATTGTATTGAATCATAGTTACGTAGGACAGGTACCATGTAGTTAAAGAAACTTTCATAATTAATGAATTTCATGTTGATGATTATTGATGCATATAGTACGGTTTCAGTTTTTCAGAGTTTCCTGTTATGCTGTATAAAACTCTCAATATTTGTACAGCAATTTTCATTCAGGTATCAGAAATTTGAACAATAAAGCCCTAACAAAAGTTTGATAGTAAAATTGACATAAACGACATTTAATAATTAGAACCAGATGAACTAAATGTAATGAAAGACCCAAGATAAAACTTTTCCAAAATTGGTGTATTCTTATTTGATGTAAAAAACACTCCCTGAATATATGCAGAAGTGCTACCTGTGGATGAAGCGCTCTTGATTAAATTCAATTCCTCTGTACAAGCTGGTTATATTAATCTTACCATCGCTGATTTCCAACTTCTTCCTTGTGAAAGATCTTTCCATCCTGTCATTCCTTCTTTCTATCCCCAGATAGGCTAAGACATTAGTCCATAAATCTTATTCGCTTTTTTTCTATAAGTCACTTTTGTTGGCATGCTGGGTATGCACTATCCTAATCCAAAGTATGGTGCTTGAGAATTTCTTAATATTAAGAGAACCATTGATAAACCTTACATTTATTCTTAACCGATATCGATTGGGCTTTTCTATACAAGTAAGATACAGTTTCTATTCTTTAAATATTCGGACATTGGAATCTGGAATCAGATGTTGTAATTAACGTTGAAATTCAAATCTTGAAGAGCAAAGTCGATATCACTGATGTCTCTATTGTTTCTCTGGTCTTCTCTCTTTCATTGTAAAGTATTCTTCTTTTTCGTGTATCTTCCGAGTTTTCTGTTAAACCTTCTTAGGGGTGTTATTTGATAAAAATTATCAATAATTATTTGATATTCATTTTGATTCTGATTATCAATAAAAGAATCTGTATTTTGATTGATTATGAATAAAAGAATTTTCATTTTGATTATCAAATAATAATCAATAATAAATAGGTCCACCTGGTCTTGGAACCAAACGGTCCAACAACATATTTTTTATTTATGCTACGAACAAAAATACGTATAAATAGACCATATAGTCCGGAATAACCAGTAATAGAATGCAGCAGAGTGATATGTTGGGTTTCTTAACAAAATATTATGCTGCGGTATAACGGTAAGGCTCCTGCTTTAGTACTACCTCAGGCCAGATTTGGCAAAAAGGTTTGTTACAGTAAAATAAGGTTCCACAGTTAAGAAACTTTAGTTATATGCTCCGTCCTTAGGAGAATTCCATACGGTGGCAACATGAAATATAGCTTTTCTTGGCCACTTAGCCAAAGGCCATGTGGTCAAATTTGTTATTGATTAGCAATGACAATCAATAATCAATCAAAATAATTTGGGAATTATCAGAATCAATCAATAAGAAAAATATTGGGAAATTTTTTATTGATAAATTATCAATAAATAAAATAACACCCTTAAATCTGCTGTATTTTTCTCTATGGCATTGTACCATTTCTAGAATTCGTGATATAAATGTCCTTTGAGGTCTTTGGAAATATGGGGAAAGTATTGTAGATTTAGTGAGAATATTAAAAAAAAATGTGTATACAAATTAAGTGACAAGGTCTTATAAGTCAATCACAACAAGTATTAAACAAGCTTTCTAAGATTGTAGCAACCATATAGAGTGCATATCGTTCTTTAAGATGTTCAAAACCCTTGTCCACAGCTACTAATAGATTTAAGGCAAAAAAAAATATCATTAATTAATTCATACTAACCTTGATTCAGATTTTCAAATAATATGGGGTTTATTATTATCATATTATTTTTATTTTATTTTGAAATTTAATCAGAAGCAAAAACTTGGTAGTAATAAGAGGCATAGTAGCAATTAGAGAACTCTTGATTCCTGTGTGTTGCCAGGTTACTAATTAATAAAATAGAGTTGAATGAGCACATAAATGCTAAGACACTCTTCATGTTTTGTTTTTAGCTTGGTAAGAGTCGAAAAGATTTATAATATGGCTCTGACAATAAGTGGGAAACTTCCTTCTGGATGGAGATACATGCGGTTTACACTTGCTAAATCCTTGGTTTATCATGCAAGTATTGTGACGAATAAAACACAAACGTACCTAATGTAGATAATTGTGATTAAAAAGTTCCTTAAAAAATATCTACATATGCAGAATAACCAATAAAACTGTGAAAAAGAGAATGAATATTTTTCACATTTCATTTAACTTATTAAATATATATATATGTCTAGACAGGTTGTGAAGCTAAATTATCACAACTAGTTAACATCGATTTTTTTGCGTTAACTGTACAGTTCATAAGAAATTCCCCTAGTGTTCTTGAAGAGCCCCAACAAATCTCACGTGCAATCATTAATTGTTAAGTTGGCCAACAAAACGTTAATGTTTCCATTGGAAACTGCATTCAGCGATTATAAAAATATGCAAAGTTAATAAATTATCAATCTACGGGTCATACTCATGTAGACTAATACTGCTTTTGCAAACCCTAGCCAAACGTAGTTGCTGAGTCTTGGAAGTTTTGCAATAATAAAGGCTATATACATGAACACCCTAGGAAGTTTAAAGGTTTACGCAAAGTGAAAGGGAATACAAGAATAGCCAACTAATTTATTGAGTTGGAATGCAAGATTGGAAGCTTCTATGTATTCTTAGTTCCAATCAATTGCGTTTGTATTTTGCAAGCAGGAATGAGTCGATAGCATGTTTGACCACTAACATAAAGCTATATATCTCGAGAAACTATATTTGAAGTTGTTCCTAGAAACTTGGATAATTCTAATTAAAAGGGTAGACTTCAGCGGCTTAGTTGTCAACACCTAGTGATATAGTCCTGTAGAACATTCAATGGTGTTAAATTAGTAGCTTTATCTACTTGGTAGAAACCTTGAAGTAGTCAGACACTCGGTCATGAGTCGGAGAAACTGACAGAAGGGTTAGGCTAAAGCACTGGTATGATTCAAGCTGTATTCCGCTAGATAAAGCGCAGTCAAATACGAATAAATCGTAAGAGGTAAGAGTAGAAACCTAGAAATACCAGAAGATACTATTAAATTTTTGATTTTTACTTAAGAATGATTCACTAAGTCCTATTATTCATATGAGTCCTTTAGTTTTGTTATTACCTAGATGAACTAGATCTCTTATGTTTCGGTTGTCTTATAATTTAGATTATCTGTCAATAGTTAGTTATGCCTTAATTTCCCAAAATATTGCATAGCTGTTGAGACTGATAATCAATATCGATAATCAATAACCGATAAAGCTACTATGGCTTAGTTAACATTACTATTTAATACAATAATTTAATATACTTCTTATTAATATGTACCCATAGCTCCCTTTTCCAAACATATTCCACCTAGCTTAATTTAACGCTGAACCTGTTATGTATATTCATGAAATTGGGGTCATTCGGAGGAAATCTACTCAGGGCAGTTTTAGGAACCCCCAATTTCTTAATTAGAAGCTCCTGACAAGTTTTCTTTTCCAGGATTCACTTTTGTTTGAGAAAGCTGATTATGGAATCATGGATGAATAGAATTTGTACAGTTGTATTCAAACGAAAAGTTAGATCTACTTTGAAATGAAGGAAAATAGTAGAAATATGAAGGATATGATTTTCTAACAAAACAATAGAGATAATGACATACGATCAAAACGAGTAAGGTGCCTTATATTGTGCACTTATGTCAAGAACACTGTTATGGAGAAACAAAATTCTAGCAAGCATCAGTAAAAAGTTTTGATTTTAATAATGAAAACATGGTCAAGCATTGATGATTATTTAGTGCGAACTGGGGATTTGAGAATGTATTAGTTCGCAACCAAAGTTTCCGGGAAACATTTCTTAATGATTCATGTCTACAATAAAGTCAAAGAGTTTAATAAAATGAAAGGAGATCTTGACATAATGAAATCTGAACAATTACCCAAATCCTCCAAGCATGATAACAGGCTCTGTATCTTGATTATTCATTAGTAGAAAGAGTATGGATACCTCCAAGAACATATTTACTGTCATGGAATGTTACATGCTGAAGTTTTCATAATATGCTTTAGTTGGGTCTATATGGTGTATTGGAAAAAATTTAAGCGCAAAAGGTCTGCAGATATTATTTTTAACAAGACTTAAAGCTTTAGTACATCGGAGCTTTATTAATTTTGTATGTTCTTACTTATCTGTTAAATATTTTTTAAGACTTTGAGGGATTTCAGAACCACATGTAATTACAAGGATATTGAACCAGTTGACTCATAAAATTTTAATTAACTGTAGTATAGATGTAATGTATTTTTACAGAATCCCTAATAGAATATATCCCTTTTGTTTACCATTATAAATAACAAAGTAGATTAGTTGCTTAGCTCTCATGTTACTTATCTCCCAAAGGTATTTCTCTATACATATATCTGAGAGTAAACCCTCCATTCAAGGAGATATCCAGTTTTTCTAGTTGATAGAAATATCGATGAGATAAAACAACTAATGTACCTTGGGTTCTGACCAAGTCCGGAAAATTGCTATTTCTTGACGTATACCCATTTAGTAGCAACGGTTCAACGGGTTAGCATTACAGTTACACCACTAGGAGCTCATATTATCCTTGAAAACATTGGCTACTTAATCATGTTCCCAAGGTTTTATCATTTTTTAGGCTGCAGTTCTCGATGTTAAACTGAGATAATAAGAAAAATTTCAAGTGGTGTTATGACAGAGTTCCTTTTTATGTCCATCCAACTATGAAAATCTTCCTCGATGTGCTTAAAGAAACCTATAGCTTAATGCGAATCTATGCAAAAACTCTTTAAGTTGTTACTGATATCGTAAACCACACTATATTATACTTTGTTTGCTCTTTTTCATGCAAACATTTTCTAAATATCTAAATAAGAAAACCATATACCATGTCTAGAAGTAGAATTCTAGGCACAGATATAGTTTCACAGCAACATAACCGTTATATACTGTAAAAAGTTCTTATGAAATTTATACAATACTTTCGGTTTCAATAAAAATCCTAATTGCTCATGTAAAAAATATTTCTTGTTCATAGTAAAACAAACAAGCCAATAGAATTATTCAACTGATGATGTTGAAAAATAATACTAGTTTTACTACCTTATTTTACGTTACCCAATTTAACATAAGAGAAGATTCAAAAATAAGAATGCAACTTAGAAGACAAAATTTATTACTTCAATACTATATTACTTAGATAATAAATGATATAAACTATACAACGGTTTTTCGATTCTTAGTTTATCTGAAAAGGAGTGAAAAAAAATTATATATTCTTCATATATTTATTAATTGGCTAACTCAACCTTCGTAGAAGCAAACCTGAGGCTCGGTTTTTATATTAAAAAAATACTCTAAGGCTTACTTTGAGATCAAGCTCAGTGCATTCTATAGAAGTATTTCAACACTACAAGAGAAGGTGGGATAATTCTACCCAATTGACACAGTGGTTCTACTAATGATATGAGACCCGTCTCAACTTGCTACATTAGATCTTGAGAAAGGTAAGCAAAATGAGTATATCTGATTTGTTTTGATCTCTTGTTATAGTTGTTTGAACAACTTAGAGAAGGCTCAAGTTCATTAATAAGGTTTCCGCATAATAGGTTAGAGCAATCTGAAGCCGACAATTTTACTCAAGCACTATTATTTCTTGAGAAAATCTTTGCATGTATTAGGTGCAATAAAAAACAAGTATATAATGAATATATAGAAACAATTTAAGTTCTACAAAACATCAGGAGAAGGTTCTAATAGGACATACTCAGAATAAGCTACTTATGACAGGGCCTGCATGACTAATTTTCTCTGGCATTGGTTTTACCCACTACATAATCCATCGGCATAAGGTATCAAAAGCAAATGTATTATGATAAATATGTCACCTAAAAAACGTACAATATTTACTAAGGTATTTTATTAATTTTTTTTATATACCCTAGTTAATTCAAATGAATGTTTAAAATGCTTTTGCGTTTAGATGATGACCCACACACTATATTAACTTTTCTTTAGTTTATCTAGATAACCTCAAATTTTGTCTTTCTTGTTATTAAATTTCTTTTTGGAAATTTTTTGTAATAGACCTACTGAAATAATGGAACTAGTTTATTGCCTTACTTCTGTCAGGGACCAGCATTGAATGCTTGTAGCAGTTAAGAAGAAACATATTTCAATATAGACAGCCGTATTTTCTACCATTTAAGCATATCTATATTTCTTAGTTATTGCTTTAAGAACAGGCGAAATTTTAACTTTGAATTTCGTTTTTTATTTTCTCGTTCATTTGTAATATATTTGTGTAAGCTAATATATAGTAAATGATAATATAGAGATGTAAGAAGAATAGCTGCAAAATCTATAGAGAGCTCATTTTTTTAGCTATTTTTGCAAAATTTAGTGCTAAAAATGAACCATATATAAAACATATTGCAATAGGATTCTCCAGCTGGCCACTTTATTAATCGTAGCGGATCTAGCGAATCATAGCGAGAAAGTCATGTGAATCCGAGTGCATAAAACCAGCATTATGACACCGTAAGAAATTGATATATTAAGCAACTCAAACTGTTATTCTAATCATGACTATTCTACTTAAGTTCATAATCAATAAATATTTATTAAATCCAAAGTAGGAGTTGACAACAAGTTATTTCTAATCTAACTCATAAATTGACTTAAGTAATCGAAACTTAAGGTAATTTAAAAATTCGGCTTAAACTAAAATAAAAAAATGACTTAAACCTGTAAAAAAATCTACTTTTATTCTTTGATATACTGTAAAAGTTCGCTAGTGTTTTACTTTAATTATTTAATATAATGAAGAGCTCATGCTTCTGTTTAACTAGCTTCAGCCAATCAAATCACGAGATATGATTCCAAAAGTACGTGTTGAGACTTTTTTTAAGTACTCCTAGTGATATGGTTGCAGCACAATAGTATCAATACCACTTTTTTTATATCATACATGATGAAAATAAATTACATGAAAAAGCTATCCAGATCTATTCTTCAAAGCAGACGCTACTTATCAACAACTGCATCAAATCAAAACCAAAAACGGAAATCTTTGCTTTCACCAGTAATTAAAGGAACAGTTGCGGTTGCTATTCCTACCTATGCTGTACTCTACTACTCTATTAACCACAACGAGAGAAGACTACCTTTCTCAAACTACAATTTACAAGAAAATCTCCCTTTCATCCCTTTCTCACACTTTTCAAACATGAAAGCATTAATTGATGAAAAGATAAATAAAACCTCATCTCCTTCAGATCAATCTTTGCAAAAGTTACCGAGTGAAAAGAAAATTGTTGAGCAGGTAGAGAAGCAAGTAGAACCTGATCCACTTCCCGAAGTAGAAGAAAAAGAACCGCATATATTTTCTTTGAGTTCTTTAGATCTCTTTGACTTGAAGTCAGAAATTTACACTGTTGAAGAAAAAGCTGAAAAACTGAGATTGTTGTCTGAGCTTCAACCTGAAGTTGAAGTAGAAGAAACAGAAGTAGAAGAAGAAGAGGAAGAATCTATAGTTGAAGTACAACCCGAAGAAGAACCTGTTGATCAAACAAAAGTTGTAGAAGAAATAAAACCTGAAAAGTCCGCTCCTTCTACTGTTGTTGAATCCCAGGATTATTCTCTGAAAAAGGTGGAAATGGAATTTGATCAGAAACTTGATATATCGGCAAATTTAGAAACTATCTTAGCTGAAGATTTGAGTGTTACAGATCCTGTAGTGTTGCGAAAGAGGCTTATTCACTTATCACTAGATCTTCAACGTCGTTCTGAAGTTGAAGCGGAGAGATTAGTCAAGGCGTTGAATATACAGAATGAAAAACTTCATGAAACATATTCGACTAATTTGGAGAGATTGCTGTTGGATAAAGAGTTAGAGTATAAAGAAAAGTTGGTTGAACAGAAACTAGAGTTTGAAGGTTTGTTGAATGAAGCAAAGATAAATTTAAGTAACGAGGTAGAAGAAACTAAGCGAGGTTTAGTAGATATGAATAACAGGAATATGTCGCATATATCAAAGGTGATGGAAGATTTTAAAGAACATCAGATTGAACAAGTAGCTTCAGCAGTTGATAATAGAATTGAGTTCTCCTTTTTAGCAAATGTTTTTCGAAAGCGGATTATCCCTTTGATTATAAATGAGAAAAAAAAGGAAGAAGTAAAAGTAGTATCGAAAGAAGAGCCTGTTGCTGTCAAAGATGAAACAATGGTGCAAAGCTTGACTGGAAAAATGGTTCAACTTCTACGATTCCAATCTGAGAAACCTGTAGAAAAAGTACAAGAAATTGGTCCAAAAGATAGTGCGCTCTCAAAAGTTGCAGGATTAATTGAACAAGGAAACTTTTCTAAAGCGGCTTTTGAAATTAAGGATATGAATACTTCGAGTAAAGAAGTGGTTGAATTTATTCAAGTGTTAGAAAGCTTCATCAGCCAAAGAGAAGAGTTGAAGTCTATCTTTGAAGAGTGGAGAAGTTTTTCAGCATAGAATATAAATGTTCTTATCACTTTTTTTAGAAATCTGGAAGATCTGCATTTATCCCAGAATCTTTACTTAATAAAGACTTTCTCTTCTTTTCTTTTGGTTTAACCATAACTTTCACTGACTTTGAATGTTCATTGTTTTTTACTTGAGCCATTATTCCTAAGCTGCTCCTTCTTTTTTTCATTCTATTCTTTTTTTCTGTGAGTTTCCTTAGTGCATCTATTCCTTGATCTAAATAAAATTAAGAACATTAAAAATTAACCTGATGACACAGTACTAGTGCTTCCAAGAGATGTATTATCATCATCTTCATCTTCAGAATCTCGTAGAAGAAGGCTTTGCTGGCTCTTACCTTTTATCTTTTCTTCAGTGTTATTTTTCTTCTCAGCGTCTTCAGCAGTCTTCTTCTTATTAGAAGAATCTACCTTTTTTTTACTTTCTTTTTCTTCGATTTTCTTCTTCTTTTCAGACATATCTTTTTTCTTCTTTTGTTCCCTATTTTCAATTCTTTTCTTTTCGGCTGCTAAATCTTCATCTACTTTTTTCACTGTTTCTTCATTAGGACCCTAAACATAAGACACATTCAGGACTTACTTTTTCACATTTCCCAATAAATGCCACCAACTCTTCTTTACTTAACTTTTTAAGGGCAGTTTTAGTAGAGTGTCCATGTGACTTCTTAATCCGTAGTTCAAAAGCAAACGCCTTATCAACTAAATCGTGTTTTGTTAGTGATAAGAAAGGGTCGTCAACTTCTTTGATATTCTTCTTACTACTTATAGGAGAGTTTTTCATGCTTTTATTCTCCTCTTTTGCACTTTCTTTCTTCAAAGAATCCTTCCTTTTCTTTTTTTTCTTCTTTTTCTCCAACTTTTCTTCATTTCGCTTTCTTTTTGGAGAAGGAAGTTCTTCAACTTCAACAGCTTTATCTTTCTTCTTTTCAACGGTAACTTCTTTTTCTACTGGAGATTCTGAGGATGGTATCAAAGAAGGCACTTTTAAGTCCGTTAAAGGTTTATTTGTGCTTGCTTTTTTATCCGTTGAATTTTTAGAAACAGATCGTGGACGAGAACTATTTAACGGCTCCTTTTGTGGTGGGGAACTTAATTGTATCACTAGATCTACACTTGATGTAATGTATCCAGCTCCAAAATCGGCTTTCCAAAGAGTATCACGTTCTTGAATAAATAGTGTAGTTCCAAACTCACCTTGAACTTTATATCTTAAGATTAAAAGAATAGGAATAGTATACGTTTGTTTGAGGGAATCTAAGACATTCTTTACAAGCTTCTTTGCATTTACTTTTTCTCCAGGAGCTTGCTTTCGCATAAAGAAAGGTTTTATGCTTTTAAACTGTGGAAACTTCCCAGTTTTATCGACTATAAGTACTGCTATGGTATTCATTGTAGTTACACAGCGTTTCGATGGAGGATTGCTGTTGAGGACTATTGTTTTTGTGAATATTTGGTTGTTTCAACTCGATCAGAAAAGATATAAAGTCCCGTTTGGTGTATATTGGCTTCAATATCGTATAATTTCGGAGGCACAATTTTCATGCTGCTGTGAATATCTATATAAAATGACTCGTATGATCACAAGTACTTTGTTTTTAAGTGCTCAAATACTTTGCACTTATCTTAAAACTTATTAACTAGGTCGACTTGATATTTTCGGTACACTATTTTTAGTAGCTCCCTTTGAAGCTGTGCAAAACGCAACTGAAACGAGGAGACCTCTTCAACTCGCGTAATCTCGTTAGATGAGAAACTAATGGTTGATATAGCATATATACTAACCCTTAACTTATGGGTTTTTCAGCTTCGATTCTTAATTTATAGAAACTTCTATCATAACTCTAACTGTTATGTCAAAATCTAGGTCAATGTCAAGCCTTGTTATGTTACAATACGTTTTCAGCTTGCTTGAAAAATAATAATTCAATCCTATTACGTTTAATTTGTTGGTATTTCTCAATCGATTAAGTTAAATATTCTCGCTTGTCCTCATCTTTCACTTTTTTGTAAGAAAGAGCTCTGACTAGAAGAAGAAATGGCTGCTCCTCTATATTGAGCTTGCGGAACTTAGGTAAACTTAGGTGAGATCTCCACCTAGTTCTTGGAAGATTTTACAGAACTGAGAAAGACTGTGAAATCTTCCAGGCATTTTGAGTTAGAACTGAAGAATTCTGATTACTTCACTGAGACTGGACGACATGAGCCATTTATTAAGTCATTTATTTGTTAAGCCTTACAGGAATTTTCTTGCCATTTCATAATAAAATTATAATCAAATTTGGAAAGGATGATTGCTCTATCAAACGCAATCAATCTACAAATTCTTCTATTGCGAAATAAAGCCTATAGAGGTACCTTGGGCTACAAAATCAATAGGCCGTTCGACTGGTTGAACAACATTCGTGATACCTTTTGCCAAATGATTACGAATTTTCAAAGAAATCTCATTGAGAGTTTGAGAAACCTTAAAAAATTTCTGAAAAACCTCCTAAGTTGCAAGATATCGTTTAAGAATGAGAACTCTCACTTTACAATGAGAAATTCTCAAAAACTGCAATCCTAGATGAAACAGATGAGAATGCTTTCTGAGCTTTAGAAGGAGAGAATAAATTCCTATCTCTGTTTCAGATGTATAATCATGTCTTCTCAAGAAACGTAAGTAGTTAGCGGTTATAGCTATTGCATCCAGGAGACCAGCTATACAGTATTTTGGAGTTAGCTAAGAGAACCGTCACTTTTTCATTTGACTAAGTACCGAACCAGGTAAGAAAAGGCTACAGCTACTGGGAAAACCCCAGGTTTCCTTTTAAGTATAGAAGTCTTACTTAGCTTAACAAATTCCTTTTCCATTCCTGATTCTCCTACCTGAGGGAACCATGTATGGTGATACTACTCAGGTAAAGCATTACACCTTTGTACTAGTTTCTACGCATTAGTTGGTATCTTAAATGAGAGGTACATTACTTCTTTATTTATAGAAACAACCTCTAAGGATTTGCTGGACCTAACGCAGTTAGAAAAGTCATACTACATGTTAGTCATGGGCCTAGAGCTACTTAAGTTGCTGAGCAATCTTGCACAGGATGTTCTATATGGCGAGTTAACGCAGCTCCAAATCACAATCTCTATTGAACTGCATGTATATATGGTGCTTAACATAGAAAATTATTTTTTTGTGGAAGGTTTCTTATGTACAACGATGAGGTCTTCGGAGAGTCCTTCGAAAAGGTTACCATTATATCTCATAGGTTGACGTAAGAAAGCGTTTCGGGTCACTTATGTCCTCCTTGTAAGACCAAATGATTTCCAACCTCCGAGCAACCCCACCCCAAAAAAAATTCAGGGATTTGCGAGAAAAGGTTACCTTCGTTGAGCATGCTGGCGGTCCCATAGCAGACCTTTAACTTATGTAACAACGACATGAAGAGAACGCTTTTCATGGATTTCAACTTTTCCTAATCCTTATTTTCTATGCGCCATGCGGTCTTCTTCTCCGAATGAAACTCTATTCCAGGCAGGCAGTATGTTAATACCTTCAATTTTCTAGGGCAGCTAAATTGTTTCTCGCAAAAACAGTTTGTAAAATGGAACCTTATCGCCTCTGTTTAGGCACTGTTCAGTTTTCACTTTCTCATGCACAAATCACGAACTTTAACGATGGACTTTTGTCTAGTAAATAGGGCCCAGTTTGTCGTATTAAAAAACTATAGTTTTGGTCATAATCAAGCCTCTAGCTTCTGTATTAATTAAATCATTACTCGGGAAGCTATAAAGAGTAATTCACAAGTGCTTGTTCTCTGGTTAACGAACTACATCTCTCTCGAGCCACCAACTAAACTAGGAACCCAGAAACATTATATGAACTGAGCGCTTGGCGCTAGTTCATGAAGGTACAGTGAAGGGTCTTTTTCACCATCCAGGTTCCCATCATGATCATGTCTGGGTGATTCGGATACTGACCCAGTAGTTCTAATATTTGGTTGAATAGTCTAATCTAGGCATTTAATTGAGATCAGGAATGCCTATATCTATATTATTCTTGTTTCTGCGTAAGAGTACAATGCGGTTCAGAAAGTTTTACACCGGAAAAACTAAGGAATAATGTTCTGAATGATATCATTGGCTCCAGACAAGTGATATTTGCCAATGTTCGGCACCTGGATAATAAAGTCTTGCTCTATCTCAGCTGTAGGCAGCAGATACGAGATTGTATTTATACAAAGGCATCAGCTTCAGCACCCGCTCTTAGCTTTAGGTCAACTCTATTTCCGATGTCATGATAGAACTTATGTTGTCTAAGTTTGAAGGACTTCCTTTAATCTGTTAAGAGATTGACCTGAAGCTTTTTGGAAATTTTCTCGTTGTCTTTTTCGTGATACTGTTGGAATCGATGCTAAATGACGCTGGTATAGCGTGGAAAAATATAATTAGCTGTAGAGTGTGTCTTCATTTATGAAGAAGCTTATTAATTATAATATGGAAAATGCAGCAGTAGTTGGGATAAAAAATATCTGTAATAGTCGGCACTGAGTGAAACGAAGAAAGCAAAGGGTGAACAAAAGACATTTCTCAAAGAGAAACAACATTTATTTCATGAAAACTTACACTACCAGTCTGTTTCCAAATATCACATATTCCTTTTGAGTAAACCTTAGAAATAGACTTGCTTCATTACCTGAACAGAGAGCATATCTTGAGCCTTATTCTCAGCCAAAGCTCCATTCCTAATTGTCTTTTGAGCGAGGAAAACTTGTTCGATAACACTTGAAGGTTCTAGAACTATTCTTATGTTCCTAATAGCTTCAGAAAAGCTAGGCTAGAGACATCGAATCTTGGTAAGAGTAACCAACTTAATACCTTATACCCTTATATATATATATATATGAAGCTGCTTCGTAAAGTTACTGAATCTGCTTAGAGATATACTCAAAAGTCTTAATTTGCAACAAACGGAACAAGTTGATTGTCATTCCAGCTCCAAGAGCAGAGAAGAAAGAACCAAGCAAACAGAGCACTACAGACAGGCAGAACATAACTGTATTCACCAATGAAAAAACTGTGTGCGCCTCAGCTTCCATAGCAAAAAAATGAAATATTTTCAACTGCAAAAACTGAAACTGTTGATCGTAGTCTTCCAATAGAAAGACTCCCTTAAGAGAAAACGTCTTCCTTTCTTCAAGGATAACAAAACATTGGTATATTATCGCGGAAAAAACAGTGTACACAAGAATCTGACTTGAGGCTTCAGAGGTATTCTTGCTGGATGAAATCTCTGACGACACAACTCCCAGAAGTGAAATAAATGGAAAAAGCAACTTGAAATCAATAGCCGAATAGTCTTGCATAAACTCAAACGAAGCGGTAAACTCATTCTTGCCAAAGCAAAACACAGATCCAGCGAAAATTAAGGCGATGAATTGGCAAAGACGAGCATAGTAGAGAGTTCCAGAATACGTAAAACTCCTACCAAACTGTGCAGTTTCGAGTATAAACAAAGTTTGAAAGAGACCAAAGCGGATATCATAACTCTCCAGCATCTGCACCAGAGTCTGTTCTTTTGATTTAAAGATGTAGAATCCAATCAAGGGTACAGCCACATACCAACTACTCCACTTGAATGAAACCTTTGAATAATTTGCTACTGCTTCTCTTATGAGGGATAAAAACAAACCAATAGAAAAAGCCAAGTGAAAAATACTGAAGAGCATTTCGTATCCAAGCTATCGATTCAAAAAAACAAGAAATATACTTCAGAAGCTGTGATCATGTATACCAATAAATTTATAAAAGAGCCCCTTGGTGTTTTACTCATTCGCTCATGAAGATGAACAAAATTTTCCACAACTTCAAAAATTCCTTTAGAGTGTTCGGCTTGGGGATGAAACACTTTAAGAAATATTGTTCCAGCAGACAACAGTAAGAAGAGCGCAGATGGAAGATTAATCGGTAGCTTCTTACCATTCTTTGAGGCAACTCGATGTTCTACCATAATCAAACAAAGCGAGATCAGATAAAAGACATCACTCAAATGAAGATAATATTCATCAACCGGAATTTCAGCTTTCATTTTCGTTTACATATTGGGCCACATGACCAAAAATTTTTGGGCAATGAACCAAACATTATATAGGTGAGTTTGGATGGAGACATATAGATATTTTGGGTAAGAATGAAAAAGATTGAATAGATACCTAAAATTCAAATGAACACCTGAAATTTCTTAAAATGCCTTTTGTTTTAACTTTCTTATGTTTTTTTTTCTTAAGAACTCACCGAGTGTATTTCCTATAGGTATTGTTTCTCAAGTGTATGAAGTTTGTACGTCTGAAGGTATATTTTCTTAAATAAATAACCGTGAACCCTACTAGAATAAAAATAAAAAAGAATGTTTTTCCTTTTCAATCATAGCTTATATTAACATAATTTTAAGTATTTTCATATTCTTTTTAGTTTGACATAGTCTATCCTCAGTATAGCATAGAAAGAACAAGTTACGGGTTTGTTCTTAAAACATATTTCGAGCTTGATAAAAGAAGTGTACTCTTAGTAGTAACTAAAGTTGAGATTACTTAACTTTCAAAATTTTGATTTTTTCCTCTTTGACAATGGTAAGATAGGTCAGTTAGGGAAAACCCAGGAACCTTTAGCCTTCTTGACTGTATTAAAAGCATGCTACGCAGAATTAGTATTCATATGTCTTAGGCGAGCATCAATACTTAACGGTTTCTGGCAAGTTGAAAGACATAAAATATCTTGACCACGAATTGCAAGATTTTCTTTTCAAACTTACTTCACCTGTTGTGGTCACTTATATGCCGTGGTCCTACAGTTCTCAGCAACAAGATAGCAACTGTTCTCGAAAGGGCAATGGTTTTTGCGCCAATTACTTTCCACAAAGATCTATACCCCATCTTTGACTTGTTACCAAATTCTTTTCCACTTGCTAATTAATTTAACAAGTCCAACTGGTTTCAGTAATCCGTGATTAAAAACCTAAAAATTGTTTCATGGCATGTACCAGCCAGTAGCGGTCGACTTTGGTTTACTGATAATTTATCAATAATTTAGTAGCCTCTATTTTTTGTTCATAATAATTAATCTTGAATGAACTATTTTGATTAATTAGCCTTACTCATGGAGGTTCAACATAAAACTGGTCCTTATGGCCCTTGTTTATAATACTTTTCAAACGGTGCTAACGTAATTTAAAATTTTATTGGGTACTTCGCCAAGGGCTGCAAGGCTCAGTTTCGCATCGATAATTAATTGATTAACGAAATGAAAAAAGAATCAGTTTATTCGAATAAAAACTCTATTGTTACTAGTAATAATCATAATCAGCATAATTACCCCTTGTATATTTATAATTATTATCAAATCTGACTCCTAACAATTGGTCACGTTTGGAAGCTACGTTATCAATCTAAATAAATCCTCTACTAACAGCCGGATAACCTCGCTTCAACAAAGATATATACTTTTGATAAGCTGGACGCGCAACCGTTCCATAAGTTATTTGTCACCCAAATAGTTGAAAAGTTCCATTTGCAACCTAAAAGTGATGGTACCAATCTAGAAAATGTTAAGGCAAAGTCCTCGAAAAGACTGAATAGACACTAATGTGGCAGGAAGAGAGAGGTTCGTGCGCCAGCTGCACAACTCAGTTTCTTTGCCGTCTCTGTATTTGATTCATTGATCATGGGTGTGTTTTTCGATGACCAGTTCCTGCAAACTCACTGGATCACAACTTAGGGTCGCAGAAGTGACATGTATTTAGCCAATATTCTTACGGGCGCAGCTGACATTTATTCCTAGCTGGTCTCGTTTACAGTCACCCGTACGGAAAAGCGGGAATAAGTGCTTGCCACCTTGTTGAAGAGATAGTATGTCTTCTAAATGAATGTTTTTTCAAAAGCCAGGTTTCCGTTTCACCGGGAACAAAATATTGCTAAAGGTGTTGTAAATGTCGATGGCAATTAAGTTCCTTCTCCTAAAGTTACAGTTTCTTTTCTCAGGGTCTAAGGTAGGTTTAACTTTGGTGTCCAGAAACCTGGAATGACCTTTATTGATATCTACAGAAATGTTTTTTTTGGATTTTCCAGCCACCGTTATGATTTGGAGAGAAGGAGTAATAATAGCCTAATTATGCATGGTCTTCCTATCTGAGATGGTAATTTTTCTGTAATTATGAGTATGTTGCTACACAGACACACTGAAAGATACTTAGTTTGCCTTGTTAACTTTTGATTTTTCAACCCATTGACATTGGTGCCCTTTGGAGAGTTAAGCAAAACTCATTTTCTTTGCATATGATAACATCTTGCTCACTAGTGCCTAGCTATAACTTATGAAAGCATCTCAGATTGTCTTCATGCTCAAAAACGTTGTTACTAGGTCTAAGTCGTCAAAGATTTGAAGATTGAACACAATGATTTTACGGTGTCTTTAAAGTTGTACAGAAAGTAAATAAAGCTTTCTTGAATATGTTAAACCTTTCCATGAATTTAAGCTACTGTTTGTCTTTCGATGCAGTTCTGGAACAGAATGAAACAAAGAAAAATAGGCATTAGTTTCTCACATTTTCCCGGTAACATACCATTGAGTCCTGGTCAGAGTTTATGAAACCGTTGAAAATACATTAAAAAACACAACGTATTGAAACCGTTATCAGGAAAAATAAAAAAGAGTGCAATGAACTCCTCACAATCACAATATCAGTTCATCAAAACAAATATAAAATGAAATTTCACTCCTTTACATTAGAAGAAACAATTTCCATGGAACCTAAAATCTTGTGGAAATACTTAAAAGACACAGACAGTTTAATGCAAGTTTTCGCAGACGATCCAAGTAGAAAGTTCTTCGTAAGAGTGCTAGGACAAAATGGAGGAGCAGGTGCACAGTACGTCAGAACAGCAAGAGAGGTAAACTACTTGGATGGTCAGGACATTGGAGCTATAAAGTATCGATACATCATTGAGCAGATGAGCGTGGTAGAGAAGAAGATCAGGTTATATTACACTTCTGGTGGAAGAGAAATTCCCAACGTGCAGTCTGAGTTGATAATTCAAATAAAGGAAGATAACGATTGCATTGAGCAAAGTATTCTAACTCTTGAATATACGAGAAAAAGTCGATCTTGGTGCTTTTGGATTGCCTTTGCCGCTTGTGTAATTTTGGTGATGATATTTTTGTCTGGACTGTTTATTGCTCAAGTAGAAGGAGGAGATGAAATGATTGAAAATAAATATTTAATGGATAAACCATGGTTTGTTTTTACCATGTGTGTTTTATCTTTCAGTGGCTATGGTTGTTTTCTAGCTGTGCAGTATGCTAAAGATTATAAGAAACATAAAGAAGTTATGGAGAAATGTAAACTCTTGTATGATAGTCCTAATGAAGAAGTGACTGTTTAAGTGGATTTAATGTGTTGAGAGAGATAAAATTACTTTCAGAATAGTTTTTAAGTTGAAAATTCTTATTTACTGGAAAGGAAGAAGTTTGGATATAAAAAGAGGTGTATTAGTTTTATTAGTGTGTTTAGCATTTTCTCCTTGGGAGATATATATCTGTTTTTGTTTTTCTTTCTAGGAGTATTTTTTTTTGTAATAGTGTTATAAAGTCCTAGAAATTAGTATTAACGTTTTTCATACGGATAAGTTTAAGGAGTTAGAGTGCATTTTTTATATTTTGCGTTTTAGAATATGAATTAGCTCAGAGTGTAAGAAAGCTGTATTACAGAGAGAATTATATGTATTCGACTATCTTTTATTGAAATTCGAAAAAAAAAAATCAAGTGAACAATTGAGTTTAAAAGCAAAGATGTAGTTAATTTATACTGGACTCTATTTTGGTGAGTTAAACACTAACCACTTGTTTCTTTGTGGAATCTAGAAACTGGAGGAGTATCAAATAGTTTCAGTAAAGTTAGAGCTAAAAGAAAATTAACTTAATTAGAATTAGTTAATTCTCTTGCAATTCAGCTTTTCTTCAAGTCAGCATAAACCCATGTCTCAGATTTTACAAGAGAAAAAGCATACAGGCCTGAAAATGGCTCTTTGCAATACTTGAAATATGTTAAACTATAGCTTGAAGATATACCTTGCAATACTTAATGTTGGCAGAAGACATTGCCAATGTGACTTTAGTACTGGGAATTGTAACAGGAGAAACTTATGTACTCATTTAAATCCCTCAGAAATAGAAAACTCTGCGGAAGATGAAATTTTAATGGGTAATTGTAGATTAATATTTAAGTAAATCCTACAGAGTTTCAGCTACGATTTTCTTTAAAGGTGAGCCATCTTTTTACCTAGAACAAAACTCTGCCTTTTTTTGGGTGAAACAACATTTTCATCATATGGCTCACGCTCACACCAATGCTACCTATTGGAGAAATATCCTTCTTCGCATGGTAGTGAATAGTTGGGCCATGCAGATTCTTATCTGATCGTCGTTGTAGAATATTCAAATGGTGCATCGTTTTGGATTCGTAGTCTTAATCGATGCTTTCATGTAATGTAGCTATTTTAAAATAGATGTATTAACATAAGTGCTATAAAAAAGACTAAGAAAGTTCTTAAGAACTATACTGATAAGGCGATTCTTGCGTTGACTCTAGCTGGTACTAACCTTAGAAATTGGTTGTTCTTAAGCTGGATTCCAATAAGCGTATTCAATTTTTTGTGCTGTGTGCTAGTTCATATCTATTCCATCTGGTCTTCTCGATTAACACAGTCGGATTAATATCATCCCTTTCTGAAGCTTCAGCATGACTCAATCACAAGGAGGTAAGCTTAACATCAAGGCAGTTGTTAACCCAGCTTTTTGAGTATTGTGAGTTTATATATTGAAAGCCTTGGTCTATTGTTTCGGACTTTGTCTTCCCTCATGCAGAGTATGATATTGGTGTAAGCATTTATCCTAGACTGACTTTTTCTGTTGCAAATTGGCATATAATGATGAAACCATAAGCAAACCCTATGGAAAAATGACTTGTTCTATCCCACTGTCTAGTAATAACACTTCCTGAAACTTTAATATAGTTGAAGTTACATCGAGAAAAAGATGCAAAGACTACTTATCATGGAAACTAAGTACAGAACTCATGCAAAATTCTTAGTCTATACACAAGTTGTTTAATTTTCAGCAGAACGATTACTTTCCTGTAATTTTTTAAACCTTCCTATTACTCATGTTAAAGGAAAAAATGATTTAGAATATGGTTATTGATAGTTGGCTATAAGAAGCTGAAAAACTACCTGGCGACCGAGATGATAAATCTCTTATCTATATATTTGGAAGAAGTATCAACCAAGATGAAGGAAGAATACAGTCCTATCAAATTTCAAATAGTAAAATAAATTTAGATGATTATTTAATCTTCTTGTCTCCAATTTCAAATTCGCAGGTATTAAGGACCTCAAACATGAACTCTGCTACAACATCATTTTTAATCAACTCATCTTTTCAAATCTAAATACGTTTTTGTAGAGAAAACAATGTTCAGAAATACATTATGTTAAGGTTAATAGTTTTAGCAAAAAGAAACGAAGAGATTACAACTTCAACTTAAAGTTTTCATTTCGCAGGTGTCGTGTATCCTTGAAATTTAATAGTACATAGGAATAGGAAATGACAAGGATTAAAAACGCCCTATGAATTCAAAATTGTTTAAATCCTAATGAGTAGAGATGTTAAATGGAAACTCGATAATTCTCGAGATTCTGTATTCATTGTTGTCTGCCCTTTTTGGGCTAGGCTTGGGGCTGATAAGGATTAGGGAAAGAAAAGTCTTACTTTCGTAATATACACTCAAAACCCAAAGTCTTGATTCCATCACACACAAACATATCTAGGTGATATGAAACCTTAACACCCTATTTCTACCGAGATCTTCCTCTTACTAGCCCTTTTCACTTTACTGTCAAAATAGTAAATTAAACTACAAAATTCCTGATCAGGGACTCGAACCCTGGACCATTAGGTTAAAAGCCTAACGCTCTACCAACTGAGCTAACCAGGAACTATATGCGGTAGACGAATTGCAAAGTACTTAGTTTGCATGTAGCATGAAACTTTTGTTCTCCAAATATAACCGTTGACAACCCAACACTCGAGCAATGAGAAAAGATATTTTTAAAGTTAAGTATGCAGTTAAATCAACAGGTAGAAAGTGGACAACAGACAATGAGGTGAAATTAATTGAGGTGTATGATCAGTGCTTTACAGTACAAGGGCATGGTGTTGTTCAATTTGGTTTGTTGAAGGACATGGTTGTGAACATTCGTAACTCAAACTTAAAAGTAGAATTACATCACGAAAGTTATAATAACGGAAAGCTCGATTTAGGTTTTGCGTGTGAATCCCCCGAGTCTGCAATTCTCTTATGTGAAACCTTAGAACAAAACTTCCAAAAAACCAGACTTGATATTTCAAACATTAAAATCACAGACGAAGAGATTGCTTCAATACTAATGCTACCAGGATTTGAAAAGGTTGTTGATCGAGTAAGTAAAGTGTTGAATAAAAGTTTCTAGTGTAAAACTTTAACATGTTTCAAACTGACGCAGAACTACTCGGCTTGCTTGTAAGGAGATTTCATGTGATTCTCATGTGGAGGCTTTCCTTGTAAACCTAAAACGTTAAACATCTTCCTATCAGCTTCAAACTCTGGATTCTCTGTTGTTAAAAGGGTTTCTCCAGTAAAAATAGAGTTGGCTCCAGCCATGAACATTATGCCTTGTTCTGCCTCACTAAACTCCTTTCTACCAGCTGATAACCGGACCATGCTTCGAGGAAAAACTATTCTGGCCGTGGCAACCATTCGAACCATTTCAACCCACGATGGGGAGTCCTTACCTTCCTTTTTCAAATTGTCTCCAATCGGGGTTCCTTCAACTGCAACAAGAACATTTATTGGAACGCTTTCAGGGTGTGGGTTAAGATTTGAAAGTGAGTGGAGTAATCCGATACGGTCTTCTTCTTCTTCGCCTAAGCCAATGATTCCCCCAGAGCATACTGAAATACCAGCCTTCTGAACATTTTTTATTGTGTTTAATCTATCGTCATATGTTCGAGTTTGTACAACTTTCGGATAAAATTCCGGTGAAGTGTCAAGATTATGATTATAAGCAGTAAGACCTGCTTCTTTCAACTGCTCTGCTTGAACTTCGTTCAACATACCTAAGGTTGTGCAGACTTCAAGGCCCATATCATTAATTTCTCTTACCATTTCCAATACATTTTTAAATGCATGCTTCTTCCCTACTTCTCTCCAGGCACTTCCCATACAGAACCTAGTGGATCCAGCTTCCTTCGCCCGCCTTGCAGCTTCAAGAACAATATCCTTCTTCAGAGTTGGTGTAGGTTTAACAAATGTTTTGTGATGTTGACTCTGGGAGCAATAACCGCAGTTCTCTGAACATCCTCCGGTTTTGATAGACAGGAGCGTACTCTGCTGAACTTCTTGAGGATGAAAAAACGATCTATGCACTGCAGCAGCCTGAAAAATCAACTCCAATAGGGGTTTCTCAAAAATATTCCTTATCTCTTCTCGAGTCCAATCAAATCTAATATGTGTTTTTAAGCCGTGAATTTCCAATGTGTCTGCATTATTCACGATTGAAATATCCTCAAAAGGCTGGGTCACTTCCGCTTCCACTGGTTGTGCATTGTAGTGATGTGAAATATCAAGAGCCGCTCCAAATGCTGATGATGCTGGCGAAAGAAATCTTTTATTTGAAAGCTTTACTTTGTTGATAAGTTTAACGGATAATCTGTTCATGATTTGGTTTGAGTTTTGAATTTTTGTCAACGTAATGCGGTTATGCTTTGGTAAGAACAAGTTAACTCCACGATAATGAGATCGCTGTAGTTATCGAAGTTTAACAAGTTTCACGATATTCTATTATCAATCCGACCATCAGTAGTCTACGTGGCAGGTTTCAAAAGAACAAAGAATAAAAAAAGCAAGTAGAAAAAGGTGAAAACCAAAGTAGAGGAGAACGTGAAAAGTCGAGAGAAAATTCTTAATATAAATTTACAGGCTAAATTCTATATATATATATATATTTATCTATATATAAGGCATCATGTGTCACTATACTTGATTTTCATAGAAGTGAGGATTAAACAATATAACTATTAAGTTTTTTCTGGCAATAACATTGAATCCTTTTTCCCTTGTTTTTCATATTTTTATCATTCAAATCTTTTAAAGTATACATAAAAGAAAAGTATGTTAACCAGAGCCCTGTCCCTATTCCAGTTACAAGAAATATGTTTAGAGGGAAAGCATTAGAATCTAAACTTCTTAAGATCAAATACAACGCCAGAAGAATAATGGACAAGAATAGGGCGATCTTCAAACAAACACTTGTATGAGTTGTTTTATAAAGTATAGTAACAGCGCTTCTTCTAGGAGAGTTACGATGTCCATAAACAGAAATATTCAGTTCAGTTCTCCGAGTAAAAAGAGATCCAGAATAATTATAAACCAACTTTACAAACTTGTTTTCTCTGTTCAGTTCCAGCACATCATATTTTTTTATGTAGTTGTAACACCTCCCTGGTTTCTCATCAATAACATATTCCGTTTTCTCCTCATAAGCTGAAGTCCAGAGTTCTGGGGGACTGTTTCTATCTGGTAGCGTTTTCTTTTTAGTTGCTAACATTAGAATTAGATGTTCTTTATCGTTGATTAAACTCCACGCTTGTTCTGCATTGGTTTCCAAAAGAAGATGAATGCTACTTTGTCCACAGAAAGATGGTTTGAAAACAAAAGAGGTACTATTTACTCCCCTTTTGAGACACATATTTTGTTTATTCTAAACTTTTTACTCACACTTTTGCAGTTGTACTCTTGGGACACTCTTGTTCCAAATTTCGTTTTATCCCATATAATCTAGGAACAGTTGAATGTGGAAATTGTTCCATTTTTCAAGGGTAATGCACCACGGTTTTTTAATAAGTATTGGACTGGTTTGATATTTTAGCCAAACATGGCGTCATATTTACAAAAAGAGATTTAATACTCGTATAAAATAACAAATTCAACAAAGTATATATATCGTAATTATTAAGTTAAGTCACAACTCTTAAGGCAGTAGAACTTAATATATATATAAGTTTCCCAAGAGGCTTGTTTTCTATTAAGTTTAACTAGAAAAAGATCTACTTTCTGCAATAACTTCTAAACATTGAGAACCAAAGTTAAAAAAAAAATATCTAATGTTGTCTTCAATTATGTGTTGTTTCTCTAAGTACTTGCTTGAGGGAAGCTTATTATCTTTTTGCTTAGCTCACTTTAAAGGAAGACCTATTGACATAAGGTTAGCATAATTGAAATGGCTTCTCTAAACAGAAAATGTAAGCACTGTCTAAGAAATAATAGTTCATTATTGTTAAAGCATCTAATTCTTGAGCTCCAAGGTTGGTATGGTTTTTAGTTTAAACAGCTAAATACCAGTCGTTAATATATTCACGCTACCCAATGGAAAATCTCTACACAAAAGCATTCAAAAAAATGATATATAAACTGTGGATCTCAAATAGTATACTTTTCCGTATTTTGGTAGGCATTACCCTTTAATTCGAAACAATGACATCTCTCAGTTTTCTCTGCTAGAGTTGAGGCCATGGGATACCTTTGCGGTTTTTACGACAGAAAAACTGCTCAGTTAATTGAATTTCCTTTAGATCGCCACTCTTTCTAAACTTCTGTTTAATTTACAATAATTTTAAAAGTTTCTAAATTATGCTTTGGAGATGTCAACAAGCAACGATTCTTACCAGGACTAGCGGTGGGATGAATGTTTTGGAGGCCAAATACGAAACGGAGAGATAATAAAGACTCTGCAAGTTTTCAATGACAAGAAAGATTGAAGGTAAATGTAAATGAAAGCAACAGGTTTAGCTAAGCTCTCATCATAAAAGTAGAATGTAGTTGATCAATCCCAAGCTGATTAATCAATGGGGACATAAAATATGGAATAAAGAGTTGGCTACCGCAAGGTACGCAGAGAGTTCCCATAATCTGTCCAAGATATTAGAGGACTTGAATAGGTAGAATTCTTGTATTTACAAAATATGGGGTTCGCAGCAAAACCTGAGTTACCTTACGCCAACTTGAAACGTTTGAAAATTTTTCCGTTATACAAATAACCTCTCTGTTGCATGTTCAAATAGGCATATACTCTTGCCATTGTGTGACTACATTAATTGGCGCAATTAACAGAGACTATAAAATACTTGATCAAGATACAATTTTTATCTGTGACAACACAAAATATACCATGTTTCCTAAACTTATAATATTAACTTATAGATGTTAAAGAGTCGGGAATATCGAAACATGATTGTTTTATGGTAACTTCCGATGAGTAGCCTCCTAACATAATAGTATGGTTAAAACTTATAATATCTGAACTAAAATTAAAAATATCTTGGGTCACGAAGTCTAGCAAATGCTATAAAACAATTTGGATTTCTTTCCGAGCAAAAGAGTGTAAACAAAAGGAAGCAACATATCGTTATATTGGTAGAATTTCTTATCCATCAATCTTGGTCCATATGAAAATGTAGGCTGCAACTGCTTATGAGTATCTCAAAGTACCAAATTTCTGATTACAGAAATTAATGAGAACCTATAGACTAGTCTACGGTAAATGTTATTCTCACATTCTTTCCCAGTAGATTAAATGGCGGGAAACGATTCTAAGTTTTCGAGAGCATTGCGTGGCGTGTAAAGAAGGTGACACATGTTAGTGACAGGTCATTGTAAGTTAATTGTCAACAGCAAATAAAATCTACTGCCTTAGCAGTTGAAGGAGATACTTTTTCTCACCTCAAGAGGTATATGCTAATTATACTCTGGAGGTATTTTTGTAGCCTGAGATAACTTAATGTAAGCTTTTAGAGATGTCTGAGCTTTGGTCATATATTCTGCATTTTCTTGGAACACAAGGATATATGAATTATTTCCAGCTACAACTAGTCGAAAAGCGATTAATCTTATATCAAATCCTATTTTGGGATGGAATAAACCAAATTTTGTTGCTACAACAATCACTACTTGATCAAAGTTTTTCTGTTATCATGTGTTTTTTTTGGATTTTTATGATATATCTGTAATCTCGGATGTCACATGCTATAAGAAAACTCTGAGATCTTATTATAAGTTATCTGAAGTTACAATGAGGTTGCAGAGACACTCAGACACGACTATTCCGACTCGCCAAATAAAATGAGAATTTTATGACTTTTGCTACTTCAAACGTTCCCTGCGCTAGGAATAGTTTCTTTATACCTTTCAAAATAATTTAAACATTTTTTACCTCTTATATTTAATGGTTATCTACAAGAGGTGTCGGCGAATTAAGAATTAAACCTTTCAAAATCATAATTTGTATACCATGCAACCAAATCTACTATTACCAAAAGAGGAAGTTGTATAACCATTGTTTAGAGTATCTAAAACTCTGATAAATTAATTTCCAACACTTTGTGCTTTACATATGATTGGTATTTAATTTTTTATTAATGAAAATATACAGGAATTTTACACATCTAGTCTTGCCAACTCTGGCATCTTTTATGTTTCAAATAGTTCATGGCAAATATAATCCACATATACAACGAAAATTCCCACTGCACAGAAAAGTTACAGTATCAATAATATGTATTCTTCATGTCTTAGATAATACCACAAGAGCTACGAAGCATATATATTTTAGTTTTAACACATTGATATCTTCATTAACCTTCAGCTCAAATTAAGCACAAATACGATAATAAATGCTAAGTTGACCATGTTAATTAAATAAACTGACTTCTAGAGTTTGACTTCAATTTTTTGGCCAATTTTTTACAGAATCAGACTCAATCTTCTTCTTATTTATTAGGTATCTACTTAACGTGAAAGTACCGCACGCAGCTGTTTGTATCGTATGAAGTATTGGTCTGTATCTCATATAATGTATTGTGGGAAATTTGTCTTAAGGCGCAAACCGATTCCATTGAATGTAACATATTTATATAGCAAAATTTAATTTTCCTATTTACGTATACCATACTCTGAGAATCTTTCCAAATATTCTCACGAGTATGAACTACTCAATACAATGAAATTGGCCTGCTTGAAAATGGTGTTTCATTTCCCGCAGATGCTTCGAAAATGTTAAAACTTACTCCATGCGATGTATATATCTTCCTTATCATAACAACCCTTATTTAAATTCTACTCTTATAGTGAAGTCTATAAGTTTTGATGCTTATAATTCAAGATATTATTTCTTTGGACCCTTACAGGAAATATATGAAAAATGAGAAAAATAGTTGTGTAGTGTAGTAGTTGTGAAAAATATGGAAAATATCGTCACAAGGAAATGTGTTAGACAACATTTGCATGTACTAACCTCTCTAGGATAAACTTCTATTGGATGTGTTTGCCAATGGGAGCGGTAAGAAACGGTTTAAGGGGGTATATTACCTTTAAATCACACTAACCAATATGAAACAGCTACAAGGATTCTTTTGTTGAGTCCTGGTTTTCCGAGGCTTAAAACACATTCACAAGTTTTGATTAAGTTTATTGCAAAAAAAACGAAATTGCATTTTCTTAGATATATAGTAAGAATGCTCAGATTATTAGTCGATCCTCATTATTGTACTCTAGTTTTCTACCAGAGCTAAGTCTCAGATTTATGTTATAATAAGATTAAATTTAAAGTTATGCATTCAAGCTCAAGCAGGCAATTGACTTCTGTATAGGTTTTCGAAGGGGTTTTTCTTGGGATTAATTATAATAACACTGTGACTTGAGGAAGGTTTTCTTGCTTAGATCCCCTGTATTTTTGAATATATCTTAGAATGATGGATACATACAGGGATATTATATTTAAAATCTACATTATTTAAAAATGGATTAGAGATTTAATAGGCTTGTTCCAAGCAGGAAATTAACTGTTTCTCTTATAGTTATATTAACTTGAGCAGGTAATAGCTGCTTGAATAACGAACACACGAATTGATTATGCGAAAATCCAAATCTACAGCTCATATTATGTTAAGACCACATTTAGCTTTCTTCTAGAGTATTGACTCGTTATATACATGTACCAAAATATTAATTGAAACCTTGAATTATTTCTTATTTTGAGAATATTAACTGATAATTCTGTGTGTCTGAAATTTATCTAATTTCTTAATTCTTGTCCTTTATTAACAATATTCATGTAGCACATAGTCCCGGAAGCCATGTTTCAATTAAGATAACGCTTCTTCTGCAGGAATATGCAAAATATGATCTGTTCAATATTTACTAGTGCGTGACTATATGAAATGTCTAACGGAAGGGTAAGACGGTGTCTGCGAGCTTTCGTAAATACATCTGAAAAATAGTTTTGATTGAAAATCTGTCACGACCTTTACCCGAACATAGGTATCCCGATTTGAAAATAATCTTTACGGGATGAGGCTGATCTTTTCGGGTCATGTTTGTCACCTAACCTTATCACAGTTTTCAGTTTTTACTAATGCATGGGAAGATAACTATACAATACTAAAGAATAAAAAACAAATATCCTTGGGGCAAGTAGGTAAGAATGCATTGAGCTTTGGTATCACTTGCAACTAGGGGTATTATTTGATAAAAATTATCAATAATTATTTGATAATCATTTTGATTCTGATTATCAACAAAAGAATCTGCATTTTGATTGATTATCAATAAAAGAATTTTCATTTTGATTATCAAATAATAATCAATAATAAATAGGTCCACCTGGCCTTGGAACCAAACGGTCCAGCAACATATTTTTTATTTATGCTACGCACGAAAATGCGTATAAATAGACTATATAGTCTGGAATAACCAGTAATAGAATGCAACAAGGTGATATGTTGGGTTTCTTAATGAAATAATATGCTACGGTATAACGGTAAGGCTCCTGCTTTAGTACTACCTCAGGGCAGATTTGGCAAAAAGGTTTGTTACAGTAAAATAAGGTTCCACCGTTAAGAAACTTTAGTTATATGCTCCGTCCTTAGGAGAATTCCATACGGTGGCAACATGAAATATAGCTTTTTTTGACCGCTTAGCCAAAGGCCATGTGGCCAAATTTGTTATTGATTATCAATGACAATCAATAACCAATCAAAATAATTTGGGAATTATCAGAATCAATCAATAAGAAAAATATTGGGAAATTTTTTATTGATAAATTATCAATAAATCAAATAACACCCCTACTTGCAACATCAAATATGAGCATTTCCATAGACTTTAACTCGTAGAAGCATATTCTTAACTTGAACTAGAGATCAACGTTCTTAGTCGCCTCCACGATAAGTAGCTAAAGCTACAAATGAAAAATATTCTGATATTCTCTAGTGCACAAGGCTTTCTGTTGAGGCCAGCAAGTTAATATGCGGCAAATAGAGCATGAAGTTTCGAATGTAACAGAAATGTTTAAGATTGAGTATGAAACTAGAGTCAGATATTCAATATCCTGCATAGTTATAAAAGTTTGTGCTTTCCACGTTATCTAGTTCTCAAACAGCTACATGAAAGAAAACAAAGCTGCTCTTGCTACAGGAAAATCGTGCTGCCAAATGATGGATAAAATAAATGAATATAAACAATTACTATGAACAACGGAAGTCTATGAAATAATTTAATTTAAATATTCAACGAAAAAAATCAGTAGCTATCATTCTATGCTATTGACAATCCCTAGCTTTACAACAAAGCAACTGAATGATACCGCAATATTTTACCATGAGCTTTTTTTCTTGGAATAAGCTATCATTAGGAAGTATTTCCTCTTTTAAAATACACTTCTTTAAATTTTGGAATGTTTTCATTGCTTTTTCTCTATCAAAATTTGAAAACCCATTGGAGAAAGCGTTTGAGGGGGTAGAAAGTTGTAAATGAAACTTTGAAAGATACATTTTAACTATATAAAAACTGCACCTATTCGGAGGTCCTAAGATTAAAAAGGTTAAAAAAGATAATTAATTTTATATTTGCTTGTGTAAATCAATTTTATAGTCATCACATATTAATGCAGGTGATTGTGCAATGTCCCTCTCTATGAGCATGTATTTCTGAAGCATCAGAGCACTGGAACACCCTTCGAGTCTTCATATAGTATATCGTAAGCATCTCACGAACGATGAACCTATAGGCTGGTATTGCCCTGGAAAAAGTGGCAACCTAATTCTTAAAGAAGTTAATTGTACTGCAGATATGTTGAATCCTTGCTCTACACAGTGATCATTCGAAAGACAAAAACCTCCAAATTTCACCTTGTTATTCAGCACTTGAGCTCAGCTCTCTCCAAGGATTGTAGATGCAGTTTAGCTTTATTCTGCTTATTTAAAGATAGGTTAAGGAGAAAGGGGGGTGTTATCAACAAGAGTTATAATGATATCCACATGTATTATATGAGATTCAGATCACGCGTCTTTTCTTAGCTGTTATGTTACTTAGAATAATATAACTACTTCAAAAAGTTGTCCAATGGTAAAATTCCTCAAAAAAATGACCAAGAAAACTAGAAGTTACAGCAATATGGTCTTCAAAGAATAAAATGAAATAACAATTCTCTTATATCAACTCAGAGGTTCTTGTTCATTATATTATTGCATGGTATTAAGGTTATTCTATTATAGCTTTTTCCCTAAGAGATGAATTAAGAGTATATAACAAACAGTTTCATCGACATCATATACTTCAACTGCCAAAACGTTAGTTTTTCATCCTAAAAGTAGGTAAACTTAACTTGGCAATTAGATTCTGTCCCCAATAAAAAAGGTGTGTTGCAATTTTGTGCTCAACAATAGTAAGAATACAGTATCCTGCTTAAGAAGGAATTCTGACGACTTTAACTATCTAATTGAAAATTGAATAATCTATTTACATTTGCAACAGCTATCTATTAATAAAAAGACTAAATTTAGTTTTTCTTTATATTACATAGCAATTGAAAGAAATAGTTATTCTCTACAAGCAGAAGAAGAAACAATTGACAAATACATCATTATTGAAACTCTCGCAGCTCTCGAGCAAAGGTGCTACAAAAACTATTTTCGAGCAATAAATTTATACCCTTAATATCGACCAAAAGGTATAATTTTTGAACCTGGCAATTATTAACATGAAACATAAACTGATATTAAACCATTTATACTTCCTGTTTTTAAGATTGTTCACTCCTATTTAATAACATGTACACCGTCTCTTTGGGCAAAACTTAAGCTATGTACTTCAAACTATTCTTATTAAAGCTATATTAAAGAATAAACTAAATGTGAGAAAAACATAAACAGAATGGATTCCAATACTAACTGATGATTGCTTGCACATACAAATACGAAAACTATTTATACAGTGAACAGATATCAAGGTGAGATTATACAGACGAATTTCGCTAGAAAACTTCCAAAATTTTCAGATTATTACCTTCTGATAAAACCTCATAAAAAACTTAAGAACACCTTCATAGAAAGACAATCTGCAACTCAAACTTAGAGGTTAATTCTACTTTTCATTTTCTCAAACCTTCATTTTTTTTCCAAACGGATTCGGAATAAGTAAATTTGTTTCATTGATATATTTTAAAAATAGTTTATTTTTTCCATATTTTTTCATAGCTGCTGCTCTTAATAAAGGAACTCCACTAACATATCTTAATAACAAAAATACTGTCAGAGGACTCACAATTGCCAGATTTTCAAGCCCCTCAAGTTCAGATGAACAACTTAAATAAAGTCCAAACCACATAGATATCTCTCCAAAATAGTTTGGATGCTGACACCAAGACCAAACTCCTTTTGTAATGAAGGGTAACTTCTCTTTCCCTGCCTCAACACCTGCTCGAAATATTCTCTTCTGACGATCTGCTGTCACTTGAAGTGCAAAACCAAGTATCCAAATTGCATATCCAAGTGCATCTAGTTTACCAAGGGCAACTTTATCAGTACTTTCTTGTCGTTTTATGTTAATAATCCAAATTGGGAGAGCAGTAAGGAAAACCCAAAGTGACTGTAAAGTGAAAGCGGTGAAAAAACGAAGAGGTTGGAGTTTCATTGTTTTAAATCTTTTATCTTCTCCATCTGCAATAATTCTTTGAACTAGAAAGCTGCCTAACCTCAAAGTCCAGGTACACAATAGGGAAGTGTTGATTAAGTTGCGTGCCGTGTATGTATCGAAAGGAAAGGATTTGTAGGCCAGGGTTAGGAATGTGATGGAGCCAGTTAGATCATAAAATTTTTCAGTTGAAAGGAGATAGGCAGGAACGTAGGCAGTTGCGTTTAAGCCAAAGGAAATGCCAAAGAGTTTAAACAGGGAGGAAGGAAGCATCTTCTTTTCTTTGTATCTTTATCAACATGGTAATGCGGCCTTGTGATTACTAAGGGTCTCGTTTGATTAGAAAGACAAACGAACTAACTAGATATATACAGTCCTCCCTCAGTTCAGTATCTAGTCTATTAAAACTAAAAAAAAGTATTCCATAACTTCTATTCCAAAAAAATACAAGCAGTTGATTATTGGTTGAAATTTTCTCTTAAAGAACCGGTAAATTATACCCATAAAATACTGCTGCATGCCAACTCAGTCGGAAAAGCTTCTTCTTCATCTAAGTCAAAGTATTCTAATATTTGAAGCCAAGAAACATTTCATTTTTTTAACTCACATTTTCTATATTCTACTTTTGAGGCGACGTTATCTATTTCAGTTAAAACAAGGTCAAATATTATCAGGTTAAACTGGTTCAGCAAGTCATAATAAAGGTTAAAGACTTATTTTCTGTACATACTTATTTTTTACAATCCTTCAAATATAAGTGACATGATATATAGTACAATTTTAGTTTGTTTATTTAATATTTGATATAAATCTGGTTGATTCCCTTTAGCTGAGTTGCTCCAACAAGACGGGTAATCAAGAAAGAACCTATGATTTAGGGAGGTTGCTGCCGACATGGGATATACTCTTTTATTGTTACTCTATGGTTTTTTAAGACTGATAGTTTCAATTCTTACTGTCAGAAGTGTTAGAAATGTGTTTCGGTACAGTACAGAAGAATAAATGAAAGAGTGTTGCCAAAGTTTAGAATACTGCCAAGTCCTTATTATAATCCACCTGTAACTGCAACATTAAATGGATAATGTTTAACTAAAAGATGTATTTGTTTTCAAAATTTTCTATGAATCAGAGATAAGGTTTTGAGATTATTTTAATAGCTGTAAGGTATAGCCTAGTAATATAAAGGCTAACAATTTTCAATAAACTTTATTCCGACAGACTTAGATCATTCAAAACCTAGAATGTACCGAGAGGATAACCACATTATATGGGCAAGTAATATACAAAAAGGGAAGCTTAAAGTTATGTCTAGTATTATCTACCAGAATTTTTCAAAGAGGGAGGATACAGATAGGGAGTAGATAAAGGTCAAAGAAGAATAGAAGAACCCCGCGAATACATATGGCAGCTAGGGAAGCATGCAATCATTTTCGATATTCCAAACTTAGAAATCTATGAGCAGCCTATTACAGCTGGGTTCAGTCAGTATATACTACACGCATAATATTCGAAGATGAACAGATGGTTTTTAGGTAATCAAGCAAATTTGCGAGCATAGAAACAGTGGAGAGCGAAGGACACACAAAAAGTAGAGAATTGACGAAGAGATAAAATAATATAGGACCTCCAGTATAGTATATATAGAAGAATATACCAGGAGAAAGTGGAAAATAGACCAAGGAAGGTAAAAGAAAAAAACCAGGATTTTTCAACATTCAATACTAGGCGCAGATGTTGACAAAATATCTCATTCACTAATTGAAAATTCTTATTCTCGCTTAAGCCGAATTTGGAGCTTTTGGCATGTCTAAGAAAAAGGATTCAAAACTTCTCACCCATAAAACTAATGAGAATTTTAAAATTTCCTCAGGCAACTCACAGGTATTTCTCATGACTTCTCAAGGGTATCTAAGAAAATTTTTCAATAGTTCATGATATCTAATATTACCATTTAAATATTTAATCCAGTGCACATGAAACAACTTTATTGCAAGATTTGACACTTAGAAAATTTGTTTGGGTTCCAAAACTTTGGGTTGATCTGTAATATAGCTCTCTTTTGTGGTGATACAGTAATGGAATAGTACAAAGTCTTAGGCACTTGGGCAAGATCTAACCGAATCACATGAGCAACTTCTTAACGATATTCTTTAAAAGTATCAGTTCTCAGAAAAAGACTGTAGAATTTCTCATTTAATACGAGTTTTCCTGCTAAAGAGCAGCAATTGGTGGAGGCTCTAGCCAGAGATCGCACTATACCCCTCCTCTACGTGTGTCGCAGGGGGATATCAAGTTTGGGTCCAGTCATGTTATTATTGTAGGATGCTAAAGATAGCTTAGACATAGAGGTAAGGAGCATAGTAGAGTTAAATAAAATATCCCAAAAACATTAATATAAACATTTGTGCAATATCAAAGAATAGGAGAAATAACAACCGAAAATTTTACATTTCCAGTAATCGTGATAATAAGAGATACAGACAAACAAGTATTGGATGATTATTGACGTAAAGAAAGTGAACTACTGGACAATATGATTTATTCCAAATTTACTCTTATTAGTAAACTAAACCTAAATAACGAGTTTGGTAAAAATATTTTTACTCTTGAACATGTAACCAGGAGATGATCTTTTCCCAACTTATGGGGACAGCACAGAATTATTTTAGTAATCGATGGTTCTACGAGCTATATACAAAGTACTAGGAATACCACAAGGATGAATAACAAATCCAGTATATTGTTAAGATAGAGTAACAACTGATGTTGTAAACACAATGGGTTGTAATGGCATAAGAAAAAACGGAGTTACATAATGGGTTGGTCACATAAAGCTATATAGTGAAACTGAAGATTCATGATAATCATTGTTTACGTTACTCCTTTACCCTATCAGACTAAAGATAGAATATTTATCAGTAAACAGAGGTATGTCTATAGACTAGGCAGGAGAATTCTGCGGAAAAGATATTTAGAATAAGGAAGTGTGTGTAGCTATGGCTACTTTGAAAGGGAAAAACAAGTGTACGTGCCAGAAGCACATAGTGATTACCACAAAGAACATAATTGGATTACTTCACCTCAACCAGAATGTAGTTACTAGTGAGAATGAGGATGGAGCACTGGAAAGAATACTGGTTCAGGGAAAGATGGTTAATTCTGGAAAGGTCGAGATGTTGAGTGCATGGAATAAATTTAGAAGGTGGATGAAGAGTTCTTGGCAATGCTTGATCTAGCATAGGAACGAAATATACAAAATTACTGAAAAGATCATCATATTAATGTATTTTCCCACACAAACAGGAAGTGTTCGGGCCTGAATAGTTACAAGAATATCACTGAGTGGAAATCACTCAATGAAGATTAGATGCATAGAATACGTACCATTTTGATATTCTAGGAAGCTTGAGTCCATCAGAGGCACGTTATTTTCTGAATAAATTTTGTTCTTATCCAATATTGCATATAAGTAGAGATTAAGATTTTCTTCCTGTGGATAACAGAGAACAAGAATATCCACAAAATATCCTCAGAATATAACAAAGCTGTAAACATAACTTTTTCGTAAGCTCTAAAGAAGAGGCCATACCTAGGGAAGTTTCTAAGATGGATATTTTCTTTTCAGGAAGAGGGATTTCAATCCTACCACATAGAAGGGAATGCGAATATAATGGAACACAAATTGAATAGATGCAAGTAGCTGCAATAGGAAGCAAAAAATAGACGAGCTCTGGTGATATCGTTTCTTATAAAACAGTTCACATTTCCGTGACATATGAAATGAGTTAGAGAAAAGAATAATTGCGATGGAAGCAAATGTTAGAGAGTACTGATGAGACATGATCGCATAATCTCTCTGTTAAACACTAAAGAATTGAAATTGTCAAATCAATTGGATATCGGAGTATGAAGAGCTAAAATAAAGAAAACTTTTATTACAAGAACATATTACAGATAACGCTTGCAACATATAAATATTGCGGTGGGGGCGAAGTACAAGTGGTTGAAGCATATCTGTACGAATGGAAGAACTATGCTTATGTTCGAGGGGTTAAGCAATGGAGAGTTTATGTATGGGTTTGAATTGCTAGCAAAAGAATGTTTATATTCTGGGAAACACATAAAAATTTACAAGATGCAGAGGTAGATCACACGAATATGAAACAAACCGGCTGAAGCTTTTCTCTAAAGCTACATGAACATCAACGAAACAGGGTACACATAAGCACTCATGCACAGTTCAATAAGGAAAAGCTAAAATCTTTTACTCAGACAGAAGAATACTTTGCAATTTATTATGTCAACATAAATTATATTATGATAATTGGCTATAGAAGTTGCTATTTCTCTAAGCTAATTTTCTATGGTAGCGACATATTTATTCGCAGATATAACTGTATATGAGGACAGTCTTTCTTGTCCCTTCAATACTTATTTAGTTAATTTTAATCTCATCTCTGAAAAGAACTTCGCAACACCTGTATGAAAGAAGTGTATTTGAAAATAATGTATCGAGTCTTACAATACAAACGATGTTGAGTTATAGTTAAAAGATATTTTCATCGCTAAGAATATCGATGAGTAGAAAATTTAGTTAGAAAAGAACACGTAATTTCACGCTGAACAAATTAACAGGAAGTTAAAGGTTCTATTCTATCTTAATTTGATTCTGCCCCAGAACCTCTACAGTACAGGAAACCGTGTTACGTAGGTAGTTATTTTACTTGGTACCACAAGTTACATATATCTACCACTGCCCGGGATACTATAGGTACATCTGTGATGGAGTGCTCACAAATTGAGATATATAACATACTTCAGTTCCTGAGACACGAAACTGATTGATAGTGAGGATAATAGTTCCCCAAAGGAAAAGTAACCATATATATATCAGCTTAGCTCGAAATTAATATGGTTTAGGGCCATCCATATTTTCCATACCTCAACTATGTTTTAGAGCCATTAAAAATGGTGTTAGCAAGTCCTGCACAAATATTATTTCAAAGCTTAGCCAAATCAATAATTTTGAAACTTCCTATCCCTTAAAAAAGAACGTAAAAGGAACTGACAAAAAAAATAAGAAACCAAGAAGATAAAGTGGCAGCAACATAGATGATTCTACTGCATTTTACACGGAGAAATATAAGTTATGATATGCAGTTAATGTGCAATGAGTACACAACGGTAGATAAGTATTTATATTGGTAGAGTCTGATGTTGAGCCGAACAGTCCAAAAATTTGATTCGCCAATTAATATATATGCACTTTGAAGTATAACAACTCAATCAGGATAGCTCAATACCTTTTGCTTAACTCCAATTTAAAGTAATATTCTTTATTTCACTTTTTAGTTTGGCAATGTTACCTTCTGCATGAAAACATACGTGGGCCAGCAGTTATGCTTTGCCAATTGGGTTGAGACATGGTTTTACTTGTTAAGCTGGTTCTGATTTTTTATGGGCACAAATTTTGCTTTTTTCTTTTTCTATAAAAACTAATTGAGTTATCCAGTATCATTCAAAAAAAAGGTTTTCTTAAAGTGTGGGAGATACATAGCGGTTAGGCTACCATTAATTCCGGAACAGATCTCATATATTGGTGTCACTCTCAAATAATATTGTGTTATTCAGATGGATACGCAAAGAATCATGAACCATAATTCAACAAGAGTAAAAATTGAGTTGAATTTGTGTTCCAGATTATGATACAATGAGCAGAATAGTACCCAAAGGCCTGCATACTGAAGAGTGTTCCTTTATCGTGTTTGCACATTGCTTCGCTGGTTAAGCCATCTTAAAAAATACAAATTTCATAATGCAATAGGATGTTCCCTTGTCTTATCAATGAAATTTAAATGTATCGTAACATTGTATTCAGCTGGATTCGTATGTGTGTATGTGAGGGGGGTTCTTTCCTGGTAGAAATACCTGCATAAATAATTTCCTACTTGTGTCAGTCTGATCTGTAATGAACTATTAACAATGACTTTAAATATCCCAATCAGGTACTAATTGCCAGAACAGCAAGTTTCACAAAAAGAAAGGCATTTTAAACTCTCATGATTAATCATATGATCTAAACTGAAAACTGGTGCACTTTTTTATTTTACTGGCTTCACAGACAGCGTGAACCATTCTAGAAATACACTTGTCACTGGATAAGTACATACGCAGCAGCATCTTATGTAAGAAAATGAATATTAAAGGATGATTTTATTTGCCTAGTCACATTTTCTTTAAAAAAAATATCCCTAGTACCTTGTATCGAGGAATCCAATGAAGAAAGAAGGCAAGTTTATTTCCTCTTGAAATTCAGTAAAGACGTACTATACTTTGAACCATCTATCTTGAGCCTACGACATTCTTTATAGGAACTGATCCAAGGTAAAAAAGATAGAAAAGCTTATTATACAACAGCTAAAACTTTGTTTTTTATGCCACGGACACATTGCCAATGTTAATTGTGTCTGAGATAATTATGGCAATATGGGGACATTCTACCATCTACAGAAAGAAGGAAAAGGAATAGAGGAACTTAATAATATTAATCTAGATATTTATGCTTAAAAATAATAATCACCGTGTAACCTTATTTCTTTATGTCCTAACACCTGAGTTATGATCAAAAAGTGTGACTTCAAATTCATATAAAGGGATCACCAAGGACATACTCAAATAACACATAAGTAGTCTGAATGATTAATATTTTTTTAATAACTAAGATTTGCAAGAATTTGATTTGTACTTTCTCATAATTGAAAATTTATCATTGGTTAAATCTTTTCTTCAGATATTTCTCCAGACGCTTTTGAGTCTCGACAAAAAGCGACAGAGTAGCATTACAATGTTGCATTACCATTTAGGTATCTAAAAGATACACAAACTCCTTCCCACCAAAAAAGATAAAATGTTTCGTCAATTTAAACGAGCCTTTTCAAACCATATCCATGAGAATATTCTCTCAACTGTTGGAAATACACCAATTGTAAGACTTCCCAATGTTTCCCCTGCAAATGTCAACATGTTTGCAAAACTTGAGTACTTTAACCCCCTTTCCTCAGTCAAGGACAGATTGGCTCTCGGGGTAATTGAAGCAGCAGAGGCGTCTGGAGAACTCAAACCTGGACAAACTGTGGTGGAAGCAACGTCTGGAAACACAGGAATTGCTGTGGCTATGGTCTGTGCTCAGAAGGGATATCCGTGTGTCATCACGATGGCTGAAACTTTCTCTGTGGAAAGAAGAAAAGTTATGAGATTCCTCGGAGCAAAAGTTGTTCTCACCCCAGCTGCTCAAAAAGGATCAGGCATGGTTGCAAAAGCAGAGGAACTTGCTAAAGAACACGGATGGTTCCTTCCTTCTCAATTTGAGAATGAAGCAAACAGAAATTTCCATGCCAAAACAACCGCTACAGAAATTATTTCCAGTTTTTCTAGAAATAATAATAAACTTGACTACTTTGTTTCTGGATATGGAACAGGTGGAACATTTACTGGAGTAGGAAGTATGCTTCGTGTAGCAAGTCCAGATACAAAGGTGATTCTTGCTGAACCAAAAGCTGCTCCTTTGATTCAATCTGGAGTTCCTCAAGGAGATCATGCATCTCATCCAAGTTTCACTCCTCATCCTATTCAGGGATGGACACCTGATTTCATTCCAAAAATTACTGAAAAAGGAAGACAGGAAGAATTGTTTGATGAGTTAATTTTGGTGGATGGACCAGATGGAATTCAGGGTTCAAAGACTTTGGCTACTAAGGAAGGAATTTTCACTGGTATTTCTGGTGGAAGTTCATTTGCTGCAGCGTTGGAAGTTGCAAAGACTGCGCCAGACGGAAGCAATATTTTATGTATGATTCCAGATACGGCTGAAAGGTATTTGAGTACTCCATTGTTTGCAGATATCGATGAGAATATGAACGAGAGTGAGTTGGAAATTAGTAAATCTACCTCTAACTTTCAGCTAGAGTGATTCTGAATAATCTAATTTATAACCTCATTTCATAGACTCTACTAAAAAACAATCTTGATTGATATGGGGTAAGAAACAAACATTTTCAGCAAGAATAATTTGTTACGTGCTGAGATTTCCAACCTATAGCAAGTTGGGTGAAAAATGAAGAATCTTGCTATGGTTCTTGAGATAGCTTTGGTTTGAGCTCCAAAGGGTGTTTTTTATTCAATCAATAATGAAGAACCTTTACCAACAGTGAGATCAAAAACATGACCTGGGATTAAAGGGAGTTTCAAAGTGTGAGCAGTTTGAAGAGGCAGGCAAAAAGATGGTACCTAGTGAAGAATATGTGTCTGAATGATTCTGCTTAAGAGAATCCTTAAAATTATTTTTTTTACCAGAAAAATTTGGCTTGGAATAGACAAATTCGAAACAGTCGTGGAATATAATCTCCTACATGATTTTTTGCATTTATGGTCAAGACAGGGCATCAAACAGGAAGATGATGCCGCTAAAACAGTAAGCTTTGATAATCCAAGGGTTTGAAAACTGATGTGGGCAAGAACATCTCAACGGGGTGAAACCAAATACTTCCAAAAATATAGTCAAATTTTATATATGGCGCACAGTAGTTCATTTAGTCAAAGCATGATGACTGCAATGTCGCTATTTTGTTGTGATTAGAATCTCGTAAATCTGTAAGGCTGCTTTCAAGCAATCAGGTTCATGAAAAAGAAAATCTCTATAATTTATATGTTTAACTGAGGGATATGATTAAATATAGTTGAAGTTTATGTACCTCTGCGTTCGGATTACACAAGAAGAAACTCTTTCTTCGATTGCATGGTAGGCTTGTATCAATAGATATTTCTATTGTTACTGCTACTTTTCAGCTTATTTTCTATTCTAAGCCAATCGAGAAGTATTATATAGTCGTGAATCGAGGTTTATTTAGATACTGTGCCGGTGCATGTTCCTTCTAGAGAATTTCTATAATCGTGAAGTGGGGCCCTAGTTCAATTGAAAACTAGGTATAAGTTTTACCATACATTAGAGTTCTTGGAAAAATAAGAATTATAAATAATCAATAAGAATAGTTGGGGAGTTATCAAAATCAATAAATAAGAAAAACTAAGATGAAATTATCAATCGTTCATGGCCTTTGCCTATAAATCATTAAAGATAACACCAAATTTTCTTAGTGTACTAACTCAAATGTGATTCTTATGCGTCAACTGTCTACGTACGATTGATTTAAGTTTTGATTTACAGTTTACTTACTTTCCCGAGGAGCTTAAACTAGTGGAAATAATTACTTCACACCTTTGAATTTTTCAAGAACATATCCTGCTTGATATTAGACGAGGAACAAATTTTCTAATGGTCTAATTCATTTACCAAATCAATGTAAAACCTTAATTTCTATTATGCAAGCAAAATATCCAGTTTCTTATTTAGTTCATTTTCTAGAGGAGAATGCGCCCTCTTGCTTACTCCATTTGTTCCATGATGTAGAGAGAGATTTCAACTCGTAAATAAGAAACTGATAGGGTCAGATACTTGCGCAAAGATTTTTTACATTTTTGCCATTTAACTGGCCACCCATCTAATAACATTATTGATATGTACTGGAAGCACCAAAACGCGATGTGAATTTTCATTTTTCCTAGTAACCTTGTTCTAGGTTTAACTCATGCCCTACTTGTCGAGAATCATTCTACCTTGAATATCAAATATAATATTAAAGTGCATTTGCTGCCTGACAAATGTCTATAGTTAGGCCGCTAATTGGGAACTTCTAGCTTTGATTATATCCTGCCACTTTGAATATCTATTTTAAAGTGGAGTTTCGACTCAAATGTTATCAACACAATGCAAATGAGCAATTTTGTTTTGCCGTCTCCCAACAGGAAAATAGTCCCTTTGAAAATTCGTTTGAGGTTTCAATATTTCAATCTTCATTAAAAGAATTAATACTAGTAGTTGCAAGTTATTTGGGATTAACATGCAGTGGCTTAGTTCATAGCTTTGCATTGAAATCAGTTAGGCTGCAAGCAAATAAAACATATAAAATTGAAAACAGACCAGAAGAACCGTGAATTTTGGTAGAAAATCCATATTCCTGGAAAGATTTAAGTTGTTATAAGTATTTACAGAAAAGGTTCTCCAAGTAGTACATAAAGAATATAGTTAAAATGCAAAGCTTATGAGATTATACCCTTACTTACAATATCCTACTTAATGGTTTCTCTAGGTGAATAGCAAGTGTACTGAACCTTTAAGAGCTTAGTTTCTCTGCCTAAATTTGGTTTTTTAGTTAGAGTTTATTTGCACCAGCTGAATTGAGTCGAACAACTAGAAATTCTTTAAAACATGAACTATTTTGCCTGGTATGCTGTTGTACAAATCAATTCTCTGCAGCTAATGAATATATAGAATGCACCCTTCGGATGAATAAGCATAAACCCATGCTTTTAGCTACTCAAGGAAAGGGTAGCCTTTGCGAAAAGAAACATTTAGGAAACTAGAATCTAATCCAAGAGTTCTGAAGAGTACATTTTCTTAGCCCTGTGCCTCCGATGTTTTGATTTTTTTTATTGAATTAGTTATTTTTTACTAAGTGATCTTTGCTGATTCAGCTTTAGTAGAAGCCCTATATCTCCATGTATATGAGTAAATTACGGTATAAAAACATAGAACAAATGAATCGTATTGAAACAGTTAAGCGGCGAAAAAAGGAAACTTGTTTTGAAGTATTTTTTTCGGCTTTGCCATGTCCATGTTACGTTTTATTAAATATGAATTTTTTAAATGTTTCTAATTTGTCAACAATAAGTTAAGAATGAACAAGGATTAGACATTAAACCCTGCTATAGGGCAAGAGTCCAAGCTAATACTCATCTACTATCCTTCCGCATTCATTGTATCCAAAAAGCACAGTTGAACTCTCATATTACATGTTCCATGACAACGAAAAGATAATTTAGCGTGCAATTAATATTGTTAAGAGCCATCATAAACCTCAATGCATCAGTAGTTTGGCAGCAATTGAGAGGTTGTGGTCCAACTTCTTTCCAAGTGTAAAATCTTCAAGTCAATGTTGAAATCCAATCTTTTTACTTTCATTTGGCGCTAGCCTCAGTAATCAAAGAGAAAAGTACACTCAGGTTTGGAAGAACTGTTTTCCCCTACTATAATTAACTAGAGAGTCAAATGCCGAAACATTGGTAGCAGTTTGAGTTCTATTTAAACCAAAGATGCGGCATTAGCTCACTCAACATAAACCATGCTAATATATAAACATCCCCAACTACTGCGAGAAAGGGTATCTAGATCAGGTACATAATACTTTTCAAAAAACATATAATCATTATTTATAGTTTATTTGTTTATATATCCTATTTATCAAAATAAATGTTTTTTTTTTGCTCCAAGAGAAATATTTACGGCTGCACTTTAACTTTTTCTGTTTGGTCTTTGGTCATACCCATCTTTTCTTACCGGACTTGGTCGCTATAGAAAATTCCGTTGTCCCCTCTCCTTAATCCACAGTAAGAGAAGCTTTGAGACCAAATGGGAAATTTATCTTGAGACAAAATTTCTCAGTAAAACATCAGGAAGTTACTGAAGAAAAGTTTTTAAAGACACAGTCCCGGTCTCGATACTTTAACAAGGTTCGTCCCGTGAATGCAGTACAGTAATTCTCTATGCGGTTTAAATTAAACCCGAAAACACAAACCGAATCGAGCGCAAATCAAAGAATCTGAAGTGAATAAAAGTAGTCCCACTTCCCCTGTTTATCTTCATTGTTAACTATAGAAATTAGCGCAGAGTTTATATTTGGTCAAACCTCCATCACCCTACAACTTTTTGTTTAGAATAGTGTCCGATGTCGTTAGTTTCTTCCTTGCTTTACCACCTTCAGGATGATGAAGACAACGCAACAATTGACCCGTGTGATCTGGAAGATGACGAAACGACTTCTAGAGATAGAGCTTATTCGATATCCATCAATATATTGGTTTTTTTCACAGTGGCGGGTATCTCCTCAGTCGTGGTTTTTGACGATTTCAAGCGGTCGTTCAGGGAGAAACAGATATACGCTGGAGCAGCATTCCAGTTCTTACTCATGCCCTTCATTGGGTTTCTTGCAGTGTCAATCTTTCCACTGGATCCACTAGAAGCTGTTGCTCTCCTTATTCTATGTGCATCACCCGGTGGAAGTTTTTCAAATTGGTGGTGCAACCTTTTGAATGCGGATCTAGCCCTTTCAGTTTCGATGACCTCGCTGTCCACAATAGCTTCAATGTTCATGCTGCCATTAAATATTTATTTATATATTACATTGGCATATACCAACACACAAGATTTTGACGATGATGATGATATTGAAGTTGATTTCGCTGATTTGGGGGTTACTTTAGGAATAGTAATTGGAGGGATTATTCTTGGGTTGGTACATTTTTCATTGAAATTTTATTTTTAGTGGTTTGGATCTACTTTCCCTGAACATCAGGATAAGTCTAATTTGATAGGAAATGTTGCAGGATTCGCATCTATTGCTCTTGGTGTATTCGCATCTGCAGATACTTGTGATGGAAAACCACCTTGGCGACAGCCTTTCTACCCTCTATGGATTGGAACAGCGTTTCCTCTCCTGGTTGCTTTATTTGGAGTTAATGCTCTTGGTTTCTTTCTCCAACTCACTGATCCTCAAAGAGTAGCTATTGCACTAGAAACTGCCTACCAGAACACATCTATTGCTTTAGCTTATACCGTGTCGCAAGGCTCGGCTGGAAGGTCTGCTGCAGGTATGTTCGCTTTTCTGTTTTACTCTGTTAGGAGTTCCTGTAATTTATGGAGGATATGAAGCTGGATTCTTTTTTCTTTTCATGATGGGTAGCTGGCAACTAGGATGGACTTATTGTCCGCCAAGAACCCCGTTGTTGAGAACTCTTTTTGAAAATTGGCAACCTGGATCTGTTAACTATGCCAAGCTGCATCCTGGAGCCCCTATTGATCCTGAAGAGTTGGATAAACAGAAAGGGGAGATGAAGGAAAAAGTTGAACACCAAGAGAGTCAGACGTCAGATGAGAAAAGTAAAAAGGCAGACAGTGAAGAAGATGATAAGCAAGAAGTACTTTCTCTTTAGTTTTATGCAATGTTAGATACATCGATAGGGTGTCAAGTTTTTTGACAGTTTCAGTTTAAGTTAAGGATATCTTATTTTTTAGGTTGATGAGCTCTCAACCAATTCCTCAAATAAGTCAACGGTATCCCGAAGCTAGAAAAAACTTTAAGATGTATATTTTTGTACTAAAACTTTAGAAGCTAGCTTAATGTCAGCTCTTGTCAGTATTGTGCATTTGTCAAAGAACCTCTCCCGGGGCACCTTTTCTTGGTCTGCGACATGTTCCTCTGAATGGTCATCTATCACGACACCATAGCTGTCAGTATTTAATTCCTCGGCACCAGAAGTTCTTTCTAGCAGCATAAAGACTGCTTTACCTAGATCCTCTACTAGCAAAGGTTTCATGGAAAAATTATCGTCGATGCACTTTTTCAGCTTTGTGCAAAGTTGCTTCTCCTCTGTTGAGAAATCTGCCTGCACTGTTTTTGCTTTGAAAAGCAAACCCATAAATAATCTTTTCAGCTGAATTAAGTCGCGATTAAGCTCTTTTTCAAGCAACCTTGATTCTTCTATTGTCTTTTCAAACTTGGCTTCTTCCTCGCCAATTAACCGCTCAAGTTTCTCCACTTTTCTTCTAGAGTTATAAGTTAAATTCGGCTTGACTGATGCTAAACTCGTATCTAGTTCATTCTTTCGTTTAGTCTCCTCCTTAATTTTTTCATATGTTTGGAGGATTAGCCCCTTTGATGTACCACTGCTAACTGAAGGTTTAATTCTGTGCGCTGTTATTAGCTTCGCAGGTTCTTTCGCCATCTCTGGAGTTGGTTGCATCAGATTTTCTTCCGAGTTTTGTACAAAACTCTTAAGTTTCTTTAAGTCGTTATCCACTTTGAGTGCCAGCTCTTGCTTAATTTTAAGTTCCTGTTCCAATTTCTTCTTCTCCTTGCATTTTTCGATTTGAAGATTATTAAGTTCCTGCTTCTTAGCTGTCCTTCGTTTTATGGCTATATCCAACCTATTCAAGATCTCCTTCTCCATTCTCTTACCTTGTTGCAGTTCAAGCTCCTGCTTTTTCAAGCTGCGATCTTTCGACTCAGCACAAAGAGCCACTTGTTGAGTTTCCTTTCCTAGAGTGAGGGATATCTTTTTTAAACTATTGTTAATCTCTTGGGCTTCATTGGTTTTGCTTATGACATTCGAAAGTAAAGCTTCTTCAGCCTCAATTTCTCTCTTTAGCTTGGCCAAATAAACGGCATTAGAATCGGTGCTTCGTAGCTTTTTTTCAATTTTTCTTAATTCATCAAGATCCTCTTGCAACCTTACTACTTTTCCTTTGAGTTCACTTGAGTGAGATTGAGCTAGATCAAGCTTCCTTCTAATTTTTTCTACTGCCTTTTGTAAGAAGCCATCATTTAATGCAGGAGTACCACCCTCGGATTGGCTTCTTGTTACTGTTCTGGGAGCCTCAGTTGCTTTTTCTAGCATTTTTGCATGAACAAGAGATTGCTTCTGCACTTTCAATAACGCATTTTCTTCTTCTAGCACTTTTTCCTTTAACTCTTTAATTCTCATGGAGTTTTTTTCCTTTTGCTTCCGAATTTTATCGAAATGAATTTTGGTCTCTCGCTTAATTTTGTTAAAGTCATTCTTCAAGTTTTCAAGCTCAAGCTATTGTTTAAACAGAATACAACAGTACCAGTGTAACTTTATTAGGGTTGATACTTCTCCAAATATCATTTCTCATGCTTTTATTGTCAACGGATAGTTCTTGTATATCTATATTAGGTTAACGGAAAAAAATTATTATTATTGTTGATACTTAGGGCAAAAACATAACTGCATCTTCGAAACCTATTTCAAACCTGAAGGAAGCGCTTTATAAAATGACGCAGTTCTTTTTCTTTTTACTTCCGTTTCGCAATTTTCTTTCCAATACACATCGAATTGCCTCATCGAAAACTGTTTTCAAGTTCTTTTGGCTTAGCGCTGAGCATTCAAGGTTTCTCTCTGCTCCAATCTGAGCCTTCAACGCTTCAGCCATGTTCGTTTCAACAGGTGCAGCACCTTTTTGTTTCAATTTTGATAAAATCTCTTTGTTATCTTTCAGATCTAGTTTCGTTCCGACAATTAGAAACGGTGCTTCAGGTTCATGGTGCTTTATTTCAGGATACCATTTGGTTCTGATGTTTTCAAATGAAGATGGGGAAATGATAGAATAGCAGATAAGAAACACATCTGTTTGGGGATAACTTAAAGGGCGCAGACGATCATAATCTTCTTGTCCTAAAAAAAACCTTAAAGTAAAACTAGAAACTACCTGCTGTATCCCAAAGACCAAGGTTTACAGGTTTTCCATCCACCATAATATTAGCAGAATAGTTATCAAAGACTATAGGATTAGTTTAGAATATAAGATACACCTGTTGGAATATATTCACTTGGAAAGGCATTTGTGGTGTATGAGATTAGTAGACAAGTTTTTCCCACTGCTCCGTCCCTACGCAAGTAAGAAATGTCCGAAAAAACTTAATAGAGCAAGGGGAAATACAAAGAAGTCCTCGGAATTTGTTCTATTTATAAAGATAAGATATTTACCCCACGACGACACATTTAATGTTTTGCATTCTTCAATCTATGTTGATATTCGCCTAAGCTTCCTTTATTTCAAATTTGGTTAAAAGACTTTGATATTTGTGACCCTTCAAGTGCAAGTAAGATTTCAATTATCTGCCGATATCTCACTTTAAACATTCCCTGCCGTATCAAAAGTATCAATCATGCCAATAGGAAAACTGAAAGGTTTAATTAATTGGGAACTCCAATGAAACATCAACTTAAATTACATTACAATCATTGAATACCACAAGCTAGGTATCTGATCTTAGCAGGGGGCACATCTTAAGCACGCTCTATTCAAGAAGAAAAAGAGTGGCCAAAAAATCCATGGAGAGATATTTACGATTTTAATTCAATGATTAGAGCTTTTTGATAAAGGACTAGTTTAGTACTAGAAACTGATTCCTAAGATAGAAGTTCTAAACAAAGAGATAAGGAAAAGTTATACTATTGCTTATATTGCCCACAAGACATATTTTTTTCATAGAGAGTACACGTTAGCAATACATAAGACATAATTATATGTGTTAGGGAAAAAGAATGATCACTTTCATGTTTTTTAAAAGTTATTGAAAAGGAGGGGTATATTCCAAGAGTTTTCTAGTGTCGTGTTAGAAGCTTTGTGTTCCCAATCTATCAAACCTCAGATGTTAGAACTGTTAGAGTAGTATAGTTTGTACAAATTTCTGTCCGGTATCTAAATGATACAAAGCACTAATTTAGTATAGTAAGATTCGGATTAGGTTCTCCTTTCTTTTTTGAGGAGATGCGATATTTCAACTTGGAGAATCAAAAGTTAAAGTTCGAGTTGCGAGGATCGGGAGGATGCTCTGCTCGAATCTGTGCAGGAGTCGCGTAAGTGCTATCAAAACATGGCTTGCTGTGTTTCTTGCCGTATTCAGTTTCCTTTGTTCTTGAAACAGGACAGTATATTTAACTATTGGAGTACTTTGATTAAAAAATATTTTCTAAAACAGGCGCACGATAGTTGAAATTCTACCTGTTAAGTGAACTTTAGATAGCTTTTCCACTCAAAGTGCTCAAAAAAAGCTTTTTAGCGTCGCTAATCATTTTCAGCTCCCTGTCTAGATATTTTCGCGAATTTCCTTGAGTTTTGGCGTTTATCTGTTTTCCCTAGTTTGAGTCAGTTTATTTAAATTGTTGTTTCCGCCAACCGAGATGACTCAGCAATTTTTGATTTCTTATATGCTCTTATTTCTGATCATACTGGAAATTTTTCAAAATCAACTCATTCTCCATGGAAACTTAACTCTAGAAACATGAAAAATTGTTATCTTTTAGTTTCATAGACTTACAGAATCTGCCATAGTTCCTCATCACGGTGCTAAATGAAGTAGCTTCTTGCATCCCCTGTTTTCTCTTTGTAGTCAAAACTGAGAGTTGCATCAGCAAACTCCATCTAGACTCAGAGCTAATTAAATCTGTCAAATTTAAAGTGCTCCCGTCCAATAACTATGTTCAATTTTTTGTGTGTCTTTAATAATTTGTGAAGTCGAAGGAATTTAATCAGCTTGAGCTTATGGAATCAACTAACGCAACTTCCAAGTTTGTTCGAAGCTCTTATGCTCCTCTGAACTACTATAATCTACACCACTCTGTACACCAATAAGCGGCTTAATACAAAAGCGCATAACTCTTTGCCTAAGTTATAAATAAATATTTCACAATTAATGAAAATAAACTCTTTAGATAAGGTCATAGGCTCTGTTTATGTCTAACATAGGAGCTCGAGTATATTTTCTTCTAGATAGTGTCTTAGCGAAAATTCATTAATTCCTTAAATCCATGTAGGGTTGTTGCCTTTGTAAATAAGGAAAAGAACCCGAGGTTTTGATTTGTTTTTCTTCTGTTCTTGCTAACAACAAAAACTGCTTTTTCATTTTAATTTATACTAAGCTATTTTTTGACTAAAAGTCTATGCTACTAATCTTTGCACCAATTGGGATCATAATATGATAGATTCTGTAACATTGAGAATGACCTCATAAAAAACTCCCCTAATAATAAGTTTTAGAATGAAATAATAGAGCGTATATTGTGCTGAAGGATATTCTATCGCCTATAAAGTTTTCCAGTGGTGTTTACTTAATATGGCGACAGGAAATAAGAATTAAAGGCATTAAGATGGGAAGTTTATTTCACAGTATACTCAAAGTCCAAACGATATTCTGTAAGTAAATCTGAGGTAGAATCTATTCAACAGGCCAAAATGTGTCCGCATATAATTTAAACCATATACCTACTAAAAGGAAAACTTAATTCTTGACTCTCCACAGCTTATGATGTTGTACTCAGGCAAGTAATTCATACTTGGGAACTAAAAACCTGAATACTTTTTAATGTCTCCTAATTAGTGGTTTATAGATTTATCTATGATCAATTTACCCAGAATTTGTCAGAGTCAGCAGAGTTTTCCACTGTTAATCAGAAAAATGCGTAGTTTGATCAATCGTCACATGATTAAATCTAGGTATAGTAACTCTTGTTAGATTGTTTACCGTATAAGACGGATTACTTCCATTGTTTCAGCTGTTCTTTGGCACAGTGTGATAAAGCTTTATCCCATCTTTATGCTCAGTGCAACCTATTTATGGAAAATAAGTTCTTATGAAATACAGAAAATAATTGCCTAACTTTTTCTGTTATGGCTTGACCTGGAGAATGGTTATTGCTGACGTAGATATCTACCTGAAAGCAACTGAAACATTCGTATTTGATAATGACAAATTGTACAATTAAGTTTATAAAATACTAAAAAAATTTTAGATTTCATTTAGTGTTATTATTGCGTTAAAATTTAAGATGGGTTAAAGAAACGCAAGTGACACTGGGTTAGTACATTCATCGATATACCTTTCACCTGTCCTTTCCCGTGATTAGCCGCAAATGTAGTTTTTGGTTAAAAATAATTAGGAAATATATACCCTTGCCAATAAGAAGTCTTACTGGCATTATTCAAGTTGAAGTTAATTGCCTTATAGAGTTTATTATATGACAAGAGTTAAATTAAGTAGCAACCTCATATCATCAAATGTTACGATTATTTTTTCCTGTATCTGCCTGTCTTGAATAGATCTGATATATGTTAACAAATCTTTTTACTAAATAATTATATTGCACTATTAACCAAAATAAAGAGAGTTTGAATTACTCATTTTGGAACCTGCTTGAGGTAAATTTTTTGTACAATAGGCACAAAATAGGTTCAGCACTATTCACACTAGGCTTTAACGTAATATTATTACAAATACGACGAGCATGACTGCATGAGTTCACATTAAAATTATAATATTAGCGATTGAATTCTTAGTATCAACTTGGACTTGTAAAATGTTCATCACCTAGAGAAAACCCGATTGAACTAATTTGGAATTTTCACTTTTTGGAATAAGGGTTCGAAGCAGAATCTAAGCAGGAATTGTTTATAATTTGTTTGACTGCATTCATAAATAGGTAGCAATATTCCCTATCAACTTAATCCTCTTTTTAGGAGCAATGGGCAAGAATTGTGTCAATGTCAAATAATTAACTCCACCATTAAAGTTAATGCTGAAGAGCTTAACTTGCCACCATATTTAGCATGTTCCATATGTATAATTTTATTCTGAATTGGCACAACAACTTATGATCAAACTATAAATCTTCAATACTGTATTAAGATTTCGAAAAATATTGTGACTTGATCAAGCTTCTACAAACCACAATATTTTGCTGTTTTGCATAACAACCTATTAATCACAAAAGGTACTTAACTAACCTAGCTGAGAGTAGTTATAGAATATACATTTTTACTTAGACTTTAGTTCCCATATATTACAAGGCATATTCTTGGAACATTTTAAATATCTATATTTGTGTTTCCATGACCAGGTTATTTTCCTTTGAAAACACTAATTCAAATATGAGGTCCAAAGATACAGAGCATTTATAATAATTTGGCAACTCACTATGCCTGAGTAAGTAATACTATAATCTCAGATATTTTATGTGCTTAGGACTTTAAGAATAATACCCAGCATAAGAAGGTGAGAACAAATTGGTAGCGCAATAAAAATAAAGAAGAACTCACTAATCTATCAAAGCTCTACTTTCCATGTAAGGAACATGAAGTGAAGTATAGATACAATTAGTCAGTACAAAAACTCTAAACGCTTAAAATCAATTTATAGCTCACGGGGGTATCGAATGTAGCACAGCACGTGAGATCTTCCCAGAAAATATATTTTCTTAACAAAATAGTTTTGCCACGTTCCAATCTGTGCCATACTATTTTTATGTATTTGCTTTAAAATTAGATTCGAGAGAACCATTATTTAATCAAAGAGACGAGACATAGTTTAATTTGTTGTTAAATAATATGGGCATTGCAAAGGTGTTCCTTTTCTCTCAAGATTCCCCCTCTTATTGGTAAGTTATGTATACTCCTACACGAAGCTATGACCAAACCTCAGCTAATAAAATTACTCTTATTTTCTAAGTATAGTAATGTTGTCAGGCAACCATAATCAGTTTAGTTAGTGTTGATTCAATAAATCAGGGACTCATTAATTCGGCCTATTGAATTTAATTAAAAGATTTTCTCTCTCAAATTATCAAATAAGTATTGAGCTAAAGAAACATTAAACCTATTTACGTAATATCAATTATTTTATGCATAATCTGCAAATAAATTTAAAAATCTATATACATTCTTAAGCTAAAAATACTACAAGCTAGTTTAGATGGCTTGCAGCATGATAGTTAGGGGTTTGATTTGGTTTATCGATAATATATCAATACAAAATTTGCCCTTGTTTTTCTCATTGATTGATTCTGGTCATTCCCGAAACATTTTGACTGATTATTGATAAGCAACTGATTGTCAATAATGAATTGGACTATATTGCTCTGGGCCAAACAACCAAAAACATATTTCCTCATTTTTTGCATCGTACACAATGCTTACCAAAATAGCCACATGGCGCAACCATATTCTATTGCTGGATTATTCGAATACCATTTCGCCAGTTCTTAAAAGTTTTCATGCGGTTCAGAAACTAAAAAAGAAATTTTCGGAAAATTGGAACAGGGTCGCATAACCCATCTTTATTTTGAAAATCAATTGGTTATCAAAATTAAAGCAGAAAAACTTGATAAAAATAAAATCCCATATTCCTTTATTGATAATCGGAATCAAAATGATTATAAAATAACTATTGATAATTTCTTTTAAATCCGACCGCTAACGATGCTTCAGATTTTTAAATCCCTTAGCCATAATTGGATTTCCATAACAGCTAGTTGGAGTTATGGTTTATATTTTTGCTGGGGACTAACAACATTAAAGGCTTAAGGAAACTTTTTTGAATAGAACGAGAGAGCTACAGAATTATATTACATTTGCATTGCTCTATGTCTTTGCCGTTATTTTATTTTTTATTGACTAGACGCTTCAACTGACTGTACTACTAGAGTCTTCTTCCATCAAAATGAATATATTATTTACGTTTAGATATTCTTATTGCAATCTTTCCTGAATGCAAACAGAGAACTTAGCAAAAGTAATATTTCGTGTAGGGTGAAAAACTGAGACATCAGTAAGGACGAAAGGAGTTCACCGGCAAACGTAGAGCTAGCTTAGTCTAAGCGACTAAAAAATGCGTATACTTAGGGAATTCAAATAAAATGAAGGTTAAATGCCTACTTTTTATGCTATTATGCGATGATAATCATAAAATTAGACTCCTTCGGATATGTTTGGTAGAGATAATTAGCATCTTGGCAAGGTATTGAGTTGAGATCAAGCCCAATAAATGTAGTTCCATTTTCTTTGTGAGCATAATGTCTGAACTCCTTACCTGATCGAGTGCAGAACCAATTTTATCCATTTAATAATACTAGTCAGGTAGTTTTTAGTACATAGTTAATATTTTAGAAGAATATAATTCTCTTTCATGGTTTTTCGTAACTTTCCTTCCTTTTCCATGACTTTCTTGTGCTTTGGTTAACTCATTTTCTTGGTCTTCTTAATTAGTTAGGTCATAAGCAATTTTTTAAATTATTACATATAAGGATATCTCCATGAAGGATTACCTAGTAATTTAATCATAGGCTAACTGTACACCCGCTTTAAATATTAAACTTCACATAACTATGAAGGTTGTTGAACAAAGGTTAACAACTACCAAACTTATGAAAGCTAAAAGATAGAAAAAATAATATTTTAGATAACTAAATATTAATAGATTACTCAATTGATTTAGAAATACAATAATTAGTAAAGAGTTTGTGCTAACAAGAACAGCAATAGAGATCTTTTGTGTGATTTGCTGCTTTGCGGGTCAGGTTTAGTTCAACCACAATTCCTCCAATATTGCATTACCACAGAATTTGCCAGTCCCAGACAAATAAAGAAACCGAACGAAAATAAGTTCCAACAAATTACGAATGAAAAAATATGATTTCCCAACAAAAGGAGTATCATATGATGCCCTGAACAACTGGTTTAATAACCTAGAGCCCCCTGCGCCTGAAAATGCCACAATGCGAGACCTATACAAATACGTAGCAAAACAGACAAAGAAGCAGAACTGTAGCCTTTCAGATCTTCTTAGTGAAGAGCAGGATTTTGCAGAATACTATATAATCTATGCATATGACATGCAGTTCGATGATGTACTCCAGAGCATCAAGCAACTAAAAAACTCCTTTGTATGGATAGACCTTTTTTGCATGAACCAACACATTCTCCAACACCATCTTCGCCGATACAACTGGTGGGGTAAAGCTTTTCTAGAACAACTTGAACATTTCAAAGAAATTGCGGTTATTTTTCCTATGGAAGATTTTGAACCGCTACTTAAGAGTTCTTGGACGGCTTGGGAACTCTATTCTAGCGTAAAAGTAGAAAAAGAAATTAGTTTCCTTGTTCCCATTGACAAAGAAGGAGATTTCGAGCGAGCAATGATTAATCATCTTCCTGCTATCGTATATGCACTTGAACAATACGATATTGCAGCAACAACAGCTTTTGATCGAAGAATGCACAAAAGAAATTTAAGCGCGTTGAAAACACTTGAACCAGTGCGGAAAGATTGTAACGAAAAGATTATTTTGAGCATAAAGGAGTTTTGGAGTTTACAAGGGATGAGGTTCATCTCAGAAAGATGTTTATCTGATGGTATTGTTGTTGTATCAGAAGATGAAATTCCTAATATACTTAGCTACCTTAATGCGTTAGGATACCTTTTCAGGGATAACAAAGACATGTCCATTCAAGTTTCTTCTGTTGCAATTGAAGTAGCTTTGAAACACAAAGGCGCAAATGTTCTTCCTGATCGAATGTTTAATCTTGCAAGAGAGTACAACAATCTAGCTGTTAGTTTACATGACATTCAAGGAGAATCTGATGATATTTATGTGGCAAAAGATGGAAAAAGTGCTGCAGAGTGTATGGGAGAATGTGTGAGGTTATTGAATGATGCTAGAAATCAGGCACTTGGAATAACACCTGCTTTAATGGCGAAGACAACTTTGTTTCTATCTACCGCAAGTCATAATTTTGCTAACTGGTTGATGGAGGAAAAGGAATATGCTGCAGCAGTGTTGAATTATAAGATGAGTTTAGATATAAAGATTAGTATTCCACCACCTGAGAGGGAAAGTGTTGCTGAGACGATGAATAATTTGGGAATGGCTTTGTATGGGTTATTTGGTACGAAGCAGAATACAGAGGATAAGGATGAGTTGATTGAAGCAGCAAAAGTTTTAAGAGAGAGTTTGGCGATTCGGGTGAAGATTTTTGGAAATTCTAGTGCAGAAGCAGCACAGACACATTATAACTTAGCTCCTGTTCTTGATGCGCTTGGATTAGAGAATAAGGCAAGAGAACAAGCGAAGAGGGCATATGATATTGGAAAGGTTTTGTATGATGAGAAAGAAGAAGTTCTGCTTCTGTATAAAAACTTACTTTATGACCTGTCTGCGTGAGTGTTATTTCTTTCTATAGGTTGAGATCAGCCATTGTTAATTCAAAATGTCTCGAGATATTAAAACTTGCATGATTTCATTTGTACCTCCTAGGATTTGATGCACTCGAACATCTCTCAAATATCTCTCAATGGGGAAATCGCTCAAATATCCATATCCTCCGAGTAACTGCATTGCAGAATTACAAACTTCAAAACCTGCATCAGAGGCAACTGATTTCGCCATAGCACAGATTACATTGCCCTCCTTAAACTTTCCTTCATCAAGAATCTTAGCAGCTTCGTGGACAGCTCGGCGGGCAAGGTACAACTTTGTTGCCATCTCACTCACTTTGAATTGTGTATTCTGAAATGCTGCTATAGGTCTGCCGAATTGTTTTCTTTCTTTAACATAGTCCCTAGCTATATCAAAACAAGCTTGCCCCGCTCCAATAGATGCGGCTGCCATATTTACTCTAGTGCCCTGCAAGGCTTGCATAGCTATTTTAAAACCTTGCCCTTCCTTGCCTATTAAGTTAGCTTTTGGTACTGCCACGTCATCAAAATTCACAGTAGTTGTTGACTGTGAGTTCCAACCAAGTTTCTCCTCAGGCAATCCAAAACTAACACCTGGCATATTTTTTTCAATAGCCAATACGCTAAAACCACGTGGAGTTCTACAGATCACCAAGTACAAGTCACTTGTTCCACCACCTGAGATAAAACTCTTTGATCCATTGACTATAAAAGTATCTGGATCTAATTCAGATGGTACAGCTTTTGTTTTTAAGCTTGCAGCATCAGAACCTGAATCAGCTTCTGTCAAGCAGTAACTTCCACAGTGTTCCATGGTAACTAGTTTGGGAAGGTATCGCTGTTTCTGTTCATCTGTACCAAAGGTATTCAAGATCCAACCAACCATATTGTGCAAAGTAAGGTATCTAAAAATATATAACTGAGAATAAACTACGCTGTAGTTGAAGTACATCCTTTTGCAAGTTCTTCAAATACGATTGCTGCTTCAGTTCTTGGGAGATTCGTGCCACCGTACTCCTCCTCGACATAGAGACCACCAAAACCTAACTCGGCACCTTTGACGAGTTGGTCATATGGGAATATCTTTTTTTTATCCCATTCTTTTGCATAGGGTAAGAATTCTTCGTTAGCAAAGTCCTCAGCGGTATCCTTAATGAGCTTTTGCTCTCTACACGTAAACAGCGGAACAAATATACTCTGTTAAGTTGTAATTGGAAGAAATTTCCTGAAGATAGGATATGTTTCGCGTCTTTTTCGCTATGTTACAAGCTTTGACAATGTTCTTTGCTTTTATGAGCATTGTCTTGTTCTGTTTGTTGTCCTTGGGTTGATACAAAAAAAAATGCAAGAAACTAGACAATTTTCTATGGAAATGCACCATTGGGGTTCTATAAATTGCATCGGAACTACACTCGAGGAAAAACTTCTCCAAAATCCACATTAAATGGAATACTAAAGGAAAAAGATAAAGCAGCTAAGAACAAAATATCCAACAACTGATTCCTTATAAATCTTATTCCTTTGGTGATATAGTTCACTCTGTCACGAACATATTCAATTGCTATGATCTTAGGATTTCTAAATAAACGTTACGGCAGAACTTGTAGCGTTGTTTAGACCTGAATATTACAACATATATCCCTTAGGAATAGACAAAACATTAAAATTGTAATTGAACTACATCCATTATCTTCTTATTTCTTTGTACAGTGGTATTTATTTTCCAGCAGCCTGGTTGCTTCCCATCATGTGGACGTCTTTCCTTTGCAAAAACAAGACAACAAAATAAAACATGGAGATGGATTAATGTATTGTTTTAAAGAATATAAGCAGATAAACGATGGAATTATGGGTAAAGACATCTTATGATAAGCAATATGGTGGAGATTGGAGGAAACAAGAAACTGAAGAATGCAACTTCCTTCTACTGTAAGCAGCTGAGGTACTTTGTAGCCTTTATAAACCAAAGATTTTTCCATTTAAATCGTTATAAAACGGCAATATTAAACTAAGTTTAGAAAAATTAAGAAGTCCAAATTTGGTTGCTTTACAAGTTTAACTCGTTAAAATGATTTTAGCAGTTCAAAAGAAATTGATAGATGCAAACCCAACAGTGGTACATAACCGTCAAATGCGCCTTCAAATGCATATACCACGACTAACACATGATATCTCACATATATTTTACCGTCAAAATCCCTAATGTTTTCGTGGATTCCCTGCCAAAAATTTCATCAAGACTTCTATTGTTTTAACAATATCGCGTACTAACCCCTGTCATAGAAGCATATGTTGGGAAAGCTCTAGAGAACAAACTAAACCATACTTATTGTAGTACAAACCTATATTTTAGCTATGAAAGGATTTCTCATTAACAGAAGGGTTTTAAATGACCATATGTGTTTTAAGATGCCTTTCTTAGGTCAATACCACTAAGAATTTGATGCTGACTACAATCTAAGTTGACTTCTGAGTGTAAGGTCTAGTTGAAATCAAAAAGTGTTGTATATTTTATACAACTATTCCAAATGCTAAATTATAATAAATAAATCCACTTTCGATACCCTCATAGCTCAATGTGTGAGTATTTAGGTCATTACAGAATCATTGAATTGGAAATATTGACCAAATTTCTGTAATAAAGCTACAATCTAAGTATCTAATTTGCAAACTTTTAAGTTTCCATACAAAACAAGAGTAGATTGAATTGTGTTGACTTTTATTTTTTATAGAAATAATTGATGGTAGAAACCTTTCAAAGGCTTCTAAAAAACAATTTTACCCCCGTTGCCTACTATATTTCTGGGTATTCAGAGGATAAAAGCTTGTGAAAAGTCATATGTTTTCTTCAAAATAATTAAATTCATATTTGAATTCTTAATACAAGGGATGTCGCTTGTCACTACTATAGAATTGACCTGTTCTCTAACAATCAATATCTAGCACTCATCGGGATTTTTACAATTGGGAGTTAGCCCATAATCTGCATCGCTTAACACTGTTTCATCTTATTTATTAAGTATGTTTTATTTGCATTATGGGTTAGCTTAGGAAAATATATGATTGGAAACAATATGAACAAATTTAGACTGAAATATTGAGTAGCGCTTGACCCATGTGTAGTTTACAAACCTAGAAGCTTCAGCAACTGTGTCCATAGGTGTGTTTTAAGACCAATACATTTTGATAACTTTGGTTGTTTATATGTAGGGAACTGTCGCAATGCAAAGAAAGCTCATTCTAATTTGAGAAGTACAAGAAAATGGAAGCATGGATTATAACAGTTCCAAAGTTATATTATGCAGATAAATAACTTAGCTCAGTCTGCAAATATGTGCACTTTGACAATAACCTATAAGTTCAATTGAGGCATTCATACCAAGTTATGTTCTATAGTAAACGGGTTTGCATAAAACAGTATTTTTTGCACGAAGCCTAGGTTAAGAATGAGATTATATAGATGGGAAACAACGTCTATTTTCAGTCAGAAGCTATGTAAACCTTGCCCATACTTGAATTTAATTCGGGTTATTGAACTTTGCTTACCACCTCCTACCATTTTACTTGTATGTTTTAGAATTTGGTATATTTCGCAAGAGCTGAATCAATAATATGTGGCGGTGACAAATATAAAAGTAACGACATAATTTAATTTTTCCCAACACGTATTCAGCCTTGTTTCAAAGAGATTATTATTGGCTACTGATGAGAATTGCTAGGTTACTAATGAATCTTGGGTTAAAATTTCTTCACTCATGTTTGACCGGGTTTGCACCTCCGTAATGGGGATGTTTAGTAGATCTGTAGTTCATGTGGAAACTTGCTTAGAACAGTTGATGTAGAATTTGTGTCTTCTGATAGATGCGTTTTCAGGACGGATAGTTCACCATTTCTAATGCTGGCCTTGAAGTTACCTCGAGGATTAAGTGACGGAATTGATCTACATGTTGACGGTGTAGGTTTGCACCAAGTTTGATACACGCTGACCGTTGAATCTGTTATTAAGAAGATCACAGGGATGAAATGGTCAGTGTTATACCGGTATAAATTGAGCTTCTCACTCACACTTTGCGCAAGCTCGGAGTTTTAGGTCTTATTGCAAATGACGAATATATCATGGCGTAATAAGAAAGATTATCCGCTATCTATCCTGCTTTGAACAATAATATTACCCCTTAAGAGTATTAAACACGTTCTCTGAATTGCACATCATAACCTTTTTAGGGGTTATGAGATCAGCTTACCTTTAATACTTCTGTTGCAAACGCCCTATTCAAAAGCTTGTGTATCGAATGGTTAAGAGGAGCGTAGGGTTAAGATTAACCCAGCAGGTTTTAAGACCATCAAAGTTTTTAATACAACAAAACTTAGTGTTAAATATTGTATTTCGCTAATAGGCAATGAATTCACTAGGGATTCAATTTTAGTGGCACCCAGAACCGTCATGCTGTTTTCAAATTTTAAATTTTAAAAGATTTAAGCTCTGTTTATAGCTAAATGATACAAAATATTATACTGCAGTATAGTTTCCTAAAAACAAGTTCAATACTAAAGGAAAATTACCTAGAATGATTCAGATGACATAGGGATTTCACGACAGAATTTTAGATTGAATAGAATGGAAAATTATACTTTCTTGTTATAAATTTATTTTTGAGAACTTAGACCCATGGTAATAATTGAAACGGATATTGAATTAATTTTCCTGTGCAATAACCAAAATCCTTATTAATAGTGTTATATGATTACAATGTTGTTTTATTCATTATTAGAATCTCAATTTCTATGAACGAGCACCATGCCGAGCTTTTAATACAAAATGATTTTATTGTATTTGGGTCCAATTATAAAAATCAGGTAACATTACGAATATATAACAGTTAAAATCCTTCAATGATGAAAAACCAAAAAATCTTAAGAAACCTGTTTTCCTGATTGTTTTCCCCTGTAGGTTTACCTGATACGGAACTTTCTCCTTATCAGCTAACTGTAGTTACAAAGTCAAAAAAACCTGTAAGAATTGAGCCAATAAATCTAGTTTGAGCTCTTCCAGGTAAAATAGAAGAGAAATTAATTCAAAAGATCTAATGCGAAAGATAGCATCTACACCATATAACTTAAGACGTTGCTGATTGAACCCAACATTATGTAATAAAACCTTAAGATCCAATTATATCAAAACTCGCAAAGAAAAAAAAAATACTAGCCTAAAGGTTCGCCATAGTTGGTTCAAAGCTATACATGTCAACAAGAAGCTTATTAACTTCTATATGATGAAGAGCACAACTTCAAAAGAGATTGTATAAAATAAAAATTACAACAGTGCCAATAGAAGAAGCACCTCTTTAGTGGCACCTACCAAATAAAAATTCATCGCTTAGTGGCATTAACGATATTACTTCATTGAAAGAATAGGTAGACCAACTCCCAAGGAAGCTATTTACCGTTACTGCACAGACCTGTAGGGATACGTAACTCTCATTTCATTCATATGTGTACTCTTGTTTGGGCATAGTCAGGTTTACGCGTATGTAGATATATTTATGTAGCACTGAAGATGTTGGGCAAGACTATATTCCATCAATAAATTAGATATTAAGTAAGAATTGAACATTAACAATAAGCAGTATTGAATGCAAAAGTAAGCCAAGATCAAAACCAATGACGTATAGAGTTCAAGCTGGAATGCCAGCTCCTATCATTAAGACGACCTCTAGATAAGCTAAACAACAAGTTACATAGTTGCATTTAGGAGCTATCCAAAATGATTTAAAGAGAGATATATATTCTTAGACGAACTCGTACACAATGCTATACAGCTTCGTAGGCCACAATATATATGTGTACTGAGATGTATATCATATTCTGTCCCTTATATCTCTATAATACTGGTTTCTGGGAGACATATGAATAAGACGCTTAGCACCCAGTTACAAACACTATTAAACTTGAAGAAACTATGGTATTTAGCTGATTGCTAAGACTTGAGGAGTAATAATGGTCTTTCAATATTGCCTTATGTAAAAATTAGAATTAAATATAATAATAAGAGCAGTAATGTGCACCACAATTTACAACATCTCATTTTATTTGCAGACATAAACTGAGCTAAGTTAACTAATTCTAATTAGATAATTTATTTAAGGCCTAACATATCTAGGCAATAACAAACTGGCAATAAAGAACAACGGCAACCGCCTCATTTAGGGAGAGGGTTATGACTTTGTACCAAGTCTTGAGTAGATCGTTTTTTGGGTAAAAGAAAATTCATCGTCGAAAGCAAAAGTAAAAAAAAAATCATTATTTATTTGAATACCACAATCAACCTCATGGAAAAACAAAATTTACTTATTCTTCGAGCACAAATACATATTTCTTAAACGTGTGGAACGTTTTGGGGAAATGATTCCTAAACAAAACTTGGTAAAAGACAGCCCTACTCTCTTTTTTTCATTGTTTCAGCGGGGGATTTGAATCTTTCAGATATAGAGCAAATAGTGGTACCGATGGGTTATGCACGAGACAGGAAGCTTCCTTTAGCAGATACTATATGCTGATTCTTGAGATTGGATGTTGATGGTACTCTCTTATTTTTTACTACATACCTGGATCATTAATATAGGTTTGACTCTTCTCGAACATTTCCAAATTATAATATAGGAGGAATCGAAAGGAGGATTACTCAGTCATTGTGAGGACCGCGAAGAAAAGAACTAGAATAACGAACTTTGGTGATGCAACTAAGCTTAGAATATTAAGTAGAGAGTGCTACTAAGGATGTAAATTGTGCACACAAATAAGGCAAGTGTTTATGTCTTCCTTAATGATTTCTACATAATGATTGCTGCATCCATTGAGGGCAAAGTTTTTTTCAGCCTGTGAACATATAGTTGCAGTGGATAGATGCAATAAGAGATTTAAGAACAGTATGGTGATCTTAACAGTGTATGCTTGATGTCCTTATTATACCGGTATATGTTTCTTATTTTATGTTCAGACAAATCACTTTTCTTTCGATAGCGCATTTATCAAGATTAATATGCTCTTAAAAGAAAACATCTCGGTAAACCTCTTTGAATGCAGAATGAAAACTAGACTATTAACTGAATCTTCCCATATTGTCTAAGTTTCTAACATTTTCCATTCTTTTTTGATACCCAATTCTGTTTAATTGAGTCCCCACAAGTCCAATAAAAGATCTGTGGAATACACAGAATATTTCTTTATGGGGATGTTTTCCAGCTCTCTTGTCGCAATACTTCATCTTTCATAGATAATCTTCCTGGCTAGTTCTTTCAATTTACTTTTCTTTTCTTGTGTTGACTTCTCTATAACCTGATGAATTTAATCAGCATCTATCTCCTTACTCTGCAGCAAAAGAGATCTGAATAGAGATTGAAACAGATTGTGGTATCTCTAAGGAATTAAGATGACGACTAAACCTTGAGGATTATGTGTTGTTGATACCTCCTCTAATATGTTTGTTCGGAGTGCAGATTAAGTAAAATTCCTCCTTGAAGAGCTGAGGAGTCTCAAACTCACTTAGGATACAGTTTGGAAGTTGTTAGGATACTCAAAATTAAACCGAGAAATTGAAAGTCATCAATGACTAACTTATTGCTTATGCAAAAACCCTATATGAGTAGCTCATTGCCCACTCAATCACAAAAGGATCTCAATATTTCGAATCTGTCCTCAATGGGAACTCATCTTGCACCCCTAATCGTAACTAAAGTATCCCTACTTGGATTCAGAGACTTCTCCATCATATACACATGAGTAAAAGTCCTTATTCTAACTGGGTCATCCGCAACCAATTCTATTACTAGTTACATCAAATCCTCAACTAATCTAAAACACTGTCAAAAGTTTTTCAATTCTTATACATGTTTAATTAACTGTGTGAATGAACCATAAGCGAACCATATTGTTATTATACTGGCGATAAAATTTAGTTCATATTAAGGTTTGCCTTACTTTTCTGTAACTAAGCAAATAAGAGATGCAATAATGAAAGACATCTTGCGTAAACTTTAAAAGCATAGAAACTTCATGGCAAGGTATGGCTAGGTCCTGGATATATTGTGTTTTGGATAGAGTTGTTGATGAAAAAATACACACTCTCTCATGCAAAAATGTGCTTCTAGTCTGTCCAAGACAATAGGTTGGTAAGTTGAAAAATACAGGGTTTAACACTTATATAATATATTGTTTAACTTTCTTTTGAAGCAAATTAAATAAGATTATTATCGAAACCTAAAGAACTGATAACAAAACACATGAATTATTTTTTAACATTGCCCCTGTATATCATATACTCTGCCTATCTCAATTCTCAACAATCCAACATTTTCCATAATAAAATACCAACATTGATCTACATTCTCATAACAGGACAAACCACTGTTTACACACTTAACCTGTTCAAAGACTCACCTGAATCAGGTTTCATTCTTGCTTCTTTTTCCCTTTGCTTTGACTTCCTAACTGCATTAGATGTAAAATTTGTTAAAAGAGGCCACATTATACCTAGACTATAAAAATAAATAAAAAACACCTGTAGCAGTTGGATTTAAATATTGCACTGAAACTTGAGATTGTTGCAAAACACCCCAAAGAAAAAATAATATAAACCAAAGCAAGGAGAACCAAAAAATACTGCTTCCAATGCTATTTAAGTCATTCATAAACTGGTGTAATTTCTTTATACTTGAATCAGAAGTTGCTGTCTTATTTATACTTTGTTTTTTTAGTCTCAATACTTCAACGCAATCTTTTACAAGTTCTGAAAAAACAAGTCTGGTTAAAACACACAACCATAAAAGATAAATTGCTCCATAGTAGAAGTGACAAGAAAGAATATATTGGGAGCTTTTTAAAAGGTTGAAATTAAGTTCTTCTGTAAATTTAAAACTAAAGATTATAAGAACCGGAGAAATCCATATAAAAAATAATATAATCAAATCAGAAATGAGGAAATATTTTTGATGAAACGTTAAAATTCGTTCCAGGGATATTCCACAAATATATGAGTTAATTTCGAATAGTTCTTTTGCTTTTTTTGAATGATATTTTATATATTTGAAGAAGAATACTCTTTGAGAAATACTCATACAAATTATTATAACTCCATAACTCAAACCATAGAAAAGATTATATGGATAGTTTGTTTCCAAAGATATAAACTTCAAAATAGCTGTAATGATTCCCAAGCAAAAAGTTAAAATTTGTGGAAACATCAAAAGAAATCTTCTTTTCCCAGAAATAGCAAAAGGAAGCTGTTTCCAGAGTGCCTGAAAACAACAAATAAACGCCAATCCCATAACAATATACATTATCACATCATTCCTTGAACATGGGACTCTTTTTAATAACTCAATTTTAAATTCTTCAAAGGAGATGGTCGAATTTCCTTCCTCCTCAAAAATCCTTTTCGCGCCATCGAAGAGAAACAGTGTCGGATACTGCTCTATGGAATTTGACCATCCAGCATCACAAACACAAACATTCTCAACACAAGTCCCATAAAATCCGCATAAGTTGCCTCCTTTGTCATCCCCAAGTGTGTTCAAGCACATTGAGAAGTTATACTTTTTCAACTCGTGGTGGTTTCGCAACAAGTTGTTATTTCTCTAGAGTTCAGCAGCCTCGTCGCCTTTAGAACTCTGTATAGTCTGGCTTCGGGAACTATGTGGGAATAGAAACGTTCAGGGACCGGTAGTTCTATTCGACTCAGTTTCCATGTTCTATTTTATTCTTTGAATTGGGCTCGGATTTTTTGACTCCGGAGTCATATACTCCTCGCGATCTCATTGGTCGGATCGATTTCCCAAAAGCTTTTTCACCATACTTCGTCTGAATTATGGTTACGCAGAATGGCGATTTCCCATACTTAGCCAAAAAAAAGAGAGGGGTCTGGGGACAAAGTGAAGTGTACTAGAAGATAAAAAATAAATATTAATAGTTAAGAAACAATAAAATCTGAAGTTGCCTGACCCTAGCATAGCGGGGAGCCTTTCATGCTCCCCGCGTCTTTAAAAATGGCCCCCATGACTCGGCCCTTCCTCCCCACTCGGCTCTCGATGAAGATGAGGATGGATTTAAATCTTTTTCCATAGCTTGAATACAGAAATTTGAAAATATGTGTAGATGTTCATAAGTAAATATATGAAGTGACATAAATAGAAGTTTAAGACAAATAATTTTCAAAACTGAAAATCGGAATATTTAGATTTTTATTAAAATTAAAATTTAAAAATTAAGTGGATTCGTAAACTAATCTAGGTGCAAGTTTTTTTATCCAAAATAGCTTTCTTTTTTTCTTGAAATATGCATCCTTGAGCCTCATCCCTTTCCTTCCAAAAATCCTGGACCTTGACTTTTACCTTAGAGTGTTGAAAATAGAGGATTTGTCCGAGCAGCACTAAATCTTGTAACATCTTGTTCAATCTTGTATATTCTTGCCAAATGTTGTAAGTTATTGTGTTTTCGAGGTACTAGCTTTGTCCTGTTCTGTCTTTTATCATGCAAATGTCATGATTTCAAATTTTTTATTTTGATTTTGTTGGTTTGTTTTTTTCAAAAAATAATTTTGGGCAATTGAAAATTCGGCCAATGAAAATTTGGAGCATTTGACTCCGGAGTCAAAAAAACTTGTTCGCTTTGAATTCATTGAAGTATGTCTCTCGCTAAACGGTTAATATAACATCAAAACCAATATAAATGATATCTCGATATTGATATCTCTTGGCGTTTGATTCTCGATTGAGCTTTGAACCGAATCTCGAAAAAATCTTGTTTTGTTTTGTTTATGTGCTGTTCCACCACTATTGGTGAACATAGAGAAACCAAAAAAAAAGAATCATTTGAAATACTGGGAATCTGTTTTTGGTTTATGGTTTGAATAAAGATTTGGAGTTGTATAATACTATATCATATTGATTCGCGTGGAGAATGTTGAAGTTAGTTTCTTCTGGAAAGACATGCTTACAGAGCTTTTGAAGCAAAACTTGAGATTGTGAAAGTCAAGGTAACTAAGTCTTATTTCTTGAGCGGCTGTTCTTTTCTAGTGGCAATAAATTTTTTAATTTCAATGTTTACTTCATACAATAGGCAGCACATGGCCAATACGTGTTTTTCTTGTTCATTCTTGTAGAATAACACATGTTAACTGGCTTAATAAAGCACTGTAATAGACTATAAAGAGGAATGACTCATCAAATGCGGGAGTAGTACGTGACGTTGGTGTTGAACTTCGTAAGAATGTGTTTTGGGAGGCCGGTCTGGATGGGTTATCATATTATATTCAACTTAGAAGAAAGTTGACAAAGCTAGGAGTAGAAGAACAAGGAAGTGGCTCTGAGATCTTATAAAGACTTCAGGCATTGTGCCTAAACTTAGTATGAACATATGACCTAGCAAGTTATTTCCGTGTCAAATAAGTAGAATATTAGAAATGCCACTGACACGAGCACGCACGGTTTTTTCTGAGTAATGACAAGGGTATTTGTGTAGACTTAATCAAAATAAATTGAGGTATTTTGAATCAAACGTTCAATTTCTGTAGCTTTGGTACTAATTCATTGCACGTTATATCTTGAAATAACAAGGACACTAAAAAAAGCAATACTGTTCGAGAAGGAGCGAGATATAATCGGTTCATCAAACTTTATCAAAACCAAGAACCAAGATCTCCGTCGTCTCGTATAGTTGGATCTTGGATTGTATAGTGAGAAAATTTAACATAGTAAAACCGAGCAATCGGTAACTTGGTGTTAGAAATTCCATAGGTTATATATATACTACAAATTGAATAGTAAAATAGAAACTTTTGAGTTAATATTGATTATAATTTATATATGTATCGAAGAGTTAAAGGTATATATATCCAATGCCCACACTATAGCAATTGCACTGTTTACAATTACTTGAATTTCCTAGTTAAAGCTCAAAAGTACTCACTTTCACGTTTTTCTGTAGAAGAAAAAGTTTCTTTTATAAGAAAGAAGGTATCACCCGAAAGAGTTGAGTATATACACCAGAACCAGAACCAAGAAGAAATAGTTCTCTAATAGTTGAATGTATCAGTTACAGATACTTTGAAAGAACGAAACAAATATTGGAGGATTCGTTTCTAAGAAATCTAAGCGGCAGCTCCAAATCATAGAGATCTACGTTTGGGTGAAAGGGAACGGGTTGAAATATTTGTCGTTCATCTTCAAATGTGTACGCTTGAACTCATGGAGAACTTCGCTTTGGCCTACCCACTTTCGCAGAAGAAAGGAGGGCAATTGCAAAGCAAGCTGTGATATCAACAACGAAACTTACTATGCAAAAATTAGATCTTCAAGTGTAATGATGATAAAATAGAATAAAGAAAAATTTCTTGTTATTGTTAGGTACATCTTGAGACAACTTCAAGCGTTATAAGCAGTCGTCTAATCCTAGAACAGTGGTCAAGTTTACTTACGCCTCGATTTCAACCGCATCATTGCGGGCTATAATAGTGCTCAGAAAGAAAAACATTAAGAACCCACAATGCAGGTAGTTAACAATTTAATCCTATCAGACCTCCACTCAGCTCAGTTTTTCTTTAATTTCCACAGGCAACTACTGTTATCAGCAGTCCCAGAACTAATATCACAAACATGTTCATCTAAAAGTATATCTCTCGACATAATTAATTATAGCATGAGATGTCAAGGAGATAACATGCCCCTGACCTCTTCTTGCAACAAAGACAAAACGGTGTTTTTAATACAAGCAAAGTAAACTCTGTACCTTGCCAACGAGAATAAACTTAAGCAATGGAGATACAAAACTAATTGCCTACCCATGCCGCAAAACCTCCACAGTATTGCAGATATAGATCAAGTCATTTCTCCAGATAGAAAAAAAGCTTAATCATATTTTACAGTGCCTTACTACGAATTGGATACAGGAGTAAGCCCCATCATTTTAGGAATATGTTAAGCTTCAACATTTCCTAGCTTTGTCGACACATATTATCTTAAGAGTTATCTCGCAGGAAGTTAATCTAATTGGAGGTAGTGCCTGCAGATTTTTTTGGCATATGGTTACGGAAATGTTTAAATTGCAAAGGTCCATACCGCATTGGGATGTTAGGGTCGAAAATGTTCGAGTTGTTGTTCAGTATTTTTCAAGATCACACATTATTCTCAAAATTAATCAAAGCTTTTCTATGATCAACATTCTGGAAGCTTTTTCTTACCTTGAGAAGGTAATAGTATCAGGCATTGAGGCGCGATTACTTGCAGCATCTGTACAACCTACCAAAGAAAGGGTACTAAGTCTGAAGAGTATCAAGTAATAGCGAAGCTACTAACTGGTGGCGAGAAATAGGAGATAATTCAGTAGATTCAAGTCACCTAAAGTTGAACAAGCAGAGCCTTTCTGTATGATTAAATTTGATAAAACGGTTTACGCACAGCATATGTTGCATGATGAGATGTTAATTACAGAATCTAACAACACGGATGAGGTTGCTGATTGAACATACGGAGCAGATCTTAAACACCATTGACAAACTGAATAGTACGAGAACTCCGTATGTATCTACTCTTGTCCAGAGAATGATGGCATTTCAAATATAACTTGGGGAGAAAAGATATAAACAGTATAGTTAACATCGAACTGACAAGTTCATAAAATTTAAATGAGAAAAGAAAATAACATCTACAATCTATAAGAGGAGTTACAATGCTTGCAGGAAAAAGCAAAAGTACATATCGATGCAACCAATTTTCTTTACATAAACCAGATCATGGTAACTATCGACAAAGGAACTATGCCCGAATTCATAGTAACTTTATGTTGCGCCGTGGCAACTTGAACGATTTAGATAAAAACCTGTTGTATCTAAGGTTAAGTGTTGACAGATATCTCAAAAGCCTGCTATCAGCGGCAACTATGACAGAGCCAGCTCGATATATTGCTATTACTATGCTACATATCGTCTCTCCATACTTCAGGACATTGGAACAGCTGCATGAGACTGAGAGAGAGAGAAGTACTAAGCTCAATCAAATTTACCACTTTTTAAGTAACCAAAAGATCAATAACGTTAAGTAATAGTGTATGTTCTGTTCAGTAAAAGAGTAAGAATAGAAACGTATTTTACAATGAGATTTAATTTTGGTTTTAGTGCTGAAGCTGTAATAAGTAACCTTGGATTCTGATGATTTTATTATGAGCTTCAGGTCAGGAGCTTTTATTATCGGATAAGGATCACTTCATGCAGAAATGCTTCATAGGTATTATAGCAGCGCAGGTGATATTAGAACATAATGAACAATAAAAAACATCCCGAAGAACTACCCCAGACGTCAAGGTAGAGGAAAGACATATTTCTTGCTACCCCGAATCAGAATACTTGTATTATTGTGAATATGGATGCTCAACAGAACAGAATTAAATTATTCAGCAACTGAAAGTTGTTTCAAAAGGAAACTAGCGATCTTTTATATGAATATGTGAAATTGTACTATAAAAAGCTCTGATTCGAAGAATTCACAAATTGATATTGCATTATTTCTAAGAAGTATTGTAAATAATAGTGTCTGACCAGCAATATTCTGAGTAATTGATTTAATGGCCAGTGCATGGGACAAACATTGATTTTATTCAAAGCTCTGTCCTAACAAAATGTTCCCTGTTACTTCATTTGATAAAGTTTGTTTGAGTTTTTATCTCTTGTTTTCCAATGAGTGCGCAAGCTATCCTGTTTTTCAGCAGTGGACAGTACTATAGAAGAGGTGGCTCTATGTCCACTGGGTTTGGGGACAAAGGAAACTAGAAATAGATTTTATGTTTTGCACAAATCCAGTAGAAAAGACAATTAAATAGGTACACAAAGCTTCACCTAGTAGTTCAAAACAATATTCATTAGATGTAACTTAAATCACAAGAGAATGAGATGCTTTTTGAAGCTCACCATGTCCCACCAAGTACCAAGACTAATGAAACATTGGGCAATAACTTCTCCAACCAGTGCTGAGCCCCTATAGAATAATATATTTTCATAACAAAGATAGGTTACCCAATTACGCTTAAATAGTTAAGAAGCATTAGCATGTAAGCACATGTACACAGGAATTTACTTTCCACGAAAAATGCTGGTCTGGTTTAAGCCCTCCTGCAGGAGCATTACAACTCATTTGATTATTGCCGACCCACAAAAGGTCTTCCCTGATAAGAAAGCAGAAGTTAACAATCTCGCTTTCTTATCTAACTCTGAAGCTTACATTGTCTCGAGCTTTGGTGCAAAATTACTATGAAATGGCTGCTAGCTATTACCAATACGGAGTTAAAATATGTTGTAATTAAGAGCATTCACCTAAGTCAGTCTGAGGAGAGATAATCTCAAAATATAAAGCAGGGCTAAGAAAGAATTTTATTTAGTTACTGACGCTAAAAGTACTCAATAGCGAAAATTTTAAGACTTACAAAGCAATACAGAAGTCCTCAATAACTTTAAATGAGATATAGTTTTCGATCATCGGACTGCTTCGCTGAAAAAGATCATTATCAGGTACTTTTATTATTCTCTTCTCAGTTGTGCCCAGCTTCCTCAGTTTATTTAAATCATGTCCTCTGCAAATGTTTCCACTTTACTGCAACTTCCTAGTCCCTAGACATTTAACTGGATATTTCAATTTAAGAAATTAGGCTACAATAATGTTGTACTCTGACCAATATTAAACTAATTTATCAGAAGTTGTTCTCATATCATTTCGTATTAACAGTTAACTTATTTATACTATTGTACACTAATAATGTGGCTTGATGTGCAAGTGTGAAATATGCAGCACACCTGCAACTGATGGCTGAAAAAACTGAAAAATATTAAGGACTTCGTTTAAAAAATGAAGGACTCCCTTCAAAGCGCCTTTATTTTTTTATCAAATCTACCGTTTTGTTGATGCTGTTGTCTCATTTCCTTCACTTGAGTACCGCACTCCATATTGTCCGAACCGCCTAATCCAAGATTTCCCTGGGTGTGCACTTAAAATATTTGCCAAGGTACTTAATTTTGTATGATCTCATAGCTGGATCATTAACAATCTCCATATGAATGGCTATCACTTCCTCACTCAACACTTGTTTCATAGTTATTCTGGAGAATTGAGGTATACACGTTGGCCAGTTATTAGATTCAGCAAAGATATTCTAGTTGAGCTCAGTCGTGAGAAATATTATACGGATTTTAATTAACATATATTGGGGTTTCAACAATTTTTTTGTCGATTTGAATTTTTTTCCTTCATTTCATTACGAATATACTTCGCCACAACCCCCTTCATTTTCTCATCTCTTAGAATAAACAGAGAGGAATGATTATTTCACTATCTTGAAGGAAGTTCTGTTGCAATTATATGTTATATACTATTAAGTATAAATCTATGAAAGATATGTCCGTATCATACAAACAGTAGTTTTACTATCCCTCAATAAAAGATACCCATATTGAGCCCATTGAAGTTCATATTCCATAACATAGTATTAACTCAACTCTTGTTTATTTCTCACAATGGCTCACAATTACTTACACGGTTAATTTTGAGTCGAATCATCAATTACATACTTGATTCAAATAATATTTCAAGATTCCTCTACCCATGAAAATAAAGAAAGAAGTCGATTTCCCAAAATTTTGGAATCGTAACTGTAAGTTAAAGACGAATAAACGAGGTAGAGATGGATAATAACATATACATAGCGCATCACACGTACTTATCTACTTAAATCTTATTCTAGTTTCACAGCTCAAGAAGCTGCTGATATCTCCATTCAGAAAAATGAGCTTATATTTGTTGTTAATAAAGTAAATGAACCTTCCCCTCGTGGCTTTTACGTTCTTGACACAACCCTTGAAGATTTTGAATTATTTCTTATCTTTTAGGATCCTTCTGGTTGGTGGACTGGAAAAAACAGAGCTGGACAAGCGGGACTCTTTCCAAACACGTTTGTTGTTGAATATGATACTTCCTTTGGAGACAGAGTATTGGACTTTCAGATCGTTGAATCAACAACCGAGGGAGAAGCTTTTGACCTAACTTTAAAGTTGGCTTCAGGAAAGAGTTTACGTGGCACAATGCAAACTGGAGATTTCAAAGTGTTTGCCACAGCAGCAAAATATTTTAACCCGAGTACGCCTGATTACACCATCCCTGCCTGGGCAGAGCAATGCACTTTACTACCTGTTCAGGTTAAAGAGAGGTTGCAGCTTCTTGACGACATTTTGCGCGAAGGTATGAATTCTTTGGAAGTAGAGTTTCTCATTGCTCACTGGATTGGAAGGGGTGCTGAGTTTAATGTAGAGCCTACAGTTCGATCCAATGTATCGAGCAGATTGAGTAATGCTAAACATAGCGCAACACCATCTGAACCTAGACCAGATATTTTTGCTGTTGTTCAATATGGATGGGATAAGAGAGAGGAAGGAGAACTTACTTTAATAGCCAAGGAAACGATAGCAGTACTGGAACAGGATACCAGGTTTCAAGGATGGTCGACTGGACAAACTGTGAATGGAAGAAAAGGAATTTATGTAAGTGAATATGTACGAGTATTAACTGACGATGTTGAAATTAGAAGATTTTTAAATGGCTCTACTGGGTATGAACCACCTGCTCCGATTGGTAGCTTTTATTGTATTTTTTTTTACTATAGTGAATACGGGAATTAATTTATTGATCTCTCAAAGATTTGATGAAGTAAGGATGGAAGATTCTCAACTCCCACTAGCAGGTGCTGGAACAGAGAACAAAGGAAGATTTAGAAAAGTAATTGTTGATTATAGTTTACCTTCTACTGGTGCTTTTGACTTTTTGTTAGAGCATGGAATGGCTGTTATTGTAGATGGGAAGCTTCTCACAGAAGAAGACAGGAGAAATTTAAGAGTAAGCAATCGCAGAGTAGCAGGAAAAGGGGATGTGGTCACCATGGAGTACAATGCGTATCTTTGGGAGCCTCAAGAGCAAAAGCTACTTGAGTTTCTGTCTAGTGACCTATTAATTAATGACACAAGCCAAGATGCATCTGAAGAGGAGGTTTGGATGAAGTCTGGTATTCCATTAAAGTTCAAAATTGGTGCAGAACAGGTAATTGAAGGTTTGGAACAAGCAGTAAGCTTCTTGACACTTGAGCAGCAAGCAAGTGTAATCGTAACTCCAGAGAAAGGGTATGGAGATATTGGTGCCAAGCCGCTGATTCCAGGGGATGCATTTTTGATGTACAACGTTGTAATTAAAGAAATCAACAGTCATAAGAGCGCTAGTGGTGAACAGGATGGAGTATATCAGGGGGTTGCCCGTCCACATACCAAAGATCATTTGCGTTCATTTAAAGGGTTTTAACTAAAATGAAAGTACTTTATCTGTTCTGGACTGCTCAACACAATACCAAGATTTTAAGAAATTTGACACATTTTCCTTTTTAATCAATGATATACATCAAGGGTCCCTAAATAGCAAGGCCAGGCGTCTTTTGCTTGCTTCATCTACCGGTACAGAATGACTATACTTGAACCTTCCATCATGGAAAAGAATGTAAAGGCTTCTCGGGAACAGTTCAAATGAAGCAATTTTTTTCCCCGATTCATTGGAAAGGATCATCTTTCTAGCTGATAATAAACTTACGCCACAGATCAGTTGGCCACTATGTTTAACACTGTCAACGTGTGGGTAAATTTCTCCGTCAGCAGCTAAGTCAATTAAATGTGGTGGAAGAAACATCTTTGGTCGAGGCAAGTTCACCTCCAAGCACGTACTTAGTATTTCCCTTTCAATTTTTATTATTATGTTTTGACAATCTTCTTTCCACAATTCTGTTGGCCTTTGAAATTCCTTATATCCTGCAATTGCTCTGTCCCAATGATCATACTCGTAGTCGCGAAGTCTAAACCTTTGGAGGCTGATATCCACACCCTCCTCGTCTAAAACAAAATTCAAAAGAGATTTTTCTTCCTTTTTAGAGATTACATCTCTCTTAATCAAATATCCAACCTCTTTATTAACGATCAAGTTTTTCGTTGAATTTGTGAGTAACCGTTTAATCATTTTGGGTACTATTAGATATTGAAAGTTAATCGTTAAATGAAAAAAATCAACAATGAAGAATGGAGTGTGATTAGACAGAAGCTTAAAGCGATTCAAAATAACGTAAATTATGAGCATACAGAGGAATGGAACAAAGTTAAAGAGGTTATTGTGAACAGCACAGGGCTATATTTGTCACAAGGGATAAGAACTTTAAGCAAACACTCAGAAAATGAAATGTTTGAGTTACTGTGTGTTGCCGAATGTTTGGCAGAAGAGAATTTTACCTCATCTAATGTGCTGAACTACGTAAAAAATCAAAATTGGAAGCCTCGATGTGGCAAAGTATTTTCAAATGGTGAGTTTGTTTACCATTGCAAGACTTGCCAAGCTGATGACACTTGTGTTTTTTGTTCCGACTGCTTCAAAAATTCAAATCATGATGGACATGACTACAATTTTAGGCGGACTGGTCCTGGTGGAACGTGTGACTGTGGAGACTCAGAGGCATGGAAGCCAGAGGGATTTTGTTTAAAGCACCGAGCAGGATCTGACCCGGTTTCAAACCATGAGAGAAGTCTTTCCTTATTTACTGTGCAAATAGCTGAGATTATGTTTCAACAGCTTATTGATAGCATAGTTGTTTTTCTTACTGAAAGCTTCTTATCATTTGAACGAGCTCTTCCTGTTGATGAAGTCAAACTACATAAATGCTACACTGCTTTAGAGGCAACTGACAATGTTGATAAAATTCTTCTTAGTAATATTGAGACCAGTCAGTTAATTGACAAGGATTTCAAGAATTTAACTCTTCGTTTGAACAACGATGACATTCATACGTATGATGATGTTAGTGAAACGATACTATCACTTACAGAATCAAATTTTGACACTGCTGAAAAGCTTACAAGGGCTGTTGATAAGAAAGGATGTGCCACTATAATGTCAGTTCCAGGAATAGATGGGTATGAACCAAGTCAACTCCTAACGGCACTAATGGATCTCCAGCCTAAGTTGCAGAAACTTGAAAACGTTGGGAACCATAATGTCAGACTACTTTCTTCAGTTGTAGCGGATAGTTCAGAAAAGTTAGAGGTGGCTGCTATCTTAGCGGTAAGGTTCTTTACTAGTTTGATTGATGTCAATTGTGAACTGTTCACACTAGCCTGCCAACAACTTTTTAAGGAACAGAAAATCAGTTGTACCAAAATTGGGAGAGGGCTGCTAGCCGCAGAACGTGTTGTTAATTTTTGCTTATATAAAGCTGACTTGTTGCAGAAGAGACGCTTCTTTCCCCAAACAAGCAATCAATTCCAAAATGAGAGAGTGTTCCGGCAAAACGAGCGCAGTCTAAAGGACTTCAGATATGATTTCCTTGGGTCCCAACCAAATAGTGTAGTGTCAATGTGGTTTCGATTTCAAGGACTTATTGCAAAAGACTTACTTGCCTCGGTATTTACCCTTTTCAGCAAAATGGTTGGGTTTGAATCGTTGAAAACTAGACTTGCTCTCCAGTATGTACCTACTCTTGAATATGCGGCTTTAGTATGGACAGCTGGTATTGGTTTACAAGGAAATAATCTGTTTGACCTGGGTGTTCAGCTGCTTACGGTACCCTCAATTATTGAAAGTATTTGTCGGGATTTTGATTTGGTGCGTTACTTTGCTATTATTCTTCAAAATAGCTATAACGTTCATACCCATACAATTCCTAAAGAAAATGTATTAGAAGCACAAGCGGGTGTCATCAGACTGGGAAGTCATATTCAACTGCATAAAAGGTATTACCCTTTTATCCACAAGCTGATTTATGTCTTACGGTTGGCAGATTCCAGGCGACCGGACCCTACCTCTATAAAACGAAGGTGTCGTGCTCTGGGTAATATTCTCAAATGTACCCAATATTTTCACTTTTTTTCTCGTCACCTCGGAAACGAGCATATAGAACAGGAAGACAGTAAGTTGTTCACTTCATTTGACATATTTTTACATCATTTTGACTTATATGTGGAAATCGCAAGAGATATTGCTTTCATTGTTCAGTCTACAGTCTTTGAAAGCGCTTTCCGAAACGATATTATCAAAATTATTTTTGACGAACCTCATTTTCCAGGTGGTCAAAAGCCTGTAAAGAAAAACATTCTTTCCTTTTTTGAGCAGGTGGAAGTTCCAGATGTTAATGTGCTTGTTGGTGCTAGAGTTACTTTTGCCCTCCCCATTCAACGATGTATAACTATGATGGTCAATGAAATTATAATACATGACTCTAAGAATGAACCTACATCGCTCCTCTGGCCTTTGCTTATGGGTGAAGCTCATAATTTTGCCATTAGCAGAACCACCATGGAAATACTCACAAATGATGTATTAAAAGCTGTAGCTGCCACATCTCAAATTTTTGCTGGCTTGTGGCGTAAGACCGGCCTCCAGATGGTTAATGCAGCGAATGTTTATGCGCACACGCATCAAGCTTGGTTCTTGAAGTTGGACTGCTTGTTTCTTCGAATTGCCATACAATATTTTGGATTAGATTTTGTGATGATTCGCTTAATAGAGTCATTTGGTCTAGCCTCCATTTTTCAAGAAGAAGCGAAAGGTTTTTCTACTATTGAGGTGGAGAAGCGGCCGAATTTTACTTTGCTGTTAGAAGAGTTTTTAGTGTTTTATGCAAATATTTTTGTTCAAAGGGATTTCGTTGTTCGAGTTGAAAATTTGCAAGGAAGTGTGTATGACATCTTACGACATTTGTTAGCTGTTAAGCCAAGGACATTTTCAGAAATCTTTTCGGTTGTTTCAGGGAATCAGTACTGTGATTTGAATGAAGAGGAAACTATTTCAGCTTTAAAGGAAATTTCTACGTTTGATGGGAAGCTTTATTCCTTAAGAGAAGGAGAATGGTCAAGAATAGATCCCTTTATATATAGGAACTCTAGGGAAACCAAGAACGTGCTCCTCCGACGGAAAGCAGCAGAATTTAGCGAAAGGAGTAGCTGGTCCTGCAGCATCGAAAAAGAGTGCCCGACTACTCATGCTTTTTCCAAGGTCTCTCAGATGATGTGCAATCAAAAGTTCCTGTTTTATATACTTCGAAGAATCTTCGCTATCTGTTTGTCAGATATACATTATGACCATGAGTTGACCCCCGTATTATTTATTCTTCGGGATGACTTTCCCGCGCCTGCACAATGCAAAATAGTCTACAACCAGCTCTATCTATCTGACCTCAAAGGATTTAAGTCTGAAGGTCTTCTGATTGCTGCACTATATTGTTTGCAACTTGCGTTGTTAAGTAGCATGTCATGCAAGGTCGAGTTGAGGTCTGCGCTTTGTAGGCACGGCCTGGATTCAAGAAAAAAAGGTTCAAATATTTACATTGCTGCGATCATAGAGTTATTGTATGCGCTATTTATTTTCTATAAACAAACTGACAAAACAGGAGCTACTTTTAAAAATCTCAACTTCTGTCTTCAGCTGATTGGCAATGACCCTGTCCTGCTAGAGAAAATAAGAATCCTTCAATCTCTTCATCGAGAGCATAAGGTTCAAAAGGGACTGAAGCGTACGAATAAAGCTCCGGTGAAGGCGACCGGGAGGACAGCTCAACAACGGCGACTACAAGAGTTAAGTTCCTCAGCCCGAGACTTCATTCAAAAATCCATTGGTGCTCAGGTCGCTGAAAACTTGGATGTTTCCTCAGCATCAACTGATATGACATGTAGCTTATGTCGAGAAGGCTATACAGGTGAAAAAACCTTGTGTCAGGTGGTAACTGTTTATCACACAGCATGGGACACAGCTCTTCATAATTCTCATGGAACTGAGCTCCCTCCGAGACCTTTTTTGTTCAAGAGGCGGCCACCACCTAGATTTAGCCAGCAAAACTTTGTTACGCAGCAAAGGCGCCGTTTGTCTGAAATTCAAAATATGTTCAGAACTCTGCGTGAAGGTTTCAATGCTGAGAGCCTAGGTGAAATAATTCTCCAAAATGGATTATTGGGAGAAGCCTCCAGCGGCTCAGAAGAAGAAGCGGGAACCAACTCTGAGAAGTATGCCAACATACCAGACGTACTCAAACCTCTCTTGGAGACACAAAATGGCGATTCTGTTCTAGCTTATCTTTCCGAAACTGCCGAGGCGAACTCTTTACATCCCAAAATTCTTTTCTGTGGTCACTCTTTTCACGTATCCTGTCTTGAGGGCTATACTAGGGCCAAGACATTAGTTTCGAATATTAGGGTTTACAAAGGGTTGAGTTTTGATTGCCCAGTTTGTAAGAACCCTTGCGTAGGAAAAGTTCCACTCTTGGCTAACGAAGCTCACACTCGTTTTGTAAATAATGCTTTCTCCTTAAAGTCCTGGCATGAGGTCGTATCTTATATATACCCTATTGTGCATCAATTATCAGAATCTCCAATGCTGCGTTCTCATTCAGGTGTTACTAACTCTTTTGAACTATCATTCGATTCAAAGCCACTAAATTTGTGGAGGGTGCTCCTCCAGCCACGTAAATTTGACGAGGAGGCATTGTTGTCAGCAGATACTGTTGAGATTAGGCAACAGCTTGGACTTATATTGGGGCGACGCTACTCTTCCTTGAGAGGAATACCCCACCATAGAGGATATTTTAGAGAAATGGAACCGAGCACTCTCCTTCACTGTCTATTTTCATACTTCGTTGCATTTACCTCTACTGTAAGACATTATGTTGAAGCTGATGATTTCCTACACGTAATCTTTTGGCGCCGGAAGAAACTTTTTTTCTCGTTAAAATCCTATCTAGAATCTGTTTTCGACACATGTTTCGAAAGCTTTCACTATTTAGCGAAGCATAAGAAAGTTTTTGTTGAAGGCTGCTTTCATCTAAAAGCAAGAATCAGTCAACAAAACCATAAGACGTCATCAGTTTCGCCAAAAAGGCTTTCTTTCATTAATTTCCTGAAGGATTTGTGTTCTGAAGAGTTGTTTAATCCAAGCAATATGTTCTCATTGCCTTTAATTTGTATGCTAGTGACTGGGCAAGGTCTAGACTATACTGAACAGTATGCGGGCTTCAAGTTGGAGGAAACTATATGCAGGCCAGAAACACGAAACGAACATAATGTGCAGAGTTTAATCCAGGATAGACAACCTTTGGGGTTTAAGCAGCACCCTTTTTCGCACTTGGCCTTCAAAACAAGCTTTACCAGATCTAACGTCGGCAAAATTGTGTGCTCTGCTGCAGGAGATTGCATATACGCCAAGGAAGTGTATCGATCTGATATCCTGGTCGAGTTGAATGAACTCGACTTAACAGCAAAGTCGGATTCGGAGATACTAAAATATTTGGAACTAAATAAAAAGATAGATCAAAATTTAGTGGTGCAAAGATTATGGAAACATGGTAGTTTACTAGACATAGATGATTATTTTCTTGTGCTCACGATGCTATATGGAAGCTTAAATGCTGAAAACAGAAACTCTGTGATCGATATAGTGCGTTCATTGTCACTAGCATGTCTTGTTAGCGCAGTTGCTCGCGCTACAAGGAAGGCCACATGGCTAGGTAAAGAAAAGGTTCTTAATGGTTTTATTCAATCAGAACGGGTATCTAGTCAGTTTCGTGAATCGTTGGAAATTGTTTGGAAGTTTTGTTGTTCTAAAATTTACTCCAAAGAGCGACTATCTCAGGTTGGCTTGAATATTGCTGAGAATACCTATAGCATGCGCCCCGGTCAGTTGGCCTTTGTTACTGAGCGCTTGTGTATGTTTTTAAAAAAGGCTCTGGTCTTTCTCTGTCTTGTTGACAAAAGTCTTGATCCTAGGAGGATAGAAAAGGGAGAAAACCAACTGGAATCTATATGGAGTTTTATTGGGTTGCCTTTGCCTCAGAAGGTTACAGAAGATTCCATTTCTGTCATGTTGATAGAAAGCTGGCTTGGTGCTTGGCTTTGTCATAACCCAGGGGTTCTTCCTTTTACCCATACTGCTACATATAGTGGAGAGAATATCCAGTGTAACGAGAGTCTGTTCATCCAGAACACAGCCATTGAAACATTTGTTGGAAGAATCCATGCTCCAGCTGCAAGTATTGATGACTCTCTCTTCCATGGATTGTTAGAGTTGCCAACAAACTTTGAAGATCTTTATGAAATTGCTCTGAAACAGGGAACTTGCTCGCAATCGCTCAAGGCCGCTGAACTTCCTGTTTTGTGCTTGCGCTGCGGTGCATCATTCTGCCTGAAGGCTCCCTGTTGCAACCCTTCAATGAGATACAATAAATTAAAAGCACACTTCAAGCATGGTTGTTCTGCACCCTTTCTATCGGTTTCAAGTTGCCAGTTAATTCACGGCGCTATGCTTTATGAAGAAACGAGAACCCTATCTGAAGTCATTACACTAGTTACTGGAGAAGCACCCTATGAAGACAGTCATGGTGAAACGGATGTTGGTTTAAAGAGGGGCAAGCCTTTGTCCTTAGATACTATGGGTTACCGTAAATTAGAAAAGATGTATGCTGAAGGTGAAAACATATCCTTTGTGGCCAACCAGGTTAGAGTTAATCCTCGCTCTGTTTTGGGCAGACGGCGACTTGTTACTCTAGAAGCAATTTGAACAGTATCCCAATAAACATATATGCTCCTCACTTGATGTCTTAGGCTTTAATGGTGTTGGCCTCAGCCTTGCATCTATCGCAGCTTGGAATTTACATTTTAATGCTTGCTGTTACTTTTGTATATCTGTTGTATCCTTAACTTTGCCTCTACTGAGTATATATTTTGTTTACAAAGACGATATAATATTTGTTATGAAGGTTAATTAATCATATTAAGAGTTCTAGTTATTTTACTTAGTCTTACGTCTCTAAAAGATCTCGAATAAAAATAATGCTGAAGATCAGACTGCGAGGAGATAATAAAATCCTGATATTTGTACTCCAAATATAAAGAGAGTTTCATCCCTATTATTTCGCATGTTTGTTTTGCCAGAAATAAGAAAAGCAACATTGATTGCATATTGCAGAAAAGTATACCTTTAATCAATATTATTCCCTAAAGGCAATTTTATATACGGGTACGCCACCATATCTATTGGCTAAATGTCCATATATAAGGAACGTATCTATATGTTTCTGGTTTGTCGACCATCGCAGTGATGAATATCAGCATCAACTCTTGAAGCCATGGACATCTTTCAAGTTTTGAGAAAAAAGTCATTAGATTGGGATCAATTCATAAAAATATTTTTTGTTAAGAATATTGGTAGTTTAGTTACACACAAAGAAAGAGTCCGTCTGGTAACAGCAGATGGTTACCATCTACAGGTCAAATACGCGTTGTTTGCCGCCAAGCATAATTCATATTGCTGCGTTAAATGAGATATCATATATTGTAAGTATCTACTAATTTGAGCAGACAAGTATTTCTTCAACATTGTAATTCTTCTTGGCATTCAAAATGGATATTTTTTTAATTAGAGAATACTTTTGAGTGGCACCATCTTGGTGTTTAAGGTAAGAGTAACAAGAAAAATACTGTATATCGCATACACGTCTTTAATTAATAACATTTCCAGAAACCGTATCTTTTATAGCTAGGCTGTTATCAAAATACGTAAATGCTATCACATTCCAGGTTTTAATTGTTTTTCATTTAAGATACTGTACACACTTATTAACTGCTCCCTGCATTAATGATGTAGGCTAGCCACAGAATTATTACTAATGTTCATTCTATTATTAGCGAAACAAAGCAATTAAGTTTTCGTACATAGTAACAAGGATGTTTTTACTAACACTTAGATTAAACTTCATTAATAGAGAGTTTAAGAATTAAACCAAGATTTTCTGTTCAAACTACTATTGCTCATAATACGGAAGCCATTAAGATAAAAAAAAATGCATGTGGTAAAGGCTACGCTTCAATGTTTATGAGGAATCTTACTCGCGATTGGCTAAATTACTTACCGTACATATAGTAATTTCATTTGAATTGACGTTATACAAGTCAGTATCAATTTCTTTGTTGCAGTGTTCTTGTGATTTAAATATTTTATTCTAGTCAAAAGAAAGACCCCTATATATTTACTACAAAGAAAATACAAGTAATATAAAACTTTGGTTGGAAAGGACTTGGTGATAAGTAGGGTAAACTTTGTGCTATTTTGAGCATTCAGTTACTATTTTGATATTTCTTAAAATCATAGTTTTTCATTTACTGCCTCAATTTGTCAATTTAGTTGTTAAAATCAGCAAGTCGCCAGCTATGGAAAAAATTATCAAAACCCTCTGCGTTCTTATGGCAACAGTGAAACAAGTTAACATTTCGCTCATTCAGTAATAATAAAGCAATATAAATCATCTTCCATGAAACCCCAGTTACCAATATGAAGCCACTATAGATGAATAAAAACTTGCTAAGGACCTTTGAACAATGAGCTTCAACTCAAACATAAACAGGAAATCAACGGAAAAGAACTATGAAACTCTAAAGTTGAGAAATTTTGTTCTTATCAACATCATAAGACATTACGCTGCCATACACCTTCTTTCATGTGCTCCTCCAGGAATTTCAGTATGATTTATGGGACATTCCACATCCCGATAAAAATATATATTCAAGAATAACGAAACGAAGAATTAAATATACAATGGGTTAGACTATCGTGGCAAAAGTAATTAGGAAATCAATATAATGATTTTGTTACTTTCCTTTGCATGGTCCGTTTCAGTAATCTTCTACTCTTTTTTTTGTTCTCGCATATCACTTATCTAGTGTTTGGGGCTAATTACCCTTATCTAATTTAATTTCTTGTGTACCACAACATGCTCCTGGTCAAATATTTGTATAAGTCCATAACCACCATAGTAATTCAGGCTTAAAATAATAAATATAATTTATGGAAGGCATTCGACTTGAAATTGTAAAAAGCTAAAGTAGTTGCACCTAGGCACATTCAAGAAATCTTTTAATCAATACCGAGGACGTGATATAGGTCAAAACTCTATAACAAACGCTTGGAGATTGGTTATGTTTTTCGGAAAGCTTCTTTTAACAATTAAGAATCAAAACACGAAGTTCAAATCAAACTATTCACGGCAAAAGTAATGCCTCTGTCAGATGTACTCACAGCTGGTAACCTATCAAACAGCGTAACCAGTTTCACAAACCATTTACTGTAATCAGAGGTAACTATAGAAGTTGTTGTATTACCTGTACCATCTCGAGGTCAACGCAGTAACACAACCTCGAAAATGTGCCAACGTAGGAGTTATACTTAAATTGTAGATCGAGATGGCGACCGGGTATGATGAAACACAAACCAAGCAACAAGAACTCCTAACCAAAGCTCTCCACATGAATTAACTAAGGCGTGCAACTGCACCAGTTGAGTTTATGCCTAAGATATGCAAAAAACGAAATACGTCGAATCAAAAAATTAACACATGTATTAACTTGAAACAGGTTAAAAGTATCATACAGGCATTATAGATTTAATAAAGGATATGCAAGGGTTAAAAATCCTTTTCTGGAGACGGGGGTCTACTTCTCATGAATCACATCACGATTGCAGCTTACAGCAAGTTTATACTAAACTAAATCAATGTACGCAGGTTACGATAGGTTAATATTTTTGTCATTAGGTCAGAGGATATTATTAAAGTACTTGAAAGGGGAGTTATAAACATTTGTTTTTAGTTAACCATCATCAATTCAACGGCAACCAATAAGAATAGGAAATTGTGTATAATCTCATATATCACAAAATGGCATTACCACCGGAGCTCATTACAACAAACGCTTAACGCTAACGGTTTTTTGCCTTTTCCGCAAAAGATGAATAATGACAAAGAATATCTTAAATATAGACGCTCAGTGTCGATTCTAATACAAAATCTAGGAACATGGGTTTACAAAGGCACCCATGAATGTGACTCTACTTTCGTTCAGCATGAGAAATGTTTTCGATCATTAAAGAAAATTAGAAAGCTCTTATCTACGGAGTACACTAAAAAGGTTAAACCTACTTGTAAATCTTTCCAATCTATAAATATAGCTCAAATTCTACTTCAATCAAGGTTTCCAGAAGTCCTTGCTTTTCTTGCCCGTGGATCGTTTTTTTTTATTTTAAAGTTTAGAAAACGCAGAGATTGAACTGAAAAAAGAAGCATTTAAGCTTCTTGTGCTTGTCTCGATGCCTTTATCTCAAAATGATGTAATTCTTTTATTCCATTAAATTTTAGAGAATCATTTCTATTCGCCAACAGGGTCTACTAAAGTTAAAGAAACTCCTTTCTCAACCAAACGTTTTTCTTTCTCTGGCAAACTTACTTAAAGACGAGTTAATCAATCCAAATCAAACGGCTAAACAAGATAGTTTAACGGAACTATTTCTATGGCTACTAAGAAACATGCTAACCGTTAAAGATTACATAACGGATACAGATGTTTTACGAGCAAAAGTGACTCATAATTTAATGGGTGAAACATTTATTCACACTAATTTTCTAAAGAGAATATTCGAAGATAAAGTTATAGATGTTTTTGAAATAGTCCTGTCATCTTTGTCAACTCGAGAAATATCAAAGTATGATACTTTGTTACTGGAAATTTACAACGAAATGTATAGAACAATTTCTGCATATAAATTACTTCCAAATCAAACATCAACACCTAGAATAAACTATAAAGCAATGATGAGTTCAAAGAGTAGAGTTTATTCTGGTTTACCAGGGATGAAAAGAACACAACAATCAATGTACACAGAAAGTAAAGCAAAGAAAAGAAAAACTAAAGTAGATGAGCAAAAGTTGAGTTTTACTGAAATAGCTGAAATTGTAAGACGCCAAACAAATGCTTTCGATGAAGTTAACTTTGAGTTTCTGAAAAGTAGCACTAGAAATTTGTTGGATGAAACCTATGCAAAGCTTTTTACATCCTTGAAAAGAAAAGTTGCTTCAGAAAAATTAGATGAAGAACAACTTCTTTGGTTTTTTAATGTTTCCAGCTTTTGTTTAGATGCGGAGAGATTAAACTTAGATGGCAACAATATCAATATAACAAAAAAAGGAATTTTTGTTTCTATGGATATCTGGAGTTTTAAAACAGTTTTGAAACACTTGAATGAGTTTCACGAAAGAAAAGAGACTTTAAAAGTAGAAATCTGTCTTCGAACCCTCAACTCAATGCTGCAAATGTTAGAAGCTCTTTCAGCTTCTAAAAACGAAAAGGAAAAACAAACATATAATGCTCTGCGGAGTTCTGTTTTCTATGACATTGATTTTCTAAATGTAGTATTTATTCTAGTTAGAGAGTATTCATTAGCAGGTAGTTCAAAATCTGCTCTCTTGAACTTGGTTACTTTATTATCGAAAGTGTTGTTCATTGTAGAAGATAATTCCACTAAAGGCACTTTGATAAGAAAAACTATCCACAGAAGTATCAAGGTAAAGGAAAAGAACCTGGATAAAGCCCCTAAAGCTGAGCTTGAGGCTTTTGTTGAGGTTATTAAGCAGCACCAAGATCTTCTAAATGAAAAAGAACAGGTATTAGAGCAGTTGAAGAGAGATGAGATCCTCAATTCATGGTCTAAAGAAAAAAGTTTGGATATGATTCAGAAAGTTACAGAGCATGAGAACGTTGAGGATTTCATTGCCAGTCATGAAGATGTAGAAAATAAAAAAGAAATTAATCAGAGAGAAGTTATTACAAGAGAGGTTGCGTTGCAACTTGGTCCTTGGGTGCGTAAATTGCTGAACTTTCAAACAGTATATAATATTGTCAGAGTACTTGATCCGCAGATTTTCCCTACTAGTCAACTCCATGGGCGAGAGGTATATACTGCACTTTATCATTTGCTTTTGCTCTTGTGCAAGCAAGGCAAAGGCTTTCTTTGGCATGTTGTGTTTTTCGATGTGTATCGACGATACTTGAAGAGCACAAAGGTTGAAGTCCACTCTGAACTTAAGGAACTTGTGGAGGATTTAGTGAAGAGTTTTTTTGAGGTTGCAAGTAGTAAGAATGGAGTTGGATCTCTCGCATACGTAGAGATTCTATTTTGGAGACAAAGAACTGCAAATCTTTGCTTGGAAGAGAATTCCCTTCAACCTAGTATAGAGAAGGAGGTTGATCCTGTTTATGAGGAAAAGGAACTTGAGGATGCTGTGCAGGAGGTTGAAAAAGATGATGAGGAGAAGGAAGGGCCTAGAGTTATTTATGATTCTGAGGATGAGAATGAGTTTGTTTAATCTGAAACTGAATACTAGATTGAACTTAATTTTCCCCACAGAAAAAACAATAGTCATGGAGAGTGTAAGCTTTACTTAACTCTCTAAAAATAAATTAGTACATACAAAACTGTTCAATAAGAACATACAAACGAACTCTTGTAAAAAAGAATACATATCTCATAAAGAATACACCAACCCAAAGTATCTGTCAATGATTTTGCTATAATATCTTGTCAATGCCCCATTTGCAGAAACAATGGAGTTAACTCCTGGCATTGCCAAGAATCCGACATCCTGAGGCGCATCTATTACAATAGATAAGCGCGCAGTTTTTCCGGCTGTGGTATGCTCATCCCAGCAAACGATACCTTCTGTGAGAGCGGCCTCAATGTCTTTAACTTTATTGTTTTTAGTTATTCCTATGTGCTCTGAAGCATTTTGTCGAAGAGACTTTGTATGAAGACAAGTGGATCTAGCTAAAATATGAGCATCAACCACGCCAAATGATTGATACTCTTCTTGCACAAGTCTGTTTCTCAACTTTCTATCAGCTAGCTTTCTTCCATTCCTAGTTTGTATCGCAATCACTCTCTTCGGAGCAGCTAATCCCGCATTAGGAGACTTCTCCTTAGGAAGAAGCAAGGTGCTCAGAACTGCTTTACGTCGTTTCTGAATAATAACGTGGTCCCAAACAGTTGTGTTATAAGGTTTCGGTGGAGACTCCATTATCCAGGCTCCAAACACATTAACATCTTCATCTGTTAACTCATTTCTGTTACAAGCCACTCTATTCACACCTCTTGGAGATGGATAGTCAATACCAAATACCTGAGTGTAGATATTAGCTTCGCTCCAAAGCTTAAAATACGCCGCAGCTATATCTGCCGCGTTTCTGTTCGGCAACGCTAACTCGATTCTAATTTGCTTATTATTTCCTGCAGATTTCTTATTGAAGAGTACTCGTAGGTTATCCTCTGGTTGGAGAAAAGTAAACCAGTTGCTATTTATTCTCGACGGCACCCATTCTTGACGCACAGATTGCGACATCAAGCTGTCAACCATTGCTGCTGCATCTGTTGCAGCTCCTGTAACTAATTCCCGGAACAAACCTGTTGTAGAAGGTGTACCTCTCTTGAGAGACCGCAGCTGTTGAAAAAAACTCTCAAACGCAACAAGTTGTTCTCTTAACAACTCATTCTCTTGAACTGCCTTGAGTGTTAAGGGTTTCATAGCTTGCTCTGTTTCTCGTAGCTTTTGTTCAAGTTTTTCCACTTTGAACAAAAGGTCTGTTCTCTCTGCTCTTAACCGTTTATTCTCTTCTTTCTCTTTCCTGTAAATTTCATTCTTGACATTTGCCTTTCTTTCAATGGGATCTTCCTTGGATGTAGAGAACAGGGTTTCGGTGTCAAGGTCTTCCAGTGGGTCCAACTTTGCACTTGCCTTGAAAGGTCTTTTCATTCCAGGAAAAATGGAGAGAAAAGGGTCTTCTATTTTCTTTTGGAAGAAGTTTGGTTCAGGCGTATTTGGGAAGCTGTTATATGGATTAGAAAAGTACATGATTTGATCTACGCTTCGATCGACAATGATTCTTTGAATAGGATACAGTCACTTAAAACGGACTGTCCTGATGTGTTTTGAGTCAAGAATACTAACAAGATTTTAAACGGTAACAAATATGGTCATTGAGTACACGAATGACAAGGAGAGAATATTCCTCTTTTGGAAAAAGTTTAATGGAATTTAAAAATATATATTTCAAATAAAAGAATGAGATTTATGATATATTAACTAATAAAGAAAAGAGTTTAAGTTTTTTTTTAGTGCAAAGGGTTTTGATGTATAAAGTTGATGAATTTGATGTATGAATGAATTTGTATTATTTTACCCAAGTTTTACCTATGTAATCCAAAGAAAAACTTTTATAAATTGGTGTTTGTCTTGAAAAACAGCCTTTTGGAAACCTTCATGGTATTAGTAGTATTAGGAGAAACTATCGTACGAATTCTTAAGATATGATTTTTGGAAGAGTAACGTTTAAACAATTAGAACATTTTTTTTTATATAATTACTCTGCGAGCAAGTCAAGAATTGATACAAAGTGTCTTTGAAAACATAAAACAAAACTCTTACATGAGACGAGACCCATATAAGAGCTTTTCTGCTCTTTTTAATAAAAAACAATCTCAAAGAAGGAGATATCTACAAGTACATTCAACATATATATACGTACTTGTTCTATTTTTTAAACTTCTTTAATTTATTTTATACTATCATGCCAGTCAACTTAAAGATAATATGATCGAAAAGGATATCTCAAAACATATTTACAACAGCATTCGTCATATATCCAAGATAAAATTTAAGAGACTACGCGCTCCTCAAACATATTGTTCAACACCGCACATACTACTCACTTTTGTCATTTTTGGATTACCGTGGCAAGCTTAATGTCAGCGCATTCTATTCTGTGTGCTCTTTCTTTTTGAGTTGATAGCTCATCTGGCACACTTTTCATAGACTTGGTAGTTAAGTTAGGACAAAGATCCTCAGCTCCTTTAACGCCAGGTCTTAGCTCAGGTTAGTCTACCATACAATTTTAATCATAAAAACCAGAAGATTGGAAGAGTAGATGAGTCTCTACAAAACTAGTGCCAATCCCTCCTAGTTTATTCGAGGTAATTTAACACGCGTCTTTCCACTGCTTAGATTCTTAATTTGAACCATAGTTTAGTTTTATAAATATATTTCTTCTTTAATGTTGAGGTCTTTGTTTCTCTTGCAATAAATCTTGGACAAACAAGATTTTTGAAAGGGGTCTCATCTCGTCAAAAAAGGTGGGTTCTTTCTTACATCTGAGCTAGTAGGTGAAATATCTCCATTACGAAGCCAGCGTCTTACATGAAATTTTTTGTTACATCATGTATCTCAAAGTTGGTGTCAGGATATCAAACTTAACATATTTCTAGATTTCTTCCGCAGTTTAAGCCTGGAAGACCCATATTCTTTTGCTATGAACTCGTTGATTGAAAAATCTAGCAACATATTTCTTGATAAAAGGCTACAAACATGTACACAAAGTATTAAAGTGGAAATAAAGAAGAATATAGCTTATCTGGTGCTGTTAACTGTAACTTACCCAACCTCACAGTAACTGAAATAGTTTTAAATGTTATTGACTTTGAACCAGGCAGAAGAGGTGAAACAACCCTCTTCGGTAATACTTTATAGCAGGCTTTCAGTATAGTGAAACTACTAAGAGTAAATGATTTTCGGAACACAAACTGTATGCCTTAAAACAATTAATAGAGTGAGTGTAGTTAGCCTTTGGATTTATAGTAAAAAAAGTAACAACCAAAAGGTTTTTCGTTAGGTCTTTGTTTTCTTTAAGAAAAATGCGATTTTAATAATTATGAAATGATTATCATTTTATTTTGATTGTCAATACACAATAGACCCACATGACCCATTTCCTTATGGCTTCCATTAGATACAAAAACGAATTTTTTTTTGGTTATTTGGCTCTTGGCCATGTGGTCCCATTCTACATTTAGAATTAATGATTAGCAATACTAAAACAATACAGTTGGAGAAGAATCAGAATCATTCAACAAGTAAGAGTAGGTAAAGCATGTGCTGATAAAACTTCAATCAATCTACTCTGACCCCTAGGTACAAAACGGCGCTTAACCAAGTTCATGTAACATCCAGTTATGTCTTTCTGTAGCCTTAGGGAGTACCTTTTTCTAAATGATCCCGCCGGCAAATCTTGACACATATACATATATCTTTGCTTTTTTCTTTGAAAGTGCTCTGCATGGAGACATTCATGTGCGATAATTGTTAGACCAATTATCCAGTATTGCTAATACTTGACTTTTGACCATAACCTAGCTGCATTTTCAGGTAAGGGGTGAGATAGTGGTTAAGTTTGAGTGAGCTGCAGGAGTGCGGGAATAGTTGTCTTATCCTTAAATGATATGTCAATGAAGCTACTCAAAACAATTAAGGCACTCCGGGATTGCTTAAAACAGCACCACAATAAACTCTGGTCCGTTGGAGGTTTGGAAATTTCGGTACCGTTTCTTGTCGCGATGCTACTACAAGCAACTTTAATTTATACAACTGCGTAAAATCTTGAAAAGAAGAATGCATCGCATTCATCTAACTGTGCAACATATATTAGAGCCTGGAGAGCTAGATAACTTTTTTGCAAAGAAATAACAATTGGTGTAGATACAGAAAAAGCATGGTAGTTGCAACTCCGTTCCGACAGATCAGGTAAACGATACAATTAGGAAATTAATCTTTAGCCTGCTTTGCTTACAAGGAAGCAAGGTTATGATTAAACAAAATTTAACCATCGCCTTATTAAGAATAAGCTCAGCTAGGGCTCTTCACCTATGTACGGGCACATACATAGTGCATGGAGGTTTGTTAGTTGTCAAATTAGGCGCTCTTCGGATTTTCTTTATTCCAATCTAGTAAAGCCAAATTGCAATATTTCAGCTTTTAAAGTTATTAAAAGTAGTAAGAGTAGAAACTTCCCAACCTTGTTCATTATTGAGTCTTGTGACTATGTAGTTCTTAAGTAGGTCATAGCAGATAGGTGGGTCGTCAAAAAATAATTAGCCCACTTTGATGACGGTCCATGACAGCTTTCCGTTAAAAAGTTAAGTTAGGGAAATTTCTTCCGGTTGCTTAATTTTAACCTTCTAACATGTGATTTTCCTCATTGTAATGAAGACTTTTTTTTGACGAATCTACAAAAACCTTTTTTAGATCCTCTTTATAGGATGCAGTTTCCAAACTGTGACATTGTGAGGTGAAACATATAAAAGTTGTTGAATGCAGAGAGGAAGACTCTTCTGCTTTTCTCTGCGGGCAGCAGCAAGACATAGGCGTAAGATCCTTAACTCCTACTATTGAAAGATTAGAAAACCATGGTAATGCCTGCGTAAGGTTGACACTCTTTCATCAAACAATGAAAACGGCAATTAATTAGGTCATTGGGCGTGCTGCTGTAGGATACGTAAGTTTTGTTATTCAATTGAGCTCTTCAATAGTTTTTTCTTTGCTAACTGATGCAATTTAGTTATTATGAGCGTTCTTGGGACCCAAACTTGATCTGGAGTGTTGCTTGTGTAAGGCCTGCGGGTAAGTTGGGTAAGCATGCAATGATTACATTTCTGGTTTCAGTTGCAAGAAAGTTTGTCTAACTTACGAGAAGTTCATTTTCGTCATCTTGCTGCTTGACCCTGTTAAGAATCGTTTTTATTACTGAAGAAATTTCTTATTTTCTCCTTCAAGTCAAGAGACTCGTTCACCCCTGCAGCAACAATATATATATGTTGACTTACGCTGCAGGGAAATATTTACTAAAATATGAGCGTATCAGCATCTACTCATTGATAAGCGCTCAACAAGGAATACAAGATGTTCTTCATTTCATGTGCCATTTGGCCTCGTGTAACCCGCAAAAAATGGCTTAAACTATTATCTACCCCTCTCAACAGGAAAGTACCAAGAAATTGGTCACTTTGAGGTGGTTTTGAGAGGAACCGTTTCTACGTTTGATGAGAGCATCCCAGAAGCTAGTGTTACTGGCTTCCGATCTTATCACTTGCTTCAGGCTTAAAAATCACAACAGCTCCTTGGAAGGTATTCTGATATAGTTAGCGACTATCTTTATATTGCCGTTGCGGCAATGTGCCTGTAAAGTGTAGAGTGACTTACACGGTCGAAATATATCTAGTTACTAACTTAATTGTATATTAGCCTGATTTGAGACGAGGCAAAAACTTAAAGTATTTAATTGTAACAGCAGACTTGTGTATCAATTCTTGACACCTTCGGAATATAAACCACGGGTGATTCTAATCTTATGATAGGGTAGACGGTTTTCCACCGTTGACCTAGGAAATATACGCCTTCTATTTAGGTTGATTAAAACTTGGAGGTGTTCCTATGCCAAGTAGAGGAGCGTACCGCCAAGAAAGCAGAGACTATTGTTTTAATTTTACTGAAGCTTTGACATTAAGCGTGAAGTTGGTTCTTAAGATTATGTGTTGAAGGTCAAAGCCTTTACCTTTAAAACAATCTTGTTTTACCTCACAATGTTTCCATGTTAACCGGAAGGTGTAGGTTAGTTCTAGTGAAATATTTTGAGTCCTGAATTAGAATGTGTTTGATAGTTTCATAATATTCAGTTAATCCGATTTATTTGTGTTTTTTTTTCATTCTGGTTTTTATCTTGCAGTTTGGAATATAGAACTATCATAACCAGGGTGGTCCAAACATTATATTAAGGAAGAGTTTACCTAAAAGCCGCTTCTTCTTTGTTATTCTTCAATCCCCAAGTGCAAATATAAGATACTTATATTCAAGACTCTCAACTTTCATTCAATACTAGTTTTCCCATTGTAGATACTCTTTCCAAACTTATGAGATTCTTGGTTTATTAAATTTTGATGAGACAAGATCTTGGATTATTTGTTCTTGCTATGCTTCCCGGGTTTGACCCTTGTTTCCATACCCCAAAAACTTTTGAGATATCTTTCCCATAAAAAGCTTAGAAACGGGAAATATTTTTTAGAAATAATGAATAACAAAAGTAACAATATAAGCAGAATTCAAGATCAAAACTTTCAAGATTCTTGGTTTTTCAAATTCCCGGTTATCAACTCTTATACGGTATAACCCAGTCTAATACTCGCGCTATTCAGAACTTCGCCCTCCATAATTCGACCTACCAAGAAAAAACCATTCCCGAGAAATTTCCGAAGGCCATCCCGAAAGATTAATATTAAACCGATCACTTTTGGGATGTCCAATTCGAACATAAAAATGACCACTGGCCGTGTCATTGGCTCGTGTTTGCGAAGTATGCCGTTACAAATAAAACCTCCCGATACATATCGTTATCCCACTATCTGATAAGGTAGTAAAAATAAAGCCAAAGTATTCGATATTTAGTATTACGAAAGATAACGGCACAGTGATATATTATTTGGGAAAGGGAGGATCTGAATGACTAACCAGATACTGAAAACACAATTGCCTCATGAAGCTATACTGCAACAACAGCTTAACTTTATCTATCCGACATGCGTGAATTTTCTTTCACAGTTCACACTTGAAAAAAAGCCAGCGCTCACAATATTTTGAAACATTTATTAAGTGAACTAGTAAAGAAAAGGCCGTAGGGTTACAAAGGAATAGTCCTAGTGCTGGTGGGAAATAAAAAAGTCCAGAAACGAACCAAGTTTATTTGACACATAAAAGACAGAACACAAAAACAATTTTATTGAAGTCAGTTGTTAAAACTAGTTGTGATATTGTTCACCCAAAGGCTTCCAGTCCAGTCAGTTTATCTTTTCTTCAAAACCTTTTATCTCACAAGAAAAAACAAAAAAGTTTTCTCTTATCCGAAAAGATTTATCTGATATTTGACTCTAAAATACAAATACTTTATGATGGATTTTGTACCTATGGAAGGAAGGCCCGCACCAAAAGCAGGATATAAGTGTAAGATATGTGGCCAAGAAGGAGGTCAACCTGATTCCCATTGGTATCAACTTTGTCCACTTAAAGGAAAAGTAGATGAAACCAGAACTTTCTCACCACCCAGGAAAGGCTATGTCTGTAAATTCTGTTTACAACCAGGTGGAGAAGAAAGTTCACATTGGTTTCAACAGTGTCCAAAAAAAGAAGAGTTTGAAGGTGTTCAAGTTCCACATCCTTTGAAAGCTAAGCTTCTACAGAATAATCCTTTGCTTTTACTTCAACAACAACAAGAACAGCAAAGACAATATTTGCAGTTTCTTCAAGTACAACAAGCTCAACAACAAAACTTCTTAATGAGTGCTGGAATTAACTTACCTTCTTTGCAACAACAGCTTCAGCCTACTATGTCAACACCTCAACAGCAGGCACAGATTCCTGCATTGAGGGCAAATCTACAATATAGTCCAAGCATGTATCTTCAACAACGTCAAGCTCCTAACTATGGAAGTGGTGAGCAGATTTTGAAGCAAATCACAGAACGAACTAGAGGTCTTGAACTTGGAGATACTCCGCAACCTGAACCAGAAGATGCAGAGGAGTAACTCTTTTCATTCGTGTTCAATAGACTCCATAGCTTAAACCTATATTTTTATCTTAAACGTAGTGTTTGTTGCTTTAAACTAGTTTTGTGTTCACAACTACTTTTTTTCCTCTATTTTCTATTTAACAGAATTTGAAGAGTTTTATAAAAGGTTTCTTGTCCATTTATTTTGAGAATACAGTTTTTCGCAGAGATACTAATTTTATCTTTTCCTTTAGGAATAACTCGAAGAACAGTTCCAAGAAGTAAGTTTTCACTTTCTAGATTAGGATAAAATATATTTTCATCAAGTTCTCGTTCAATTGAAAAAGTTTCACTATTTTGCCTTTTCCCTAAAGGATAAACAAGACCAAGAAAAGCACGTTTTGGAGATAAAGTGAAATCTACCGATGCACCATCTTCATCCACATCGGCGTTCCAGAAGAGTTCATTTTCGTTGAAATCTTCAGTTATCTTTGGTTTTTCTAGTGTGAAACAAACAATTTCACTCTCTTCACTTTCGTCATCCGAGATTTCAATCTCAGTATTGATTCCCATTTCTCTTTCTATAACTTTTGCGAATGCTCCAAAAAAGTTAAAATCTCCCTTTTTAGGTTCGAGAAGAGACAGATCTGGAGTTTTCTGGCTCTTTGGTTCATCAAGATGTATACCGGCACTCTGTGTCCATACGTCGCAGAGTTCTTGACAGATTTCTTTGCTTAAATATCCTGTTCGAGAAAACTGTCGCATTGTATTATAAATTATTGTTGAATTGAAATTTTGTATTTCCATTTTGTTTTCTTGCTGTTTTGAGTTCAGTTTTCTTAGAAAGGAGATTATTTTGCAGTTGCGAATTCTTTGGCTCTTTTTCAAATGTTGTGATATTGTGTACACAATACTATTATGTACACAGTGTATATATGCTCAAATATTAGAGATTGAGAATACTATAGTTTCGGTTCAATATTTAAAATTATTATTCGTTTAATATTATAAGAAACAAACTCATTTGTTAAAGAGTATTTTGTGATTATATTTTATTTTTTAACAAGGTTTCAAAATATTTAGAAACAAAGTTGGAATCAATAGAGGAAAGCAAAGTAACTAGCACAGCTCCTTTGTTTTTTACCTTGTGGGAAAAGAGCATAACTAGATTGGTTATTTAAATATATTTCGTCTAGGTTATTGATTTTAGCTTTCCATATTATAATAGTTTATGGTTGATATTAATCTTGTTGACATCTTGGAGCGAGGATTAGAAAGTACTCATGCCTAAGAAAATTGAGAGGTGTATTTTCTGACATACAAACAAGTTGGTTGCAGTAAGGAATTCAGATGACAGTTAACGAGCTAAATAAGGGCTTCGAATATTTTATTAAGACTTTGACATGATGTAAGTAACACAGTTAAGGGCTGCACGTTCCTAAGAAACCAATCTGATTGAGACTGTAAGAAGTTGCCAGAAATGTTATACTGTTAGCATTCAGGCATAGCTCCTAAAAGTACCCTTTTTCAAGTTTTCTAATCAGACGAAAAGCGTTCATATAGCAACTTACAGCATTTAATCATAAAGTTAGTTGGTTTCTCCATTAGTCTAGCTTTCCCTCTGGGCTCGAGTAAGCGCTTAAAAAGCAAATAGTTAACTAGACCTTCTAATTTATATTCTAGGCCTTTGTCAATGTAATTCAGTGCCTATTAACTGCCTGCTTATACATATTACATATTTAACGGTCATCATACCTTATAAACAGATCCTTAGAAATTATTTTGTTCTATATGAACTATAGGTTCATACAAGCACGCAATTAAGATATAGAAAATAGTTTAAAAATTTCAGAACGAGAGGTTTTTCTAAAAAATATTTAATTAAAAAAATGGATAGACGATGCTACCTTTTTAGTATCTTCCCGGGAATTTCCCTCTAATTTCAGCAAATTAATCGATTTGAAACTAGTATGGCCCATGTCCTGGCACTAGACAAGGGGGCGAGAGAATTACCTGCCATTTCCCAATATTTTACTGGTATGATGCTAGCTTGAAATTGCAAGATGTTACACTCAGATATTCAGTACAACATATATAATTAAGTGTTGTTATTTTTTCTTTGCAACTTGCAGTTATTCATCTTCAGTTAGGTTTTCATGAAAAATCTGCCTATATAGTAGCAGATAAGTACCATTTTTTTCGACGGTTTTGTTCTTTTCATTCATTCTCCCTGAAGTGCTGATATTGTATCGAGGGCTAGAGTAATATAATATTACATAGTTAGGCTAGAGTAATGACATGGAGTAACGGAAACATCGACACGAGTGTATTGCAGTGTCACGACAGAAATTTGTACACTAAGAGCTCAAAATCTAAGTATTTAAACGTTTCTAGAGTAAGTTATAGTTAACTACGACTAGCTGCCTCACTGGAATATCCAAGAAGGTAGCTCTAAGCAAAAATTTCCAAACGCTGCGTTCTTCTACGCAAATAACTTCTCTTATATGGACTAGTTCATAGACTATATTTACTTTAGAGTAGGTTGTGGTATACTCTCCGAACATTATTTTGAAAAGTTAGTAATTATATTAATAATAGCAAAAAGATATTAAGTTTTTTAATCGTAAGAAATTATCTATTTAAAGATCTTCATGGGTTAGAAGATACGCTCTTGAAGTGTAAGAAACATAAAACAAATAAAAGAGTTCACACGGGCATCAAAAATATTATTAGCTTAAGAAAAGTAAAGCATTGTCTATAGCTAACTATTCGAGGGTAACGCGTTTTGCTGAGTTTAAGGTACACTTAACACAAGCTTAAAGAGTAAACATTGTGTCTAAAACATAATACAACTCACCAAGTAGTTAGTAACCTTGCAATTCTGTGGCTAAGGTATAATTCACGAAGTGGTTTTCGAGCTTAATCAATATGAAACGCAATATCTATACACATATGGTTAGATACGTTATTTTTTTACTTGACATATATATGGGAAATGCTTTAGTAAACCGGTTGGTGTTCAATGTCAGAGAGCAACTGGGTAATTTTATAGCGTGATTTCAATGTGCACTTTATTTTAAGATTATGATGTAATGATAAGTTAAATATAAAATATCATTGTTAGTAACCAGACCCTATAGCATTAGTGACGGGAACTTTACACGTGGTACTCATCATAGAAACTTTATCGATATATTTTGGCCACTTTCTTTTTGGTATATAGAATAGTAATTTATTTCCAGTTTTACTTAACAATAGGTAAATCCACCGTATTAATGTAGAAAACTCTTATGATAAATTCTGAATAGTTAGAATAACCCCCTTAGTCAATATTTTACAGTATAAGTAAATATAGTTTAACAGATACTGCAATCGGTACTTTTGAGAAATCCAGACAAGTGAACCCTGCCAAGAAAACTCCTGTTCATAAGAGAACAAAATATAAATTGCAGTTCTCAAAGTAAACCAAAAATAGTTAACATATTCTCATAGAAAAGTATAAGATTTCACAATATTTAATAGAAGATGTTATTTAAAATCCACAATCGTGAGCAGAGTCAAGGTTGGATATTCAAAAGGCCTTTCTATCCCTTAAACCTAAGAACACCAACCTAAAACCCAGTGGAAGTTGAGTAATTTTCATTCACAGCCCTACAATTATTCAGTAATATCACCGACTTTTTTACCTAAAGTTGACACAATATCTAAGTTCAAACTAGTTTAAAGACTGAAAACGTATTAAACTTGAATATGGATAGTTATACTGCATAGTAACTAGAGTGTCACACGCAATAGCTAGCCTGATAATCAAAAACTTGTTGCATTCGAAGATTAAGGATCATATGAAAAGAAACAAAGTTTAAAATTATTCGATAATAAGTATACAACAGTAACTGTCATATTTTTGACCTGTTGGATGCGAGCTTGATATTCCTATTATAACTAATGTATGTAGGAAATGACACTTCATATTGAGTTCCCACTGTTCCTTACAAAAAATTAAGCTAGAAACGGATGTTTGATCTACTTCTGAGCCTACAATGTATCGCTAGCAGTACAACCAATCAAAAAAAGTCAGAGTTTCTCTCGTTATTATTATATACATGATCACGCAGCTTGGTGAAGTGATGATTATGGTATATCAAAGAAATAATGCTGTACAGATTAAAGTTCCTCACTGAAGACATAGTCTAAGTAAATTTATTTGTACAAATATTATCATATGTAATAACCCCAACATAACCGAGTGGAAACCAGTACTGTCCTTATTATAAGAAAGGGATAGTGGGAGATCGATGTTGTAATAGTATATTAATATTGATTATTGAACGACTCACTCTTCAGAAACTATTTTAGAGTACAGGTGAACACAGCGCCAGTTAAGAAACTAGTTAAAAATACCCATCAAATAGTCCATATTATATTCTAGTTTGTAGTATATGCTATTGATAAACCTGTACCAACGTTATATTTCAGAATACTAATTGTTTAAGAAATACGAGCTGAAATCAACTACATGGAATGATTTCATTAGGGCGAGTTTGCTTCTGTTAGAGGTAATCGGCGAGAGTAACTGTTCTTGGATTGACTACATTATGCACAATTTTCAAAAAGTTCCTAATTTCCAGCTACTATATCCTATTCATAAAAGAGCATTCATAACCAAAAGTAGTAGTGTTATTACTGGAGTGGGCGTACATACTGTTATGCCTACCAACAAATGTTTCTATGAAATATGTAAGCATCAGTCTTCAGTTGAATCAACTCCGGACTGGTACCTTTAATGCTCCAAATAAATGAACGGTACCCTGATTAAATCTATATAATAACAAGTTTTATGCTTCTTTAGGCCTTAATCATTAGCCCAGTAGTTTTTATCTGGTATTATTTCCAGATTATGTTTTGTCCTCTGAACACTAGGAGCTACAGATTCGTAAAGCTGTTATCTTAAGCATTGAATAACCGTAGTTCTTATTCCCTTTAACAAGCATTAAATATATTTAAACTGTTTCATTAATAAAAACTTAGGTCCCTTACGTTTTACTCAAGCTTGAATGCATTAATGATACCTTCTACAATTGAGTATATTCCGTCTTCTATATATCTTATGTGGCCTGATGCACACTCTATCGAAGTTTTTATCTCTTCTCTAAGGACTTTTACTTCCACTTCATTCATAACCCCCCTGCTTTGGTATTGCCAAAGGCTGGATAAATCTTCTGTACTAAATTGTTGTCCTCTCAAGTGCTGATAGATAAAACACAGGGAGTTAGATAAACCATAAGGCATAGCCCGTGTAGAAGAGGTGATCTGTCTGCTAAGGTATGTCAACGGCTAGTCAAATACAAATGAGTATATGTTGTTTAATTTTCCACTATTTTAGAATGTATCCACTCCCTCTTCTTGTCTCTATTAGCCTGTTACCGGATCCGCGATATTCCTATTGAGTTATGACAAGTTGAGGGGGAAGAACCATTGATCATGGTCTAAATTTTAATATTACCCAATGCAATGTTCTTCTGAGAATTTACATTATTTTACAAATTAACAGAAACTATAAGGTGAATAGAGCTAAACCGGGATAATCCAAATCACTAAATTGTGAGTTCTAATTAACATCCAGCTCTTGTACATATTGTCAGCTACTGTATAGCACATGAAGACCGAGGTAACTTGGTTTAGTAACATTCTCTAATGGAATGGGTAGACAATAAGACTTTTAATTACTTAAATTATTATTAATTTGATCAATATGCACTTTAAGCTTCTAATTCCTTTGAGTAAATTCTTATTAGTCTATAATATTGTGTAGTTCGGCATATTAGCTTGAGGTTTCAATTGAATTTACATTCGTTGATTTTTTTGTGATTTTATTTCTTTGACGAATACTTTCATAATAACTATTGTGCACCTTTTAATTAGGTTCTAAATAGCATTATTGTTTTATGTAGAACAATCTCTAATTTCGCGGTGAAAATTCTAAAGTGTTATTGGATAACGTAATCATTACTAAGATAATCATCCAAATTAATCGTAGGCAGCAAACGTACTTAACTACCTGTTTTTACTATGTATATTAGGCATCACATATAAAAAGGGTATTCGAGTAGCTTCTCATACAAATCCATTAGGTGAGCAACATTAAGGGTTCCTGTATGTTCCACACAATTATCTTGCGTTTTCCCGCTGCAGTTGCTTATATAATCTTCAGATTTAAACAGAGTAGAAATTGTAGGACCAGGTTAATACATTTCGGATTTCTGAATGAAGATTCTCACTTCGACTATTTTTTTTGTAGATCTAGAATGATGTTTGAGCTAATTCCTGGACTATTTATCAGTCTGTCAAGACTGTCGTCTTCTGGGTAATTTTTGCTAGAATACTTTCCTGTGGAATGACCAAAATAAAACGAGTGACATTATTATTATTCATTCGTCCAACTCTCCCTTTCACGTGATTTATTACTTACGCTGATAGGTCAAATATAAATACTAAGAAGCTCTGATGTAAAAGATTAAACTGTCTTCGTTTTTCTAGCATTCTTTTTTTCGGCTCGATACTGTTGGAGATATGAATTTGATGCATTGACTAGCCTTCTAGTTCAGCTGTATGTACAGAAACAAGCACAAATTCTGCTAGTTATTCGTCGTTATGGAATAGGCTGATAGGTGGGACTCATTTTCTCTATGGAGCATCCTGATATATGTGAGAGGATAGTGATTCAGGGTTTGATTTTGCGAGTAACCCACTCAATAGCATTAAGAACTGGGGAAGAAAGGACCTTTTCTTCCTATAACTTGAGAGAGATTACTGAGTAGGTTCTGCCTCTGCTGAAGGAATAATTTTTTTGTCTCAGTAGTCTGCTTTGGTATGGGAAGGTGAACCCGAAGGCATTGGTTCGTCTGAGAGTAGTAATAGGTGGGCGTACCGGAGAGGGCCTTGGATGATTCTTTCTTTGATATCTTGCCTACTTATAGGTGTAGGTATTTGAGTTAGAAGAAGTAAGAAAAGCAGTGCTCTCAGGAAAATCATTTTGAAGATCTGGTATGTTGACCAATGAGGCTATATGGGCAGGCTGACCATCGCGTAGATTTGATCTTTCCTATCTCAGGGTTAAGTTTTCTCTTAGATTTTCTAATTTTCCAAGACATCGTCTCAATAAGAAATTGTACTGGTTACATAATGCGTAGAAACTATAAACTAAAGGCTCTTAATGGCATGTTGGAAGTCGAGCACGCTCTACAGAGCTTTAGCACGAGATATGATTGATGTTATGGTTGGAAGGCTACTCCTACTTCGTTGTCCAATGCCCTTGGCAACTATCTACTGCAACCTTCCAGGAACTAGATCAAACACAGGAGATTGTGGGCTATGGAGGGTAAAGGGGAGTTTTTTTCCTGTATCATTTCGTCAGTGACGTTTCTTCATTATTTATATATATAGTCAAAGTACAATAAACATTAATTCAAGGATTCCGAATCTGTTTCTTAGCTTGAGGTGAGGTTTTAAATTGGCTGCAGCGCGCTTTCTTTAAAAGCAGTTATGACAATTCTGGTGCAGCATTGCATATGAGTGTAATTGGCCTTAACCTTTTCATTCATATTTATAATGGAACAGGCTCTTTTTTGCCGCGAGTCAAAGTGTAACTGACCTAAACAAACCTTTCCAAGAGATATTCTTAGTATTCTAGACATTGTTCGTTCAGATGAGCTGTTTCGCTAACACAAATAAATGAAGAAAGTTGAAGTCTGAATATTCTGAAATCATCTTAAACAGTAAAAGTAAATGCCAAAATACACATAAATTTATTCCTCTCCACGTTCACGACGCTTGCAACAGCAATTAGGATCATTAGGAGGACAGCAGTAGCAGCATCTTTCTTCCTCCTCCTCCTTCTTCTCTTCCTTGATATTATAATTAAACAATCTATGGCCAACCATGTATCCAACGACAACCAAGACAAATAAGTATACCGAGTAAGTCATCGCCACGAGCATAGCCAAATAACCAATAATAACCTGGATCAGATACAGCCCCGTTTTAACTCCTTGCATGGTTAATGAATTATCACTCCCATTAAACCTTCTGCGCACGAAGGTAATAGACTCTGCACAAACCGCAAGTAACACAGCACCTAGACAACCGAAAGCAAATTTCAATTCTGTATCCAGTACCCAGTCTGGGAGTAGAAAGACAACGCATTCGTTTCGTTCACCCAAACCAGTAAAACCTTGCATGTACATATCGGTGACAATCCCAGAGCAGAACCTGGACGGCGAACTTTGTACTCCTGATCCACTTCCGTCAGTGGAATCACCACCAAAACATTCGAGTTCACAATCGTGGTTTCCGGACACATGCCCCCCATCGATACACTCAACAAAGCTTCCATTCTCCGCTGTGCGACCACAAATAGTTTCAGCACCAGCATCGCATTCCAACACTGCCTGACAAGAAATCCAACAAAATATTTCATCTTCTCCACATGTTTCCTGTAACATTCTAGGGTCAAGAATTCTATCAGTGGAACAAACCGAGTTCACCTCATGCAAATATTCTTTTTTTAGGTGAAGAGCACTTGCAGAACCGGAATTTTCTTTCATGCCAGCTTTGAAATTAGTATAGAGCCTTCTCATTTCTCCAAATGTCCGCCCATAGGAAGGAATCAAAACAGATTCATTTGGTAGCACCATCCTTCCATACCAGGAGCGAGAATGCCTGAAAACTATAAAAAATATAGGATATACGTCTTAGCGAGGTGAGGCATATTCATTGCATGTGGGACAGCACGAAAGCGTGAGTTTTCTGAGGAGCCCCAGTGAGCCAAACCTTCACCAACCATAAATAGCAAATCAATTCCTTGGAGATCAGGTTGCACAACCATTCCACTAGCCAGTTGAATGAAAAAGTCATTCTCATTCAGTTGTTGTTCTTTTCCAGTTACATCAAATATTTTTGCTGGAGTCAAAGCAATAAACAATCCATGGTCTGTATGCAGATCAAGAGTGAAACCCGACTCTGTTTTTTCATGGGGAGCTTTGTATGTATGGAAATGATCCAGAGAGCTACCGGAATGGAACAAATCGGCATAGGTCTTAATATTTGCGTTTTTTTGTAGATCGAAAAATTGATCTTCGAATTCAATTGAGCCATATGCGTCAACTAAAACCTCGGTGAACAAACTTATCAAAGAAGTAACTTCTTCACGCAGTTTGGCCTGGTGGGATACAAACCCATCACACGCACCTGTCGGATCGACACTGATTTCACCTGGAAACAAGCCCACACTATTTTCCGCAGCAAAAGTGATTCGTTTTGTCCCGTCAGCAAAATTAAACACGTTCTTCTGGCCTTTTGTCAAAGCCGCGGAGTTAGCACAGTTGCTGCTTGCGCCCAGAGTAGTTCTTGACAATTCCGTAAAACCAGGTATGTTAACAAGACCAAACAAACCAACTTCGGCAAGCTCATGTTTCAATGCATTCAGCGTATTTGCATCTGAAGAAGCAAAATCATTGAATTCTATCGTCCTGACCTGATACTCTTCAAAAGACATGGCCCACTCTTAATTAACTATGTTTGTGCGTATTAATGATATTTTGGACTGACTGGATCTCAAGCACTTACACAACGGAGAATTAACTCAACCTTTGCCATATCCCAAACAATGGTCTTCATCTTTATCATTGCAATTATCAATTTTCTTCTTCTTGATATGATTAACGGTTACCAGCCTCAAACGGTAAACTATGGAAAGTTTTCCGTTGGAAACAAAGAAAGTGTCAACAAAATTCGAAGAGCTTTAACGACGGAAGGAATTTTTACTCTAAGAGAAATACCAGGCTATATTGACTTGAGGAAAAAAGTGCTTCTTGCAGCTTCTGAATGTGCTGTTCACGTTGATAGAGAAATTTATCCAAGTGGGGAAACTCTCATGGAAGATAACTCAAAGAGGCTTACTTTAGCAGCGAAGGCATCTGAAGGAATTCTGAGGGCGATGGATACTTCTTTAGCAGATTACACGCACTTTTCATGTGTAAAGTTTAACAAAGTAGAGAACAAGTTTCGTTTACTGATGTCACAAGTTGTTGAAGATCTTGCAGGCATCTTTGATGAGGTTGCAGGAACTGTGTTTGACAGGGAGTTGTTGTTTGACACCCAGGAGCAGTTGCATTATGAGTCCATTGAACAGGTTATTGCGGATGGAACTCAACTGGAGCATTTTCATACTTACATTCCAAGTGTAGATTCTCTATCAATGCCTGCTTTGAGCCTTCATGTCGATCAAGGGTTGTTCATAGTGCTTGCTCCGGCTCTGCTCTTATCCTCTAATGTAGCGTCATCTGGTCTTGGCTTTAACCACCTTACTGCTGCATCCAAAAGAGCTGACGAAAGTGGATTTTTTATTGAAAGATCTAATGGTGAAATTGCAAAAGTAGATTTTGAAGCTGATGATCTGGTTATTATGATGGGAGACGGAATGCATAAATGGTTGAACACTGATTTTAGACCTGTACCACACTCTATGGTTTTGCCAAAAGTCATTCATGGAGAAAGAGTGTATAGAAGTTGGTATGGAAGAATGGTCTTACCTAAATCAAGTGTTGAAATTCCATCAACGGGAAAAACATTTGGCGAGCTTCAACAGGAGATGAAGTCTTCTACACTTTCAGCGGAGCAGCAAAGCTTAAATCATGTTTGTTCCGAGAATCATATTCTCAATGCCCGAAACTTACAGGATTGTCGTTCAGGAACTATTCTGTGCTGGACGCAATGTATGGAAATTCCTGAATGCTCTGATAACCAAGAAGCTGTCTGCGTTTTACCATCATCACTCGATGATGATACTATTATAACGTGCAACGGGGCTGATCATGGTAGTCATAATTGCGAGCCAGCTTGTATTTCTTTGAACTCAACCTCTTCTGATGCGTCAACTTTGCTAGGGAACTCGTTCTGTTCAGGGTTTTCGACAAGTATGTATATGACAGGATTTCAAACACCTGGAGCGTCCGATGATGAATGCATAGTGTTTCTTTTCCAGGATTTTGTACTAGATTCAGCTGAACGCTTTTTGGTTGGTAGTGCAGCTGCTTTTGTTGTAGGCTTTGCTATTGAATTTCTAAGCTGGCTTAAGCGACAGGTGGGAAAGTTAGAGGCAGGTTCTTCTGCAAGCAGACGAGTCTTGGATGGATCTAAACTTCTATTGAAGGCGCTTATTGTGGCATTTGGCTATTTTGCAATGTTGTTGGTTATGACTTACTCTATTGTACTGTTTCTTATGGTTTGTTTGGGGCTTACAGTTGGATTCAGGGCTTTCAATTTTAAATTGAAGGTCGTGGAGTATACAGAGCATTGCTGTGCGAGCCCTGAAGACACAGAAGAAGTAGACACTGAAAAAAATATCTCAGAAAAGTAGAGTGTGGTTAATACCTTGGCATCTTTATGTAATAAGTTCATTTTTCATATGCAGTTTCTTTTTTTGGCATCAACAGAGGTGGCCGCGTTATTTAAACTGGGAAAAGGCCAGCATAAAGTTTTGGATGTGCTGTCTTTGGTGTTATTTCTTCTCTATCTCCATTATCTATCCGAATCTTTCGTGATTAAAGAGTATCTAAATAATTCGTGCTGCATTGGCGGTATGCTTCTCATTTGTGTACTTTACGGGTGGTTGTTTTCTTGCCTATCTCACTTATTCAATTCGTAGCCACTTTGTAATAACTCAAGATTATTTCTAGCACTTCGAGAGTATAACTTATGTACGAACCTCAGGGCGTTTAATCATACTAATTTTCCCCTAACATCTCTTAAACCTAGCGGTCGCACATTCTGTATATTTGTAGGACTACATAACAAAACATATAAAATGTAGCTTAACCATGGTGATAACAGAAGTAAAGCATTGTACATAGTGTTTTGCTAAATTATTAGTGTAATAGTCCATGCAGGGTTTCCATCACTAGAAAGTGTCATCCCTACTAGGTTATACTAGACTACAAGATAAGAGGCCCAGCTATGAGTGCAAGTCATCTTTTCATATTATATTCACTGTTTTATGACGCAGAGGGTATTAATTGAGTTTGGTACTCAATATGGAGCTTTAAAGAAAATGTTATTAATTAATACTAGTACTGATAAGCGGAAATCCATGAGATAACAATACAAGAATTGAATTTGGTTCTCGTCGTTTGCCAAGAAAGAATCAGCTGAATCTAAATATTTTTGGTTGCCCTGTCCGGGAAACTAGTTTTCTCAGATATCTTTCCCTAGTAGATGGAGAACACTCAACCTGCTGCTAACAAACCAATCAGAAAAAAATTCAGATCGTAGACTCAAGGATGCTACTAATAGAAGCACAAACTGTGGAATTTAGAAACCTCAAACACAAGCTAGTATACACTAAGAGCAAATTACGGGAGTTTTGAGAATTCTCAACCTTATTGATGAAACTTAAAGTCTTCCTAGAACTCTTCAGAAGTATTCAGTCTATTCGCAATCAGTTCCTCACTTCTTTCCTTAATTAGTTATACATTCTATTTCAAAATGAGCAACTCATTCCTCATTTAGTAAGACTCAGATAATTCCTTGAATAATCATCCTCGATGAGTTTCTTGTTCCTTAGTCAAAGTGGTATGAAAACAGGCTCATGATCACCCAGTCACCTATAAAATTCTTATAGAATACGAGTGAGTCCTCTAGTAGGAATCACTCTGCAAATATAACTATAAGTTCATTCCATACCTGAATACCTAGAAAATACTGAGGGAGACTTTCATAAAAATCTTGCTACAAGTCTCATCAGTCGAGCCCTGTAGGTCTGGTGAAAGAATTAGATGCTAGTCTCACTCTTTCACTTGAAGAAAACCGAAAAGACATTAAACAGTTTGTAGTCCTTAAAGATATAATTTGTGTCTTGTCCTAGTTGAAAGACAATCGTCATATTGAATACGTTATTCGAACTTAACTTAAAGACATGATGGAGTATATTATATCAATTTGACGAACTTGACATGTCGGGAGTCTCTAGAGATAAAGAAAAAGAAACTTGTTTAAAGCCTTAACTCGGTAATGTATACCGAAGGTGCTAGAATCTCTTCTTGTGCTTTGTGCATATTCTTACTGGTATGTTAATCGCATGACAAGAAACATAATTTGAATTCTTCAGCCTGGCTACAATCAATCTTTCGACCCATTATTCTGTGGTGTTAATATTTCAGAACATGAATCTCCATCTAAGTGAGCACCTACCTCTAAACCCGGAAGTCCTAAAACAGGATTTGGGAGTACCAACTTATCCTAAGATAAAAATCTACTCTTTGATTTAGTTAAGGGTGTATAAAATCATTAACTTCTGAGTGTGGAAGCCTTTCCATTGCTTCAGCGTAAGTGCCATATAGAAAGAAAGAGCCTAGAAAACAACACAATCTAATTTTCGTCAATGGACTTGGTTTTAATGCTCCAAAAATTCATTACTTCTTCCAATTTTCTTCAAGCTAGAAGATTTTGCTGACTCAGCAGCTACACAAGAACAGTATTTGCATGTTAGAAGAAAATGTGGCTGATAACGCAGTCGAAGGTAAATTGCTTTTCTCAAAATCATGAGCCAAAGCTGCAGGAGTACATAACTTGATCTGAAAAAGTTTTTTCGTGGGTCATAGATGCTAAGACTTTGATTGACATGATGCTGAACCTGATAGTTAAGAACATGTAATCCAAGGACATTGTATAGAAAGACAGGATGTAAGAGAAAACAATTTTCTGTAAGTTTAATGGTCAAGATTAAGCAAAGAGAACTGTTGCAACAGATAATAAGAATCACTTTCTTGAAATTATGTCCACTTCTTTCCAATTCAAACTGGAAAAAAATACCCTGAAACAACAACCCTGGAACAAGAACCCCCAAAACCCTTGCAAGAAATGGTTAACTATAAAAGCTATCAGTATAGCCAGGGCCATTGAATTATCTGCAACTAATAGAGAGCATTTAACCACTTTCCAAGACAGTTACCGGTTACAACCCTCAGTCTATAGAGGCCAAATAAATAGCAATTCTCCTTGGGTTTTGTTTATGCCACATTGACCTGATCAACCAAAGATGATAAAAAACTTCTTAACCTGCCAACCGATGATTTAAGAGTAAGAAAAATCCAAAAACTAATTTCAGCTACCTTTAAGATGTCTCCCCAGCATAGACTGAAACTTACTAGAAACAATTTTTGCCACACAGAAACAAATTAACCATGCTTTTCCTGACTTGATTGAAATATATTGCAACCAGAGTTTAGATATCACCAAGAAATAATCAGATGTTTTTAAATAGCTCTTGCAACCATCTACGAAAACTTCATACACAGCATTAACACGCTAAAAAGATACTCTTCGATATTTTGAAGCATTTGTAAATCCTTCTATTTCAATTGCGTGACTTGTTAACTTGTACTTTCTGCATGTTCTTGGCCATCACCTTGAGCAAGAGAGTGAAATCACTGATATTCCCCGACTCAACCAGTGACGTTCGAACAAGTTGATAACAACACCAATGAGAATATGATTAAGCCAAAAGTAGATAACTAGGTACTAAGACCATAATTCTCATATGAGGGTAAGCCCAGTAGACTCACCTAATATCTTAACGCGAGCTGAAGTTTCAACATCTCGAAAAGGAAAAGACCATAGTACAAACACAAGGAATAGATAACTTAGAGTAGCAAAGCGTCACTACACACATTGAGAAGCCAACCAGCTGGATGTGAAGAGCCTTGAAGAGTTAACAATAGAGCCTTATGGGGGGTGATCACATATTGTAAGTAAAACTATACTTAAGGATAGGCTGAAAATTTGATGAACTCGGTTGTGAAATAAGTTTGTGTTCTATTCTGGATTCACATACAATGGCTCATTAAAACCCACTATGCTTTATTACTCATCAAGATGTGAATATTTAAAGTACTGTTTTGTGACAAGTCTAACAGGTGTTTCATAATTTTCACACCTTGGAATGTTCTTAGTGGGCTAAATTTTGGTTGAGTAAATGCCTGAAAAATAAAAGAAAAATCATTTGGGACAGTTGCATTTGTACAAGCTTTCGGTTCAAAATAAACAATATTTCTTTCTAATTTTCGTGATGATTGACCAGGGGTACAGTATATGGAGGATTTTTCAATGAGGATTAGGGGATTTTCAAAATTAAACTCCGTTATGGGGCTTTCAAGATTACTTCAGTCTCACTTAGTCGGACGCAACATTCTTTAAGACACAGAGCTCGTGCTCAGGAAAGACTCACTCCTAATACCTGAGATTCACCAAAGTAGTTGAAGTTAGTAGATCTACTTGCGACTTATTAGTAAGTGCCACAACCCGCAACTAATGAATCATTAACCAGGGGAACTTTCAAATAGCTTCTTTCTCTCAGAAACAGCATCAACCTTTTTCTGAGATAATAAAAGAAGTTAATTCAAACAACAAAGGGACAAAAACCTAATTTGCAAAGTAGCCTAGTATGGACGACATTGAAAATTAGGCTATTTGGTAGTACTAACTTGGTTTCAGTTTGCATACAAATAATCCGTAAACCAGTGGTAAGAGTGATAAACTGTTGAAACATAATTGCCCTATGTTACTGGAAGAAGACCTCAGTCATGTATGTTAACAATAGCATCTTTCTACGCTGGAAGAATGTAAACGTCAGCATGAATAAAAAATATGGTGATCAATAACGAATTTGGCACAACATAGAGGTTAGCCGCTGCCTCGACGAGTATTAGGGAAACTCGAGGATCTCACAATGATCAACGACAAACCGATTTAGGTTCACAAGTTTTCTTAGACTGTACTGAGCCTTAGAGCATGCCATGAAAATTGAACTGTTGTGGAAAAGCTAAAAGGAGGTCCAGGTTGGTTATCTAGTGAGATATTATGAACGCAAGAACTAAAGTTCTGAACACATTACTTCTTAACCAGAAAATAATCAATTTGCAGTTTGTAGTTTTCGTGACCGAACCAAGAACATACGATCAGAGTGATACGTCCCAGTAGGAAAAGATAAGATAGAAGTATGCATGACTACTGGCTTCGAATAGTGCTTTGTCCTTGATAGTACATTTAGGGTGCCCGGCAGCAACTCACACAGGAAACTAGCTACATCGTTAACTCACGAACTTTTACTTCCATTGTCCTTATTACTCTCTGGCACAAGGATTCCTGAAAAAGCTCAAGCCAAGACTTTGCAGAGGCAGTTAATTCAACACAGGCTAGAAACCTAGCAGAAGTCTATCTTACCGATAACTCGGTTAGTACCATCTTTACGGACTTTCGTACATCAGAATCATCCGTTTCAACTAGGCTGAGCATCAAAGGGTAAACCCACGGAACGCTAGCATGCTCGCCTGCTTCCAGTGTTTCTCTAATTAGACCCAAAGCTAGAACAACCTCTTCCTTATACCATGAGCTTACTTCAGCAAAATTATCAAATATTAGTTTGAAAAGCTTTTCCTCCAGAGGATAACTTTCTACAACATAGTTTAAGCGTAAAAGAATATTAAGCAGCAGTTTCTCAGCCCGCATTAGATTTGGACTCTGTCCTTGAACAACGAGAAAACCTTGTAACTGAAGGTTAGATCTAAGGGATTTGTTGCGATTGAACTCTTCAACAAAATCGAGTAATGATGTACAAACTGTAGCAACATGCACTGTGACGCCACGATCAATTGTGCCCTTGCCCAGTGGTAACAGTTGAGTCTTCAATATATCCAACAAGAATATTTGCGTCTTCGCTAGCTTAAACAGCAACTCTTCAGAGAAAAAGTCTTGATAGAGGAATGCCTCATTACTTTGCATATCTGTTCTCAAAACTTTCATGGTATCACGAGTAGTTTTCAGCCTAGCAAGAACACTGGGGCTTGTTAAACTCAAAATGTCGAGTACATATTGAAGGAATATATTTTTATAACTAGATGCTGAGCTCCAGGACAGACCAAGCAGATGTTCTGAAATTGTTTTGATAGCCCACGTGAAAGTTGCTTCTTCATTTCTTAGAGCAGGTGTTCTTAGTAGTGCCGATAACAAAAAGAAAGTTAAGATAGAGTCTAAGGTCTTCTCAGCATAGTCATGTAGTGTCGGAAGCTGATGCCAACGCTCAAAAGCACCCAGCAAAGACTCAATTATATAAAAAAGTTCATTCGATAGCAAAACCATTCGCTGCGGTACCTCAACTCCGTCCCTATCTTCAGGTGTCACTAAATCGTACAAATATACTGCAGCTTCAAGGGTCACCGCATCAGTATGCAACTCTTGAAAGGACAAATTTTCGCCCCTAATAGAATATTTAAGTGATTCGTAGATGCATTCAAGTATAATTTTGCCGTGTTGTTTACTTTGAAATATCTCAATGCAGCGAAAAACACTACCCAGAATGTTCTTAAGACTCCCCTCCTGATCAGGGGCTTTTCGTGTCAGCGTTATCAGTTCAAAGTACGTCTCAACCACATTTCTTTCTACAATCTCTAAGACCTCAATCACAGCAACTGCAATTGAAAGTTTACAGACTCTTTCACATCTGCTAAGAATTGCAGCCAAGAGATCAAGCTTATCCTCAGCTAAGCTGTTAACCAAGAGAGCAAGCAATTTTCCCGTGGCAGCTACGAAACCAGATTCCTCTTCAACAAGCTCTATGCAAAGATCCCACAGTAGAAGCCTTTGTTGGTCAAAGTCTTGATCGGAAGAAAGCTGAGGCAGAAATTTGGTCAACACATTAAACATACTAAATCCAGTTTTTTTGGCCCGTTGCAAGTTTCCCCTTAAAATATTTACAGCGCATCCAAGAACAACAAGTCTTCTGTTAATAAAATCCGGTTGTATCACTTCGAATTGTCGTAGGAAGCCTTCTACCAAGGTCGGATAGAAGTCGAGAAACTGGTTTTCGTTTTCAAAATATCGTTGAACAATTTGTTTAAATGCATCAGTTGAATAAAAACCAATGTTTTCATCAGGATGCATACATGCAACTTCAAAAAAAGTAGAAAAATCATGAAATAGATCTTTCCACGCGAACTCTTTGTTTGCAAGACAGTGATCACAAAGTTCTACAATTTTTTGCAAGCTATAAACTCTTACTTCAGTCCCGGAGAGTTCCAGCTCTGCGTTTTTAATCAGACCTTTGATAATATGAGTAAAGTTTTGAGCTGAAAATTCAGAGACGTATGAAAAAAATATCTCAACATCATTTACATTAACTCGACTTCTAACTAAATTAGCACTTTGGTGAAGAATCTTTGCCAGTCTCGCTGAAGAGATTGTATTCGTATTAGAAAAATTTGAGTAGGTAGTGACTGAAGTCAACTCCAAAGTAGTAGATTGAAACTGGATGACTTCAGCATCATCAGACACAAAATAGTTGATTCGAACAATCAAACTCAGAAACTTGAGGATGTCAGTCCAGTCAGTTCCATAACAAATGTTATGTTCATTTTTTACTATTTTCAAGTGCTCTACAAAGTATTTCAAGGCATAGAGACTGGCATTGTGAATCATGTTTGCTTTCAAGTCGTGTATCCGTACTTTCGCACCAAAGGGTTCAAACAAGTATTTTTCTAAGTACTGAAGTTTGAAACTACTAATGAAACTCCTAAGGGTTACGGATAGAGACTTCTCAGCAAGTTCTGTGTTTCTACCGTTCTTGGCTGCAAATATAACAAGATCCATCACTATATGTACCAGTTGCTTGCTTTCTTCAAATAAAATCTCTCCAGTTTGTTTATACGCCAGGAATAGTAGACTATATAGTCCGCAACAAGGACTCCAGAAAACCCTGAACAAAGATTCACTTAGGAGAGGTTTTGTAACTTGTTTTTTACCAAATGAAGATGGAAGATGAGGTTCTCCAGAACCCTTTCGATCCTGGGGTGAGTGATGCAGCTTCTCTGAGGTTAATATAATCTCATTAGAAGATATTTCTTCGAAAGCCTCATCTAAAATTGGGCTAGGTACATCCCTGCCATCTAAAATTCCCCGATTCATGCTTCTGAAACTCTGCTTTGTCATTTTTCGTTCTGGTTTTATATTCTTATTATGAAGATCCGTGTTAAGCATAATAATCGCATAGCACAGTACGAATGTACAGTCGCCTACTTTTTCAGTTGTAAGAACGTCAACCTCCTCCCCATGATACTTCAATCTGCTTAAAAAAAGTTCTTGGAGAGAAGCGTTATTCGAGAAAGCTTGAATAATTCTATCAATTTTTTGTCCTTCTCCAGGCAATAGAAAATAGCTCAGAAATTTTCTCAAGCTCTCAACAAGGTTTCTTTCTGAGGCAAAATCAAACCTTGTAATGAATTTTTCAAGCACTTGTAGGTTAAAATCTTTCTCAGTGCCAAAAAACTCACCGAGCTGTGTGGGATTTAAAATCAAACCTTCCTTGCAGTTATTAAACAAAAAGTCAGCAACTTCGTCGATTTCGTTTTCTTTCGAAAAATATTCGTTCTCACGTAATTTCTTCATTGCTTTGTTACCATTAATTGAGAATTCTAAATTAAAGGTTTGATAAAACTTAGCTGCGCCATCTTTCAACATCTTCTGGTGCAGCTTCTTATCACTCCAGGAAGAGAAACCATTGACTTTAAGTACTTCCTCATCGCAAGTATTAATGAGAAACATAATTTTTTTGAAAAATTCGACCACAAACTGAAAATTCTCTAAATGAATTTCTTCACTCTTTAACGAAAGTTCAGCATTGATAAATTTAATGCATGATGAAAGAATCTCCGAAAAAAATAATAACCTCCCATACGAGCAATCCAAATACAAGAATAAGTATATTATCAAGGGAGTCTCGTTCTCGCTATGAACGAGAGCTAACATGAATTCCAGAGCAATACTCTTAATAGCGTTCGTTCTTGCTTCCCCGCTTCTCAGATATTTCAAAAAGCTTTCAAACACTGTACCCAGTCCAACCCTAGTGAACATGGTCTCCTTTTCCTCACAACTAAGGGAATTTTTATATGCTACCAACTTTGTGACTTGCAGTAGCAGACCAAGGGCTGCTTGAATGATGGGTGTTTTCAAAGGAATAGTCCTTGGATCTTCCAAGTTTCTGACGGGATGTGACAAAATAAATTGAAGACATTTTGTGATTGAAAGTACAATGCTCTCAAAATGCCCTACCTCAGTAGTAGAGTTCCTAAAATCAACTGCAAGTGTGCTCAGGAGAAAGGAAATAAACTCGAGTGCCAGGCATGCAGACTCTCGAATTTCTAAGGAGTTCATTTCATTTTCTTTAGTCGCAAGTTTTATAAAAGATTTCAGTGTGAGTTTTATCTTTTTCTTCCAGCTTCCCTGTCTAGAAGATTTTGGGGACGAAACCTCTGCTGTATCTCCGATCTCTCCAGTACTTTGAACTTCATCTTTCTCCTCCTCTTCCAAACTTCGTTCATAAGCATAGGATATTAACTTCTCCACAGCCGATTTTGATTTCTTCTTCAGTTCAACCAGCTTGTTTTCTTTGCTCTTAGCAAGTTTCACACTTCTCTCCAAAGCACAGGAGTTATACAAATAAATTTTAAAAAACAATCTTATGCAGTGCAAAAACTCCCCATCAGTAATACAAATCGTTTTATCCTTGAAAAGAACAGGTTTTGTTATCATTGCACCAACTACTTTGATGAACAGTCTTTGATCCACAGAGTTAATTTGACTACTCAAAACCTTCTTCAAGATTAGAGTATGTAGCTCGGATTCAATAAGAACTGGCTTATTTATGCTGGCAATATTTTTATTTTGATTTCCTTGGCTCGATAAAATGGCTTCAAATAAGTTATGTAGAAGGACAAGTGTCTCTGTTGACGCTCCTAAATTGTCTTGAGATTCCAATAAATGCTTGTTCAATTTGCAAAGAACCTCATGGCTTGTTTCTGGAGAATTTATTGGGGTCAAAATTTGCTTTCCATTATTCATTCCTATACAAAGGCTGTGTCTAATCCTGTTCGAACAATTGCAGATGATCTTGTCTTTCTTTTCTTCCTCTTCAGGTTTCTGTAACCTTTCGCACACATTTTGGAGATTATTGCAAAATACACCTCTCTAACGGTTAACCGCCCAAGAGCGAACACTTTGGAGAAAGCAGAATATTCTGGACAAAAAAACTATGAAAAAAATGACATTAATTTACACTAAAAGAGTAGATGAAACAAATTTAACTAGTCTCTGCCCCAGTTCTGTGTAGGTATAGCTCAATCGCAAAGTCTTCTTTGAACTTTTGATGGTGTTTATCCTTGCACGCTTTGTCAACCATACTTTTCCCAAACCTCAAATAGTTATTCTGCACAAAAGCAGTATTAAACCAAACATAACACATTTTTCTTTTCATCCCTTGCTTCCTCTCATAGAACTGGATCTTCACATCACCCTTCAAAAACACGTCAAACTCATCTAAAGGAATATCAATATATTTCTCATCATCTTTGTAAGTATTCAATTTTTGCCCAATCTTATTCATTTCTTCTTTATAATCAAAAAGAGTATAGGAGTGAACTTCATGCTGCAAACTAACTTTATAATGAAATATTTCAAAATCCAATTTTGTTCCATTTCGCTGCACAACCATCGGTTTCACGTTAATCAGATCTAACTTAGGTACAGTTACTATCCTTAAATGTGTCAGCTTAAACTCCATAGGTGTAACACTTCCTTTACGAAGAAGTTGCTCATAATAGTATACATACCTAATTTGACTTGGTATAGTTACCCCTTTTCCATTTGTCGTTCTCTTAGCACTAAAAAACTCAAGTGCTGAATCAGCTGTTTTACAGTGTCCAGAATGTAATAAATAACAACTTATCATCATCCCAGTTCTTCCTTTTCCAGCTTTACAATGCACAGCAGCTATATGTGTGTTGTCTGAAGAAAGCCATTGATTCACAGATTCACAAAATGGCTTAACTAAATTAAGGGGACAAGGATTATGATCCTCAAATCCAAATTTCTCATAGTCAGTATCTGGAAATGAAAAAGGAAAGAGAAACGTACCTTTAGAGAGATTGTCGAAACTCAGCTGATAGCGTCGTTCAATACATAAATTATAAACCTTCACTTGTTTTGGATGAAAAAGATCAAAAAATCTTTGAACTTCATGCAGATTATTCCGATAAAGTGCTTCCACTCCTTCTGCTGGAAACCCCATGGCGATTAATCTTGTCTTCGTGCCAATGTAACTAAGGTCTAGATCAAACTTATTCTCCACGTCTACAAATCTTCTCTTCTTTTTAGAGACAAGTTTTTTTACTTTACCAAATCCTGGTGGCATCTTGGGAACAATTTAGGCAGCTAGACACTAATTGTGGAACTGTTCTCTACTAATCGAGTCCTACTTTACAAATCGGATATGGATCCAATATAGGGTAATGTCCTACTGTGGTAAGTGGGCTGTATCGTGTACAGACATTTGAAACCTCTGCAAAACGATAGGTTGATATAAACTCAAAGTACTAAAGGTATTTATACAAGAAATTTCAATAAGAAAGCCTCATATAAAGATTCTAAAAGAAAAATTTAGTTGTGTTTAAGATATTGCTTCTCTATTGTGGTATCGTCGTTTGCAAGTAAGTTGTTTACATGTAGTTGTGGATAAGGAGAAGGCATCTTGTCACACCTTTCTTCTATATACAATTCTTCATGGTTGAGTATGCCGTTTGATTTTATCAAGATATGTAAAAGTAGCTTTTACACTAACCTATTTATTTTTAGTGATAGTGATGGATTTCCAGTAACTTCCGGTGCGTTTTGACATTGTTCCAGTGACATTTGATGTTTTTGCCATATGGCTCGTCAAATTTCGAAAGTTTGAATATATTGTTTTTAGCATTTTTTGAGCTCTTTCACCATGTTTAATGGTTATATTATTTTCAATTTGATATTATCACTGCCTTTCCATTCCTTTGGATCAGAGCTAGAGCTCGCACTTCCTATAATTAGGCAATATTCGCAGGATTCTTATTTTGGTTTTATTTCTAGACAACAAATTTGGAATTTTCACTCAAATGCATTGAATAAGATTTAGCTTAGAGAAAGAGAAGTATCAGTAATCAATCAAAGCTGATATATAATATTTTCTAATTTTCAAAGACCACAATTTAGCTGAAAACTTTATTGATAAAGCATAAATAAATCAAATCTGCTCCCTAATATAAATCCATATTTCTACTCATTATTTCTTTTCATTATGTCTATATACATATTGTAATGGGTAATGATGGTATAAAAATAGTAAAATACGAGCCTGTTCTTAATGGGTCACCCAGCTTTCTGTGTCACCATGTTTTTCTAGCAAGAACATACATGGCTGTGTAACTTCCCAATATATAAATATATATTTAAATTGGATTCTGTTTTGTCTTGCTTTTTGAGAGCAGAAGATATATTTTAGTAGTTTAATTATAGGACACAGAACTAAAATAGAGATTTTGGGACGACCAGGCCAATAGGACGTGTTGACGTGCATAATTTCTATTTCAGAATTTCAGAAATAAGACAAGGACGTAAACAGCAGTCATCTTCTGAGTGCAAATACTTTCTATCACCTTATGATAAAGAATCGGGTAGTACAAACCTATTTAGATAATGGAAAAACATTGATTGTATTAACCCAGGTTGTTTTAGTGTTCAGAAAGTTAAATACTTTCTTTTACTCATATCCATGACGAGGATTTGATGATTCAAGAACTTCAAAGAATGGCTTTATCAAGTTGATGGATATAACCTGCATTGCTCTAGCATATGATTAGTGCTTTTTATCAGGGAAACCTATCAAGCGTAAAGGTGCAGTTAGCATCCTACCCAAGAAACCTACTTGACGGCCTCTACCAGTCAAGACTTAGAGCAAACTAATAATGGAGCTCACAATTAGACCATATGGTATGGGTGCAACCGTATTAGTTAGTTTTTGTGCTTTGAACATTTACTGTAAAAAAGTTACTGTAGTTTTTTAAAAGTGCTATAATAGGCGATGATGACTATAGAGAAGAGGAAACTAATAGTACTGCATGGTAACTTCAGTACTCGATTTAGAAAAAAGGCACAAGAAGTTACAAATTAGTTTTCATTCTCGAAATGTTCAAGTTTGAATGGAAATCTATTGGATAAATCCATTCAACACTATGGCCTAAGTATCCTGAAGCTCAACATTGTAACAGACAAGAAGAGTAAAACCATTCTAAATACATTATAGATTATTACATGGGGATATTAGAAACATATGGGGTACTTGGAATCTACCCCTATGTAACATTGGGGTTAAGAATACCTAAGGGTATAGCGAAAACCTGCATGGAAGAATCAATTTGACCATGACTTCGTGCAAGAAAATGTTTCCGGCTATATTGGACAAGAAACAACCACCAGAGAAGAGCGTGTCGGCTTTTGTAAGATTTGTAATTCCCTTGAACTAGTGAAAAATTACCAAAAAATCAACGAGTCCTGAAAACCTTCTTAACAGTATTACTCTGTGTAAAGCTGGGCAAATAATTGATCACATCCTCCAAGGAAATCTACTTAGATAGTCCAACCAACTAGAGGAGATGAAGATTCCTGGCTAGTACAAACACCTTTTAATAAATTCAGAAACCTGGATATCATTGAACTCTAAAAAAAATGAACTTAAAACTACATTCAGATCTCCTATAGTAAGATTCTGCAACGTTTTGGAGAATATGGTTACTGAAAAGATAGTGGAATATTCTTACGTCAACAATATGAAAAACATATTGTAGTCATTAAGCAAACTTACACTTCTCCAGAAGTTACATAAAATTCGACAGGATAAGACAAAGACTAAGGCGACAATATGTGAAATCCGAATATTTGCATAATAACAGAGACTTCGGCAATAAAATTTTGTATTTACTTCCAAAATGTCAAACTAGGAAATGCAACTTTATCGTAGATCGGTTTTGGAAGGAGAATAGAAAACAATACAAGCAACAACACCTTGGAATAAGACAAAGTTCTTGAAATAATCGAGTCATTAACAACAAGGAAGTACATAGTCCTGATACAATAAAACTGGGTCGTTAAGTTTATTTTCCATAGTTATAGAAGTATTTGTCAACAGGGCTCAGCAAGTTCTTAGAAGCGATAAAAATAAAATCATGGCACATAATAAGATTAATCAAAGAAATATCGTTTATATCTAAAAATAAAAGTGGTCTAAAAAAGGCCAAATTTTGGTTAGAGCAATAGCACTGTTTAAGAAAATTAACTTTCGGAGTAACAGAGTCAACGAGATAGTAAGAAGCTCCACCCAAGGGTTTTAATACTACGAAGCAAGTTTCCATGAGTAAAACTATGTTTTCTTGATATGAAGCTATCAGACGGGTAGATTAAAAATTCCCTGAAACAGAAGATAAACTTCATACGTCTTTCTTCCCGCTATCAGGGTGGCTTCGGTAGTACTTAGCACAAGTTCTGGGAAACATTGATGATGGACCATAATAAGCCTAAAACATAAAGGAATTTAATATTATTACACAGGAAGTCGAAATTTTACGGCAATGAAAATTCTAAAAATCAAATCTGGTAAATTCTTATAGAAGAGCACTTCAAAGAAGATTCATTAACCTATCTCCGTGTTATATCCTTAAGTTCTGCTTGAAAGAAAATAATGGTAAATGAACCAAGAAAACCCATTCCGGTATATCTCAGCAAAATATTGGACCTTTTGTAACAATGCTGTACTTGTTTTCCAATAAGATGAAGTTATTTATAGTTTTATTTAGGATCTAATCAAGGTTGGGCATTTTACTTTCATGGAAATTCGCGCCAAAACACGAACAATTATTAGCAGTCATAAGGCGAAAAATCAAATAAAAATACCAGACTTGGATGTTGACAATACTCTATATAGTTTCTACTGCAAGAGTCTTTTTTAATACAATAACACCACTATTACCCCAAGATGCAATATGAAACGTTGGTGTGATGCAACCAAAAGTAAAAATAGAGTTAGAACTTTGGTATATCTACCATCAAATAGATAATGTAACTATAACTACATCCTAAAGGAATCAAGATTGAAGCAAATGGGGAGATATTGGAGGGTATAAGAAGCTACAAGTACCCAATAAATTTGTTGGAAACTCATGGTAGATAACGTTAGGTGGCGATTTCAATGATACTGCCACGTGGAAAAGTCTCTAAACATGTAGAATTTCCTAAATTAAACTACTGTAGAATAGAGCAATAGAAAAATTACAATGATGTAAATAGAATCTTTAATCTTGGGTGGAAGTGAAAACGGGTCATACCCCCTCAAATAACAAAAATGGCTAAAGAATCCCTTGCTCGATGTAAATGGTATTAAGAAAGTCTCTGAGTCCGAAACACTCTTACCAATAAGGTTACTTGGAGATCCGGAAATAAACCAAACGAAAAAATATAGATGTAGTGATGTGAGAAGAGCGCTCGTAAACAAGTGATAACTCGCCTGGGGAAATGCCAAGGATATTATCTCCAGAACCTGAGCTTCTTAATCCATACCATATATATATATTGGTGTTGTTGCTAAAAGACCCAGGAGCCTCATAACATCGAACCAAACGAGGAGAAAGATTATCACCACCGGATGCCATTACTTTATAACATACAATGATTCCATCCAAACCAACAATATTAGATAAATAGGATCATACAACCAAAATACCAGGAATGAATCCCTAGTGAGAATTCGTTTCTATCTTTTTCTATTGACACTGAATTCTCTACTCAATTAAAATAGGTTAATCTTAGAAATCTAGAGATTTAACCTGAGAAGAGCATACACTGGACAATCATCCAAAAGGCACGGCTAAGACTGTGTAAATAGCAAACGTACATGAAACCATGGACCTCGTAGGATATCTGCAACTTATGAACCAATAGCAGAAAATACTTAATAACAACTAGCAACTATGGGTGTTAGTTAGATTGAACACAATCATGTAACTCATCCTCCTATTTTTTACATTCTAACTAAATATTGGTGACTCGACTAGGTAAGGAACATTTAGATTCCTTTCAAGCCAAGTCCAACTATAAAATAAAAGATAGTCATATTACATGAACAAAGCTACTTATCTATCCAACAATCAAAAAAAACATACACATATCCATTGCACCCAAAGGTTATCACACGAAGAAGATAACCGATCTTTTCGAGCGCGGATATAGTTAATAAACACCTTAAAACATATATCAGCTACAATTCAAAAAAACTTTATATAATGGGTTTCAAATAATCTTAAGAAGCCATATTCAAGACCTTAAATAACTTCCGAACAAGATTTGATATCTTGTTCGATCGCATAATTCTCCTTTCCTAACTACATTTCTTAGATGGTGTCATTATCTGTTTCTTCAGATTTCCCTTTGGGCATTCTCAACCAGAAAGTTTGATATTGTAGATTCTCAATGAATTCACTTGATTTTGTCAGAGAAGTTTCTTATATTAGGAAGACACTGAAATCATCTAGTGATTTGCTAGGGTTTAATGCTCACAATAAGCTGAGCTAGCTGATTCAGCTAGACTTAAAATTTCTATCACTTCTTATCTTTCAAAATCTTGTGAAATCTTGTGAAATGCAGAAAATAATGTTAATTTTACCATTCAGAATTCCAAATATGTTCAAAACTCGAAATTTTTGTTAATATGCTTCATAACTTTGACCAAAAGCTATGCTTTATCTTTTTTAGTAGATTTGATAACTACCAAACCAGGCTCTTAGAGTACTAGAAACCGGGTTATTTTTTAGATTATATTAACAAGACTACTCATGCCGAGAAAACTAGTGTATCTTTGAGCAGAAAATCCTTTCCAGTGAGCCTATTACTATAGTTGGCACATTTATTGCTTGAACTATTTCAGGTAGAAACCACACTTCAAGATAAAGACAGAAACCCGTACTTAAATAGTAGCTTTTTTGGGAATAAACATCGTTTTACTCCTCCATAGAGCGTATGACGATACACTTTATTAACGAATCATTTCTCATCAAACAGGAACGACGTATCCTTGTATGTATTCTTACTTTTTTCAGTGAAACTCTTATTTCATTAAGAACTTAATTAAAGCTTGATATCAGAAGTTAGATTACTATGTGTTGAATCTGGGCGTCGATCCTTGAAACACTCTATTTATGGATAGTTTTATGCATCAATGACTATCTTAGAGTCCCAGAAGTTTTAATTGGGCTTCTACTAGAGAAAAGAGACAAGTTTCCTTTCTCCCAAAGCCAGCCCTGGTAACAACTTCTGAAGAAACGTCATATATATTAAGGTGGAATCTGTATTTACAAGGGATAACACGTTTCATATATACACATATTTGCTGATTTTCTGTTTTGTGTCTTAGATCTCTTAAATCCCCATATTAATCCTCTTATACTCTATTTAAGATAGAAATATTTGGCCGTGGTTCTTCCAAAGGGGATAAACAACATACCATGGCCATTTATTTACGAGCATTGTTTAAGCTATACTAGAAAATAAGATATAAAGATAATTGTGGTTAAACAGAAATAGTGTATTGTAAATAAGGTAGTCTTTTCTTCTTTGGTAATATAGAGTGATAAGAGAGGATTTGGTCTATGGATGCACTATATTTACAAAGACATTGTTTTTCTTTAACATAAATCACATATTGAAGCTCTGTTTAAGTCCAATTAAAAAAAAGCGATAAATCTAACCTTTTTTCTTTGAAAGGTCTTGCTGATGTAGTTAGGACACATTTAGCTTTTAAATGTTGTTTATAATTCTTCATTGTGAACTTAAAATCGTTTTTATGAATCGCGGAATGAATATCTACCACTGAAAAATAATCCAAAATACTTGGTTCGAGTTTAAACTAAACAAAATTTTGGCAAAATTTTTCCTGTAGCCTGCATAACTCTTCTTTAACAAGGCCACATTAAGTCTGGGATAGCAAATTACTGAGAGAAAACTATGACCATATAACAGGATTGTTTATTCTAGATTTTATTAATATATCCAATAATCAAATATCTTTTCTAAATAATTTTAAAGCACTAATTCTACTCTCTGAAGGATAATGCAACTGAGAAAATAAAGGTAATACCTTGGCGACAGCAAGAATTTTGCATGAGTTTCATAAAGAAGTGCTCCCCTCTTCGCTTAAACCTCGCTTCAGAAAAGTCATAGCATACCATTGGAAATATGTTTTAATTTCTCAACCAATACTAAAGGAGAATATGACTCTTTATGAAGTTAACCACGAGTTATGGACATTTTATTGTCCGAGAATCAAAGCAAAATTTTTCATATCAATATTTGCCTTAGAAAAGCTTAATTTTCTTAGGCTACACTTATATTTTTAAAACAACTAAAATCCTAAGTTATTTTAAAACTTAGTTTCAAGGATTTTAGAGCTTCTTTGTTTTCTCTTACTGTGATATACTATGACTCGACTACGTGTTTTTATATTTCCTAAATACATGCTATAACCAGGTGATATTTTTGTTACTTTTGTATCTCGCTCAGTTTTATTCACAATACTATTGTAATCACTTCCAAATACCTTCAAGGCTGTTTCTAACCATTAGTCCTTAAATTTTTGTATTTTGAGAACTGGAAGATACTTTTCTATTCTTTTTTTTTCACGTCATCCTGTATTTTAGGTGAATTTCTATATAATTGTAAAGCTCATTTCTCAGTGAATTTTTTGAGTAAGAAAAAATGCAGTTTTGGAAAGCTTTTCTAATCATCTTTCTATCCATACAAGATAACAGAAGATTTGAAATAGTTTACTTCGTGTAGAACACCAAATACCACAAAAATATTGTTCATTCTTTGTATATTGACCAGAAAACAATGAAGAAAAAAGTTAAATTACCTCTGTAAACTTTCAAGGTTAACTCTTATATTCAAGTTAAACCTAGTAATAAACAATGTTGTTTTCTGGCTTTTGTTATTACGGAGTGGTGAAAACTTTATCCACGATTTTTCCAAAAATGCAGTATAATGGCCATACAATCTACAATACCTTTTGAACTCTTCTACAAAACTCAAAATGTATTGAAAACTTAACCTAGTACTTACTCATCTAAAAATTTAGAGGAGTAAAACAATATAAAGTATAAAAAAACCACGATTACTGAAAATGAAGCATATAATATTTGCTAGTTTTTGTCATGAAATCTTCCTCAAATATAATATTGCCACCCACAATATGTTTCATATTAAAAAGACCTTTCCAACCATATATATTGTCAAGTTATTTGATATGAATGAGTACTTTAAACCCTAAAAAAGGCTAATTTTAAGGATCCTTTTCACTAAGTTTACAGATCTCTAAAATAACATACATTCAAACGTAACATCATGAAGAACAACTCTATAGATGTTCTGATTCTTCCCAGACCCGAAGGATTCACCGTATCTAACTTCTGAAACCATTTCTCAGGATATTTATTCTCTGGTTAACTGTAACTGAGTTAAACTTCACTCAGAAAACTCAAATGTTGAGAGTATGCACATCTGAAAATACGAAATCACTCAGTTTTGCTATAATCCCATAAATTTTTATGTTAGAGAGCCCCCAACAACTAAAAAACACGATATTCAGCCTTTAATTCTGTTTTTTAGGATATTTTTAATATTTTTTTTAAGAAAAGTCGATATTGGGCTAAAACGCTGTTTTTATCAACTTCAATCCGTGTAATACCTCGAGAAATACTCGTCTAGAGCCTGAGCAGACCTCACCAGTCGAAAGAACGGGAGAAGTTAGATCTAGAAGCAACTTTGATTGAGAATTGGAGTATTCTGTATAGACTTCCTAACAATGTATCTTATTTCCAAGATCTCAGAAACTCTGAAAAAGGATATCCTTAAATGTCAGATATTCCTGAAAGGGTGATAACAAGTAGCAAAACATCCTGAGAAATGATAGTCACCTATAGGTATGGATAATTTAGGTTTCCTCCGAGTTTTATTCGAGAAAACTCCAAGAACCTCCCTATTAATCTCTACAATAGCCATTTCGATTAATTTATCTTGACTCCATACTCAACTATAAAATGGCCATAACTGAACTTCTAATAGGTCAAATATCAATAGTTTTGACTCTATCCTTATCTAGAATCAGTTTTCAGTAACTTAGAGAGATAAGACATAAATTTTGAAGTTTCTTTTAGTTTTAATTGCACAAATCTCTGTCTGATCATTGCAGCTTCCTATAAAAAAATAAATGGTTTCTTAGTTTAACCCCGGATAAAAGTGTTCAAAGACGCATATAAATTGATAGAGGATATCTTCCCTTTTTAGAAAACATATATTCTCTTAGCTCTTGAAAAATCCGTATGGTAGTCGTTTTTCAGAATAAAAAATGACATTTTTATTTCTAGGAGTTAAGCACTTTAGTGTTAGAGCTGTAAGACCCATTCAGTGCCATTTTAAAGCTTAGGAATTTTGTTTCTTCGGATATGAAAAACTCAGGTTAATCATAATTTAAGTGTGTTAGAACTGTTCATACTTTTTGTATTTTAATCTTTTCTTAAACTCTACTATCCTGAATATTGCATTAACCTGAACAGAATAAAACCACACGCCAAGAAATGATCTCTCAATGTAAAAAATCTTCCCTCTACAATTCTAATGCACAGGAAGCCATGACTGTTCTTAAGAGTTTTGCTTAATAATCCTTCCTTTTCCTTTTTCACTCGTGTTGCATATTTCAAATTAAAACCTTTCAATCCAACTGAAAAACCCTTAGCCACAGAACTTCTACAAAATTAGAACATATGCTTTGATCTCGTGAGAAAAACAGAAAAAGTAGCTGCGTTCGTGTATTATTACGGTATTTTGATAAACCTTCACTGTATCATACTTCAAGTTAGGGTAGATGATGAATCCTCTCACTACTGAATACAGTATGTACTTTGGATTTAGTATGGGTGCGATGAAATATAGATATATTGAGCCCATTTGAGAAGATTTGTGGTTCAAAGAGTCTGCCGAAAAAAGCAAAATTTAAACTTAAAGATTTTATTGTAAAAGGTGATAGCCAGGGTAAAGATTTGAACTGAAATGACAGAGCCTTCAAGAGTGATGAAATGTAGTTGTGGAAGTTTGTTTCTATGAATGTGCGTGACTTTGAAGCTGTTGTTTTGAAGTGTTGATCGATGAACGGGCTTCATTTTCCTCTGCATGATGAAGTTACCTGGAACATCTTACCAATACAAACTAGTTCTGTGTCAAGCGAAAGGGCCTTTTGCCATGCTAAGATCCAATACAGATGAAAGGAAGAACTATCGGATGACATGTTTCAAAAGCGTAGTTATGCAAGGGAGTCGAAGAAGCTGGAGTAGTTTGCTTTTTTGTCTTCATTAAAAATGTCAGGATTCTAAAAGGGGAACAGTCATAAAGCTTTTTTTCTCAACTTAATGAGCAAAAGCTCAAAAATTTACTTTGTAGTTAAAACTGATTAAGTTCCCTTTTCCAAACTAAGGTAAGTAAGCGGCGAATATTATCAAGATATGGATGAAAGTTATGTAAAACTTGTTTCAGAAAGAATGGGAGAGCTAGAGTTTTTTTTTTCTTTACTTTTCAAATTTTGTTGCACCCTAAAATTTTTTAACAAATAATGACTCGTTTTGAATATTTGGGTATTTTTGGCATCTTACACCAATCTTTTTCCATTAGTTTCCACTTCAATTCCGGAAAAGTATTTAAAAAAAAAATCAGTTCCAAATAGGCAATGAAATCGAATATTTCCGGTAAGTTTCATTAAACCAGTTTCAATATCAAATGACTATATAAGACATTCTTATCATTGATATTTTTTCACTGCAAATTCTGTACATCAATTTATAGACATTGATGAGAAAAAGTGATATAAATCCAACTGGGAACTTATACTGAATTAGAAGATGCTGCCAGTTTAAAATAGAAGTAATTCATAGCTAGGTGAAAAAAATTAAATTCCCCCGTAAGAAAATTTCCCTATGAAAAAATGTACCGTATAGAGTGTTCCAATTATTGTCTTTATACTAGGAACAAAACAAAATAGAAAACTCAAAAAATGATCAAAATCCCAAACAATCCTGACAACATTTCATTTGAAACTGTTGCTGAAGAATGTAGTCAACTTGATTTTAGTATGATTAATGTTAATAGAAAAGAATCTCATATTCAAGTTTGTGATCTTTTTGACTATCTCCCACAAACTATAGACAGTAATAGCACAGTAAAAGCAAACGCATGGTCTCGGAAAGAACAAGCTATGTTGGTTGGCAATGTTTTTCATCATATGTTTATATCTCCAAACCTAACCAAATTTCTTTGGAAAAAAATATATGTTTCCTTTAAAACAGATTGCAGAAACTTTAATGTAAGAAGTGGTATAGGACGTACTCAGAGTGCAGTTGAAAGACATTTTAAAGATTTAAAGAAACGAAATAAATATGTGGAAGGTACTTTGTTTAAGAGTTTGCATGAACAATGGAAACGATATAAAGAAGAAAGTAAAAAGTAATAAGTTATGTGATATTGAAATAAGTGAGTCTCTTTCGTTTTGTGCGTTGTGTGTGAATACAGACGAGTGTATTTAGCTCTTATCCAAAATAGTTTATTTGATTAACTTCTACTTTTTTTAAATGGGTCTAATATAGTTGTTCATTGCTTTTCAGTCAACCATTTAAGACCTGTACATGTATGGAAAGTACATTCGACAAGCTCCAAGAAGCACTTCTGGTAGTTCTTCAACAGTTTGAGCTTCCAGCAGAAAAGGAAAATCTATAACAAGTTTCTCCGCACAAGCTTTAACAATAGAAAGTAAATATTTCGCTACAGAAGAACTTCCAACATCTATAGTTAGTTCAGCATAGTTTTTCTCAGGATAATAAGAAAATTTTGTATCGAGCTTGTTTCCAAGAATAGCAGGCTTGTTTCCAACAGACGAACGCGCCAAAAGTGGACCATCTACAACTTTAGGAACAATTTTAAACCTTGATCTCCGAAAGTCAGGATTATTACACGTAATATATTCATAAAAAAGTTTGTTGAAGCGTTCATAATCTACTCCTCGCCTCTTTGCCCAGAAAGTTCCATAATTGGCGTATCCTGGAATGTGAAAGTTAATTACGAACAAAAAAGGTCGATTCGGCTCTAAAAGTGAAATAAATAAAAAATTATATACGGCCAATGTGATATTTGGCAAGAAAACCATCTGGATTAAGCCCAATTTCTTCATAAGTCTCCTCGTTGATTCTCCAGGTCATTTGAACCAACTCCATTGCAGATATTTCATTTGGCACTTTCTTTCTATCTTGGAGATATTTAGCACCTCGCAACTTGATAAATCCTTCCAGACGACCAGAATCTTCCCATACGCTTCTTTTTGCATCAGGACTGAGTACTCTAGGCTTAATATAAGTATCTTCAGGAACAGGATATTCATAATCATATTCTGTGCTTGAAAGCTCTATAAACTGTTTGTAAATAGTTTTTTCAATAATATCTTTTGAAGGCTGCAAAGAGTTTGACAGTTTAGGGCTATCATTCTTTTCACCACAACCACAAAGAAACTGCATAGGCTGGTCTAGCAGATACTGATAAGCTCGGAAAGAAGACCACGATTTACAAGCTGCTTGAAAGACGTGTAGAAAAGCCAGAAGTGCACTAGTTGCTTTAATATTTTCAGTGTAAACTAAGATTTCAATATCATGCCGAGAAGCCACAAACTTAATCCTCGCACCCCTTGCAGTATCAACTTGAAAAAAAGTATTTTTTTCTTCGAATTCATTTAAATTAAGTTCCCAAAACCAAGTAAATGTAGGAAAATAAATAATCTGGTTAAAAACAGTAGCATTGAATAGCACCACAATATCTTCTGACTCAAACCAAGTTTTTCGAAATTTTGCACTATTAAAGGCAATAGTTAAGATATTCAGATCAAGAGGTAATCTCTTCCTTTGTTTCTTTTTGCAGAACGCAAGAAGAAACTTGCAGAGTTCTTGAATATCCACATTTTCCCGTCGAAAAGAAAATACCATAGCAGGCTTAATAATTTTCTTTTCAGGGCTAATGCTACTTTTATTTGTATACTTCTCATGTTGAAGCAAATAGTGAATAATTAATAAACTGTAGTTCCAAAATAAGAAAAAAAGAATAGCAAATTTAAGAAGCATAGTTTCAATAAAAGTTCTTCCACCTTTCCAGTCCACAGCATATTTTTTATGAATAAATAAAGAAGGATTCAAAATCTTCATGTCTTCATCTCCATACCAAAAATTATAATTTGTGTACTCTTCAGGGTTAAAACTATTTTCATTAAACCCTTTTGGTGGTGTAAGAGTACATTTGCAGTTAAAATCTTCAGATAACTTGCTTTCTGAGGATATTAATGAATCATAATCAGTTTCAGCTAAACTTTCTGAAAGAGAATTCTTGTCTAATTTTTCAACACCTTCAGATCCCAGTTCAAAAGACCGATTTGCAGCTGTTGCAAATTTCTTGAAATCTCGCTCTGAGTTCATTAAATTTTCATTCGAAAGTAAAGAAGAGGAAGCAGAATTTTTCATGGTTCGAAATAAATGCAACTTTAGAGCTATTCTTTGGACAAAGTTTTTTACTTGTTCCTTTAATCTGTACAAAGCGAATGTAACTGATTTCTTTCCGTTCAGAAGAATAAGTTCAAACCTATAAAACTCTGTCTTTCCTCTTCCGATGTACATTATTTTCTTAATATCTCTAAAAAAGTACATTTCCTTTACTTTTCCTCTCCGAGTAAGCTCCTCAGACTCACTCTCAATGGGCAAGTCGTCTTGTTTGGAATATTCAAAAGAAGAACCTCCATTTTCCCCTGATGTCGAAAGCCTTTTTTTCAAATTCTGCTGTCCAATTTTTGAGTTTAGCGATACACTGGAACCTTTTCTCCGTAGCGGTCCTTTTTTCAAATTCGAATCTTTTATTGCCTTTGGCTTTGACTTATACAACACCAAACAGTTTCCCATAAGTTTCACAAAACACCATCGCCAAGGGTTTAAGAACTTTGGCTTCTTTTTATTGCTTGATCTGTACAGTAAGGAGTGATATTCATCGCCTTGTGATTTTGAACTGTTTGCCATCGACAAGTGAACTTGGTTTCTTTTTCTTAATTTTACCGTTAATACAGCTGGCTCTTTAGAACACTAAGAATGTCCTGTGAGAATAGTTCCGTTAAGTGCGTCATTTAGATAATATTTTGGGCAATTGACCAACAGTTTCTTCAATAGGACGAACCAGGGAAAATGTTGAAGTAATTCTTAGTACACAAAGAAAACTCTAAGAGCAAAAGATATGACTCAAAAAGACTTGATACAAGTTTTATAGCTGAATCACGAATTAACTTAGAATAAAATGTAGTTATAAAGACGTAGAGTGGTAGACTTGGAGATGGATAGTACTGGGTTTATGCCAATGCGAAATAATATGTTCATAGTGACTCTAATTCGTTTACCTCTGTGCTTGGTCTTCTCACCTTTTTTGCTCAGTACTTCCTAAGAAAGAACTCTCAGTGCTAGCACTAATAATATATATGGAAACACTAATTTTGGCGTTACTTGAAGGTTCAAAACAAGAAAGAAGTGCAGTCTGTAAGGAACCGACATCCCATAAGTTCTATTTTTGTCGACCTAAATTATTAATTAGAATAAAATTGAGTTTTGCAATTGTATTTCGCCATAGTAGTACTTTGATAACTCAAAATGTATTCTTTGGCGAAGTTTTCAATTTGTTGGAGTTTTTCTCTGTAATACTGCTCAATGAACTAGCTCACAATTGGAGAGCAAAATAGGGCAGTAGAAGCTAGGCATCGGATTTGATAAAATTAATCAAGAATCAAACTTTTATTACCTTGTTTCTTCTGATGAATAAAACTTTTGAAACATTGAATTTTAGCAAATAATACTGATATTCTTTAAGTTATCAATTGAATTTCAATAAACAATCACCCTGGTTGAGAAACATTAATAATTATTAGTGAGAATGATATGGGTTAAAAAAATATTAATGTACTACCATGAAAATAAAATGGAATCTCAATCACAACTAAGCCTTTGAGAAAATGTTAAGGGAGTAAGAGTGGAAGCACCTAGATCATAGGGAAAGTCTATTGACGAGAAACTCCCGTTACTGGTCATAGTTTGTGACCTGTTGTGTGCAGCTCTCTAATCGAAGTTCTCTTTCTTACTCCGGAGAAATACACTCGACTGATTTCATTGCATGATATAATTTTCTAAATGATAAATTCTCCAGATTGAATAGACAGACACCAGTAAAACATATTATAATTACAAAATATTGTGGGATTTTCCAAGATAACTGGGAAAATGTAAAGAGGGACAAAGATTAATGAAACGATGAGCTTGACAATAAGAAGATAGATGAGACTTAATAAAAATACATAAGAGATTAGCAATACATGAATTGTGGATGTTTTGAAAGGATAAGTTGGAAACTTTCTTAAATTTGAAAAGACAAAGCTATGAAACTGCAGGGGCAGAATGAAGAGAGATTTGAAGGGGAACACAATAAATGAATACAATTTATTAGAAACACTTTTCCAGAAGTTTAATGACACATGTTTTGATGATCTTGTGAATCAAAATGTTGAAATTTGTGTTCTATTTATCAAGATGATGCAGCCGATAATGAGTTCAAATTATGCACCATTTTAAAGGATTTGAACAAGAGTTTTTCCTTTGAACAATTCAAGGTTCAATGAAGTAAGGACAAAGATGCAGAATCATCAAACGAGTCAATTTTCCCTTACTTGTATCCACAGTCCTCAAGTAAGAAACTTCCCAAAATATAAATTATAACAAAACAGATAAAAGGAAATAAAATGTAATGAGTATTGATCTACAAAACCAAGATTTTTTGGTATTATCTATAAGAAATCCTTAAGGAAAAACAACAGGGCTCAACCAGAAAAATAATGATGCTTTCAAGCGGTAAGAAGCCAGTAATATATGGATGGAGGGGTGCAAGGGTAAGTTCAAGCAAAGGATCTTATTTTGGGGCTGTGGTACGGGGCTTGCTCTTTTATAACAGGTGGCTTCAATTATTTCCTGAATGAATTTCTTGAGATGGGGTGTAAATATTGTTTTTTTAATTAGGAAAGACCAGTCCGAGATAGAATTATTGTTAAAAAAGCTAAAGTCCGATTACTCAAAATATTAGTAATTACCTTAGGAAATTCAAAAGTTAGGATGCGATTCTAGGATCAGGGGTTGCCAATCTTTACAATCACACGACTTTGTGAATGAGTAGTCTAGGAAAATTTAACCTTTCTACATTCTAACTAGATTTAGCGTACTCCTTGATCAGTTAAGATGGGCTTTCCTTCTCGCTATTTTTTCTTGGTGACACAAATTTGAAGCTGATTCCTGCAAAAGCTCGAACTCAAACTTGTCATAGTCGATATGAAGGCTGTCTTCTAAATTATTCCTAAAAAGAACAACATCAATGGTAAATGTTTTCATTTACCCTTCGTTGTTAATGTTGGCTACTGGAAAACTCCCTATATACCGATAACCATAGTCTCTTTTTTCGATATGCTTATAGGTCTATAGAACGTGCTGAAAGAAATGATCTTTACTTCAAATTCCAACTCCTCGCTACTACCGAATATCAATTTTTCTCTTTCTTTATAGTCTGAACATACAAAGGATGTTGCTGATAAAACCACCGAGGTATTAAGTTAAACAGATTTATATATTATATCTGCTGCTTATAGCAAACACTTACATAGTGTCAAAATGATAAGTTCAAACCCACTCAAAAATCAAATTTTATCTTGGATAAAAAATTCTGTGCACCTCCTCCAGCTTCAAGTTATACACAGCAGCTTAAATACCGATATTAGCTGCCACTGCGAAAGCTGTATTCCCCCTCTCCAGCGTTTTGTGACAATCAAGCACGTCAGCTAACTCTGTCTGTAGCATCTTTGTTACTTCCGATGAGAATTTTTGTTATCCCAGATTAAAAGTTTGATCTTGTTTAAAGTTTCGCATTTATAGCTCTCCGCTATTTGATAATGATATTCAAGAAATTTATCAACAATATTATGTTTCAAAAAAATATAGAACTCCACTGCCTTTCAATATTGAGTCGAAAATCAGCTATTTCATTGGACCTGGAGAAACCGTAAAGAACTTTATTCTGTTGACTAAATAAAAGTTTTTCTTTTTTATTTAAACTTTTTAGGAAATTTTATTGATCTTATTCTTCATTAGTGTGTAGTATAATGTCTAAGGAGATGTTTAAGGACCTGTTCATATTTAAAGCTATTGAAAACAGTTCTATACAACTCCAATTTAAATCCTTCAAATACCATCTCTGAAAATTACTTACATGTTTTAGCGAATAATTTTACAAAGTGATAAAGGTATCACACATTAACCTCATTCAATTCATGGGAAATCTTATTCCACACTTTAGTTTCATCGGTCATAACCATAGAAAATAGTTTTGGCAAAAGATACTTTTTGGCGTTATTTCTTTCATGTAAAGTTTTATTTTATGTCAAAATGCACATAAAATCAACTACAGTTGCAGAGCAGTTTTTCTTTGACTACTCCAAAGTTGAAAACCCCTTGGCTTTACAAAGAGGGAAAAACTGACCAAGAACCCTTTCTTGTGTCGTATGGAACTTGAACACACTAAACTAACCCCTGGCATGATTTATTTCGCTTGGAGATAAGTCAATGCTAACCGGAGACGGCGTTAATTAACAATATTTAATATATATATATATTAGCTCTATCTAGTTGAATAAAATTTCTGAAAATGGATTTAAATTATAGGTATAGCGTTCCTGATTGTCGAGTTCCCAATATAATTAAGTTAATCTTCCCCAACTTGGATAATTGATTGCAAATGGCACTGAATTTAGTGTATTATTATTTTCAAATAGCTTTTTTAAGCCTATTGATTCTAGTAACATGTCTAACAAGGCCCTTCTTATGTCATTTACCTAGAAATCATGTATTGAACGTTAAAATACAACGCTAAGGGATATGTGCAGCCTGTTCCAAAGCTTCTATGAATCCAATCCAATCGCCAGTTAAGTTACCTTTGCACATCCTTAAACCGTTGTTTCCTATAAGGTCTTGCTCTTTTTGACCGCATAGGTCTACTTGGAAGATTTGCTTTTAGTGTCTTTGATAAACACTAGTTTTACCTAAATAGAAAAAAATGAACTTTCATTAGATTGGATCTTAAACCCTTTTAAGACTGTTGTACTTTTGCCAAGATACTTATACTGTCTTCAATGCTGCTATAGTTGGATACTCTGTGCTTTTTAAGAAAACCACAGCTACCTTTGGAAAAGATATCAAACATCTCTGCAGATGCAATACATATAACCTCGTACAATCAAATCCAATCGACTATAATTCCAGTCTTCTAGGAGCTTTCTTCCCCTCTGCAAGGTAATACTCGAGGAGTTTGTTCTATATCCTTCTACTTTAGCATTATTTTTTCTGACACGATCTGAGGTTGGACCAATTAGAATAAGTGGTATAAAAAACAAATGTTTAAGCGATTCATTTTCTTGTGGGGAGGGAGGGGGACTGTCATGGGTCACCTTTTTCAATAGCCTTTTCACTCTATCATTCAAGTGGCCCATAATCTACAAACACGAGAATAAGAATGAGCGTTAATAAAGGCGAACACAGAAATGAGTCATAATCTCAAGTGGAAGTGACTCCATAATATTAAAGTACTATCAAAACAGATAATCCAATTAATTCCAAGGATTAATTGCATACAACATATCTCAGTTTATGAAAAACCTAATTGCTTGCGGTTCTATATAGCAGGATACCACCAAACAAATCTTTTAAGAAGTAAACAGGAAGGGTTGTTGATGATACAGGAAGAATATTAGCATGGTGTATCATAGGCTATACACAATCATTTTTTTCGTTTAGGTCAAATATTAAGCTTTAACCAAAGATTGGTAAGTAAATTCAAAGGTGTAGATTTTAACATATTATGCGTAAATCGAAAGGAGACATCCATTGGCAGATTCATTTCTGAATTGAAAGAAAAGAAATCTAGGATTATTTGTTGCTCAAATTCATCAGATGCTATACTTAGTGTTTATGAAGTCATTTTGAAAAGTTATATACTAATGAAGAGATACCCAAGGTACTGATATTAAGACTCTATTCTGAACTGGATAAAGCTATCTAAAAATAGATGTTGTTTCTAGATATAACATCGATGCTGCGGAAAGGAGGACAAGTAAAATATGACTGACGGTTGGTAGAAAACAAATTCAATTATTGAAAGGAATACAGGTGTATTCTTCAGCCTGTCAAAGGAAAGTTTTCAGACATGGTATATCATTATCACAGCAGTCAATATTAACCATATTTTCACCTCTAAAAAGAAATACTAGTGAAACAATCTAGCCAAGATCTTATAAAAACCGTAGAAGTTGCTTCAATTATCTTCATTAATTCGTATAGCTCTTGATATAAAAAAGTAGAAAAACACCAACGCCTAATAAATTAAACACAATATTAAACTTAGCTCTTCTCTTACTTCCTCTGACGTATAGTAAACTTAGCTCTGTGCCCCCGTGGCTGAGCCAAACATTTATAGAATCTATTTCTGTGTTTTATACAAAAGACTTCAATTATAGTTCTTCCTTTTATGTCTATGCTTTTTTGGAATTGTATGTTCCTTATATATATATAATTTTTTCTTGGCTTAAATGCATCCCTTCCTGTTACAATCACGGCTTCTTGTTTTTCTTACTAGAAATTTAAAAAACAAAATATAACCCCTTTCATAAAGTAATTAGCCTGTGTTTTCTATCTTCCCAATCAAGAGGTTTCTTTCATTTTGAATTGTCTTTGTTTTCTGTAGTCTAAAATAATTAAAACTCGATCCCTATATCCTAACTTCAACCAGGAAACCCATATCTTACCTTACACAACCTCATTTCAAATAATAAAACCTATTCCTTTTCTGCAGATTAACCCAACGACAATCTCTCTAGCTTTCGATTTGTATTGTCTTTTCTTCTGCTGATTTTGGGCTTCTTCTTTTATGCAAACTATGCTTCTAGTTCAACAGCTCATTTATCATATCTTTTGCCGAGACCCAATTTGTCAGCTAAACTGACCATCTATCTGTTATGTCAATATGAAACAGCGTTGTCGCGCTTGAAAGTACATCATTTCCAAATATATCATATCAAAATAGTTTCATCCTGAGTACTTTCTTCAGTGCAATGGTTTTTTTCTTCATATATCCTTATTGTTCTGCTTCTCTAGTGCATAAAGCTCAACTCTCCTAGAAATATAAAATTTTGGAACTGTCACAGCTCTCTGAATTCTTTTCATGTACACCTTATTAAGATAGTTTTGGCATTAATAAGTTCTTCTATTTTGTATGTAATATTATAGTTGATAAGTTTATCTGAGGCTGACATTCGAAGATCTCATACATCTTCGAAATTTCAACTTTCATATTGATGTCTATATAATCTTTTAAAATCTATAGTATTTAGTGTTATGTACCTATAATGGCTGCTTTTGTTGCAGTAAATCTACATTAACATGGTCTCATGCCTTGCTACTGTGATCCAACTACTTCATTCATTCCACAAGTTGTCATTTAAATCTTCCATTGGTGTGTTTTAAGATAAATGATGGTTGAATATACAATACAACTTCCATTCTTTATTGCATAACTTCTTTTTTATTCAACAGCTGCGCCTTGTCATTTCATATTGTACGATTGTAATTGCTTCTTTTGTGCTTTCTGGTCCTATATGTTCTATTTCATTTTGGAAAATATTTATCCAGCCAAAAAGCCTACCTGCAGCAGATCATCCTGTTAATAACCTCTCCCCCGGAGTAGTAACTAGTATATAAAGATGAGGTAATTGATGCATTGTCTTAGCTAAGTAATCTGGTCCAGTTATTGGCATTAATGAGAAAGAAGAAGCAAAGGGTACCATAATTGTCAGCATCAAAACGTATGAACATGTTTTATACATTTCTATGTTTGATTAACGCGATAAAAAGCTATTTTCCTAACTCAAAATAATATTAATGGAAACGTTATTATGAGACCTATCTGAGCAGCATAAAAGTATTCTTGGGCCTAGAAATATAAAAAAAAATGGGGGGTTATGCTACCCAAAAGCTCAAAATGTTAATGAAATTTTTGGCTACAGCCAGAAAGAATGTAATAATAGCATAGCATCCTTACTTCCAATTATACAAATTAATGAAATACCAGCCATATATATAAATTAATAGAGTTCAATAGCTCATGGGCATTAGTTGGAAACTGGGGATATGCTAAACTTTTACTTAAACATTCTTAGGAGAAAACCAAAGATAAAGCGTAATTTAGAAGATTACGTCACTAAGAAAACATTCAAAGTGAAATAGAAGGGTTAATAGTTGGATGATGTTTGCTTCAACACTTATCAGTGTTCATTCATGTGTATCAAAAAAAAATATTTTTGATGAAGGGGCAATCTTGCCTTTGCAGGAAAACAGATATGTAAAACCTAGAATAAGAGCTAAAACTCTTCTATTTACCAACAGCAAAAAATTATGAATCATATGTGATAGACACTTGCTTGACCATGGCTCAGCTCTTATAATCGCGAGAGGTCTAAGGCATACAAAAAATATCGACTGAAATCTTGTTATGATCTATTGTAGCTTTCAGCAATTCTTTGGAAAACCCCATAGGCAATAGAAAGTGAAGTCAAATTGCATGGTTGCAAAGCTTCAGTAAATATAAATATAAACAAGAATATGCTGTAAATATTGGTTTATATATTGATTTTACATAAGCATGTTATCACTTAAAATTATCATCAAAACATGGAGGTGAATATTTTCCCAAGTATAAGAATGAAATTAGAAGACAGCTGCTTACACAAGTCATTTACATTTCATGTTACTGGTGTCGGGGTTTAAAAAAACAAAACATAAAAAAATCTGATTTCAAAGAAAAAGACAACAACAATTCTCGTGAACTAATTCTGGGTTGACAGAGGTGCCGGATGTTGGTTTTACCTTCTCCAAATTCTTACTAAATTGAACACTTTTTCTTAAACTATTCATTAGAAAGATATTCAAGGAGTCGTTTGTGCTAGTGCAACTTTCTTAGGTTGAAGATCTAGCTCTTGCTACCATTTTCCATGAAAAAAGAGCTTGCAAACGCCGCTCTACACTTGCGAGTGTATTCTATATAGCTAGAAACACATGCTGGCCCCAATTCTTTCAACTTAATGGTTACTACATTTCCTATGGACATATGCTAGACTCCAAACAGTCTAAGGTTTATTCGGACCATCCCAACTATGTTCTCAAAAATAGTATACTTTTAGTTCAAGGCTTAGATCTCCCCAGAACACAACAGTTTCAGCTAGTTTACTTTTTACCTTTGCACAGAGCTAAAGATAAGTAATAATTCATTGTAGTAATCCTTCACACAAAGAACCTTACTTTTGGACTAGTAAAACAAGAAGACAAAACGGGGACAAAGCAAAAAGAAAGGTTCCATTCAACGTATCACATCGCCCAGTCGTCATCATCATCCCAATCACTTCCCGATTCCGATTCTCTATCTCCAACGACTTGTCGTATGTTGTCTAATGCTTCAGAAAATGCATCCTTTAGCTGGACGTCATCCCCTAAGCTCTTGGGCGAGTCTTCTTTAACACTAGCACTTGAACTTATACTGTTTGCTGATTTCAACCTAGATCGATCAAAGCTTCTTAACTCTTGCAAAGGATTCATAGGCTTCATTTGAGCTGGTAAAGTTTTATACTCTCGCGGTGCTGATTTCAACTGCTTTCTATCAAATTTCTTGATTTCAGATAGTGGATTAGCTTGACGATGACTAGTTGTATCTTCAAATGATATGTTCTTCTTCGTTTCATCCTGTAAGGCGTTATCTAGGGGTTCTGTATTATTGCTGCTCTTTTTCAGGTTGCTTCGATTGAAAGCTTTCAGTTCTTCAATTGGATTTTTTGGAGTCGTTGGGGCTATATTTGATACTTTCTTACTCTGCTCTTTATTTCTTGATCGGAGACTCGAACGATCGAAGGCTTTTAATTCCTCCATTGGGTTTCTAGGGGTTGTTGGTTTACTCTTTTTAGGCACTTGCGTAGTCTGTGGCTTTGTTTTTAGCTTTGAGCGGTCAAATGCCTTCAACTCAGCAAGAGGGTTGGCAGGTCTCGCAGCGACTGGATTTTGCTGAACGTTAGACTTGTTTTTCTTCACCGCTGTTTTTTTAACAGCGACAGAAGATGTTGATCCCGACAATTTTTTAGATACTTCAGCTTGCCAATCTTGGCTCCAGAAACTTAATGGACCCGCTGGTGATCCGTCTCTTACCCATGCATTAAATATTGCTCCTTCAGGAAGTCGACTCTTTTTCATCTTTTCATACTAAAGTCTATCAATAACAAAAAAATACTTTTTCAAATCCAGGTGGGATACTGCGAGACGTGACATCGGGTATTATGTTTTCCTTACTGACATCAGATGTCGTTGATCTGAATGATGCAGAGTTTCGCTTCGGTGACTGAGAAACAGGAATTGGTGCAACTGGAAAGTTTTTCTTAGGAATAGGTGGTCGTGCTTGGGAGACCAGCTTCTCAGGAGAGATATTAACCTCAGGTTTAATGGATCTTCGGGGTGGGGGCGGTTTTCTGGTAGGACTTGAAACAGAAGCGGATGATCTTCTAGGGACCAATTTCGAAGAGGATCTGCGAGGTGGAACAGGAGGCGGTGGCTTTACATTAACTCTAGGCTCTGGAATGGAAGGATTAGGAGACTCCAGCGCTTTTAGTTTGATTTGTTCCAGTTGCCGGGTTTTTGAAGAAGGTTTTAAAGTTACCTTATACCCTTGTAATTTAGGTTTAATTACCAAAATGACGGTTCTTGGTACGGATCTCAGCAGCTTTATCACTCTCTTAAAGGACAAATGCTCAATTCTCTGGCCTTGAATCCCTCTCACAATGTCCCCAACATCTAGTTTCTCAGTTCTAAAGCTGAGAGAAAAATTGTATATATACCTTTTTGCGGCTCCATTGGGATCTATTTTCTTTACAATTACACTCTTGATTGCTTTGTCCCATCCCAGGGTCATTCCAACTCCTGAAGCACCTTTCGTCAACTCAACAATAAACTCATTCTTTCTTAATAACGCTTTACTTTCCTGCCTTGCCTTTAAATCATCAAAGAAGGAAAAAATACAATCATAACCTCCTGTCTCACACTCTGCAGTGGAAACTTGGTTAAAGACGCAGTTACAAAACAAGATTTCTTATAAAGAAAATTCTTCAACTTATCCTTGGAGGCAGGACGAAATTCAATAACAACCGTTGCATTCTCCTGATGCCGAAATATCGCAAATTTCACTTTCATGGTTGGGTTCACAGGTTTCAACTCAACTTCTCTCTTTACGATGCACTCTGTTTGCCCATTGAATATTGATGATACCGTTAGAGAGACTGTTACATTTGATTTCAAATCAGGTGTTTCTGTCTATTTTCAACACAATAAAACGAAAAATACAGAAAATTCATATTCTCCAATTTGTAGTCCAGGCACCACGTGCCGAACATCAGATTTGTTCTTCAAAGTTTGCCCTTCTTTTCCATTCTTGATTAGTCTCCATACTACCTCACCTACTGCCTTTTCTAGCTTTGGCTTTCCATTTTGGAATTTAACTTCAAAACCACTTTCAACGAGGTTATAGTACATTTGTTGAGTTTGTAGAGATCGAAAGAAGACTCCGTCCCTCGACGCATACTCTTCACCAGGCATAATTTCTTTACCATCCATTGCATCATAGATTACTAAAGAAACTTATTAAAATACAACTTGCTACTGGTAGAACTCTGCGTCATCCTAGAAAAGTCTTTGGAAGCAAGTCAGGGATATTTGTGAAAACAATTTCTTTCACGTTAGATCTATTGCAATATGATAGGTATTTGGGCGAAGTTTTCAATAAAATGCAACTTGTTTGATGACATTGCTAATCAACTCTGCCCAAAATTCAGTGCCGTGGAAATATATAAGTGCAAAGACGACAAAAGCTAAAGGTAACAATTGATTGAGTACTTTTTTTCATTAAGATCATGGTCATAAACTTATTCCTTAGGCCAGTAATTAACCTTGTAACTGGCAAGCTCAAGCGCCTTTCTCCTTTTAGCAACGATGTTAAAGAGTTTCTTCATTGAATACTGGACATGAACACATACTTAATGAATGATATTGTATGTTAATTATATCTTTTCTTTTAATATTTCTTATAAACAGCAAGGGAAAGAGAAAATATATCCACTAACATATGTATTCCATTACTAGGATAGATACATGCAAAACTTATAAATTTAACTATTTATAGCAAACCATCAGATGGGACTTAAAGTTTATTACACTTAAAAAGTGCTTTAAGAGCTTTCTTGTATTTAATAATAAGTTCATCTTCCTTGTGCAATTTTTTGCAACCAAACTAGCTATCCCTACCACACTCATTGCTAACGGCACTACCTCTCAAGCAGTTGAACTGCACTGTTCTCAAAATGTGAACATCAAATACTTAAACAACACAATTACAAACCCTATAAAATGGACTATGAAAACGTAACATTAATGCTATATAGCTTCAGAGTGCAAGTACTGTTTATTTCCATGGAAATTGAAAACCTAAATAAGTTTACCTAATTGAAAAAAGTCACTTATTCTGCATCTTATAAAGCTTCAATAATGAAAAAAATCCCTTTGAATAAACTAGAATAAATGCTTATGAAGCAAATATTAGTATTTTAAGTTAGAGGCTTGCTGCACTCTCTTAAGATAGGTTTCTCTCAATTATTGTGTTGCAATTGGTTCTACAACAAATGCTCTTCCTACTAAGAAAAGAAGGATTGGTTATAATAGAAGAAACAAACTTATTCAGGTGATAAGACCTAGCCATCAGGGAGTCTCTTCATCCTCATCTCTATTTGGAAACTATAGAAAAAGACTACTACCTATACAATAAGCAATTGTTTGGATATTTTAAGTTCTTACTCCCTGGATATCGCCCTGTACTTTCTGCATCATGAAATATGTTTTGCCCTTGCTATTTATCAAGATTTCATCTCAATAGGTCTTAGTATTAATTTAATCAACCCCCCCCCTGGACTTTCGTTTCTTCAAATTCCTGGCGCCTCACTCCATTTCCGTCCCCAGTTTGGTTGGTCTCCTCCGTTGTCATAGAAACTCTAGCTTCAAATTTTCTAGAACTACAAGTGCATGGTTCAAATCCCAGTAGAAATTCGTAAAAATTTGCAAGTATAGCTCATAATCTCAACTAAGACTAGGTTTTGCATAATACAAGCTAATCACCAGAACTATTACCGACATGGGAAACCTTAGCAATATGGAATAACCAAATATTTAGCTTTTGCGAACTAGTAGAGAAACACAAAGTGCTATCCTATTTAAGAACCATCGAATCAGAGGTTCTTAACTTCGGGAAGTTTGATATCATCTACTTAATTAAATTTGGCTTAATCATTACGTTCTTTTATTTGTTATAAATTACTAAGTCACAATTATACTTAGAAATTATTTGGGGTCTATAGGGAGAACTATTTCAAAAATTATGTATTTTATTTGTACAATTTGCTGATATTAACCTAAATTGGCTTGAAACATCTACAACTAAAAATATGAATTTTAAGGGCGGGTATATTCAGACCACCAATTATTATGCAAAAGAAGTTGATTACGGTAAAGCATATTACTACCCTCCTCAGTTGATTCCCATTATTTTAATATTACAGCGAAGCGGGAAATACTCTTTTATGATGAAGATTACATTTAAAACCTTCAGAACCTCAAATTTTAGCCTAGGTAGTAATCATGTCCTATAGCTGTATTGGAACTTTCTGTTTTTAGTTGCTTCAGTGGGGTTTCTATTATTGTATTCAGCACGAAGATCATTAATTAATTCAGGTTCAAAAAGAAAGACGTTTATTAGCCACTGTTGGAGACATTCTACAAATGTGTTCCACGGTAATAAGTTTTTCTCAAAGATAAAAAAAAGAGATTGGGGCTAGTATATGTTGATGTCATTTCCATAGTAACAACTTATAAGCATTCTGGACAAGAAAAAAGTTATATCACTACCTTCCTTGAATAACAGAAGCCCATGGAATATTTCTCCTCAGAATCGCAGATTGTGTGCATCTATCTTAAGGATCTATTCTTTATTGTTTACAAATGAATACCAATTTTGTGGATTTACCATTCGGAAATCATAGTCTACGATGGGAAACCTTTGGGTTGAAACCACTATATACTCTTCTTTCACTTACCTACCTCTTGTCAATATACACCAGAATAAATAAAATCTGAACTTACAATTAGCCAATATTTAGCTAACGAGTTTTTGTTACGTTAATAACATAATATAGTCAGAAGTAAAATTACTGAGGGGTCATTCTCCAGCCGAAGAAAGCCAAGTACCGATCCTAGTGATGACTGTGTTATGCACTAAGAAAATGATATCATATGCTCTGATGAAGAATATGAAGATCATGAAGTAAATATATTAGGATCTTTAGATTTATTTTGCATGCAATAGCAGAAAAGGGTAATCCTGATATCATTCTAGGAAGTTTACAAGAGAACAGTAAATTCTATAACAGGTACAACATTTTTTATGTTGAAAACAACATAAATGTCAAAGAATCTAAGTATTAGATAAGCTCAAATGTGATCAGTTATTTCTGTGGTCATTAAAATCTATTGTTTCTAAGAATCGCTCAGCTAGCTCACGATAAAATTTCTACATCTACATTATTGGTGTAAGAATTACCTTGCTAAAATTTTCTCCAGAATTAATGCAAAGAAATAAGTGTTTGATGTAAAAGCTAAAAGTATCTTTTTTTTAAAGCTGTGTAACAAGAAATTTGGGCGTAAGTACTGATTATTTTTAGTTAAGGGTGCCTTAAGACAAGAGTTTCTATATCACTTGTTTGTTATTGGGATTGATCAATGAGGTAGATATTCTTATAGTTATACATTAGTATTAACTAATTTTCTTTGAGCATTTTATTTGTGATTATCTAAGTGTTTCAGGCCCGCTTCGCTTATAATCTTTTCTTTGTTTCTCGAGTTAAGTAAAAGGACCATGCTAGCTAATTAATTGAATTGGGTTCACAAGAAGATAGAAATTTTTGGAGAAATATTTTTAATTAAGCTATTGTATTTCATGTTTTTGCAAAAAAATGAATGTATTTAACTTTAACTATTGTCTTTTAGTATCTCTTGGTTTTTTCAAAAATTGAAGAATAGTAACGTTAGTAGGACTTACCGGTAGATTTATTGACTAATCGGGTTTTGTCTAATCGCCCAAAAATACTTCTAAAAAGCACCAATTGATTAGGAAAAGAAAACACAAACAAAAAGCGTAAGATGCCGGAAAGCACATTAAAAGCAACCCCAAGGGATCCAAGGTTCCCAAACACAAATCAGTCTCAACATTGCTGGTATATGATATCTTTTCTGCTGTTGCAATGGACAGATACTCGCTTTCCTTTTCAATTCTAGTCACCGTTCTTATTTCTTAGGACAAGATACAACGAATGGATCTTATGCCTTAAGAAAACGGAAGGAGATGAAGATGCGTGCAAGGAATCGAGATTTTTTGCTGAGGATATTTGCCCTAATGAGTGGATAGAAGATTGGGATGAGCAGCGTGAGGAAGGAAATTTTCCTGGAGTTAAATACTAATTCTTAACTATAAGATCCTCTTTGAGCAAATATAATTTTCCATCGGCCCTTTCTTGAAGCATTCAATTTGTAACTTTATGGTTTCTTCGAAAAAAGTTTTAACCAAAGAGAAACCAAGTAGAGGAGATAACTTATTGCAATGTTTCCCATTATTGTGTATCATCTTGCAACAACCCAAAAACACAAGAGAAAGAGATCAAATTGTAGGATGGATTTTACTGCATCGAATGAAGCTATTAGAAAAGTGTTTTGGCATGAAAATTTCATTGCTGATGTCAATTTCCTAAAGTTAAATCTTTCTAGTCCATCTAACCTTCCTTTGATTGAAGAATTGACCTCGATATCTTTCGTTTGCTGCGTTTTCCTCTTTATAGTTAACTTGGTCTTGGAAAACATTGTTCTTCTACCCATTATTGCTTCGAAAATGAAGAAGAGAAAGCTTCCGTTTGAGTCAGAGGATCTTGAAAGAATATATTTATCGAGTAAACATGAGCTGCCGACTATAAATGAAAGAAAAGCCTTGTCTAAAGTAATCAGGATTGAGTTGGAAGATATCAACAAATGGTTCAAGGTGAGAGAAAAGAATGATAGAACTGATATCAAAAGAAAAAGAACAGCTGAATCTGTTTGGAGATTGATGCTCTATTCCTCTGTTGTTGGTTTTGAAGCATATTTGCTTTCTACTGATAAGACGTTGCAAAACTGTTTCGCAGACTTCAACTCGTGTTTCAAGAAGCCCGAGTTCTTCGAACCGGCATCTCCCTTTGCAAAACACTTTTTTGTATGTGTTCAGATTCCTTTGTATTTTCATTTGCTGATATCCCATTGTTTGCACTTTTTTCAAAGAGTTCATGTCGACTTCCTGGAAATGTTTTCACATCATCTACTAGTTCTTTTCATTCTTGGAGTTGCTTACTTTGGAAATTTTTTGGCCATTACATTCATTGGACTTTGTTTACATGACGTCACAGATGTATTTCTAGAAGTATCAAAGCTTGCAAACTACTTTGAATGGCACTCAACAAGCCTTCTCTCATTTGTCGCTGTTGACTTTGTTTGGGGATTTTGTCGTTTGTTTTTGTTCATTATCAAGATCGTAGTTCCTCTGTTTGCAGAAGATCAATTCTTTGGACAAATTAAACCTGCTATTCTTATTTTAATTTGTGGTATATTCCTGTTGAATCTGTACTGGTTTTGGTTGATAACAAGACTTAACTACAAGATGTTGTGGAAAGGAGTTGGAAAAAAAAGAGAAAGAGCTTTAACTGATTTAAGCACTGATGATGATATGAGTGAATTAGACGATCTTGATTCTGATTTTGAGGAGTTTGAACGAAAGAAAGAGAAGTAACTCTTCACATAGTCTACTCAAGTTTTTGAGTTAACTTTACCAAGGATTTTTCAACATCTTTTCTTAAAGCACTTAAGTCCAACTCACCTTCATTTGAGAAGTATTTTCCAACAGAGTTTTCAGTTTCAACTTCAAAACCTTTGAGGTTAAACACCAATTTATAATTCTCCTGGTATTTTGGTAAGAAAGCTTAACATTGAGTCAAACACATAATTTACCCTTGATCTTCAAGGACATATTCTTTGCAGATGAACCTTTGGAATACTTTGCAAACATGATAATCTGTTTTGATAAGAGAAAGTAAAAAATATACATCTTTCTCAAGTAGTAAGCCTATAATTGAGAGAGCTCCACTCAATATAAAATAACCTATATTGAAGAAACCTGAAAAAGAATACAAACCACACAGATTCCAATTTCTAGTTTTGCTTCCATAAAAGGTTTGGGTTGAAATTGAGCGAACAAAGCCTAAAGTAAAGTTGCGAGAAAAACTTACAAAACAGGTTGAAATCGTCATTAGTACCATCTAAGGTAATGCCGAAATAAAAAATACTTTAATATTACTGAGTTTATGAATTTCAGGAAACCCTAAATCCTCAACGAGCTATAAGGTAAGAGAAGCAACTAAGCCTACCTTCTTCGTTTGAGCATCTAAAGTTCTTTTCAAACCATTTGTATCATAGCTATAGGTAAAAAAAATAAAAAAATACGGATCAATCTTGGGAATATTTTCTGCGTTTGATTCCTCTGCACTAACTTTCATCACTTCTGATAATATCCTCAAACTTTGTTGACAATTTGTAGATATTTGATTGGTCGAATGTTTGGTTTCGTGTATATTATTGGTTGGATTTAAGAGATATCATTTGACAGAAAGTTCCATTGGTGCAATATGATTGGATACAATTCTTAAAACATTACGAAGAAAAAAAAGCTTCTTAAGATATCTTAACTTACAATGGCCGGTGCTGGGTATGATTTAGGTGCAAACATCTACAATTCTGAAGGACGAGTTTTTCAAATCGATTATGCTGCTAAAGCTGCTAATGCGGGCCAAACACTTGTTGGTTTAGTCTGTAACGACGGAGTTGCTCTATGTACAATAAAATTTATTGCTCATCCTCTTGATTTGCCAACCTCTAACCCACTTATTCATAAAGTCTCCACGAAAAATGGACTTGCATTTTCAGGCTACACGCAGGATGGAAAATTGCTTCGCCCTTATTTGTTGAGAGAGTGTCAAACTTACTTAGATAAGTTTGGTGAAGAAATTGATGCTGGAACTTTGTCTTCTCGTCTCGGTTCTTATTTGCATTTGTATACCCTTCATGGCGGATATCGACCTGTGGGAGTTCATGCAGTCATTGCCGGGTTTGATGAAAGAGAGAACTGTCCTAGATTAGAGCTAGTGCAAAATTCTGGAATTAATTTAAGGTTCAATGGGCTCGCAATTGGAAAAGGAAGACAAACTGCTGTTACCGAACTTGAACGTGTGGATCGATTAAATACCAGTATCGAAGACGCTATGGCCATTTTGGCTGAGATATGCATGCTAGTAAAGGAAGACGGAGATACAAGACCCTATGTGCTTGAGGGCGCTTATGTGAGAAACTCAACTCAGGAGTTTGAAGTATGTACACCAGAGGAGATGAGGGTAGCTAAAGAAAGGGGTCAAAAGAGGTTAGAAGAACGAAACACTGTCATGGAACAAGAATAAGCCACCAACCCAACTAATTCTTAAACTTCTAAGCTTACATGTACTTCTTATTATTTGTGCAAAATACCGTTCCGACGCCTGCCTGTGGCTTGCTAGCTCAGTTATGTAAAGTATAAGGTCTTTGCGCTTTTCACCACTAGATTCTTCTTTACTTTGCCTCTGTAAAACGATTATTTTACTCGATTCGTTACGAGGTAGTGCATGTGCGCTGGCATGTCCCCGATATCGTGGAGTGTTATTAAAGCCTAAGTTTTCAGTTGAATATATCGTGGACAATCTGGACCAGGTTGAACATGAGCCGTTAAATGAAAATAAAACAGTCGCGATCCAAATTTGGGAGAAGAGAGATGAATGAATGCACTGAAGAAAGGATTTCCTAGCAAGCAGTTTGAAGAAATATTTATTTTTCTGTAAGTTAACGTGAATGGTCCCGGCGTGGTGTATTTCTTGTAGGTCTAATATCTCCCAGAAACAGCACCTAGTTCCTAGCTTGCACAAACAAATATATACTCATTCTAAAAGCGGACTAACACGAGAAACATGAGTATTCCTTTTAACTCCCGTAGAAAAAGGTCAAGTGCAGAAAATTCAAATGGAAGGGGCATCTATCCGGTCACGGAGTTGTTGAGATTGAGAAGACCTGTTAAGAAGGAGGAGGAAGCAATAAGCTTGAGGGTTTTTCAAGTTCTTCAAATTCCCAAATGGATTTTAGAAGATGTTGAAGATGAGTTTGTCCCACCATTATCAGAGGAGGATAAGTTGGAGAAAGAACTTGCCCTTGAGGAAGTTGAGTTGGAGTGGATAGCTGAGAAAACAATCGAGTTTTTTAGCGAGTTGAAAGTATTTTATGAACCACATGCCGAGTTTCATAGGAAAATGAGCGATATAGATGAGTATAGAAAAATCAAAGCTGAACTGGAGGACATAGAGAAAAGCCATCACTTGGCTGAGTTCAACGATGGTTTTCCGCCGAAAACAAGGTTCTTAAGCAGGAAAAGCATGGAAGTAGGTGCAAAAGTTCCAGAAACAGGTGTCGAGTACGTGAATGAGAGTTTGGCTTTTGCAGCTGAAAAAATTCTTGATGAAAACGTGTTTCCCACAAATGAGTCAAAACCGTTTCCTGGAAATTTCTTGAGTGATTACGTCGGCCAAATAGCCAAGAGGATGTTTAGGATATACTCGATATTGTTTTCTGTGTGTTGGTTGTCTTTGTCAGAATCTGGAAAGGTGAAACCTACTATTTTTCGCTTCAAGAAGTTTTATTTATTCTGCAAATTGTTTAACTTATTGAATGTAGAGAAAGAAAAACTAGCGTTCAAGGAACAGAAATCTAGGATTCAGTTTGACGAACTAGATGAGCTTTTTGAGGACTATTTGAAAACTTTAAAGTAGAAAATTTAGTAGACTTTGTGATCAGTGAGTTTGTGTATTGTGAATTCAGTCATGTCGATATACAAGTTCAACCAGAAACTTTTATTTCTAGCAATGACTTCTAACGGTTCCAGAATCATTTTCTTGTGGTAACTTGAAATTAAGACAACTCAAGTTTTAAACTAAATGTTTTATCTTTATCATTACGCTCTGTGAAAGGATTATAGGAAAATCATAAATTTTTTATTTTAAACTAGTGTTTAAATCAAATCTTGAACGTTTTTTCTTTTGTTCGCTGTCACTTTCTGAAGCAGGATAAGAAGGATCAACTAACAACTACTTTCCCATTTCTTAGTTGGTGGAGTGAAGCAGGTATTAACATTGGATATCTACCAAACTCTTTTTATGGTTCTCCTTCAATCTTAGCTCCACAGCTCCCTTAAGTCGTGGGTTAAAACTACATATATTCCCTTTTGTCAGGCCAAATCCTCCAAGTATTAACGGAGGTCGACCTATATTTCTTTAATAGACCAATTAGTAATATGTTTTGCCTAAACATCCAAGCCATGATTTTTTAATGTATACTCGTGATCCTAGCAACAAATTCTTGAAACGGTTTTAAAGTGTTTTCAAATTGCATCAACTCAATCTTTCTAGGTCTATGAATGAAAAATTCGCAGGGATGCAACTTCATTTCTATCTAGCTCACAAGCTCGGTTTCACCTCTTAGTGCTAGGTGTGTTTAATGAGTTCTCATTGAGGATTGATTCATGCTATTGAGCAATTTTTCCGGCGATTGAGTGAGTCTGAGTGAGTGTCGATACCAGTTTGAGTGAGAAATGAGTAAGGAATGAAGAACCCATTGAGGATTTCTGAGTCAGGAATTGTGTAATTCTTGACTGAGGAATGAGTTCCTCATTGAGGAATTTACTGAGGAATTGACTGAGGATTACTGAGGAACTGACTAAAGAAATGAAAATCTTCAATGAGTTCCTCAATTATCCTCAATCAATTGCTGACTGAGTTTTGAGGATCCTAAAAACTCCGAAAATTTGCTTTGAGCGAGTCTGAGTCTAAGAATCCTCAATTCTTCAATGAGGAATTTTCCCTATTCAGCACCCCTACTTAGTACTAGTATTGTACTTATTGTTAATATTAATGCCTTGTCCAAAGGGACAGCTAATCCGGCTCAATAACATTCTTCATCTGAGTGTACAAACAGTACGATGCAATCTATATTAGTCTTCTTCAACTTTTTGGACTCATTTCATGTGCTGGCATGTTGCAGTAAGTTAGAATAAGTAGTGTTATGGCATCTGCTGTTTAAACAGGTATCACGGTTGTCAGCTGTAGTCCTGCTGGTCGAGACTATTAAACTAATTTTGCGTTAACTCAGTTAACTCGATTACTTGAAGCTGCTTGGTTTCTTTAAGAACACATGCTCATTTTTCACTGTATAAAGATTTTGTAGCCCTTTTAACTCTTACTTTGAAATTAGTTTTGTATAACTACCTTCGTTGTTATATGAGCTTTAATATCCATATTTTAATAAATATTGGAAAGGTTGAGGTAGTTGTAACCCCGAAAGATGAAGTTTCCCTGTAAGCAATATTTTGCAGAAGTAAGTTTTAAGGTAGAGCAGCAATAAAAAGGAGAAGGAAAATAATAATAAGTAGAAGTTTCCATATATATAAGAGATCGTCTAGAAGACAATGATTATGAAAGCATATGGTAAGCTAGAATATGCTGCAACATCCTTGCTTAATTAGATTAGGCCGTATTTGCTCCCCTTAAAGCTCATACAAGTGTTAGACCCGATAGAAACTTGGAAGTCTTTGGCCAAAGAGCTACGTACATGAAAAAGGTTAAGTTTTACCTGTAGCAGGACAGCAAAGACTATTACTGGTACTAGATAGCTAAATAAGTTTCCATAGAATGGACCAATCAGCCTAAAGTTCACACTACTAAAATTTATAGAGATCGAAGTAGCTCCATTAAACACAATTAAGCAAGAATCATACCTTGAGCAGTTAGCTGCACTAATAGCAGGTCAACTGAAAGAAGAATATCTAATCGATGAACGAGTATAAGCGTAAACTTGGGCACCTCGATTTTAGCAGCACTATGTCATTTCGTAAAGAGATGAAACTAACATGGTGTACATATGACAAAAACAATAAACATTTGGTAATCATAGTTAGACCGATTCATAGAGGTCACACAAAGGGTGTACAGCAAATGTTCCTTAGCTATTATCAATAAGTGAACTAGGTTTAGTTTATTCAAGGTGAGTGAAAAAAATGGCGATGGATTTAACCGTATATTCGCTCACGAACTTCATTCAAGAAGTTATCATGATTGTAACATTGCTGTAAAACATCATGGCATTCCAGTAAAGTGAAAATCAGGTAAAATTTCTCTAAGTAACAAGGAAGTCGAGGCTGTAAAAGGATAATTGGTGAGAAAACTGTCAAATGAAGAAAACCAAGGAAAATACCTCACTATTTTGAAGACTTAAGAGGCAAGACTCAGCAATGAACTAGATCAGCAAAAAAATGATGTTAAATTTCTATGAAGCAACAAGACACTATGATGTCCTACGAAATTATATAAGACAGAGCGCATTTTTTGTGAGAAACGGAAAGGTAATGGGAAAAACATTTAGTTAAGAGCAGTAAACATGATGGCGCTGTGGTTAGAAGTTTGCCAAGGATTATACTGTTGTATTTGCCAAAGCAACCAAATTAATGAAAAGGAACCAGCAGTGAAAAAACAAAGCAAATTTCAACTTAAGAACGGAGCATTTTTATAGAATATGAAGAACAAGTTACAAATAGAAAGCTCATCCACAGAAGCCTTAGCTAGTCTGTTGCTATTAAAGTACACTTGAGTCAAAGGAAGTCTCAAATGAAAACAATAATTGTTTAAGCGTTTAAAACTGCTGCAGAAGACTCATCGTAGCATAATTGACATATTGACTAAAGCCCAAGCCCGTTTGAGACGTGTAATACAAGGTACAAAGCAATGAACTAGAGGAAGTAAGAGTTATTTCATAATCATATGTTGGATTGAACGAATATGTGTTTTTTAGTTATTTTCCACGCAGCAAACTTCCTGGTTTAAATTTGAAAAAACTTCATTAAATGTATATCTTAGTCATGTGTTAGGTATATCTTGTTCAGAGTTTATAACCGTGAAAGATAATTTCTTTCAGATATTTTATTTTGGGATTCTCTTCTAGCTTCTTGGGCTTATTGCTGCGAGGAGAAGAAATTGTACCTGGTTTCACCAATTATCTTTTGAAAAAGGGGAGTTCTCTGTCAATTACTATCTCAATACGTTCTTACTGACTTATTTAACCGATCATTTTTTTTTCAACAAGGCCGTCTTTCCGCGAACCAGCTTCTTAGAGTTAGCAGTATTACTTAGTAGAAACAACCGGCATATCATTCGAATCGAACATCCAGTTATCGAAAATACTGCAGGGTTAATCTCGTTTACCTCTACTCTATATATAAAAGTCAATACCAATTTTTTTTAACTCTTTTGCATAACATAGTTTACTCTATGATATCTTTGGCACAAGAAACAGACCGTGTCTCTTTCGCTCTTTTTCACGAATAAGAAACCACCCAAATAGAAAACCACCAATCAAATCACTTATCTTATCTCCCGAAGCCAATTGAATTCAGTAAATATCCCAAAAAAAAGATACAGTGGATAAAAATTCAACTGAATCTTTAAACAAAATCAGAAATTCGAAGAAGCGAATAGAATAATATCTTTACCGCCATTCAAGAGAAAAGAAACATTAAACACAGATAAGACACTGTAAAGAGACCCCCCCCTTAGAATCTAATCAAGTCCAGTTGTTTCAAGTCTACGAGATAGATATTTTTTGTGTTAGAAGACATTAGTTACGCAGTTTGTAGAAAAAGGTTTGTGATGTATCAAGAAATGACAGAGTTTGTTCAGCAGAGTAGAGGAGAAGTTGTAGCTGACGGGAAATACAAGATAAATAAAGGTAGATGGAGTCGTAGAGAACAGATGCTATTTGAAGAAGGCCTGAAGAAATATGGAAAGGAGTGGAGGGTAATATCGGAGCTGATCAAGACGCGCACAGTTATCCAAATTAGAACACATGCCCAAAAGTACTTTCAGAAACTTGCCAAGACTCTTGGAGGTCCAGTTATGTCTACTTCTAAAAAAGAAAAACTTCTTGATAACTATGTGGCTATGTCTCAGCACGGACAAGAAGAATTGGAAAGGTTTCCAGAAGATAGTAACTTCTCACCTCCTCCAGCAAGAGTATCAAGAAAACGTACCTACGCATCAAGAGAGCCTGATTCCCCTGAGATAGCGCTTATGAAGTTAAAGACTAGAAATATTAAACCGCGTTTTACGGAGATGAAGCAGGGATATAGGACAAGAGTGCGAGGAGGTAGCGAGTCGTCAGAGCTTGCTGGATCAAGTGCATCGGGAGATGAAGGAAGTGTAAGGAATTATACTCAAAATAGGAGGCAGAGTAAAGTTAGATTTAATGAGAATATTCCTATGTTGGATTTAAGTGGAGTGAAATATAAGAGCATGGAACTACCAGCCGGAGCAATTACACCTCGTGCGCTGGAGGCAGCGGGAATTCTGGTGGATATGTTGCAACAATAAAACTGAAGAGAATAAAAGAGATGGTCCGAGTATGTGTTTAGTACCTGTTTGTGAAAATTTCGAGTTTAGGATATCGTTTTGTATATGTTTGTAATCAAATATGGGGTAGATTTTGATTTTAGTAGATTTTGATAGTGAAAATACAAGCAGCTTCTATTGGTTAGTCAGTTTATTTGAATCTCTTTAATGATAGACATAGTTTAAATATACCCCGATTAAGATCTTAAATACAGAAAAAGAGGTTTTCGTTTAAACTAGCGTCCCTTGACAATAACTTAGAATCCTCCAGCAACCTCGGGACCTGTTTGGCCTTCCTTAGTCTCCTCTTCTTTTGCCTCTTCTTCTTTCTTTTCATTCTTTCCTTTCCACAACAAAGTACAGGTGGCAATCAAGTCCAGAAGTAACAAGATTCCAAGCGCGAGGTTAATCGATCCAAGTGGCTTTACGTTGTTGATTAAGTACTGCGTGATCCTACTAACAAAAACCCCAGCATCACCACCACCACATCCTCCATCTTGAGGATCTCCAACGACAGGGCTTCCATTTATTTCAACCTCTGCTAAAGCTTCGCATATTTCATCACCAACATTCTCAATCGTGGTATCAAACCTGTCTTCATCCACGATACAGACTTCAGCGTTCTCGTCGTCTTCGCAGAGAGGAACTTCATCGAGGCCAAACTCAGCAGCACAACAGTGGTTGAATATCTCAAGTTCGAAATCGTTAATACGTTCGGCAACTCCTGAGCTAACTTCTTGCGTCTGTGCATTTTCGACATCATCCAAAACACCACTGTACACAAGTAACGCAATACCGGTTCCAAAGACTACAAGAGTAGCTATCAAAGTGAAGACCATATAAACAAGAAGGATGACCTTGTTATTCTTCTCTGCACCATAGTATCCCATTCCCGCTAGAACTACCAATGCACATCCAAAGATCAAAGGTCCATACAACAAGAACTCTTCTAGAATTGACCCATAGTCCTCTAATTCTTTGTTCAAGTATGCACTATATCCTATGATAACAACCCCAGAGAGCCCCACGAAGAGGTTCAACAGTTTCATGTAATTTTCGCTCAACTTTGTGCATGACATTTTTCTTCTTTTGTTTTGTTTTAACGGTTCTGCTGCACAAGAAAACTATCCGGTGTATTATAGCGGCAGAACTTCTTGCGTATATTTATGTTCGTCCCTAGATGCTTATTTTTTTGGGCAATTTAGAAAATGAAACTGCACTTGAAAGTATTAAAAAAAATATCCGGAACAGTTTCTTGTGGTTGGAAAGCCAATATGGTTAAATAAAGTTTAGAAAAGCTTCAATGAACTTTACTTTCTTCGGAAGCAAATATATGGAAACAATGGAACAGTTGCGACTTGTAAGCATGAATGATGTTGTAGTTGTCGCACGATCCCTAGGAATGATAGGAGTGCTAGATCCCATACAACTACGGTTGCCTCTGCGAATGATCACCGTCCCAAGCCTCTCAGGTTTAAACTTAGCTGTGAAATTGACCTATTGGTATAGATCATACTAGTTCATTTTTTTTCCAGATTTAACGAGCCAAAGTTTAAGAAATGGCATACCACTTCTTGATCACTCTGGCTTATTTTGAAAAAAAAAGTTGGGAAACTAACCTTCTTTTTGTTTATAGCAAGCTCGTTAATAAAAAAACGTCTCTAACTAAAATTCTTAAGCCCAGGCTCCAAGGACCCATCCTATTATAATAGATATCTTAACCAGGGCTAATTAGCAGAAAGGGCTCAAACCCTTCAACTATTTCCTCATATAACCTTCAACTTGATGATGGTTCGAGGAATTAGCCTTGTTCGAGTACCCAATCGTAAACATTTCTGTAAGAAGCTTAAGTAGCTCCCATCCACTAGGGCATTCCACGCTGTAAGGAGCACTGAAGCCTGTTCGATTTTTTGTTTAGTCTCTGTTACTTCCTTGTTTCCTTCTTGTAGGAAAGTGAATGCTATGAGAGAGAAACTATCTAACTAGTGAAAATTTTAGGTAACAAATTAAAAAAAATAGAAATTAAAAACGTCAACGGGAATTATCTTCATTTTCATACTGAAGAACTTGAAGACACTGCTTCTAAGAATATTTGGGCTGATTTTCTAATAAGTTGCATTTTCAGCCTTTAAGTATCATCCGAGAGTAGTTCAACTTAACAGCATTCTCTTCTAAGCGATCTAAATTGGATATTCAGCACTATATCAAAGACAAAAATTTCAACGAAGTACACAAAAAAAGTATTTTGAGCTTGTTCTCAAGGACCTTTCGCATTTTTGAACTATTATTGAGCTCAGATAATCACATTCAAATCAACAAGATGTTCGAATACCTTATATAAGTGCAGTAACTTAACTTAGGATTTTGTTTCCACACATGCGATGAGTTATATATTGAGATTTAAGCATTTTGGCTTTAGGAAGCTACATGACATGCTGCAAACAAGAAATTCTTTTTCGTACAGTTATTTAATGACATACCCTGACTTTGTCCTTATAAAGATGCCAACCTCCAAACTTGGTTTCATTATTGTGAATCCTCTGGCAGTTAATCTGCTAAAAGTCAACCTCGTTTGGGTCCCAAAGAAAAATAAGACAAGATACAGAAGCCTAAATGACATCTTCATGCAAGTTGTCAAAAAGATCAGTGAAGACAAGTTTCTCTGGAAAGACTTTTTGTTTGTTGAAATCGTTGTGACATGATTCAGTAACCTCAAATCTCATTGACAACGCAGCATTTCTTAACTCATAATTGAAGTGAACAAAATATAAATCTTCCTGTGAATTATTTCATTAAAATCTTCTGGACTTATCTAGTTACTTCAGTTGCACTCTTCTCTTTTTTTCTTCTAAGAGACAAAAGGGTCCGCCCATTTAATCTAATTGATTGCGACTACGAGCACAGATATCACAGTCCAAGCCGCTGCACCAACATAAAGTGCTTCAGCATTTTTTTGTTTAGAGTGCGACCATCTGAGTCCAAGAATTCTTTAAAGACTAATATGATTCACAGAAAATGAGCTGAATTAGTATTGTCCGTACGGGCTTGTATTTTCTGACTCTCGCTGTCATAATGAATGATTGATTTTAATAATTTAAATAAGCCGTGATTGAGTTAAGTCACCCCAAATCATTCAGGTAATGCGGAGTGGTTATTTTCAGGCTAACAGGAAGGAGGGCTAATGAAATATTTATGAGCACATCACTGACGATGCAGAATATATGAGTTGATTGCTGCTACTGATTAAATTGACATCTCACTCCGCTCACAGAAAATGACTGTGCTTATCTCAATCAGTTCATATATTTGGTACAGTTCTGTATAGAAACTTAAGGCTATTATTCTGTCAAAAACTGTCAATTGTAAATCGAGGACAAGGTGAAAAATATTAAATGAGAATGAATTAACAAAGGGTTCCCACTCGCATTAAACACTTAAACATTTTTAGCCTGTTCTTGGGTATTTTGTAACTTTTTGAGCCCATAGTTTTTCTAATCGATGTAGATGTATGGAATATCGTGTCTAGGCATATTTAACGAGAGAATCTTAACGAGAGCTTCTTGAGAAGCTTTCTCTCGTTATCTCGCAATACAAATATTTTGGTAAAATCCTTGTCGAGAAGATTTTTTTATCTCGATAAACACACCTAACCGTGCTCACTTAACCTAGTTTACCCTTTTTAAATGATTGAAAAAGTTGGGTAAAGTATAGAATTTCAATATTTATTTTTGGTATCCAAGTCCAGGTTATTTTAAATTGTAAAAAAATGAGTTAGGGAAACATGCTTTTGATTAATCAAAGAATGAATCACCGAAGCAAACATAGATGTACCGGTCTTAGGTGTGATATACCCGGTTTGCAAGCTATTGAAAATTGATATTTTGTATCTTTATAATTGAAAAGCATATGCAAAATCTTGTACTTAGTCTTGTTTCTTCTGGATGCAGTTATTTTACACACTTCTGTTTCATAAAGCACCATAGGACCGAAATGAGCATTGTTTGGGGAAATCTCTAAGCAATATGAAAATATATTTATTTGCAGAAAATAAGGTAGCATATATAGTCTAAAATTGGGTTAGTAGTTCTGCTTATATCCCTGTGATACCGGAAGTTGGGTAAGAATACGTAATCTGAGCTAAGAAAAATTTTAACCACTGCAAATAATTCACTGCCTAAAATTCATAATTGAGAATCATGAGTTAGGAAAAATCAAAAAAGAAAAAGGATCGTGCAATAATATGGCTTCTAAGCTGTAGTCTTAGCTAGATGCCGGATATTGATCTATTGTACTTTATTTTTCTCTGCCTTTTCTTACCTTTCATTTGTACATATTCTTAGATTTACAACCCTGGAAGCATTTGGCGGGAAATATTGAAGATAGGAAACGGTGCACATTTGGGCTAAACTTAAGAGGTTGCTTTCTCATGTATTGATACATATTAGATAAGGAAATGTGAATTCCTTGTTTAACATATTATCAAGAATATTTATTTTCTAAAAATTAAAGCTATTAGGATGCGAGTCATATGAGCTGTATTGTTCGTACCAGTGACAACATTTTTGCCGGCTGAGAAGTTTATACAGTGAGCTGAGGAATATGTATGATTCCTGCAGAAAGACGCGTATCAAAATTTCATTATGCATCTCATTCATAGCTTGAGTCATAACTGTAAGCCGAATCAATTTTTATGCCTATTGCTTTTGTTTTGCATTAAATACTGCGAGGTTAGGTTTATTTAGTTTTTGAGCTCCTCATCTTTTGAGCAGGGACAATATTATTTAGGTTAGATCCCATGCAGAAGCTTAGATCTTAGCTAAAATAAGATTTAAGTGCCACATTTCCTGAACATAATTTATTGAAGGAATTTTTCTTGTTGATTAGGAATACTATATTCCCAGAAAGAACTGAGTTAAAAATAATTAAGAGCCACAAAAAACTCCCAATAGTTCTAACTTTGAGAGATACTGCCAAACTGCACATTTTACTGTAACTCGAGATAGGGATTAAAAAAATGTCGTCATCATTGCTATCAAGTCCAAGAATATATAAAATTATTGGTATTGACTATTCTCAATTGAAAAAATATTAGATGATATTGATATATTTATAAATTCTTTCAACTAAGAAGAACATGTTTAACCATTTAACATAGGTGGTGTATTGTCAGGTCTTGGTGCAATATAACATTGGTACCTAAAGTGTAGAAGCTAAATTTGAATGTGTATCATTACTCTTGTTAGAAACATCTTAAAACTTAGTTTTTTCAACTGAATGTATAATCATAGCATTTGTAGCGAGATATCGCTTACAAAAACTTTAACTGTAAATAAGATTCCTTTTAATGTCCCTGTTAAAGCAAAACACAGAAAAGGTATTGTTAATATTATCTGTCAAGAGCTTCATGCTATTACTAGAGGCTCTTCTACATCCTTGGATATCTATTGCTTGAAAAAACAGTTAATTTATTCTCGAGGCATTCAGAGTATCTACTTATAAAACTTCTACAGAGTTTTCAAAAAAATATCCCGAATATTGCAAAAGTTTTAGCTTTTGGAAAATTGCGTATTAAGTACATAATAACATGAGGATACTAATTAATACAAACTGCATGAAGTTTAATGAATAACTTGATTTTATTTGTCATACATTGCAACAAAACGAAACCGTGTTTAATTTTAAGACTCTTAGTGCATTTAAGCAGGGAGACCCCCGTACAACTGGTAAAACACGGAATGTCAAGTATAAAAACATTCCAGAATCTTAATCTGGAATATTTCTTGATTTTCTAAATTTTAACTAGAGTAGAAGATGGAATCAAATTTTTAAAATTGATATTTCCAGCACTTTTCTCTTGTTCTCAACTTTTTCGGTAATCATCTTGATTAAATTATTCGAACAACATGAACCAGACTCATCATATAAACAATCAAAATCTTTTTCAACCCATTTATGTGGATGCTATGACACAGTTCAAAGTATTTTTTTTTAAGAAGAATTAGATTCATACCGAAAAAACCAAGAAAAAGCTTAGATGGGGAAGAATCCCGATCTTCTTGTATCAAACCTGAAATAACCTAGAATCTAGAGTAACACGAAAAGATGGATATCAAGAAGCAAGAGAGAGTTAAGAGCATCTAAGATGTAAAACTAGAGAAAAAACTTAAAATTCCAACTGGATATCCCTATCAATAAGTGAACAATACTGAAATCTGTTAATGTCCCTTTACACGCCAATCTTTAATTACTATTGGAGAAACTGATTAAAGTAGAATGAAATATGAAAGAGCATATATATATATTTGTTCTCTAACTTTATCCAAAAATTGAAACTACAGACAAAGGCATACTGTCAGTACAATGGAACATACTATGTATTCAAGTCAGGGTTTAACTTTCAACATATACAATAAGCACATACTATTTTCTGTCGCGACGAAGTATCTAAGTTTGGAAAATAAGGTAAAGGACAAAAACTTCTAATATTTTTACGTATCTGTCGGGACACTATTCAACTAGGATTTTCTAGATACTGTTGTTGATATTAACTATGCACATGTTGCCTGGATTTCAATATTTTACATTGAGAAAATTCAATAGAGTTTTACTTAGGCATATTATGAACTAGGCTCAAGTTTATACATATTACATTTTCCTAGTTTCTCTTTCTAATAAATATCAGGATTGATCTCAAACACTCATCCTAGGTTTGTTGGGAAGAAACAGACTTAATTTCCTTGAAATCAAAATATATATACTTGCATGAAGTATCGCCTGGATTTAAAGAGGATGACGATCGTATTCTACAGTGATTGATCATGGGTCGTTGATGCTGTTTGTTTGGAGAGGTCAGATGAAAATATCACCCAAACATTAATTTTCTTGTAATTGATTCTCTGCCCCTCCCCTGAAGCTATATACAGAAAGGGGTTGCTCTGGGTATTCTGAACTGCCTGCCTGTTAATACAATAGAAAACGCGTATTATTAGGGCATTTTCAGAAGTACTTAAGGAGCCTAGAGTAGTTGATACCACAGCTGAATTAATTTTAGCATATGATATCTGTATTGAATGATTCTTTTTTAAGGCACTTATTCCAGTCTTGTTTTTACTTCATTTTCACATTTCTGTTTAGCATCCTATTGCAACTTGGCCTTAAGATGACCTAGCACATAATATACATTAACCCATAAATGTAAAGGGCAGTATCAAAAAATTACCACACAGCATAGAAATGCAAGTTCTTTGTAATGGTGTTCTTTTAAGACGGTTTCTTGGGAAATTTCACTGTTATTTTTCAGGCCTCCTATAAAATCCAAATGACTGTATATATACTATTTTCGTGTAGAAGGTGTTTGATTAAGCAAGTTTCTCAATACATCATATTTTTTTGTACCTAATCGTCTCTATTGTATTTTCTACTTATAGCACAGGAAACTTTTAATCTGAAACAGATGATAAAACTCCTTTTGAACATCTTAAAGATGTTATTTAAGTTTAGAATTGTTTATTGTATAATTCCAAAGAGATATATAAATATAAAGTGAGAAAATGGTCTACTTGGCTTGCCTTGTTACTTATGTTTTTCCTGAAATTATGATCTATCTTAAATCAATATGATTGGAATAAGGAAATCGGAACTGGGCGCCTTTTTAAATAGAGTTGCCATATCGGTAGCATCTTTCTAGAAGTTGAAAAATATCTACCTCAGATTTAACTCTCTAATTGTTGTGATATTATCCTCGTAGCTTGTAATTCTGTGTACTATTATGAAGGATATCCATCAATAAGTCACGCTGAATGAAGACCTTATTGCTTAAATCTATTTTAACTTTGTTTCACTAAGAGTTTGAAACTAAAAGAATAAGTAAATATGTATAAGTTTCTTCAGCTATATCATAGTTTTTTTCTCTCTAATATTGCCCGATATTGTCTCTTCAACATTTTATGAATGGAGACTGTGGCGCAAGTGCAACGGTATGAAAAGGAAACATTTTCAGTTTTCCTGAATTTCACACCGAAAATGATTTCTATCAATGCTATATCCCTTTTTAGTCCGATAAGATCCAGACTGATACGGAAATTCCTTGTAGGTCTAACCTATGGGATAATGAAATCCCAAGAACCAGGGTTTGACTATTTATTTAAGAATGGAGATCTAACAACAGCGGAAAATACCCAATGAAAGTTCTCATATGAGACAAGAAACTAAGTCTTTCGTGACAGAGAGTAACATTTCAACATTATCTAAGCTCCTTTTCCTTGAGCATTTTTTATAAGAATACATGTTCAATCTGAGCAGGAAAAGCATATTTGCGCTGTCTAAGTAGGATCTAAACATTAGCCAAGAGCTTTAAGTAGATTTTTGCACAATTTGAGTAGAATTACTTCTAAAACTATAAGAACATAACCTGTAATTTAAAGCTGGTCGTAGGAGTTTAGAAGGAAATTCGCTTCAAATCAGTTCTTTAGAGTTACAATTTGCCGTAAGAATTGCGCCAAGTGAAACCCAGTTAGCATCTAGCACAGATTGTAATTTGCGACAAGTTCTGCAGCAATATCACCTATTTAGGAACGTATAATGGATGTCAGACTGAAATTTACATAATTGGAGCCCAGCTTAAAGCCTCTTTTATTGTGGCAATAACTCTATATACACCCTTTTCTTGCTTCTGCAAGTATTAATTTCCTTAAAGAAAACACTTAAATATTTAACATTTCAACTAAATAAATAGGTAAGATTCAATGATGTCACAAAACAAATGCTTCAGAATAAGATATTTCAGGGTTCAAGATATGAAGTGGTTTAATTCTGCTTAACTTCATTCTTCTTAATGTTCCAGATGCTCATCTAAATGATTATCACCTAAATGATATTCTTCTAAGAATATTAGAGCCCGTTCCTCCAAAACCCTTGAACCCATCCTCAGGAACAAGTCTGCAATTTCTTTTTTTCTATTTTTTCTTTATTGCTAGTGTAATATTGTTCTCTGCATTTAGAGAGGTTTAAATATTTATGACTTTTTTTGTATCATCTTCCTGTAATTCTATGCATTTATTAGATTGAAGAAAAACAAAACTATCTTGGCAACCTGTAAAGCTGGTTTCGACGGAGGTTTAACAATTCTCTATCCCTTTCTGATGGCACTAGCTTTACAAAAAATTTTAGAGTAAGGTGCTTATTATCACCTACAACTTTCACTAATATAACACTTGTCATTTTAAGCAGCAACATCTCTATTACCCGGGGGATGCTCTTTGCAAATAACTCATAAAGCTTGAAGATTTTTCAGAAGCTTAACGTGGCTTAGACAGCTCAGTAGCTTTTGCAGCAACTTTATAGATTTCGTATAGTATAAAGACGAAAAGATCAGTATCCTTGTTCGTCAATAGCCTTTTCAGCGACTACTTTTCCCATTTTTCTTTTTCTTATAATCATTAATATAGTCTCCAAATATGCCAAAAAATAAAATCGACAAGTTCTATTTATTTTCAACCCCCCTCATGAGTTCCGCGAAACAATTTCTTCCGGTACTTATATGTTCCCGGTTCCAAGAACCCGTTTTACACGAACTATTCTATTTTACGTATCTTGTTTATTTAGTACAGTAAAGACGGTTGACGGATAAAGTGTGCAGAACACTTTTAAACAAAAGCAAAAATATGAGATATCCTAATAAGTTAAGCACTAACAACAAGAACAATGAAGTAGCTAATCACGAAACACAGGCCCCTGTGCATTACTCTGTGCCCATACCTCATCTTTCCGTAGCCAACTTCAGTATTATCTCTGATTACAACCTTCCTACAGTAGCAGGTTAGTTTACTTTAATTCTTAATGCTTAGTTGGAGAAGATTTTGCTTCTGAGACTCAATGGAATGATCAAAATGTGCAAAATGGGAACCACAAGATGCAGGGAAGAACAGGCAATGGTCAAGAATCTAGGTTTAATAGTTTTATGGAGAATACCATGTTCAGCAAAATTGTTACTTGTGGTGGAAAGAGTGAAATATGTTATTCACCTAACAGAACAGGCAAGTTGAACGCAGTAATTCTTTTCACTATCATGCACTTCTTTGGAGGGGTTGCTTTTATTTCGTTTTTGCTTGCTTAGCTAGTTAACGGTAAAATTTGAAAACTCCGTATTACTTTCTACTCATGAACAATGTGTACGAACAGTATTTTTGTGCATATAAATGAGAAACAGTAACGGGAAAAAAATCTCATAAAAGATAATTCTTCAAACTGAACAGAAACCTGATAATTAACAGTTCATCAAATGGAAAGGATACTTTGAATTTTTTTTTTGATATTCTTGACCTGCAGAATAAAAATAAGATTCAAAAGTAGTTTACGCCATAGAACAGAGGGAAAATCAATAAAATTATAAAGGTTTTGCTATTCAGTGCGAGAGCGTAAAATGTGTTAAAATAGAACCCAGAGAAGAGAAATCAGATCCATCGCTTTTCTGAATAACTCTATTAGAGAGTCAAATTTCCCCATTGAACACTGACTTAACTACTAAAGACATTCACTTCAAGAGTGTGATGGACACGATCGTTAGAGTTTATTACTATATTCAAGTTGACGAGGTTTTGCTAAAGCAGTATGGAGGAAATATAGAAAATATGCAAGTTTTAAATTTTCCAACAGAAAACTGGACAGAGAACAAGTTGCATGAAATTTTTTCTGGAGAGGATCTCTTGATTTGTCACCAATTGAAGAGAGTGTTTCAGAGAGTGAAATATCTGTACTTTCTTAAGTCATTCCCAATGAAATATTTTAGGGGTCTTATTTTTTGGCATATGAAAAATTTTTGACAACACTGGAGTTGATGAGTTCATTCAAGAGATTAATGCTTTGTTAAAAGAAAGTGTAAGAAAACAAAATTTAATTTTAGAAGAATATAACCTAATGTCAAAAAGTTTGGTAAGCGGCGTTAATATAAGTATGAATTTAGCCTATGCTTCGTTTATTCTTAATGGTGCGGGGCTAATGGATAGAAAGTTTGATGTATTTCTATGTAAGAAAGATACGCGAGTATATTATAGTGCTTGAAGATTGGACTGATGTAGAGATTAGATCACCAACTTAATTAAAAGACGTTGTAAACTGGAAAAGTGAGAGCTATTAAACTACGGAAAGTTGGTTTAAATATATGTTTGGTGAAATAATGTGCCGAATTAATTACATTAGGACAAAACATGGGATTGGTGCTTTTCGTAATAATGAAACTAAAGAAGTAATTCTGTTTAGTTACAATTAAAAAGTTACAGTAGCAACAATATACGAGTTGAAAAATGTTGGTGAAGTTTGGGATGGAGTTCAGTTAAACAGAAATGGTTTTCAGTACACGCAGAAACATATATTGAAAAGCTAGAGTTGGAGAATGGTAATTTAATATGTTTCAATAAAAGGATGGGTGATGGTTTTTGGTCAGGCAGTTCGAAACAAATGGTAACAAAGAAAAAACAAGTGAAAATTAGCAGGTTCAAAACAGTATGGCAGTATAATCTTGGGAGCTTATAGAAAAAGAACCTCAAGGGCTCTTCTGGAAGAACTAAGCTTGTGGGGAATGAAATAAGGGTTACACTAAAAAGTTAGATGTTCAATCTTTTGTTTATTTCAAGAGATATGCTGAATTTCATTTTTACATATAGATTTTAATTATTACTCATATTCGCGAACCAGAAGAAACTGGCAAACCAAGAACTACAGAAACTAAGCTTGTACTTCCACCTGCATCAAAAGAAAACCATGATTGACAAAAAAACAATATTGCAAAAATATATTTGTGCTGTCCCAGTCTTAAAACATATCTTTAGAGGGCGTGCCTTTAATAATATGAATTGCTGGAAAAAGATAAGTAAAGGAGAGAAATATCAAATACAGCTGCGTGAACATGTTAGACAATTTTCCAGTTTGAATAGCGTGTTTCCTGGCAGACTTATATTTATAAACTCTTGCCGAATCGCAAACACGATTTATGAAAAGATACTCGTTTAAATGCATTAGATGCCATCTCCAAATTCATGGAAACTTCATCAGCAAGTTGAAAGGTTAAAAAAAGACCATAAGCATTAAATGACACCAAAATTTTTGGTTGAAATGAAGGTTTTACATATAAAGCGTTTTGCGCTATTTTTTTCGCAGAACGCAAACATACCTTTTGATGCACATTCTCTGGTTTGAACCCCAATCTACTTGTATTTTCATGTCCATTTACAGTAAACGAATCCGAAGTTAGATAACCTTGGTATTGCTAAGAATGAAACACGTGCCTCAGCAGAAGAGAAACAAGTATCCAATACCTATCTCTTTAACTTTATTGTACATTGCTTCATTCCACCTTGACTCGTTGGATGGGAAAGTTTTCTCCGTTTGGTTAAACGTAACACTTGTTTCATCAGAAAGCTTCTTTGTTCATTTTCTGGCTTATCTGTTTTAATTTTCATAAGACTATACTTAATATTTAATGTACCAGCCAATACCAAAAATATATGCTTCAACCATTCACCCAAGGTCTTGTCCAAATATTATATTATATTCTTATAGATTCCCTAAATTACAACAAGAAATCAAATTCCTACTCTATCAGCCAGCTGCTGTCTAGATGAGGAAGACGATATATTTTCTCTTCAATTGGGATATTTAAGAGATATACTGAATCAAGACGCTTTGCTAGTTCATCTTAATTATCGACACTAAGGTTATAAGCATTCAAATGATACCTCAAGTCGGCTACCTAAGAAATCTCTACCGCATTAGCTCAGAAAGCGAAATAGCTGAACTTTATAAAATTATTATTTCAATACCAGTACTTGCTTGATGCTCGTATAAATGTGGTTCTAAACTGTACTAATGGTTAACCTAGAGGGAACTCTGATTGTGCTCTCGTAGAAAATATAAGTTTGTTTGGAAATGCTTAATAATTTGAACCCATTGAATTCGTAATCATGAGTGACCTAAGGGTACATATACTTTCTCTATATATGTTTTTTTAATTGAGACAGATAAGGGTAACCTGGTGTACGCCTTATGACTTCAATCTTCCATATCTTGCAAACCATGTTCCATCGGCGGTTAGATCACAATATGCCTGATGTCTGTATACATAGGAAAGGCACATTTCAATGGCAATAGTCATTACTCGATCTAGTACCATAAAAGTGTTCCATTTGCAATAAAATCTTAACAACAACATCTCAAGTAAAGAAAACAAAGCTGCCATTGTAGGTGATGAAACCTTTTCACTAATACATAATAATTTTCATTCTTATTCCCACTCAAACTTTTCTTTTGCCTTTGGAAATCGTTTAGAACTTCATAATTATTTGCTTGATATTTTTCACAGGTTTTTACATCAGTTGAAATATATATAAACTTTCCTTAGAAGCCACAATCTAGATCAACATATGTAATCACATATATTTGAAAGTGTATATAGTGTGCAAGAAGAGATTGTGCACAATTCCCTATGGTAAGTCATTAACTTGGCGTTAACACGATAATAGTAATGGAGTGAAACATCAGTAAAAGTAACTGGGTAGAACCATTTCCAAATGGACTATTTGATACATAACCTCATTAACCTTTTACTAATTTGCAGTTTACTCTCAACATGCCTCAAGAATCTCTTCGTTTCCGCCAACTTCGCTGCAAATTTGTAAAATCTTTGTTTTGCTTTCCCAAGGACAATATAAACATCGTTCCTAATTAGGAATATGAGAGAATAAAAGTTCATTCTATGCTTGGAATTTTTGCTTAAAGAGGTTCCACTACATGGGTTGATACGTGAGTATAAACTCTCTAGTTGGCTCAAATGAGAGTTCTCACCTTTTAGAGATACACTGTATGCTACAAGTATACTTTTTTCTTTGATATCGTTTGAGAAATTGATTATTTAGCTAAAGAATCAGAGGCAGCAAGATTACTTATGGGTTGTTCGAATGCTTACCCTGGATTTAACCCTTGCACAGAGAAACTGAGAGAAAGAAAGGGTTGACAGAGTAAGTTCTCTACCAGAATGTTGACATTCGAGACAAAATACTTAGAAGATTAATCTATGCGAATGACTTCTTCAGGAAGGTGATTTAAATCATTTTTCTTGTACTGCATTGATTTTATCTTTAGATAGAAGAATTCCTTGTCATTTGGATCGTCATTGTTTTTGGTGCGGATTGGTTGGATAGCAAGGAAAGCAATAGTAGTTAGATCAAACCGTCGAAAAGGTGTCAAAATGGACTAAAAGGAACTTTCTTATTCTTTGCATTTTGTACTTTATGGTTGAACGTGTTCAAACACACTGAACATATACGAAAATTTTCATTCTCTCTTATCCAAATAGTTGAGAATAGCCATTGAAGATAAAAATACCATTAAAACCTGCCAAACATCAGAAATTTAATTCATGTATTGACAATTAGAACAAAAGAAAATAATTATCTTTTACTTAATTTTCTGACCCCTGGCCATCTGTGAAGACTTATCAAATAATCTCTAGTAATAATTAACAACATTTTATAATATTTATGAAGCTAATATAAATGATTATAAACAAGATAGATAAGAAAGAAAGAGTTGTCATAAAAATTTTAAGAAAATTTATCTTTGACTCCTAGTCTTATATTACGTTTTAATAGTATATCTCTAGAATTATAGCTGAACAAAAAATATACCCAAAATATCATCTTTCTCGTCTTCAAATCGCATTTTGCAAGGAATACTATTTTACACGCGAGCTGAAACATCACATTTTCAACGTATAACTGTAAGAAGCGATGCAATGCATAAATATGCAAATAATTACTTTTCTACTCCTCCTCTTCTACTTGTTAACAACAGGAAACTCTACCCCATGTTCCGCAACCAATAGATTAGCGTTGAAGTTTTTAAATCAAACAACTCACCCAGAAGCCCGTTGTGCAGACGGCACGAACTCAGGATATTACCTTGGGCGATTAATCTCGGAGGAGGAAGATCCAGCTGATCCCGACTCCTTCATTCCACGAAATTACTTTATTTGGTTGGGTGATGTAGATGGCTGCTCTGGAGATGATTGTGATGAAATTTGCGAAGGATCAGATCGAGAAGCAACTGGCCAAGGAGTCTGTGAAGGAGTCAATGAAGAGTTATTTGTAACGAATGCAGGTGATGAACTGGAAGAAGAGGCTGCTCGATGTCTGTTCTCTAGAGCAACTTGTACAAGCTCGTGGTGGGATGTCTTTGAAAGTGTAACTCCAGAAACTCTGCTCTGCCAAGATGCTGAAAATGTTGAGTTCCGAGAGTACATCAGAGTATTCATTCCGAGTTGCTCTTTGGATTTTTGGCTTGGAAATGGTGTCGAAGATCGTACTTTATTTTGTATTTTTATTGTATAGCTTCAGATACAAAATTTAGAGGCTCTATTATCTTTCAAAACGTAATTTCCGCGCTCATTGAAGAAGAGAACTTACTTAATGCGTCCAAAATTGTCATTGGAGGAACACGATATGCAGGAGTAGCTGCAATTCACCACACGAGTACCTTAAAATCCGCTTTAGATGCTGCCCTTCCTGACAATGAAATCGATATTTATACTATTGTAGATTCTGGATGGACTAATAATGTTGAGAATATAGCAACTGGAAATTTCTCTGTGAATGAGGACTTAAGAGCACAAACAGTTGATTGGATCCAAGATGCGACTTTGATCTCTTCTTGCAGGGACTTCTGGGGTGATAATTTCCTGTACAAGTGCTTGTTTGCGGATGAGTTGATTAGGAATCATTTAACTGATTTGAATTACAAGATCCTTTTTCTACAAAGTGTTTATGACCTCATAGCATTAGAAGGTCTTGGCATTGAGGATCTTGAAATTGGAGACTCCTCTGCCGATGCTCTTGCCGAAGCAGGAATTTCTTTTGTAGAGACTTTTGGACAGACAACAAGAAATTCTCTTCAGTCAATGTCAAGAACTTTAGCAGAAACTTCCGGGAATAATATTTTTAAGTTTTGGTCTCCAAGTTGTGGACAAACTGGTTTTGTAGTTCCTACAAGAATCCATTCGATTGATCCAACTAGACAAACTTTTGGATCTGGACGTAATGAGCTTGGGAGTTTATTGTTTATTCGAGATGAAACGGTGTTTAGTGAAATTACGGTGAATGGTATGAGCGCTCAAGATACTGTAACGCTTTTTGTGACCAGTAATGGAGAGAGTATAACTTTTTCTACTGGAGAAGATATGGTGAATCAAGATTCTTGTGGTTTGTTTTTGTGCAATTCAGAATGCAAAACAATTGTTTTTCCATTTGAAACAGCAGCCCTTGTCTCTGTATGTATCCAACAACTTCTCTTTGTGTATGCATTTTTCGTTGTGTTTTTTCCACTCTTTGTTTTTTCTCAATCTTGGTTGAAGATGACTAGTTGGAGGAGAAAAACTGCTGAATTTTGGGACCGGGCTAGAGACTTAAGGTTTGGTGAAGGAGAACATGAACGTACACGTATTGTTCTTGTTTAGTTTATAGGCTTCCAAGGTGACAAAGAGCTTGATTTTCTGCAAAAAATGGCAAGAGGTAGAAATAAGCGGGCTGATCGAGTACAGGAGCAACTAATTAATCAAACAGCGATCCATTCTGGCTACAGAAGAGTACACTTAATGGCTGAAAATCTCTCCTATTTTGTTGTAGCAAAAGATGGAAAGAAAGTACAGATTCTGAAGGATGTCAGTCTTGCCTTCAATCCTGGAGAGGTTCACGCAATTATGGGTCCCTCAGGTTTATTATTATTTTTTCTCACTTATTTAGGTAGTGGAAAGTCCACTTTGCTTGAACTTTTGGCGTTTTCAAGACATGAAGGTACAATGAGAGGGAATATTCACTTAAACGGAGTTAACTTATTCACAGAGAAAGCTAATTTCTTGCGTACTTGGTTGAGTCTAAACACTGCGTATGTGGCTCAGGCAGATTATTTCTTCCCCACGTTAACTGTTCGTGAAACTTTAGAACATGCTGCTTACTTAATTCTCCCAGAATATGTTTCTGATGATGATAAATTGCTAAGAGTATATCAGTTGCTAGAGCTGTTAGATCTGAGTTCATGCAAAGACACTCTTTGTGGAGATGGCGGGGTTACAATTGAAGGTGGCATTTCTGGTGGACAAAGGCGAAGGCTTAGTGTCGCTGTGCAACTTTTACTTAATCCTAGCGCAATCTTACTTGATGAACCCACTTCTGGTTTGGATTCTGTCAGTGCACTTAATCTAGTCAAGAGGCTGAGAATGTTTGCTGAAAGAAGTGGGATGAACGTAATTTTATCGATTCATCAACCAAGAAAGGAAATTTTGCTGGAGCTACACAGGATTTCTCTGTTAGTTCTTGGAGAGGTTGTATTCTCAGGACGTCTTCATGATGCTGCTTCCTTTCTTGGTGTGAATCAAGATACATTAGGAAATGCTCTTCTTGATCAATTCGTTTCTGTAACTGATAGAAATGATCCCAGTTTAGTTGCCTTCAAACAAAACTTTCAATCAAGTCAAATTGGGCAAGAATTACGCCAAAGTATGGAAAGTGAAAAGACAAACCTTTCAGATGAGTTAACTGAGGAGATGAAAGAGCTTCTAATATATAACTCCATTGCCGAGGGTCGATACTCCTATAGCGCTCCATCAAGTGTGTTGTACTTACAATGGGTGCTTATTTCCCGCTCCATTACTAGAGGTGGATTAAGACTTGGGGTAACGATGTCCCTGAGCTTTGCAGGAGGAGTAGTATTGGGTGGGCTATTTTTTATGGCGGACTCATATGATCAGTTGACGGGGTTGATTTACCTCACTGTAGCTACAATTACCTTCATCCAAGGTGTTTTTCTAGGAAGAAGATATTTTGATGAGAAGCTAATGTATGACTACGAATATGCAGCTGGAACACTCAAGTCTTGGCCAGCGTTTTTGGTAGCACAGTTCGTAAAAGATGGAACCACTACTCTATTGGAATGCCTTTCTTTCGGTATCCCTGTGTATTTAATCGCAGGACTTGAGCTAAATGTAGAACGAGCCTTAGTTTTTGCGGTCTTGATAAGTTTGATTGGACTTGCAACCACAGCTCTTAATGTATTGATTCAGATTGATAGAGATAATGTCCGAGCAGCTGGTACTCTGCAAGTAGGGTTCGTAGCCCTTGGAGCGCTTTTTAATGGGTTTATCATCCCTCTAGATGCTCTTCCTTCCTACTACAGCTGGCTTCCTTATACGATGCCTGCATTTTATGGTTTGGTTGGTGTTGTTGTAAATCAGTTCTCTGGTTTTGAACTCCCTTGTGATGCTACTGTGCTAGAGTGTCTCACAAGAACTGGGGATGTCATTATCAGAGCTTTGAGGTACGATGACCTGGATATTTTTATCTGTGTTCTGTTGCTGCTGATTCTCTTTTTCCTTTTTAGGGTACTTAGTATCATTGATTTCTTTACAAGATACGTTGGGGTTAAAAGTTTGAAAGTTGAAAAAAGGGAAGTGACAGAAAATCAGAATGTTGTACCTGTGCCTTCACGCGCTAACAGTGAATTTCGAACAACCAATCCGGTTGGAGTTGGGGGTACAATGGGAGACATGCTTAACCAAAATAAAGACAAGTTTAAGAAGCAAAAAAGCTCTGTTTTTGGTAGAGAAAATCTCAATGATGATGAGGATTCAGTATCTTCAAAAAAGAAGGAACTAAATACAGTGGGAATTCAAGCCATTTTGCTGTCACGAAATTTGTTTGCGTTGTTTTTTTTCATTGATCTTGTATCCACACCATATATATGTTTTGAAGATGCGGAGTCTGTAATCTCGATCCTTGGTTTGGCTTTTCTAGGAGGGTATGTACTTCAGTTTTTTAATCAAATATCCCATCTTTCGCCTTACACTGTTGGAGAAGAAGTATCTGATTTCGCTTGGGCTGTGGAGTTTGATGCACCAAGCTTTTTATTTTTAATTATTGATGGGGCTTTGGTAGCAGTTTCTAGTAGTCTACTGACTGGAGGCGAACTTGCTTCCGGAGAAAAAACTGCAGTAGCCCTTGGTATTAAATTCATCCGCTTGCTGAGAGTGCAACTATACTGGAATAAAGTGAGCAAAAGTCATTCTATCAGAGCAAGAAGTTTTCTCGACCAAACAAAACAATTGATTGAGGAGCATCTACAACAGAAGCAGTCTAAGGATCAATATAACCCATCACGAGAACGAGGAAATACAAATAGAGAATGGGTAACAAGTATGAGAATCACCTCCGGGAAAAGGTTTCAAGGTATGCAGATGCAGTCCAGAATGCGAACATCAAGTACTAGCCACCAAAATCCGTCCTTCACCAATAGGTTTTCTCAAGGAATTACTGCTTTGAGACAAGGTAACCTTAATTTAAATAAGGGTCCTCCTCCTGGAATGGGAGGCGGAGGGCAACATAATTCTCGAGTTTTCAACCAAGGAGCAGGATGGAAGTTATACACCAGTCAGCAAACAGGAAGAAACTTTTATTACAATGAATTTACTGGAGAGACTTTAGATGCGGATCAAATTCAGGGAGGCAGAGCTGGTAGTATGAAACAGAGTGGGGTGTATAGTTTATAAATTTTATTTATTCTCCATAGAAAATATATTTTTAGCTGGTTGGATAGAAATGAGTATTATTTAGTTTTGTTTTTACTTTATAAAGGAAACACAACGTCATAAGAAAATTAAAATAAACGAATTATCCACAGCCCACATTTTTAAAATACAACTACGCAGAGTTAATACCTAATAGATCTCCAATGTCTTTATCATCTAAGTATTGAGTTAAGAATTCTTTAGCTTTATCTATTTGGTTCTTGCTTAAAATTTCAGTTTTTTGTGCGGTATCATCACTTAAAAATTTTCGTACAAAACTCCAAAATATTGAAAAAAAAGAGGGAGCATTTATTACAAATGTTTGTCCTAATGTTTCTGGATAAACTTTCTGGCATAGTTTCAATATATTTCCAAGTATTCTCATCCCTTTAAAATTAAGTAATTGACGCCAAGAAATTCCATCGAGATCATATACTTCAACTGTTTGTTTCCAACTTTTATCTCCTTCAACTCTAATATTTGCATTTCCATATGCTTGATATTTCATACTTAACTCATTCTAAAAACTAAGATAAAAATAAGAGAATACAAACCATAGAAAATAAGTTCGAATTTCATCTTCACTAAACCTAGAAACAATTTCAGAAGTTCTGATATTTCTTAATTCTGCTTTCATTATAAGATTTCCGTGTTTAGTATATCCCCAAAATTTTACAGGCCAGAGTTGATCCAACTCTTTATAAAGAGTGTCCAACTCAGATTTTTCTTCCGGGTTTAACTCTTGATCAAGTTTATTCTTGTTTCTACAATTCATAGCCTCTGTTATTAAAGCACCTACTTTATCAAAATCATAGTCTCTAGCTTTAAGAAATCGGTCATAAAATCTATTTGGATTTCCATATTTCATCTTTATATTTTCGTGTACACTGACAAAGTGTTGAGAATTTTCTAACCAATAATAAGAACTAAAATAGTACTAAATGAAGCCAACTCTTCAACATCTTCTGTAACTGGTGTATTAGCTTTTATATTATAAACTTCTAGTTTTTCAATATGTTGATATAATCTCGACATATTTTGTTTATTACTGTTTTTATTTTGGTACCTTTATAAATATTCTATTATTGTCGAAATTAAGGAATAGCCGATATTTGGCATGTAAAACACCGATGTTCATTACAGACATAGCTTGCTAAAATAAAAACTATACAAAACATAAAAATAAACTTGTTTCCCCAAGAAAAACAATTCTTCGGCCTTATGAATTTTCTTATAATGATCTGCTTTTGTTTTTGTTCTTTAGTTTTACATGGTTTGTATGTTCATCTTCAAATATATTCACTAGAACTTACATTCACACTTTTCTTCCTTTCCTGTTCCCACTTCCAATCTTTAATGTTTTCAGGTTAACTCTTCTTTGCAGTTTTGAATATACAAACCGCAGCTTTATTTTTCATGAGAACCAAGAAGTATTTATCGTAAATTAAACAATTTTTGTGTTAGAATCCCTTTGTAAGGTATTTGTCCCCTCTTGGTGGATAAGAGTACGCCCAAAGTGCTCCCCCTTTTTGATTGATAATAAGCCCAAAGATGGCCCTTCTCTAGTAAAATTTTGGGTAGTCAAGGAAAGCAAGATAATCCTGTCAAAAGCTCTGGTTATTTGAAAATTCCCATCAACTAGAGCACAAAGCAGTACCAATTGAGCAAGATACTTGCCCTGTCAGTTTTGAGAAATAATGCAACACATTTCTGTTGTCTTTCTGAGCCTTCACACTTTAACTCAGCTTTGTTTCAGAACTTTATGCAATTTTTTACAGCAACACATCTTTGCACCTTGACCTTATTAAAGATTGTGACCACAGTATATGACACTTTGATTAACGAATAGTGGTACTCCAGACAGACAGATTACAGAAGTCGCACAAGATAAAGAAGGAAGAAAACAGTGACATGAGTTTTCGCATACTCGTTGAAAACACGGGTTCCTAGGAATTGAATACTCTAAGTAGTTCAAATGACCCATTCTGGCGCTGTTTCGATTCATTGGTTAAAGAAAAAGATATCAGATATGTGAACCCAGTTTCAGATGTTCATTGCGGAAACATATCAGGGAGTAGATTGTTCCTTCTGATCAGATCCAAAAAAACGGGGTTCAAAATTGCCGTGATGTTTAACCTCGTTGAACTAAAAAGCTCACTGGAGTAATAAAATTAGGTTAAGCTAGTGACATTAAATTCCAGAGAGAGACAATATTGCAACCCTAATTCTTCATCAAGACAGAAAATCGAGGCTATGGTACAGCAATGGTTCGTTTTCAAATGTCAAAGATTCAACCCTAGCACAAAATGCTTCTAGCATGTAAGTTTTAGTAAGGTAATGATCTGCTATTTCTCGAGTAGGAGAGAACGATTCTTGCTTAGTTTTATTCATATATTTAAGCAGCTGCCAAAGTGATGAGATTTTTTATCTAGAAGACCAATTTTCTATGGTGAATCTTAGGGAAATCCATTTGTGGAAACAAATTTCAATTGAGGAGACAGGATATTTACTGTGACTCATGCATATCCTAATGCGCAATTAAAAGGCTTTCGTTTTAGGGGATAAAGTAAATATAATACCTTAACAGCGTCTACCTTCATATGCTGTTGTTAAGTTAGTTGAAATGTTTAGCTTAACCTTCACTAACATTGAAAGCCCAGCATAAATTGAGAGAAAATCTCTTTGAAAAAGTATTTGAGCGAAGCCAAGAATTAAAAAAAAACAGTTGTTTTAGTATAGAACAAGCCTAAACCTTATGGTCGCATCTGTAAGAGAGTTGGGGTATTACCATTAAGGAGATGCCCTACTCTAACATAGAATACGTGGCGTCTATTGATTTCTGGTTACCATGTAACACAGCACAGAAGAGAAGAATCACTAGGGAATATTGGCTTGTTCCACTCAGAGTACTTTTAAGCAAGAGCAAATATACTACAATTTTCTTAGCTATATATTGGTTAGAAAACTACTTTAGACTATTTTCTGCATCAAGTAAACATAGATATGGCAATGTGACCCAAATTCTCTACCGCTTAAAGAGAAACTTTTGAAGCTAGATTTTTTTTGGGATTGGTTTTTAACCCTACTTGAAAACAATCTAGGCCAATGGAAGTTCCACATTGCGATGCGGGTGAATATTCTTACAAGGGAAGTTTCATTTATATCTGAGCGCTTAATAATGATTATGATATGCTGTAGGTAGGCATTAGATTTTTTAAAAAGTATCAATAATTATTTGATAATTGTCTTGATTTTGATTGTCAATAAAAGAATTGCATTTTTGATTCTTACTAAGTGTTTATGATTTTATTGTCATTACCACTTGATTATCCAAATAAAGATGGGTGATGCGACCCTGTTTCAAATTGCTGAAAGTTTCTTACATATATTCTACACCATATGAAAACCTTTACGAACTAGTCACATAGCATAGGAATAACCCGGTAATAGAATGTGGCTGGGCCATGTGGCTAGTTTTTTGAAGCTTGACGTATGGTGCAAAAGGAAAAAGTATTTTCTTTAGTTCCTTGGCCCAGGGCCTTGTGACACAGGCTTGTATTGATGATCAATTGATTGTCAAAAACCAATCAAACTGGTACAGGAACAATCATATTCAATCAATAGGAAAGGTATTGGCAATAGTTTTATTGATCAATCATCAATAAAGCAAGTCCAATCCCTAGATATAGTTGTTTGCTTCCGAGGAACCAAATAGCATAGCATCATATAGTACTTCATTGCTGAAATATAAGTTCCGGTAATCAAAAACTATAGAGGGCATAAAAATCGCGTATCTCTAATGGATAATTATTCAAGAAATCTTTTTGTTAGTACATCTTAAAAATTACGAATTGTTTTATTGGATTACTTAAAATCAGTTGAGGGGCAGAAACAACATTGAATCAATAAAAAACAATTAGAACCTGACACTTCAAGATAATAACTAAGAGAAAAATAGCAGTAAAGTAGCTATGGATACTTACTGCCGACCTCGAGTCTATTTTTTTTTAACTCAAAGAATTTCATGAGCTTCTCGCAGTTATTTCTGTGGTTTAATTAAATAGTTCCATTGGCAAATGACCATTGCAAACAAAGGGTTTTACTGGTATTAAGAGCTGACCAGCCTCCCCAAAATATAAGAATTTTTAACTGAGAACAATTTTTACATAAGAATTAACCAGTTTTTTTATCCTGAGCACTATAATTTCAGTTATATCTTCAAACAGCGGTTCTTAATAGTTCGAAAATAATATGAAACACACCAGTACGGCCTTCTTGAACCTGAATACCAAAGCCTATATTATTACGTAGTGACTAGTGAGTATTACTTTAGTTAAAATAGATAATACCATATATTTGCAGTCTGCAACAATAAAATTAAACTGTTTTATGCACTTTTCACTACCACCAACTCCTAATTTAATAATCAATGTAATTACCGTACCCGTGACTCAAAAACCTAGGTTTCCTATTCTTTACCGTTTTTACGTTTGCCTTATGTTGCTGTCATATCGTCCCTGGTAAAACCTTTGCGAGATCTGAATACTAACCGAGATTCTCCATGGTAGTGCTTGACAAGAAATAAGCTAAGAGAAAAATGTAAACCAAATTCATTTTTTCTAGATACTAGCTATTTAAATAATCTGATTCTCTTCTAAATGATATAAATATGGCTTAGTCTGAAAACATTTATCTAGGTATGGGTTTAATTTCAAATAATATCATATATTTGATTTCCATGGGAAATGAATGTATGTGTAAGTTGTAACTATAGAAAATTATAAAGAAATTAATAAAGAATTTATATTCCTGGAATTACTCTCTGTTCTATTCTTAAAACTTACAGCTGATTTTTTAAATTGGGTATATTGAAGACAATCAATGATATTGCGGCTGAAAACTTTAATTCGAGATCCTTTGTTGAAGTTGTCAACAACATGTTATAGTTAAGCGTGAGCTACTGATACAGAACGCCAATTCAAAAGAAAATTGGTAATATTATTTGTTTCGTTTCTACAATGAAATGGGGTTAAAGCCAAAAATTTACGTGTTGCAGGGAAACACCTATTTTTCTAAGATAAAAAACTTGGGAATATGTTTGTCTTAACAAAAAATCAGGTTAGATCATGCAAAAACTTACCTCAGATAGAAAATACTCTTTTCCTCAACATTGGGGTAGATTTAGAGCCAATATCTTCTTAATTTATTTTCATTTTGGCCACATTATAGCACTTAAAAACTACCTTACTTAAATTTAATCGGCTTAGTAATAATTTCTATGTATACACATTCTATAAAAGATAGCAGATAAGTCATTTTGTGTCTCTACAACAAACTTAATTTGCTTCTATGTTCTATCAACATAACCTAACATTTTTTAGACAAGAACTCAACATACATATATTTTGTTTTGTTAGTGTTAATTTTGCATTAGTTATCACCTTAATTGTTTTTGTCTTCATTCGCGACTAGGGCTACCAATTACTAATAAATTTTTCAACTTCAAGCACAATTAGGAAATTCTCCAGCTTAAACATTTTTTATGAGTTTAATATTTCTAGAATGATACTTTAGGTTTTGTTAGGTATCATAATCTATCGGATCAGGTTCGACCACATAGAAAAGTTTTCAAATTGCCCAACTGTATCTTATTTCAATTTTTCTTTTTATGAAACCTTAGTAAAGTGAAACATATGACCCGAGATTTTTTACGGAGTAGCCAAGAAACGAGAAGTATTTTACTGGCATTGATGTCGTCTTCAATGTTCTTTCTGTAACAAAACTTTGATGTGGATAGGCCGGTGAGTCATTGAAAATATACTTTAATTGGCCTCAGACTAAATTTGTGTTGATGGTGAATTCATTGTAGTAGTAGATAGAATGATATATAGACGCTACCAGAACCACGAAGAGATATGTGCGTCTTGAAAATGTGTATTAGTACGACGTACAAGTGCAAGAAACTTAGAAAAACTCAGTAAATATAAGAAACAAAATATCTAAATGTAGAAAATAGATATATTACTATAGCCTCTAATGATGCTTCGATAATATCATAACTCAATCAAAATGTCTTGGAAAGACCGCAGTGTTACTCAAGTTGTATCCTAGCACTTCAAATGTCATTAGACATACCTAGAAAACATCAAATTTTTTCCCTATTCATGCCAATCTCTAGATTATTCTTTTTCTTAACATTATATAATGTCTGGCTAAACCAACTAACAAGTATCATTCCTATGATCTTCCTGCCATATTTTTCAAATGTTCCAGGCAAGCTGACTTACTTGGATAGTAGCACTACTTAAAAATACCAATTGTCAGTATTGTACCATAGAAAGGCCTAGTAGTCTGAAACACAGATGAATAGAGACATAGGAGATAGCTACCATGAGGGATTGAATAATGAAATACTTTTCTTGTGGGTAATTCCAATGAAGAGTACCAACTTCATAAAAAATTAGTTAAGTGCTGTTTTTCTAAGTTGAAAGTTGCGCTAGGTACTACAGTTACCTGTCTTAAAGTTATTTTGAACTTACCATATTGCAAACATTGTTAGTTGTTAGAATGCTGAGATAGTAGTCCTTCTTTTCCGTAAGATTAAAAGATTTTCTAGAACATCTTCAACAGAATAGTTTAATTTTGATGAGCCATTTTTTATAGATTTCGTCTTTTGACCTAACTTAAATTATTAAAAAAGTTTAGTTAATGTATATGTGATTTTTGAGTCTTTTGAAAATACTTTTGGTGCAGCAACAGGATGGCCTAACAGAGAAGCGTCATGACATTTAACACTATTAGGACTTATCATTTTTCTTTCTTAACCACTAGAACATGTTTTATTAAAGAAATTATTATTTATTATGCAACACCTATTAAAAATTAATTGATCTATATTTAATTAGCACTAACTGTATTGCAATATGTGGATTTTATGATCCCCTCACGGTCTTAGGTGGAAAACTTAAATATTCATATTATTCAAAGAAATGACGAAATAAACATGGATTAGCTAAGGACTATAGTTTCTGATATAACCACTGCAAACTTTAGCTTAAAAAAAGAATTGTTTCCATCTTCAGTTTCTAAGCGTATAATAAAGAAAATTCTAATTAATTATAGAGGGTTTCTGACATTAATTATGTGTGATATCCATGGGAGATTAAAAATCATTCTCAGCTGTTACTGTATTGCTATATATGTTTCTTCCAAGCTACCTTCCCTTAAATGAATGAAAATATACCTTGGGTAATGTATTAAGAATATCTAGCACCTACGTTTATAGAAACTAATAATATTAAGATAAAGTATGAAAAACTTCTGAAAACGTAATAATTGTATCAAAAGAAGTTTATTCCTTACCGAAGAAAAGTAAAATTTACTTAGCGATGAAAAAATAACTTTAAGCATTGTAAGTATTAGCTTCCAAAGGAGGAAGATCATCACATAGACTTAGGAATCAAAATCTTGTTCTTCTCTTTCGGGTTGAACGCTCTTCAGACACATAATCATTAGTTAACATAAAAAATTAAGCAAAATTGAGGAAAAAAACCCTAAACTACTAATTATCTAACAAGACAACCCTCAAGAAATACAGCTGTGAACTATAGAATTGTAATGTCCTCTTTGGTCAGCAGTCCAACGAGCACTTCGTTGTACGATAGAGAGTTTACCCGAACAAAAAAGCGAGGAGGACACCAAAAAACCATAGAGGGACAAAGCAGTTCAAGAGTTATGATCATATAGACGGAGCAAAAGTTTATCCCGAGGAGATGAGTTCACTCCTACTTGGAAGCAGAAATGATAGGAATAAGCTGCCACGTAGTATGTAAATAAATAAGAAGTTTATAGAAAGCGGTAGAAGCTAGAAACTTATTTTTCTGGTTTTTCTAAGACGCAACATGTAAGCTTTGATACAAATTAAGAACAGCTTTAGCGAAGAATACGCACTTTAAAGAAAAACAAAACGCTGCCTTTATACTAATAGGATAGTTAGGCCACGCAGGATTTTCTTACGGAAACTGTTGAAAAAGTTCAACTGACATGAGCCCCCAGAGATTCCAAGACATCCCTACGGGTAAAGTTTATTTCTCCGTTACGTATCTGCGTCCACTGAATACAACCTTCGAGCTCAACGCTCTTTTCGTAAAGAATGACATCACCAGTCAACTTTTCTACTGAAGGCGTAACACCAACTGGCCTAAATATCCTTGCTAGTTTGTAGTTTCTAAATAAATGTTCTACATGAAGCTCCAAAATAGAATCGTCAATCTTCAGTCTTTTCACATACGACTTTATTGCTATTGCATCATATTTCGTATTTGCTAAAGGCGAACCCAGTGCCCATGGATACATTTTAGCATCTAAGTAATATACCTGCGTACCCTGATACGCAAACAGCTTCGGACAATAGGATACAAGCAACTCATTATATCTCTCTGGATCATAACAAAACTCCATTTTATTCCAAATAGCACGGTAGCATTTCCAAAGAGCGACGGGTAGTTCCATTGCCATGTACAAGCTTTCAAACATGTTTAGTGTGACTGTGTCTGCAATCCAAGCTCCTCGCAGGGAGGATAAAAACATTTGTAAAACTTTAGGTGCCAATATGACATTCGGCGGTCGGAATGGTTTTTTTAGCTCCCTCAAAATTTTCTTAACATCAACTAACTGTAAATAAGCATGTTCAGAGGATTTCGGTATGTGAGCTAAAAGCTCGTTAAAATCAACAGAAGCCCTTTCATTGAAGGTTTGAATGAAGGCTTTAAACCTATCTTCAGCTAGTTTGTACACCTCATCTTGAGAGACAGATTTTTCAAACACATTCAACATGTTCAACTCGCTCTGAAGAGATCGAATTTCGTCAGTTAGGTTTTCTTCATCGCTCAGTATATATCTTGCAAACTGATTCAAAACGTTTTTTTCTTCTTTCCTTAACATAATTTCTTCAATTTCTGTTTCATTTAGCTCTAATAGCTTCTGTATAAATCCAAGTACCGAATAAATAGAACTCATTGTCAAACCAGCTTTCTTAGACGCTTTATCATGAAGAGTATCCAAAGGATTTTTTCTTTTAGGCTTTCGACTGTATACTTGAAACAAAGGAGAGTCAACATGAAATACACATCTACAAACATCAGATGAAACCTTTTCAAATATGAAAACCCTAAAAACGTGTTTGGCTTCTCCTGTGTATCGGTTTGCTTTCCACCCATAATGCCATCCTCTTCTTTCTCTATTAAACTCAAAGCAAAACTTCTTTTTACATCCATTTTCCTTGCTAATATCTTTTTCTTCCCTTAAATCACCTTTCCAATATTTCTTAACCGGATCTGATTCAACTCGAAAATCGTCTTCAATCGCCTGTATGCTTTGCAAAGTACCTTTTTCAAAGGATAGATTAATATACTCTGTTATTTCTGCAAATACTACAAGATCCTCCGAAGAGAGAACTTTCTTCGTTTCAAGTTCTATTAAAATACTCTCACCGCAAAAATTATGCTTCGTGTGCTTCGGACCGCAAAAAGGAAAACACCGAATATTCTTCATCCCGCTATTTCGATTCGCTCTTTGATATTGATCATTCCACTTCTCACTTGACACGAACTTTGAACTCCAATTTTCTTTATTCACATTATCACTTCCACTTCTTAATTGTCCATGCGCAGATGAAGTTTGTTGATCACCTGGATCTAAAGGAACACCGAAGTTCAGGTCCAAACTCATAGATTCCTCGCCAAAAACATGGTCAAAAGTTGCTGATTCACCTTGAGGGGATGAAAGTATGAAGTCATGTGGTTGAACAACTAAGTTAGGAAGCTTTGGCTGATTCTCTTCCATTATCTTCTAACGTCTACAAATAGTTTCTACGGTTTCAAGTTTGGCGAATATGGCCATAGCCTCTGTTCTGTTTGGACAAGGTTCATAATAGAAAAGTTTTAAAATAAATATATATATATCGGAGCAACAAACACTGCCAACTACGAAAACATAATTTACTGTAGCTCATGAATAAATAATAAGACACTCCTCTTCTTGAATCGGTTCTAGAGAAAACAACTAATGCAAACTGTCCATCTCTATATATTAAGTAGTTAAAATCATTAAGCAACTGAAGAACAATCATGTAACTGGTCTAGACTATATATCCGATGAGCTGCTAAGAATACTAAGAAAGTAAAAATGGAATGATTTACAAGGCCCAAAACATCTTCAAAATAACTTTTTTGAAGAGAAGAGATCTATAACTTCTCTGCAGCGGGAAGATTATCAATTTCTATGAATTTAAGGAACTAAAGGTGACCCAGGGTCTTATAGACCCATATATTTACCGAAAACAACTTTAAACTTACCTAAGAGAAACATCAAAAGCAAAATATTATAAGTTGTTGAATAGATGTCATCATATGAAATAGGCTCTAGACCCAACTGCAACATACGGAGGAAGGCAGAGCTACTACACATTATAGTCAAGTACTGCTTAGAAAGAGAAAATAGATTGGAGATCCTGTTCATTGAATTAGATAAATGCTTTGACTTATTGAGCTTCAAGTTAATTCAAATATATCTAAAAGAACACAATATTATACTGAAACTAAGTGAAATCACCAAAACTTAGTAAGGAGCAGCTCAAGATTATGGACTCTTATTCCCCGGTAACCTATAAAGCGTAGCTCTGCAGGAGAAATTTTCATCTAAAGAAATATTTGTATTGATCTTATGCTCACTCAGTAATAGTACGTACCGCAAGCTTTTCTCTAAAAGTTCTAAAGAAATTGTCACATTCAACGTTCTGGCCCTTTTAGATTATATAGTTATGGGTTGCACGTCAGCGGAGCATATCCATCGCTTTATAAATCAGCTTAAAGTTCCTTAAAAATATCTGAAATCAGAGACATTATATCTATAGCAAAAATTCTATTGACAAAAAAAATATAAACCCTGATACCAACATTTAAGTGGAGAAATATTGCTGCCAGTACTGTGATTAGATAATTTGGCTCTAAAATAAATCCTAAGATTTATATCAGAATCAGGCTCTGCAATAATACCTATAACTGCAGTCATAAAAAGTCTCTAGTTATTTGGAATTCAAACAACCGCTGCAACAAAAGCACTAGCAAGCTGCGTAACTTATAGTAGTCAAAAATGATATTAACGTAGCAATCAAGGAGTTCAACTATTTTGATGTCAGGTATGATCAACTGATACTTCAGTAAGCAGTAAAATGAAGAAACATATAATTTTCATACTGAGACTGAATAGATATCGAGGTATCTTGAGATCTGGCAATGTGAAGAAATATATAGAGTGCAATCTAGTAGTTGCACTTATACTACCACCTGGCATCTATAACTTAGATAGCTAGCCTAGAGATCTACTAATCAACAAAATCTTTACATGCGATTAAGAAGATAATAGTTGCTATAGAGTGAACACAATTGAAGAACAGAAAGATTGTTGACAGTGGCCTGAGAATGCTCAAGATTGGAAACTAACCCAAAACTTGCCACAACAGTTCAGTGCAGTCAATACAACGTACACAACTGTACCCTATCGGAGGTAGTAAAACTAACAGTTGAACATCTTCCAAGTACCCAGGATATACCTCCTGGGAAACAATGTTGGATCTTCTCCATCTCATAGTACCTCCTTCTAGAAAGCCTCATCTTCCTATGCGAAAAAGAAACGAAGAAGAAAATCCAAAAAGTGAATATCCATACTCTGTAACAAAGAATATACCTCGAATATCTCCAACAGCAATCTGGAGAGCCATGAGACGGTTGAGTCACTGGGAATAACAAGCAATGAATAATTGAGGAACATTTAACTATTCTCATTCATCAACTAACGATAGAAACAACCTACAGATTTTTTAAAGCAACATATTTTGAAAATTTTCAGATATATCTCAACAACAACCACTCAGAGGGAATACACCAAATTATATATTAGATATCGTAGAAATACTGGCTAATACCAAATAAGCTCGTCACAACAGAAGCATTGCGTACACTCCCTTCAGGCACAATAAGATATTGTTGAATAAAACCGCCACGGCCATAAGGCTTATCATAGCAACCTAAAAATAATCCTTCTCCTGTTGCCTAGTATCAATTAAGATCACTTATGGCACAATGAAAATTTTCTTGAAAGGCACCCATTCGGTAAAATGCATGAAGTTTAGTATACAGCTCAATCTATCACAATCTATGGATAATGCTCAAATCGGGACTCCTTATTTCGCCTAGAAACTTAAACTAAAAATACGTATGATATCTTAATCATCATTGTAGAACTGGTTTGATTAACTTAAACACAAGTAACAACAAAGTGTTTTTTTAATCAAATGACAAAGGTACTTAAGCTACGCTGAAGAATAAAATGACATCTTCTGAGCTTACATTAGATTAATGCTAATTTTTCTACTGACATCAATAAAATATTGAACTGTTGCTCCTCCAGGAGCCTAATGATAGAGTATGAGAGTAATAGATCACGTTCTGTTACCCTTAGAAATACCGAACCTGTTCTCATACAAAATTCTTGGTTGAAAGCGCAAATTTCTTGCCCTTGTTGACAAGTTTCATCACTGTAGAGGACCCTGTACAATTTTTTAACAGCTTCATACGAGATTATCTAACTCTGAAGCTGAAATTGAGAAATCTATTAGGTCTACTGAGCTTGTTCTATTACAAAATTCCTGATCTTAGTACCTGGTTACGTACGTTCACTAAAATCTCTTCTGAGTGGTTTTGTTAACAAAATGTTGCGACTTATAGGGTATTTATACTACAATTGGCAAATATTGCCTGGTTGCCAAATATGTTTTCCAAGAACAATTGGATAAAATAAAAAAAAATAACATGAAACGGGTTCCTGTGAGTTATCGTTTATTTTATTAGGAGACTGTAACTTCCTTAGGTGCGGATGATTCGGACCGATATTGGTTACATAGAGGACTTGAACAGGATTTTCTGGAATGTTGTGGATTTTTGTTGCCACATGTCTTCTGGGTGTCAGTTATATTGATCTGGCTAGAGAAAGACAGTACAATTGGTTATTATTTTAGCTTTAAGTAGTTTGAGAGTATGTATTCTTTGCTACTGTTAAAATTTCAATGTCAGGCTGATGTATTCTATGATGTGCATTTTTGGTTTTCCTGGAGTTTTTTGGTTTCTTCTAATTTTGTTTACAGAGTGTTCTGATCATAAATTCTGTTATCCAGCCTTACTTGCTCCATTTGTTCTACCAGTTGTTTTCTGCGTTTTTCCTAAACAATAACATATCAATAGATGATTAATGCGTTATTATCCTGTAACTAGCAGCAGTTCCGTGATCCTGTCGCTTCAAATTTTGGCATCTGCATATGCTACAGTGTGTTCACTTTCTGGGAAGATGGTCACGCCTAAATCCCTGGTAGGGCGTTTTAGAAAAACATTCTAACTTAATTAAAGATAACATTCACTTTTAATACTACTTGTTTGGCCGATCTTTTATGGTTCTTAGATTTCGAAAGACTTCATCTTTATAGTAGGCTAGGTAGATAAGTTTTGTAGCAGTAAGACCCCCTGTATTGATGTAGACTAGTCTTAGTCTTCGTCCTTGTCTACGCTATTTGTGCTCACTGGTTTTTCATTATTAGGTGCGAAAGTGCATTTTTACTCTGAAGCTGCTACTTCATTACGTCCTCGTATCATTCCATAAATTCAAAACAATATCTAGGTTCAAGGATAATTCTCTTCACTCCATTGGTGCCGTCTATCATATTCACTTCAATGAAGGATATAGCTAGATACTTGAAACCCCTTAAAGTACCTTTTAACGTTTTAGCTTTCAATTTAGTACATCCGAGATTGCAGCTTTAAAGAAAAATTGTTTTCAGCTGCAAAATTGCAAATAAATTATACTTACTATATCTTTGAATTGAATTTATGGGCATTGTTAGAGGTACCGCTTGAGGGAAAATCTAAAACTCAAATGATATTATAAAAACATTTACAAGTAGATTTTTAACGGGTTTTGATGCTGCTGAGATGATATTTGAGTTTTCTTAATATCACAATACCTCAAACGATGTTTGGACTCCATGGCCAATGATCAATTTTCTCAGGTATTTTTTTTGCGTGCTGTACGAAGACCTTAGAAAAGTGGGCCACTTGGCTCATCAATATTCGGTACATAGGTGGAGATTCAATATATATATGCTCGGGGACTATGGGCTCCCTCGAATTAACTTACTGGAACATTAGTTTGATGCGTACACCCTGCTGAACTATTGACAATAGGCAGATTTGCTGCTATTGCTAAACAGGTGCTAACAATATTCCCAATTTACTTGCTTGATGAAAGGATGCAGGAAAAGAAACAGAAACCTGGATTCTAGTCCATGGATTAGAGGAGAGACACGGCACAATTAAGTACTTGCAGAAAAGATTGCACGAAACCAAAAAATGTTAAGAAATGGGTTATATGCTCAAATCCTCTCATGAAGCTCATGATAATATCAAATGTACCCCAACCACTATAATCAGTTATTTTTGTTTTATTGTTTCCATATTTTTTCTAAACACTGTCTAAATTAAGGTTGTCTCACCTGTTGTCACCTTTTTTCAACATAATTGAGACATTCACATACAATATAAAAAACTTCAGAGTAAGGAAAAAATCTCGTTGAGGATTGGGGGACCACCAAATTCAAATCCAATAAAAAGCTTATTTTGGAGGTTTAAGGTGATTTAAGAGGCCTCAAACCTTCCCAGCCAACATTTCAATAATTCCCAGTAAAATCTACATTGTGTTTCTACATCAATTCCTAAATAATCTTCACTCAATTCCACAATGAGCTTATCTTTCCTTCTAAAGCTTAAATTCAACAGTATTATACTCAGAGAGACCTTATTACTTCCTCATTCCTTATCGATATCCGTATTGAGAATCGTGCAAACAGCATCAGCTAATAGAAGGATAATATTGAAGTCTAAACAAGTACCCAGTACAAGCGTATTCTTAAGCCCTAGTTAGTCATAGAACTGATGTCAGAGTGCTTTTATTCAAAACGGGAAAATATTTTCTACATATATTCTCTTTAGTTATTTGAAAAAATTAAGCGGAAAAAAGGTTTTTCGATAATCTTTCACCATATAGCTGCCTCGAAACAACTATATTATGCAGACCTCAAAGATGTAGTTAAAGTGTGTCTACTATTTTGCTGCTAAAGTTTTCGGGATATATTATACATGGGAATCAATTCACACGAGATTTACAGACAACACTGAGAGACTTGAACGCGTTTTTAGACACTGTTGCAGAAAACTTCATGATATTGTGATGGGCTTTAGAGCTCTCCAAAATTTTTTATGTTGATTTCTGGGCGGTACATTTGTGGAAACTATTCTGTTTATTTCCGGTGTAAATTATTCGTTAGGAAACTTCGCGAGTTGGATTTTAATGGAATATGGGTTATTGACTAGAGACAAGGGTTATATAGTTCCACATATTGTTTTATATATTTCTAAATTGATTCCTGCTTTTGACCGATACTTATACCATTCCTAGCAGTCGTGCAAAGTTGCATCATTATGAGAGAAATAAATTTGAAGGTATTCTAAGAAACTTATCTCTGATGCTACTTTTCTATTAGGTGTAGCTAGTGTGTACAAAAATGCTATGACAAGGTTTTTTATTTGCTATTGTTGGATACATATATATATATTCACCTTCTGTCCTTAATTGTACCTAGCACCAAGATTTTCTGCTGTCATTGGAGGAGAGACATCAATCCATGACAAACTTCACGTTAAATTTCAGTTACGGTTTCAAGTAGGAGACATAAGTCAACTAATTTTTAAATTACTTGCTGGAAATATTAGAATGACTAAAGAGCACCACCTACTCGTCGCATGAAAGAATTTTCAGTGTTGTATACTGATTTGGATCCAGATTACTTAAACTTCAAACAAATCTTCAATATTATTGTATCTTTTAGATCAACCATCTCAACAAATGCTTTGCTTTTACTTGAAAACATGTGTATCTTTTACTCATCCTTTGATTTCTTGGTCAGTAAGCCAAACTGTATAATCAAAAAGATAGAATGTGAACTCGTCCAAGCCTTTATTTATTGTTTTAAGGATGTCTACTACCGAGGAAGTTTCCCATTATACATCCAATACAACTTCACATAGTTTCTGCTTTTGCATCTTGCTGCTTGCTGAGATAAGAAACAAGTTGAAAAGAATGCACAGATACTGATACTCTCTTATTCTAGCTATAACTTCATCAATTATTATTACCCGGTTTTGAAGGAGGGGGACTTCTGTTCGAAATATCCCTTAGGATTACAGAGTTTATGATTTACTTACCGCCCGGGTAAGACATTTCGTCATAGAACATGGTCATGCAGTCTTGCTTGTAGCCGATTTTTTTCAAAAAATAGGTCATAGACCTCACAATTGACCTTTGAGGTAAGAATATCAATACATTTGTAAGGTGCATTCTCTTCTTTTTCAGAGACTTCATAAGTTAAGATGGTCTTGCTTTTCTTAATACTGACCCTCAAGCCTAAAATATATTTTAAAGTTTCTGTGCAGTTTATCAAGTTTGAAACTACGTCCGCCACTTTTGTAGACTATTCTAAATTTGCCATCAATCTCTAGGCAGTTGAAAAGTAAGTCTGCAATAGATGTATTGTCCTCAAGGCATCATGTCTTGTACGCGTTTGATTAGTGAGTTTAAAATTAAGATTAAAACACCCGAAGAAAACGAGTGTGTCTATGAAACTCTTTTGTTAACGTTGATTTAACCTGAAAGGTTGGAACCTTCTAATACTATTACTTCCATTGCTGTGCATAAAACTTGAATATTCTTCCTGTGTTTAAGCGGGGTTTGATATTATTTCAAAGATATTTCGATTTATTTGTGATTAACCAAATCAATAGTTTCTGAATATCAATCAAACAAAATGTTGAGGTTTTGGTTTGTACTCAGATCTTACTTGAATATGCCATGGAGAATCCTAGCTTTGTTCATAATGCTAAGGCTAGATATATAACATGCTTCATCGGAAGGAACTCGTTAAAGATTATCAGTTTTCATATTCTTCTTAATTTTTAGTAGAAGCTCAAATCGCGCATTAAACTCTGAAGTATGTGTATAGGACAAATTTCTATCCATATGTTGTTTTTGACCATAAATATACATAAATTTTCTGCTGCAAAGAAATTTGGGATCCTGTCTTAAGATTGTTCTTGATCAGATGATGTCACGGTTCTTTAGAAGTACTAACTATTAATTTTCTTTTAATTATTTAGAGCCTCATTCGGCAAATTCTATACCCAAGGGGTACACCTAGTTTCAAGCTATTTAATTGTCTTCATGACTTCATCTCCAGTCTGTACCATATCAGACATCAAGCTTCTGGGACCTAAAACACCATGCACAATCTACTATATTGTCATGCTGTAAGCGTATCGCAGTTTTAACATGCAATACCTAAGCATTGACATACACAATCAAGCATCCGAGAGAATTTTTTGAAGCTTAAACGGAGCGACGCTAATGCTAAATGAACATATATGATTTTCTGTAAATCTGTTCGAGATAAGGTACACGATAATATTCTATGTAAATTAGAGTGAATGTTATATACGAAGTCATGGATATTGTTGTTCTTCTAAACACGATTTTATAATCTTCAAATAAGTTTCTAGACTTGTTCTATTAAAGTCTGAACCTGTGTTAATCTTGATCTGCTCTTTTCTTCTTGGGTTAAGTTTGTTGATGCATGTGTATGCTAGTCAGGTTCCGTTGGTGCTGATGACTGACTATATTCTATCAGCCATCTTATCTAGTTGAATACTCTAGTCCTATTTTACACTTGATCAAACTTAATTGGGAATTTTCTTCAACAGGTCTCTTGCTGGAGCCTTACATTAGTTTTTTTCTTCTTTGAGCAGGTTCAATGGGTGCTTTGGAATTTTCTTGTTAGAAGGTTTGGAGTTTACTCGGTGGGATATATTCTTTCGAAACTTTCTTAATCTGTTCATTGAAAGAGTAATAGGATTCCAACCTGGACAAGTAAATACAGTACAAACTTCTTTTAAAAGGATATATTCACCACGAACAAAACACTATGGCGTTAGCGAAGGTAAAAAATTCTCTGCATTTTAAATCTATACTTTGCATGAAAAACCTATCCGTATATAAATATCATTAGACTAATTTTCTGTTACTCCATCTTTAGTTTCAAAAAGTAGAGAAAAGTAAGGCAATCTTGAATTGCAACAATTATAGGTGATACATTAAAAAAACTGAAAGTATTAAACTTTATCCCAAGGCAATACTTCTCCAGGTTTAGCCATCTTGAAATAGTATGGGTTAAATCCTTTCTCGTGCAACCCAAACAATTTGTCAAATTTCTTTTGATCAATTCCTTCCTGCAATTTATCACATCTACTACTAGGATACGTAATTTTCTCTGCTCTACATTTATCTTTCTTATGCTGTTCTCTTTTTTTCTTTACTCTTTCCTCTTCATGCCTCATCCTATTAGCAACATTATGAACTTTTCCAACCCTGGAATTAGCCTTTCGTAAATCCATTTCAATAAATCTTTCTTTATCAAATATTTCACACACATTAAACAAAGGTTTAGAAACTTCACAACTTTCCTGTTTCTCAGAAAACAACATCTCCCAAGATCCATACTTATCACCTTTGTTCATTGAAACAAAAGCGACTGGTACTTCTTGAAGTTCTTGAACTAGATCAAGCATTTCAGAAGTAGCCAATGTGCTTTTCATGTTATCAACATTTTCCAAAGTATTTGTATTTATTTCATCAATATAAACTCTAAACTTATCGTCGATTTGAAAAGTCACATCAACTAAATGAAAGCTTCCTCTTCTTCTAGTAAGTTTTGTTCGAATAGAATTGAATACAAATAACAATGATTTTTTTACTGCAGAGTTTACAACTGTATCTATAAAATGACTTCCAGTTATTTTATTTATAGCGAGCTCTTGCTGAAGAGAATAAATCGGAAATGATTTTTTAGAATCAAGAAATTTTGCATTTGATAATCTAGAAAACACCATGAAAGGATAAGAAGAAGCAATAAGCATTGAGCTTCTTATTAAGAAAGGTTTTTTATCCAACAGCAGTGGTTTAAAAAGAGTCACTTGATCTCGAAAGATATAGTTCATATCACATCCGAACTGCTTTCCATATGATTTTACCAAATCTTTTGTCAAATCCTTCATTTCAATGTAAGAAGAAATATAATTCGTTCCTTCACGTAGATTAAATAACTCATCAAACATTTTCTCATACCTGAGATTTAAAATTTCAAGGTCGTTTGAATTCACAATGAAAAAAGTTGTATCTAAATTCAGTTTAGGAAGATCTTCTTTCCTATTAATAATCTGCTTGAATGAGCGACTTTCAAACTCTTTCATCATAAAATTTGGGCATTTCTTGGGAAAACAGGTAAAGGATCGACGCTTCCATACTTCTCCATTGTTCTTGTTTATATAGATTAAGGGGTCATCAACTTGAGGAGCAAGAGAGGTGATAGAACATTGCCTTGGGGAACTTTTCTTCACTAAGGGATCCTGGTAAATAGTCCAAACTAAATATCTTAAGTTTGAAATTATATATACCAGTTTTTCCTGGGTCAACAATCCCTTTTCGCTTTTGTTTCTTGGGGACGCTGTCGTTTTCGCTATAGCTGGTATCGTCAGAGATTCTCTGTGGCTTATTATGATTATTATAGAGGAAAATAACAAAAAATATCAGAGACAGGGTAATCATGAGCTTAGGTTTTGTGTTCAGAGGATTTCTGTATCTTTTTCTCCATGGTTTTTGATCATCTTCTTCGTTGACCATTTTAATCAATGGTAATGCCACATTGGTTTAACCAAGACTGGGACTTTGTACAAAGTGGGCACAAAAGAGATCGTCTTTGACCAGCACATTGGAGATTGCCTGAGAAAAACAAATTTAAGAGAATACATATTTTTAAAACTATACCAAGCTTTGTATCATATATATATATAACGAGAGACGCCTTAATTTCACATCGGTTGCTTGTATCTCTTATCCTGTCTTGTGGGTTTTGTAATTGGCACTATCCGGCATGATTGAAATATTTCTTATATTTAATCTCCATGACATGGCTAATTTTTTTCGTAGGTAGTATTTTTTTGCAATCATTTTATCCCACTACAATTTTGAGCTGAACCTACTTACAATAGTATTGTCAACTGCCTGTTCTCACAAAAAATAAAGAGGATAGAAAGAACAAAATCAACTTTTCTTGTCACATTTGAGCTTAGTCAAGCTAATTTTGTAGAAAAAATAATTAATTCAATTTATTCACTCAAAACATATTCAAACCATTAATCATCATCGGGGTAGTAGCAACTTGTCTATTCGCCTTCAAGGTTATCTGATTTCAATATCAATACTACATGTTACTAGATAAGTTAGTTAGTTAGTTAGTTAAGGATTAAATGGGCCTAGTGGCCTAACCTTCTACGAGCCTGGTACTTACTACGCTCTTAACCTATCGAAGTTTGGTTATACTACTTGCTATGCTTCTTGTTACTATCAATATCTTGTTCTTTTCTCTGGTTCTTATTGGTCAGTTTCTCAGGATACCTGATTTCATTCGCCCAAGGTTGCATTACTCTAGATTATTCATACTTGATTTCCCAAAATGTTGATTTCCCAAAATCTCAATCCTAAATCAATCAAAAATTGCAAAAGGATTGAAATCTTTATCCGCCGAGCCAAGAAGGCCGAAGCAGACGATAGAAAGTGTCGATAACGTTCCTGAGGGTTACAATGAAGCATATGATGAATGTTTGAACAAGTTTTGAAACGATTTGAGCTGATTTTATCCAGAAGGTGGCAAACTGAGTGTTCTGAAGGTTTCTGTTACATCGGGGTTTTAGATGGGGTTGATCCAAGGTCGTGAACGGTGTATTCTTGCTTTCCATAACTCTTAGGGGTTCCAGGGAGGTGTATCAACAGGGTTTTGACTGGTTTCTGGGTCAGGATGTGGATTCTGGTTATTTGGGTGTTTGACTGTTTTGGATTGGGATGGAGTTAGGGAGGTTGGGAGGTCCATTCAGGCTGTATCTTAAGGGAGAAGGGGGCTGTGTTCCATTTATTGGCTGGGGTTGTAATATTTTTTAGATGCAGTTGCTAAATGTTCGGGTTCCAGGTTCAGGATGTTCCAGTGAGTTCAAGAAGTTCACATACATAGGTCAAAGGATTTATTCTAGCTGATGCGGTTCCTCGGTATTTCGCTGCTTGCTCCAGATAGTTTTCTCTGCTCGGTGCTCTTGATCCTGTGCCCGGTACGCTGTAGGTTCTTCTTAGGCGTATTGGTTGGGGTGGTCCGTGGCTTGGTGGATCCTGGATGGGCGGCACAGGATCGATATCTTCTTCTTCTTCTAGACCAAGTTTCCGGCATGCTTCAGTGGGAGTTATATACTTTGGATCTTTCGGTTCTAGATGGTTGTTTATTCCAGCTTCTCGAAGAATATGAACTTGTCTGTCAGCTGTTGCATCGTCTGCGTCTACATATTTTCTTCTCTGCTCAAGTAGAATCTTCTGGATGTCCAAGTCACCTTCACAGAACCTGTATTCTTGGATTGGCACGTTGTTCAAGATGGAGTTTATTTTTCTTGTCAAGAAGTTTAGTTTTTTCTTTATTTCACTGTTTAGGGGCCAGTTGCCGAGGTTATATATTCCAGGAGCTAAGACCATGCTGCGTGCTAGTTGTCTCTTCACTTTTTTGGTCAGAGTGTTGCTGGAGAGTATGTCCCTGTATTTAGTGAGTCTCGCTTCGCACTTGTCCAGGTTGGACAGCACATGTTCCTGTGCTATTCCAGTGGAGTTAAAGACCGCGCCTAGATACTTCATTTCCTTAACTGGTTGGACTTCTTCTCCTAGCACTGATATTGGTTCAGCAACTGGCTGCAGCATCTTTTGGACAATATATTTGGTATCTTTGACAGCTAACGTTCCTGCTCTTCTTCGGTTTAAAGTTCCATCGCAGAATCGGCTTCTAAGGTGTGCCTTCAGATACTGCTCTCTATGGAAGTATCTTTGGCATTTTTTACAGAAAAAGTTAGTGAGAAGTTTATTTATGGTTTTATCTGGTATCTGTCCTGTCAAAGAATATCCTTCGTCTGTTAATAATATTTTTGTTTTACTCAAGTTTATTCTTAAGCCAGAGAGGGATTCCAGTTTATAAAGTTGTTCAATGAAGTAACTTATTTGGTTGTTGTTTTCACAGAGTGCAACCAAGTCATCCGCCAAAGCGAGGTAGTTGAAAATGTTTCCTGCTACTTCTACATTTGCTAAGGTATTTTTATCCATTCTTTTCATTGTAGAGTTCAACACCAAGATGAATATAGCAGGAGAGAGCGAGTCTCCTTGAAGTACTCCTCTTCTCAAGTGTACCATTTTGGACAAGTGCTTCCCTTCTGAGACTTTGACTGCAGCGTTTTCATATAATACCCGGATGAGTTCCCTGAGTTTGCTAGGCACTCCATGCTCCTTCAACGATAGTTGTATGATATCATGGTTGACCGAGTCAAAAGCATTTTGAAAGTCAATGAAGAGAAGTTTCAGTTTTGTGTTCTGCAGCAGCTTTTTCTTCACAATATTATTTAGGATTTCAATATTGTTTATTGTGGAGTGACATGATCTAAAACCTGCTTGATAAGAAGGTAGTTTATTGATAATTGGTTGAAGTCGGTTGTGGATTATCTTCGTTGTCAATTTGAAAGCTGTGTTCAAGAGTGCTATGGGCCTGTATGATCCAGGTGAATTCTTTTCTCCTTTTTGTTTGTAGATATGAATGATTTTCCTAAGGCAGAACTGTTTCTTCATTCTCTGGCTTAATGATGTTTTCCTGAAGAGTTCTTGGATTTCTCTTAGTAGAATTTTCTGAACAGCTGATGATGCTTTCAACACTTCGTTGTTGATGCAATCAACACCTGTGGCACGGTTATTCTTTAGTTGTCTTATGCATACCATGACTTCATCCATTAGCGGAGGATTTGAGTTTATGTGTTCTTCTGGAGCCGGTTCATATATTGGTCTACAGTAATGCACCCTTTCTTCTTGAGTCAAGTGTATTTTTGGTATTGGTGGGAGTTGTTGACTGGCTATATAGTCACTGAGTATTTTCTACCTCTAGCACGTATCTACTTTATTTCCTTTGTCATCTTTAGTGATCCGGGCATAGGCCTTGGCTGCTGGCTTTACTAGATTCAGCAGTGAGTATGCTTCTCTTGTGCGGTTTTACTCAAACAGGAGCTGTATTTTGCTAGCAGTTTCCATGTACCAGTTCCTTTTGTCTTTCCTTGCGCTTCTTTTTACTGCTTTGGTGAGCTCCTTCCTTTCTCCCACTGTGGACGTATCCCAGAGTGAGTTCTTCCTTCGTAGCAGTTCTCATGTTTGATCAGATGTTTCTTGTTATACCGTGTTCTTGCTCTGCTCAGGTACAAGGTCTTGTACCAACTTTGGAACAATCTGCGTCAAGGCTTCGTAATCTCTTTCTTCCTCTTTTAAGTTTAGGAGCTCCAGAGTAATCTTGTGATCCAGCTGTTGTGCAAGTTTTTTGTTCGAGAGAAGTTGGGAGAGATCTTTCCGGGGCGTTTTTTCCCATCTTTTCTTGCCTCTTTGGAATTTCCTCAGCTCCACCATAATAGCAACGTGGTAAAACTTCTCTTTCTGCTAGATCCAGTTACTGGTGTCTCGTCTTGGTTTGAACAGGTAAATCCTTTCTGGTTTGTTGGTGATGAAGAAGTCAGTTTCCGATATCTTCGTACTATCATATCGGGAATAGAATGTTCCATGTTTTTTCGCTCCCTTCTTCCCAGTTACATGCCTGTGATTAACAATCGAGTACACTTTAATCCCTAACCAAATTTCTAGCAGCTTTCCATTCACATTGCTTCTTTTTGAGAACCCCAGCTTACCTTCCTTCTTCAGCGCCGTTCTACTCACTTGTGCGTTGAAATCCCCATCTAGAAGTAACGTCCTTCTCTTGTTCAGATTTCTCGTTACCATACTCATTTCTTTCAGGAACTCTCTGTAGGATTCTCTGCTCAGTCCACAGTGTGGAGCGTAGCAATTCACCACATTAATCCTTTTCTTGCCAATGCCTTTGAGAACTACTTTCAGGATCCTGTCGCTAGTACTTTGAACTGTAGGGACGTTGCTAGCAAGTTCCTCAGCCAAGTAGGTCGCTACGCCTGCAGCTCCATTAGGCAATTTTGAGAAAAACCACTTACCTTTGCTACTGCTGACTTTCACCCTTTCCATCAATATCTTGTAGCCTGATTCGTGTAACTCTTGCAACATCAATATTGACAGTTGCTGAGTTTTTTCTTCTAAAAGGTTAAGTTTTGTTGTAGTAAGACCACCTACGTTCACAGAAACTACAAGTAGTCTCTGTTCGCGCTGGCTCGCACACTCTAGGCCCTCTGTGGAGGTCGGAGTCGATCAATTCCATTGAGGCAAGGACATATAACTGTTTTTCTTGCTTCGTGCCCAAAATTTTTAGCAGATAAATAGTTAGAGTGCGCTGTAGCCTATAGGAAGAATTTTTTCTGTAGAAAATGCTTCCGTGGAAAAAAGCTTTGAGTAGTAATTAAGTATCGGGTTTGACACAAAGTTCCAATAATTCTTTGGCAGTCATTTTGATTCTTATTTTCAAGAAAAAGAATTGGGTTTTTGATTTTTATCAAATTATTCTGATTTCATTCTGATTATCAATAATCAATCCAAACGGTTAGTAAATTTTCAGAATTAACCAATAAAAAAAATATGGGTAACATTTTTATTGATGATTTATCAATAAATCAAATTTAATCCCTAGCCACAGCAAAAATCAAGTTCAAATAGACTGCCAAGGGGCTTCGTTGCGTTGGTGTGGCGGTGCATTAATTTGGAGTCTGCGAGAAATGTGGCAGGGAAGCACGAAAGCCTCGGGAAATACATGAGGCGGGGGATGGGTAAAATCACCATTAGAAGGGAAAACGGAATGGGAAACATTACCTTGGGAAAACTCTTTGGAAACTTTTTCGATTCCAAACTCTGATTTAAACCTACCAAGAAATCGTGCGGTAGTTATTATGAAATCTCTTTCTATAGGGTAAAGGGCTAGGAATACAACTCCCTGCATGCACGATGGTGAGTTAGGTATATCATGAAAATCCTTAGTAAAGGGCAGGACTCTTGACTCACAACTTATGGAGCATGCCGCTAGTTTGATCAGAGTACTAACAGCGAGTTTGTTTCACACATTTCTTCTTCAACCTTTGTACAAAATATATTTAGATTCTATACTTGTCCTTCTTTATAAATTAAGTATTATAATGTGTTTCCTAAACAAATATTCCTCACTCCCTATTGAATTCAAATGAAAGCTTTTCCGTAGTTTAACAAAGTTTATTGATACATGTACTTATTCAGGAAAACAGTTAAATATTCCGCTAATTTTCTTTTTTTCACAAAAAGTAACTATATAATAATCTAAAAAATAGCAGAACGTAACAAGATGGCTCTGTTGCTTGTTTGAACAAGAAAATCCAAAGCAAACTCTCAAGGATTTATCTATAGATTCTCAAAAACCGATGACTTCATCTACTTTTCACATAAAAGAATCTAGTATGGAATAAGGTGGAAATAAGAAGCAAGTTTTTCTACCTGTGAACTAAATAATATATGGTCAATTTCTTAATGTTTTTTTGTTTTTGCAGCAGATAGAAAAAATAACGAGATTCACGTGGTTTGCATCCAAAGACAAGAATCTCTAAACTTATATTCTTAAAAAAATGCAGCAAAGACAGATTTATATAAGATATATAATTAAATTTATAATAGCATTTTGGTATTTTTCCAGGTGCTTTTCTGTTTATTCGAGGGTTCAAATTATTTGAAACAAAAAGCAAATCTAACTTGATTAAAAATTTTTTATTTTCAATAAGATATCCTGTCCTAAGTTCAACAACAGTTATATTTCAAGAACTCAGTTTTAGACTTGATTGTCAAAATTATTTTATTTTAATAAAATACAAAGTATAGGAAAAACAATACCTAAAATAATATATAATAATAAATATACCAAGTTGTATAGGTGTAACATAAAAAATTGAATATTCTGCTCCGGGAACAATAGTTACAAATAAAAAAAATATAACTCCAATTGAAAACCAAGCGGTGAGTAGAAATTTTATCCTGGACGTATGTTCAATCATATTGTGAAGACTTACAGATCTTGAGTCCGATGTCCCACCTCGTAACAAACTTCCCTTGTCTTGAGTATAGTGGGTTCTTGCTGCAGAAAGTAATTTCAAATCCTTCAATAGCGCACCAAGAATGATATTACAGATTCCAATAAAATAAAGTGCAGCTATAATTGAAATAACATATTGAGAAAATTGAATTTTCCATAAGGTTTTCATCGTTTCGAATGAAAACTTGTTTTCTTCTTTGTTAATAGATAAATAAATTGTTGGTAATAGATAAGTACCAGAAAACACAAGAATATGAAAAAAAAATAGAAAAGAAATTTGATACTTGAACAGTGTTTCTACGTCAATTCCATAAAATTTAACCCTGAGTGAATACATCAACTTTGCTTTTCCTAAGTGATACTTTGCATATCTATAAAAATAAACAGAAGTAACAGTATTCATCAAAATTATGAAAAGACCAAATAATAGTGATGTAGAAACATAATATGGATAAACAGCTCTTTCTCCTAAGATAAATTTCATTCCTGTGTAGATTAATCCAATGAAAAGTGCTGCAATTTTCAATAGTCTAAAGTGTTTATCTTTTCTTGTAGGAAAATAAAAAACATATCCAAGACAAAATAAGTTTGCAATTGTTCCAATTATGAACTCTGTTTCTAGTAGAGCTTCATTGCCAACACAAGGTGCAGCTTTGTATAAAATAGCATTAAAATCTTTGAAAGAAGTCTGATTTCCGTCACCAAAGTAATTTTTGAAAAGTTCTTCAGCTCCATTGCCACTAGCAAGGTTAGGGGCAAAGTCTAATACAGGAATCCATCCAGATTCACAAACACATTCTCTTTCTACACATGTTCCATGAGCTCCGCATAGTTTGTTTTTTGGTTCTTCTTCTCCTGTTATAGTCAAGCACATTTTCTTATTTATTTGTTTAGTGTAATAATGAAGTATATCGTATGCAACACAGTATTCAATGATTCGATACTTTCCCAACCTTATTTATAATGTGTTAAAATTATAACAGCAAATGATAATTGCCTTTGTGTAAGAAGTTATTGTGTATGGTTATTCCGTATCATATTACTGACTAATAACTTCTTTCGTGCTGTTATTCCACTGGTTTTGTCTACCTATTGTGCGAGATTTACTACTTAACAACTAGCAGATATGCGTCTCTAACAAGGTATCACTATCGTTTGCATTAAAACGTTAACTAACGATAAACCAGCCTTTTTATGTAGATAGTTTGCTAAAATAAGCAGTTAAACTAACGTTAATTCTAACGTTTAAACGATAGCAATATCTATCTCTAACGAGAATATTCTGTTAAGAGGTTCTTGAGAAGTTTACTTTCGTTATCTCACGAAAGAGATTTAGAAAATTCTTAACAGAACATTCTGTTATCTTATAAGAAATATCTAGTAGTATTTTTTTCTTGATATTTTATCTAAAGAAAAATCTGATATAAAATAAGAAGGGAAGGACTTTTGAGTATGAATATATTTTTAGAAATTAAAAAAAATACAAAATATCAATATAATATCATAGTGGAGGAACGACATATCTGTAATACCAGAGCGACAGTTCGACACCTTGTAAAAAAATATAAAGGTTTTTTCTGTCGCAGCGGAAGAATATAGCTGGATGCTACATATATAGCCACAGTGAATGCCAAGGCCTTAACCTTACTGAAATTCGCGTCCCTGAGTTTCAAACTCTAGCTGGCCATTCAGACTTGCTAGCCTTGCAGGAAGTGGTAACCTCTGGCAGCAACAGGCTCAAAAGCTTGTGCTGCTCATTGATAACTTGGTTTATCACTTCATTTAAAGGGTTAAATCATTCAAAAGTAATGAAATAGCTCCTAATAGTCCTTCTAGGCTTAAATTTGAAAGAGAATGTTTTAGTAATTAGCAAAGTTAAAAGTACTATGGCTGCTAGAACACGTGTTAAGGCTAATAGCTGCATTTTGTAAGAGTTTACGCATGGAGAATTAGTTGAAGTTCGAGAAAATACGAGTTCTTGGGGAAAATGAAATAAACTCTCTACAAGAGAAATAAAACAGATATCCCAGTAATAGTGGTTTGTCTACACGCAAAAGTCTTCAGAAAAGAGCAAGGTATCTATGGAAACTATGGACTACCTTAACACTCTACCTGAAAAAAGAGCTACTAGTCAAAAATCTGAACCTAATTTTCATCAATACATGTTATCTGACAAGGAAGAGATACTCCAACTCACGCTCAATCTTCTACAATGAAAACCCGAACATGAAGAAAACATCATGAATATACTTTTTCATCACCATTAAGAAGTTCCTTACTTTCTTTAAGAGCTTGAAAAAGATGGAGGAGCTTTTTTTGAAGCATCCATGGGAAAGATAGCTTCGACATTCAAGCTTTGTATATTGAAAAGAAATAAATTATGAACATATCTAAGAGTAAGTCACACCAGTTTAGTTACTCCCGGTACTTTTTCACCAAGAAATGAAACAGATTGTTACGGAAGAAACAATACCTCTATGCATTCAAAAGATTACTCATGAGGATGTTGTCTTAAATCCACACCATGAACCTATAAATAAAATAAAGATTAAAAAGTTTAGAAAAGTTGAAAAGAATGCAGTCCATTGTCACATCCCACTAGCAACTCGCCCATTTCTTAACCGAAACCCCTCTAAAGAAAGACAATTAATTTATTAAGTAAGGAAACAATACCGAGACATAATGTTCAAAATAGAAAATAAACAGCTCATAAAGTTAATAAAAATCTTCAATTAGAGACTTTAGGTTGTGGCTGGTTATAAGAGTGACAAATATAAGCTTCAACCTTCTACAAAATAATACCAAGGTCGTGTTTCGTGTTAATGGAACTTTCATAAGAAACAACTGAGAACTTCAAAAACATGCCAATTTTAGTCTCAAAAGATTTATGAGGTGTGGAAGGAATCAGATTATTAGCAGAGTTCGCAAAAAACTGAAACAGCGAGGCTTACAGTATTATAAAGGAAAGATACATATTTATATTTTCGAATTGCTAGAGGATCTTGTTTTCATCAAGCAACCGAAACTTGAGGAAACACCATTTTCTCCAAAGCACTTAACGAAATACATAAATAACCAGATCTGGAAATCTGAAGAATGAATCAATAAGATCTCTATTGTTATCCAAGAATATCCAAAAGAATTTGCTGAGAAACATGTTTCAATTTGGTAACTTTAAATGGAGAAGAGGTAACAAGAATTGTAACCCCAGGCCTCCTCATGCTACACAAAGATTGCTGAACCCGTTAACCCTCAAGTGGTTGTTCTGTATTTGTCCTAAATACTGCATAAACAAGCTAACCATACTCATGAGTAACGGCTCTATACCACTTGCAGAAGAATAATTCCAGACGACAAATAAACTTACAGAGAAGGGGTTGAAGCCAGAGAAAAAAATGCAATATCTTCTAATCCATCTAAATATACGTCAACGTAAGTAGAGGAAAGGGTAATTCCTGTTTATAAACTTTATAAAGCTATTGGCATCTACGGCTACAAATTTATTTGAGAACCTCTTTAAGTGTATAGAAACTGGATCCATCTCTTACCATTAAAGATATGTAACTCTATTAATATGTAGTTGTCTAGATTAAAGTAAAAGCAACATTAAGTAAAAAAATCGATCTTAGCTGAGAAGCACTTTTCAAGTTGACAGTCTAAGCACAGTCTTATTCACCATAGTGTTAGACAGTATATCAAAAAGGTCTTTTACATTTTGAAGAAGAATATCGGCCAGAGAATATTTTCTTTGCTAGCACCCTCACTTTTCCAGCGGATATATGATTCCGGTTCCACAATAGAGAAATCCTTGATTAGTTTTTAAATGTTATCGAAAATGTCTCGCAGGGGTCATCACTAGAGACAATCATGCCTAGAAACAAAGTTCTCGTCCATAGTTCAAAGTATTCAATCTTCTCCAACAATTTCTACAGAGCTAATGTGCGTGATCTTCCTTTGCATCGCGTGCACAAATTCCTACAAAGATTCTATAGCTACGCACCCAGCAAAATGGATTTTACAACTAACCTTAATCGTAACAATTTGGTAACTTTTTACCAAATACACATCTTGTATAAACTCAATTTCGTTACCCATCCTCTAAAGACCCTAATAGAACCGATCAGATAATGGAATCCAGCCAAAATCCAATGCAAAGGGCATAATCTTGCTCGAACTCGACTAATAATTTTTTTGCTGGGTGAGTACGAGTTTGAGCCAAAACCTAGCTTGTGTGATTTATTCTGGCCTGTTATCGCAGTGATCTGGGCAATTGTGTGAATGATTCCGATTTAGGACGAAAGAACGTAACTTTATAATTTTGGTTGATTATTCTAGATTTTCACGACAGTATTTAAAGAATCTGCGTTGGGTTAGCTTCATTACCTCACGACAGAAGACTAATTTAAACCCCACTGAAGAGTCTTGTACATACCTCATATCGTTGTTTTCATACCGACTCGTATGCTGACACAACCGTTTTCTGTAAACGGAGTTTACAGTGAACTCGATCGTAAATAGCTATTATGACTCAATTGTGGGAGGCTATACTAGAGTCAGAAAATAACCCAACTACAGAAGTTTTTCAGGCGACCATACCCAGAGGTCGCATTTGATTTATTGATAATTTAACAATAACAAATCTTTATTTTTCTTATTGAATGATTCTAATGATTGCCCAACCTTCTTGATTGATTATTGATGATCAAGTGATTATCAATACAAGACTGCGTCATAAGATCCTGGGCCAAATAGCTGAAAAAATAAATTTTCATTTTTGCACCATGCGAAAAGTTTCAGAAAATTAATCACATAGTCCAATTATATTCTATTACCAGATTATTACTATGTTATGTGACCAACTCGTAAAGATTTGCGTACGGTGTAGAAAGTATGTAAGAAAGTTTCCGCAATTTAAAACAGGACCGCATAGCCCATCATTATTCTGATAATGAACTAACAAGCAGAATAAAATTGGAACCATTTGAAAATATTCAAAATCTCAATTCTTTTATTGATAATCAGAATGAACACAATTATTAAATAATTAGTCATAAGTTTTATCAACTCCGGTACCTATTAGTAATGACGAAAACCACACTATAAAAGAAGAGCATCAGTGAAAGACTTATGTTCAGATGTCTCGTCCAAGTAAGATGCAGATCAAAAAAGGCTGAAATCGTATTTGAGAACATTCAACTGGTTATACCGACTGAAGATACCAATGGGAGTCAAACAATAGGTAGTTGTATTTCTGAACTTTGTTTGCATTGTTATCTTCATCGACTAAATAGCTAAATCTAGCTAGTTGGGAAATCTTTGACTTATTTTAAGTATATAGCGCCATCTAGTCTTACGAAAACGTGCCCATTAATAGAAAAAAAACCGACTTACAATCTCATTTGGTGCGTATACTTTAGTAAAAACATTAAATTGGAAAGCTTAGTTGCCTTTGTTACAGTTTGCAGCTCGAAAAGAACTCGCCAATTTTACGCCATCTCGTAAAAAAAGAAAATCTCTGTTCTTGCAGGTTATAAATAAACATCATTTTCTTTTTTTCTTCATCGGTGTCAAACCGTGAGATGAACCCTTTCGTTCTAAGAAAATTGAAAGTGTATTGCAAACAACAAACTCAGGGTTATTACTTAAACATTATAGAAATATTATAACTACTTCGTATTTTAGTCAAGAAGATCTTTCATATCTGCTAGAGAAAACAGATTTCGTGTAAATTTTCAACAGGTTTCTTAATGTAAAGATTTCATTTTTCCATCCCCTTGTGAATTAAAAAAACCTGGGCTTCAGAGCAGGTCTTAGGATATTGGAAACATGATATTTATTATTCCCATAACAATTCATCTCCTCGTTAGCAAACTAAGTACTTCATAAAATAAGGGACCGGGTTCTGTTTTTTTACCTTATTATATCAATGATCGTGTTCTAACTCCCCTTCATTGGTTCTCATTTTCTGCTATATACTTAGCGCTACCATTTGTGTCCATTTTCTCTCTTTTTTCCCCTCATTGCTACTTTCAAGTAGCGTCATCTATGGAAAGAAGTTCTAAACTACCTTTGCTTTTCCTTCCTAAAGTATCTTTCCCAATGCATGTTTTGTTCCGGTTCTCTTTCTACCCGTGCTTACTGAAGTTGTAACAAATACAATTTCTTCAGGTTGGCTTTGCTATAAGAATAGAAGTACTTCCGACATGGCAAAAGCACTGTAGAAAAATATATCCATATTCTGAATGGTTATTATGATGCAACTGTGCTTATATATGATTGGTGAAGAAAACTAACTAGAAACCCGAAAATTAGATTCATAGTTGGTTTTTCCAGTACTCTGTACTCTATTTAGACTAAGGTACCTCAATATATATACTCCCCACAGATTATAAGCTTTTCCAGTTATGAGCAAACATTGTACCTAGTAATTGTCTTACCTGTTGGGGCAGTATCGCACCTTGAAGGACATGTGCCATATCATGATCCTAACAATGGGTAGCCTAGTTTGAAGAGTTCAAGAATCCACTTAGATCAGAGCTGTTTGCTGAAAACTCGCCAGAGCATAAATTCAGGAACAGGAATGTTTCAAATTTTGGTTTCACTTGAGTAATTCTTACGATAAGTAGCTGGCTTGATAGTACGGTAGGTAATGATCTTACATAAGGACGAAAATATAAGTAATAAAACAAGAATTGGTACGATTAAAGCGTAACATGAATGAAATGAAATAATGCACACACTGCTAACCTTTCAGCAAACAGTAGCCATGTTATTTGTCGTCGCTACTTGAGTTCTCTCTTCACACAGACCCTCAATCTTGAACCTCAACCACCGCCTTTTATCTATTAATATCTACTCTTATTTTCATTATTTGCTTTAAATATTTGAACACTTGGAACATCTGCACTAGACTGAAGATCTAATGTGTTTTCATGATGCATCCAAGTTCCTAATTCTGAGGATATTCACTTTTTTTGGGGGGCTACAGAATATCCAGTACTAAGTGCGTACCTCATACCTGTATAGTGATTACTAAGGTAAGGAAATCATTGCATGTTTGTTATAAGCAAATGGACCTAAGTAGGATTTTCTATATTTCTTTTGACTGGTTCTGAATAAGTTTTTTGAGTCCTAAGTCGTAATCTGTTACCTGGATTAGCTATTACACTCTATGGTATAATAATCTCTTTTTAAAAGATAAACAGCAATCAATTTTATTCTCATAAGCTATTCTAAACTTTATAGTAAATACTTGCGATAGACAGTATAGGAATCAGCAGTATCACCACTACAGAAATAATCCTAAATCCTGTCACACTCACCACCATGTCATCAGCAGCTGCCGGGTTTTGGGTTAATTTTAAAAACATCATACAGGGGAAAACAAATCCTAGCAATGGATTCGTAGTCGCACCCAAAATTGTAAAAACAACAGTAATATCATCAACAAATATTGCTGGATAACCGCATAGCACTAGAAAGAAAACAGTGATTAAGAGAAACCATTTCTTTGGTATGATTGGAGCAATCCTTTCGCTTGTCTTCTCAAAGTCGTTGTCTTGCAGCAAGGATCTAGTCAAGTCAGTTGATCCAAGATACCTACGATAAGATCTGTAGTCGAGTTGTTTCATGGCAACAGGGGCTAGAGTATTTCGAAAGGTTGCAATCAAAAGCGGTATAGTTAAACAAATTGAGCAACCCATTCCAGCTGATCCAATCAATATGAAAAAACTGTTTCTGAAGTCATTCAACAAAAAGTTTCCTTTTGAGATTTCTAGATCTGCTCCAAAAGTCAAGTAAACGCAAGTTCCAATTATCAGGTAAACGAGCAATCCAACTCCAACTGATCTGTTAATCACTTTTCCCATCCGACGAAGGTTTGGTCGTTTCAGTTCAATTAAAATTGGAAACAAGCTTGGGTGACAAGTATAGGCATAGATGACGATTGGTAGTGCAGCAATGGTAGATCCAAAATTTCCAGAATAAAACAGGCTATACCTCTGATCATAATTAAATTTTTCATCGTAAAAACATTGCGAGGTAAATGATGTATTTGACAAACCAACAGCACTGTTTAACGAGCACACTTGGAAGTAAAAATAGGAAACAATGGCTGTAAGGTAGAGAAGGAATCCCATTCCAAGCAAACTCGAATATCTCAGTGCAGAGAGTGAAGGCAGAAGACTCAATGGGAGGATAACAAACACCAGCAGAAAACCGATAACCCATTGCTGCTGCACGTACCACAAATCATGAGTTTGCAAGATTGTTGCAAGAACCATTGAAAGCGTGTGCCCTGCGGCGATCATGTAACTTACCACCGTACCATACAAGTTGAAGCACAGGTTTATCAGCACAAACGAGCCGAACTTGTGTCCGAAACAATGTCGCGCAATACTTTCATATGACCTTTCGTCCGAGATCTCGGAACAAATGGTGAGCAAATTTAGTGTAAAGGCTGCTAGCATACCACCAAGCACAAACAGAAAACAACCAACCAACAAACCACTTTGTTCTATTGCAAAAGGAACCGAAAGCGTTCCAGCTCCAACAATAGACACGAGCAAAGTAGTAACTGCACCTTTCATTGATCCTGCACTGAATTTCTCATTGAAATATAGTATTGGTTTATTCACAACTTCCAAAGGGATAGTAAATGCAGTTAGTACAGAAAAATTTGCCTTCTTGAGTTCTTTAGATGAATCTATATCACCATAATTAGATCCATCCGAATCAAGTAGAAGATCTTCTTCGAATTCTTCATTTTCAGATCCGCTCATTTGATTATTTTGGGCAATTATGATTAACCGAAAAGTGTTCTAAGAAAAAAAGTTTAAAATGGTGGACATGCCGCCTTGTTGGATAATGTTTGGAGTTGTTACAAATATATCTTCGGGCATTTTGCACAGAAAATCAAGATCAATATGTTTAGAGATAGTTTCATGCAAAAAGACATGTTTTTCACTCAAAAGAGGTTGCTTTCTCTTGTGACCTTACTCTTAACAGTCTGTCTCTTTCAACAAATTAACTTGTCGTCAAGAAAAACTGATAGCTCTCAAACTTCTTTTTCAACTGGTTTTAACTCAAGGATCTTAGAAGATGCTAAAAGGGGGCTTGAGTGGCGGTATCGAATTGTTTCTAACTTACCTGTGAAGAACACTTCAACTAGTAGTCGAGGGAGTAGCAGTTATATAGATGCAGAAACAATTTCAAGCATGGTTAAATCCTCCTCAAAGAGCTACTTGCAGGATAGCTCTGCTTGGAGAGAAGCTACATTTATTCCCGCAGACTGTTACATCCCTCTTTGTGGAGATATAGAAGATGCCGTAGGATGGACATATAATGAGGACGATGATTTTTATGAAACTGAAAGAAACTTAGAATATGGTGTTTGCTGTGCTTTAGCTGATACTGAGGACGATCCGGAGAATGATGATGACGACGAATGTTATGTAAACCCGTTTCAAAGCTGCAGGGAGGAGACTGTAGAGGCTCTTTGCGAGGAAGATGACTGTTTTGATGATGCCGAACTTAATTTGGAGCTTCAATTTGAAGTTGAAGAGGATCCAGAAAGTTGCTGCTTAACGTGCGGATGCTATGGTGATCCACGTTGTGTTAGCTTCGACAAACTTTCTGACATCTGGGTGCTCTGTGATGCAAGAATGGCTGCTAATGCAGAAAATGACCGAAACACGTGTGTGATTCAAGAAGAGCAGTGCATTCTAGAAACTGACCATGAAGAGAGACAGTGTCAATGGGTTAATCTCACAGCTGAGGAGGAAGAAACATGGAGTGTTTTGACAAATGGAAGTCGCTGTTTGCCCAACGAATCCTCTGGAGAAAGCTGGATTAGTATGTATAGCTTTAGTGGATTCGATTTCTCTATTAGACAAGCTGAAAGGGGTGTTATTGTTGAAGTTGAAATTACTTTAGACGAAGAAACCTTTGGACTTACATCGGAGGACTGTTATGCAGGAGACTTTAATAATAGTTGGACTGATGTTGAGGGAGAATATATTGTACCTGCACCTAATTTTGTGCAAACTTATGAGACACTGGCAGGAGAATATATTTGGCTTGTTAATGACATTGAGACTAATGTCCATGTGAAGCTTCGTTGTTTAAGGCAGGTAGGTGACGGTGGTGCCAGGGGTCAGCCTCGAATAAATGTTGAATCTTTGGTGGAACCTGAAGTCAATTATTTGAATGAACGAGAAAATGCGGCTGGCTTCTGCGTTACTAGTAATTTACCTAAGACTGGTACTACTGAGAATACAAATTCAATTGAAGCTGGCGAAGGTTGTGATCCAAATGGTGCAAATGAAGATATTGAAATAGGGAGATTGCTGTGTGATGAAAGTTTAATTAAAGCGAGTCTTCCTACTTGCGCAATTAACTTTTGCGAGGAGAATTATTTTCCAAATTTTGATGATTTTGCGGAATGTGTTGTGTTAATTGGAGACGGTACTGAAGGCTATAATTTCAGAGATGCTTTTTGTATTGCAATGACTTTCACAGAGGAAGATTTGGCAGATTGCTACGCGTTATGGGATAACGAAGATGAACTAAGTGGACCCCCTGCCGCTATTGAAAAATATGGAGATGTAGATGAAAGTACCGCGAACGATAACTGTATCGATTCTGTCGATGAGCTACCTGATGAGCTTACAGACTGTCAGAATGGAGTGGAGCTGCAGTATTTAGATGAAGACTTCGAATGGGTGTCAGTCAAAGGAATTTTGCAGGATTTCCCTCCGTGTGGTGTACTAACATTTGACAGAGACAGCTTTCCTGAACTGTTTGAAAACCCAGTTCGGATTAGTCAATGCACGGTTTCAAGTGCCTGCTCCTCCGCTGCAGGGATATGTGAACCTCAATCAGGTTTTGCTGCCAAATTTACCCTGGTACCAGGAACCCCAGCTCCTACACAAGCTCCTTCGGATCAACCTACCGAGGCACCAACTTTAAAACCAACTTCCAGGGACCAATTAACAGAGTCTCCGACAACTAACGACCCCACAAACTTTCCTACAGAATCTCCAACTGAAGAGCCAACAAAGTTTCCTACCGATTTTCCTACAGAAGCACCAACTGGGGAGCCCACTGATTTCCCAACTGATTTTCCCACAACTAGTGTGCCAACGAATAGTCCTCAAGATGATGATTACGAAACAGAATATCCAACAGTATCACCAACACTTTACCCGACAGCATACCCCACCGTTTTCCCAACTTCTTCCACTGATTCACCAACTTCTGCCCCTACTTTGCCTAAGGTTTGGTCCGTTCCAACTGCCTCACCAACAGAGAACATTCCACTTACGGAAAGTCCCACAGTGTATCCAACTGAATTTCCTACTGTTTCTCCTACAGAGAGGCCAACAGAAAACCCTACTTGGAGTCCCTCTGCTTTTCCAACTACATCACCCACTCAGAATCCTACAGAATCACCAACTTGGAGTCCATCTGCGTTTCCAACAACCGATCCCACAGTGTCTCCTACTTTGTATCCAACCCGCTTTCCAACAATTCATCCTACAGAATCTCCCACAATAGCACCTTCCTCCGAGCCCACTCTTTCACCGACAGAGTATCCGACTCGTTTTCCCACTGTTTCTCCAACCGGTTCTCCAACTGAATCTCCCACTGTTCACCCTACAAGATCCCCTACAAGAAGTCCCACAATATCACCCACAGAAGAACCTACAGTATCACCTACTGAGTCTCCAACGACAAGGCCCACAGAATCTCCTACCACTTCCCCTACAGAGAGTCCAACTGTTCATCCCACGCGATCACCGACCACTGAACCAACAATTACTCCAACCGAGTCTCCTACAATTCATCCAACAGAAGAGCCCACTGTAAGCCCAACAGAAAGCCCAACTGTATCTCCAACAGAGTCGCCTACAATTAGTCCAACTGAATCCCCTACAGTGCATCCTACTGAGGAACCAACTGAAAGTCCGACAGAGTCTCCTACTATCGAACCCACTAAGCGACCAACTGAATCTCCGACCATTCAGCCTACTAAGAAACCTACTTGGTCGCCTTCAATGTTTCCTACCCCTTATCCCACAAGTTTCCCAACAACCACACCTACGGAAAGTCCAACAGAGTCACCTACTATTTCACCAACTAGAGCCGATGTACTACCACCTACTGCACCTGGTACTTGGGGTTTAGATGAAGCAGAAGAACAAAAACTAGGTGCAACTGTAAAATTTTCAGCTGATTATGTTTTTGGTAACCTTGGGAAGCAAGCTCTCGGGTCATTGAACAGATTACAGTTGGAGAGACGTGGTGAAGTAGTGGTTACTGCTGTATATGATACTGCAAAGGAGGCCGAGGCAGCTCTGCTTAATGTTAACCCATCAGGCGCTCTTGCATATATTAATGACAACATGGATGTTTCTTCCGGATCCGGGCTGGTTGTAGATGGAACAGGGCTTCAAAACTCTCTGGGGAACGACGAATCAACTATTCTAGCTGTGGTTTGCGAGTTAAGATTAGTTGCAGTAGAAACTGCTGATGAATCAGGAACTCTCACAGAGATGATAATGTTCAAAAATGGTGTTACATGGAAGTCCATAACGATTGTTAGTATAGCTGGAATTCTTTTGGTCATCCTTGCTACTGTGACCTACAGGGCATTCACAGGTCAAAGAAATTTCCCAGAGCCATTCCTGGACATATGATAACTTATACTTTATAGATATATTACAAAGTACTTCCTCAGAAGCTGCCAATGGCTAACGTTCCCATTACTATTACACACGGGTGTACGTTGACAATAAAACTATAGCAAGGTTTAGTAAGGGTCAGAAATCTATACAATTTCTTGGAGCCGTTTCTTAGCCTGTAGGTTTAGATTGAGTTTTTCGGTATACGCTACTACATGTCTGCCATAAGCAAAATTCTCCACAGCTGTAGTTCTCATTAATACAGATTTAATTAGTTTTCGCTGGACGGCTGCTGGGGTTGCGCCAAGTGCCCTTTGAAGAACAAAGTTGGCATATGGGTCCTTCATAAGTTTCAAGAAAGTATCAAGCTCCAATGGGCTATTTTTGTTTGTATGTTTCAGCAACTTCTTCGCTAACCGCGTTCTCTGTATCTCGGTTCCAGTCAAGAAAGATTTTTCTCCCAAATGACTCCCAAATTTATGTTGCGACAAGTGAAATAAGTTGTTAAACACATACTTCTGAATCGTATCTGCTTGATATTCCTGACCAGAATCCAAAACATGCTGAAGAACAAAATTACCATATTGATCAACAGCTAAACTTGGGATGCTCTCTTCTACAAATGCTACGACTTCTAAGATCCTGCAATTTCTATTCCCATCACAATCACCCATAACCCTTTGCACAAGCTTACATGCATTAGGATTAACAGTATAAGTTGAAACTTCAGTTGCAACTCTTGCTTCTATCAGCGTGACCAAAACAATGCTATCTAGTAGGTCACCAGTTCTATGTATGATACTTGCCTCATTATACCCTAAATAATCAACCTCATCTGCCTTTGTTGTTCTTTTTAAGAGACCAGTAATGGCTTCAAACCTAAGAGTTACAATAAAGGAAAAATTACTTCATGGAGCGCCGCCTTAAGTTTCTTAGACCAACGTAAACATCTTTCTGCATTATTTCTAAACATTTCCGAACTACATGAGATCCATACTGGTGAGTACAAAGCATTGCCAATCTGTTCTCCAATCGCTGAAAAAAATTTACAGACCCTGCAAAAAATAAACTGCTTGGTACTATTAGCTCCCATGTGAGCTGCATTCTAAGAGATCCATTAACAAGATCGAGAATTTTTTGAACCACTCTACAGGCATGAGGTTGAATACTCAACTCTTCCATATGTGAAGGAACTAAATGGATAATAGTCTCCTTAATTTTGTTTGAAGCATTATCTAATAAGTTCTGGATTACGTAATTTCCAAACATATCCTTCATTAAACAAAAACCATAACTCACAATCTCCTGCGCAAGTTCTTGTAGCTCCACAGGAATATAATGTTCTGCAGGATTTTTGCTGTTCATGACTTGTTGTATAAATCTACTTCCAGATGAATCTGTACAAAATTCAAATATATTGGCTTTTAGCTGTGGAAATTTTGGTATTTGGCCCTTCATCTTGAATGCAAATAAAACAGGTGACAGGGTTGTTCTAATACTTGAATTTCTCAATGAGTCATTTCCAGTTGTAACTTGAGGAAAGTAGCTCAAGTATGGTTGAAATTGATCAGGGTATAGTTGCATTGGAATGGAAAATGTTGAAAAACAAGTGCTGGGAATAAGAAAACGTGGGAGAGGAACACATTTCTTCAATTGGTTTTTTTCTGCATGCTTTATATTGGAAAAAACTGGAGCTTTTATTGGTCCAACTTGAGATATTCCAGGACTCATATTTCTGCTAATAAATGGAGCTGAATTGTTTAACCTATTGTGAAATTGAGCCTCTGCCATCGAACTGAAATTCTCTTCGTTATTTTCGAAAAACTCTGGTGTTTCATCTGAAACATAGCTCACTTGCCTAAGAAAAATATGATCTGGACCTTTTCGTTCACAGTTTCCTTGCAGGCAACTTGGAAATCCAGAGAATGAGACACTTCTCTTTAGCCGTCCTTCTGGTGTTTCCGGTTCTTTTTCTTGTGGAGTAAATCCAAACTTATTATATATCATGTGTATAATCCACTTTGGCACCAATGTCCCAGCAAAATATCTTGAAGACTTTTCAACCAGCTCTTGATCATCACAAGACGAAGAACAATTGGAATCATATTCTCCAAACTCTTCAAAGCTTCTATTAGCAACATCCTTCTCATCCGTGCTAAATTCTTCGCTTGTTCCACTTGGAACTGGGGAACCCTTCCTAGATAAATGGTTCATCTTCACAGAGTTCATTCTTATATATCCCTTCAAGTTTAACAAGTCCTTATCCTTTACTATACACAGTTTTTTTCCTATCGCTTAAATCCCCTTCTAGTTTGTTAAAATCATAAACGGCCATTGAGATTTATGAAACTGAAGGGTTCTTTTTTGATTCTTAGAACCTTCAAAAAAAATTGTAGTCAACGAATATTGAATTTGTAAGAACTTTTTTCATTTTGTTAACGGGTTTTCATAATCTCGTTTTTAGGTTAAGGTTTTAAGGGAGTTATTTGGGCCTACTGGCCTAACCCTATGGCGGGGATCTAACTACCAATAAGAGCTACGTACTATTATACTACTTTGTTATTCTATTATGTTCCGTTATGCTTCCTTAATTTCATTGGTATTTGACAGAATCCTCTGAAGCTGGTTGGTCAGACTCTCATCTCTTGATCATTTCCATTATTTCCCAAAATCCTAACTTTTCTGATACAATCCACAATCAAATTAACAAAACACAAAACATGCAAAAAGTAAAGATAATCTCACGGGTGTCCAGTTCACGCTGCTGAAGGTTTTTCCGCTGATGTTTTACCACGATATGGCTTTCTATTATGTTCCTGTTCAAGATTTTCACGGTTTTGCTCATTCTTATCTGGATTCTGCATTTTGGATGGTCTATTTCTATGTTATGTTGGTTTTTGGACGATCCTATATATGTTTCAAGCTGTTTGAAGATAATTGGAGGTGTTATGAGCTCGGGAGGTTGAAGGGGAATATAGATGGTGAGGTTTCCTGTTGTTTTGGGGGTGTTTTCTTGATTTTTCGAAGATTTTGCTTCTTGCAGTTGAGGTTGTCGATGGTCTTAGTGAGTGCTGGGGGGCCTCCTTTGAGCTGACTTATGCTGCTTTCGTGTTATTCTATAGGTTGACTGTTCGTTGTTGCTATTCCAGGTGAACGATGTTGATATTTTTGTCAGGATGGAAGAATTTCGTTTATTTGCTCCAGCAGCTGAATATAGTCCATTGGATTCATTCCTCTTCCTCCAGTTGTTATTCTCGACGTTTCTCTTAGTGCTTTAGGTGATATTCTGGTTGCTGCGTTTTCTGTGGGTTGATTGTGGATGTTGTATCTTGGTCGAAGGATGGGTGTGTTGGTCTTCTTCTCGTGTCCAGGCTTCTGTTCATATTCAAGTCCAAGTCTGCGTTCCTGCTCAAGTCCAAGTTCGTGTTCCTGTTCCTGTTCGTGTCCAAGTTCCTGTTCAAGCTCTGGTTCGTGTCCAAGTGTTCTTCTGGTTCCTGGTTTCCTGTGCAGTTTGAAGGTTGGTTCTCATTTTCAAGGAGGTGGGTAAAGTGGGATGGTGGTGGGTCCTCAGGCGGCACTGGTTCTTCTCCTAGTAACGCAAGTGGTTCATAGTAGTATATAGGTTTTGCTGTTGGTGGTGGTGATGGGTTTTGAAGTTGGTATTCTCTCAGAGCTGTCAGTTCTTTATCGACAATATCTCTTGCTGTGGATTTATGGGTTTCCTGACGTTTTTTTACTATATTGGTGAGGTCCAAGTCATCCTCTTCTAGTTGAAAGTCAAAGCTGTCAATCCTGTCTATGGTTCTCTTCAGCCTTCTTGATATCTTTGTTAAGGCTTTTGTTATCTTCACGTTGGATGGCCAGTTCTCTACATTGTATATGGCTGGAGCTATTACTAGTGCTCTTGCCAGATTGATTCTTGTTTTCTTTTGGATGTTTGAGGAAGATAATATGTCTCTGAACCTGTTAATATGACTGTGTGCTTCATTTAATTTCTTGGAAATAGCATCAGCATTAATACCTTGTGGGTCAAAGATAGCTCCAAGATATTTGTACTTTGTCACGGCTTCAATTGTTTCTGCTGCTACTTCAACGTTGCTTGTTTTGGGTTGGATTTTGTCGTGTATGATCGTTCTACTGTCAGTAACAGCTAAAGTCCCAGCTCTGCTTCTGTTGTGTATTCCATCACAAAACCTCGAGCTTTTGTGACACCTTAGTGACATTTCCGAGTGAAAGTATCTATCGCAACGTTCGCAGTGAAAGTTGGTCAATATTCTATTTATATCTACGTCTGGGATTTTGTCAACCAAACTGTAGCCTTCGTTTGTGAGCATAACTTTTGTCTTGCTAACATTAATTTTTAGGCCTGTGAGTTGTTGAAGGTTTTGCAGTTGCGTTACAAAGCTGATTATTTCTTCGTCGTTCCTTGTTAGTATTACCAAGTCGTCTGCAAAAGCAAAGTATCTGAAGGTTTGGTTGTGTAAGCTGGTTCCTTGTAAGGTATTATTTTTTATTCTCTTCATTATAGAGTGAAGACAGAGGATAAAGATGCTTGGAGATAAACTATCTTCTTGAAGCACACCTTTTTTTATGTTTACTAAACTACTTTTTTCTCCGCTGTCTGAAACGAAAACTTTGGTCTTGTCGTAAAGGATGGTGATAAGTTTGATGAGCTTTTTTGGTACATGATGTTCTTCTAGAGCTAGCTTCATGAATTTATGCGAAATACTATCAAAAGCTTTCGCAAAGTCTATGAAAAGAATTCGAAGATATATTTTCTGTTTCAGAGTTTCCTTTATGATTGTATCAAGTGCTTCAATTTTCTGTATCGTTGAGCGGTTGCTTCTGAATCCTGCTTGGTAATATGGGAGTTTATTTAGTATTGGTGCTATTCTGTTATTGATGATTTTTGTGAGGAGTTTGAAGTGAGTGTTCAATAGTGAGATTGGTCTATAATTGGAGGGATCATTTTTACTTCCTTTCTGCTTGTATAGATACACTACTTTGCCTCTGCAGATTTTCCTCATCTTTTTAGACTTGAATGCATCTAGCCTAAAGAAAGATTGGATTTCTCTAACAGCATGACTTTGAACTATTTCAACGTGCTTTAGGACTTCGTTTCTTATGTTATCTGGTCCTGGAGCTTTGTTATTTTTTAGGGTTTTGATGCATTCTTTGATCTCTTCTGCCTTTGGAGGATGTATGTTTATGCTGTTCGAAGGAGCCGGTGCAAGTATTGGAGTTTGGTAATGTCGTATTTGGTTTTCCGTCAACAAGTTCGTTGGAAGTGGTAGGTTTTGTTGTTTCTCTAAATATTCTTTTAGTATCTGGATACGACCTGCGGTTCCCACCAACTTCCCAGCTGTATTCTTGGTTATTTTACCGAACTGTTTACGGACTGGTTTTACCTTCTTTATCAGTTGGTACCCAGTTCTCGTATTGTTGCTTTGAAATGCAGTTTCTATTTCAGACGCTATTCTCTCCAACCAGTTGCTGTAGTCTTCCTTAGCTGATGTTTTTACTTCGTTTGTAATTCTTTTCTTCTCCTCAGAATTCAGGTTGTTCCAGTTGGCTCGTTTGTACCGCATCAAAGAAATGGTTTGTTCCGAGTTTTGGTGTTCAGGAAGGTTGTACTTGACTTCTGGGAGATGTTTCTTCATGATGGATGGGATTGAGTGGGTTAGTGTAAGGTAGGTGTCTGTGAGTGCGTCGTTTAGTTCAAGTACCTCTTTGAGTTCGCTGTTTATCTTTTCCTGTAGTGCTGCGTTGGACCTTAGTGTACTGTAGTCAAGCTGAGATCTGGTTCTCTTCCCCGGTGTATGTTTCGGATGTATGTTCACTCTTACTGTAAGAGCAAGATGGTCGAAGTTTTTCTTCATCCACAGGTTGTATGCTATGGTTGAGGATATTTTGAAGCCAGTTATTGCAGGTACATGGTTCGTGATTACATAGTCAATTTCAGATGGCCCCCCACTATTTGACCTTGCCATGAATGTAGCATGTTTCCTAGATCCTTTTTTGCCTGTAACAGCTATATGGTTACAGATTGTTAGCTCTTTTTCTTTCAAGAACTCCACCAAGAGTTTACCATTAGAATTCGTACGATGAGAGAGTCCTAGTTTACCTTCTACATTTAATTCCTTTCTTGAAACTTGAGCATTGAAATCACCACAAATGAGAACCAACCTTCTCTTGTTAACTCCATTCAGCTTTGACTTGAGCTCCTTCAGGTACATCTTGTAAGTTTCTTGGCCGTGACCGCAGTGTGGCGCGTAAGTGTTAACCAAAACGAGACTTCTTTTTCCACCTAGTTTGACAACCAGCTTCAGGATCCTGTCGCTTCTTCCGTCTGTGTCCGTTACTTGACTAGCAAGCTCGTTACACAGGAAAGTCGCTACGCCCGCCGCTTTTTCAGGCAGTTTTGAGAAAAACCACCTTCCTGAAGCCGAGCTAACGTTCACCATTCGCTGTAGGCGTTGCATTCCCTGCTTGTGCAGTTCCTGTAACATTAAAATTTCAGTTTCTTTGGTAAGTTGTTGTACGTAGCTGCACTTAAAGGCAGTTAGACCACCAACATTCACGCTCACCAACTTGGGAAAGCGCTTCAGTCGGCTCGCTATCCCTGGGACTTCTCTCGAAGGAGTAGACAGGTCGCTACTCTGAAAACATTGCATTTTTGCTTCGTCCTTGACGTTGTTTTCACAAGCCCAAAATTTAATCTCGTTTTTTTGTCGTTTTAGAAATGTCTTATTTAGACATTGTGTTCAATGAGTGAAGGAAGAGAAAAACACGATGCAAAAAGATCTTCATCAATTAGGAAGTTAGAGAAACCAAGAGATAAGCAATTTCAAAAAAGAAATGTTGATAGGGTACCACGAGGTGATGGAAAGTATAATAGTAGAGAATCAGAGAAATATACTCCAAAAAGGCGAAGAATTGACGACAGCAAAGAAAACCTCACAAGAGAGAGAGGAGAGAGAAGAGGCAGTAGCCACCGTGAAAGTTATTCCAAAAGCAATAGACGTGATGAAAAAATATCAAATAGCTCCATTAGGATAAATAGTGAGCGAACTAGAACAGGTCGCTCTAAAAGTGAAAAAGACGGTGCTGAGAGAAAAAGTGGTGCAAAGAGGGAAAGAGATCCTAGAGGGAGGACTGCTGTGTCAAGAGATTATTCTCGAAAAAAGAGTAAATCAAATTTTGCTGAAAATTCAAGGAAAGAACATTTGAGCACCAAAAAACGGGAGAGCTCTAGGAGAAGAGATGAAACTAACCCAAAGGAGAAAAATATTGAGCACGACATTAAAAAGCGAAGTAAAAAGATAGAAGCAATAAGATATACGGAAATTCATGAGTCAAAAAGAACAAAAGAAGAATTATCGTCGAAGGTTAAGCCAAGGGAAGCACAACATAAACGTGATAGGAAAAGAGAAGATAAGAAACGTGAGTCAAAACGAAAACTTGAAGAAGAGAAACCTTCAGAAGAGATTAAGAAAGTTAAGAGAAAAAGTGATGAAAAGGATGGAGGAAAAGTTTCTGGGTGGAATGAATACAAAGCAGATACGAAGCCAAAAATAAACGCCAAAGAAAAACGAAAAGGCACGGATAAGCCACTTTGTCATGTTTCTGAAAACAAACCTTTGATGTTAGAGAGATTTGACTTTGATTACAGCAAAGCCAACAGACACAAGCATTTTTCGTCTTGTTCTAAAGAAGAATTCATATTGATTCAACAAAGAAGAAGTTTGCTCAAACAAGAAGTGGACATGGCAGTAAAATCAATTAACACTTACTTGTCCCAATTCTAACAACCATGATTAAGATGCTTTTGGAAAATCAGTGTATCCTACACTAGGATCAGGAGTATTTGGCGTGTAAAGATGATCGTATCCATCTTTTGTTGCAAGTTCAATTCCACCTTTGAATCTCTCAACTAGATCTGGGTTAGTAATGTATGGTCTTCCAAAAGAGATCATATCCGCATGTCCTGCTTCAATGGCTTCTTCAGCAGTTTCCTTGGTGTAACCACAGTTACCCATTAATAGTGTTCTCTCTCCAGCTGGTAAATCTTTTTGTACATCATTAATAATATTTTTAGCTCGCTCTAATTTATACTGCTCTGTTAGTTCATGAAAACCAAATGCCAAACCATCAACCATTTCAATAATACCAACTTTCTGTTCTGCAAGATACTTTACAGCAGCATCAAACTGCTCTAAATTATCTTCTGATCCCATATCATTATAGTTCCCGTTTGGTCCTAATTTAACAGCAACCTTGGATAGATCCCATTCTTTCGCAACTCTCTCCACGACAAGCTTCAAGAATTTAAGTCTGTTCTCAACCGATCCGCCATATTCATCAGTTCTCTTATTAGTTCTACTCTGAAGGAATTGGTCAATTATATATCCATTTGCCGCATGAATTTCAACTCCATCAAAACCAACTTCCTTCGCCGCCTTTGCTGCTTTTCCATAGTCTTCTACAGTAGCTTTGATCACTTCCTCTGTCATTGGTCTTGGAACCTCATATTCTTTCTTTTCCCATCCTGGAACGTGGATTTCACCTCCTCCATGTTTAACATCGCTTGCTGAATAAGGAGGTTGTCCATCTGGTTGATAATCACTGTGACTTGATCGACCTACATGCCAAAGCTGAAGCAAAAATGTAGTATCTGCATTTTCTTTATGTACTGCATCAGTGACTGCTTTCCAAGCACCAATCTGCTCTTCGGTATAAATCCCAGGTGCACACCACCAACCCTTAGCAGCGTCAGAGATAAAAACTCCCTCGGTTATTAAAACTGCACCAGAAGCTCTTTGGGAGTAATACTCAGCATGATGTGCTCCAACAACACCTTCCTTCGTTGCTCTAGCTCTTGTCATTGCCGCCAATGCAACCCTATTGTTCATCTTACCAAATTGAGTAGATGTAAATGGTTCTGTCAGTGATCGCTTGGTCTCGGCATCTGCTGCTGGTAGATCTTCTTTCTTCTGTGCAACTGGCTTTGATTCTGTTTTCTTTCCAAGGTTTCGCTTTGAAGTAAAATAGTTTTTTATTTTCTGCATATTGAACTTTGTATTTTATTTTCTAGAGTTATTTTTGTTTTTAATTAAATTTATTTCGGAATTTTATAAGCATTGAGAGGAAGAAAAGTGGGCAATGGTGGTTTACTTGCAGGAAACTCTTTCGGTGTTTGATCGTTTCTCACCGAATTCCCGGTAGTTTTCGGAGAGATGTTGTTTTTCTCCGCTCTCGGGAATATAGCCGTTAGAGTACATTTTTTGGGCAACTTTGAGATGAAACAACTTTCTTGAGGATAGATAGTTCTAAACTAACTATTACTTAAGGAAAAGATAAAGGATTTCGATAAAACTGAAGCTCTTGCGTTAAATGTTATCCAATGTCAAACTTAAGCACTTATAAAGTTCAGAAATGAGCTGATGGTACCATTATCCACGTCCATGCAGTGCAAGAAGTTGGTTGTGCTGAAGCTGAATGCTTTGAAAACTAACAAGAGATGCTCTACCCCAGGGAGATTTCCCATAATCCTCAGATGTAGGCAAAATAACAAGGGGAGCCTTGATTTTGTTTACTCTCCTTTAAGCTTAAAGCTCGAGGTCTAGTACGGAACTCTATCCGGAAGAAACAACCCAAGCATTTACACATACAGTTCAACTCCACCAACAACTCTTTAAAATTAACCCCAGAGAAGACTATATATGTGCCATAGCTCCACCACATAGTTCTTTGACTATCTGCAATCCAATGTCTACTCATTTCATGGATGCAATGCTCAGACACCCCTCACTGTCCAACGAACACTCCTAGGCCCAGAGAGGTAAGAACTACCGCAACAATATATCTGCTCTAAGAATTAAGATTTTATACGAAAAAATTATTGCAAAGTCCCCAACTATAAACAATATATGTAACCAGTTCTTGTAGTGACAATGGTATTCATACGGGGATATTATTATCAGGTGAATTTTATCCCTACACCAAGGCCGACTCAGCTCCTACTGACATTGTTAAAGGTTTTCTCTAGTTAACGAAAGAGCTTATACATTATTCATTACACCAGGCTGCTATTTACCTGAGCCAAAACCAAAATTTTCCCATTTTTTCGAGGAAAATTTTCTGTGTAAAAAGAAAATAATAATTTAAACACTTTGTTGGGGCGAGCTTCGTTAGAAAAAATGTTTTTCATGGGAACTAAATTGCATTTGTCCAGGTAATTGCTACCGTGAGGAGTGCATTATGCGGTAATAAAAACCCAAAAACACAAGAAATCATTAATTTCCTTCAATCAGAGATTTCCAGGCCTCTTTAGAATTCTGGTAAAACCTTATTCTAATTGAATGCGTTTAAAGAACTATTATTAAAAAAGTATCCAGGATCGGAGATCTGAGCTAAGGGAAACATATGTCCTTATGGATCATTCCATATATTTTCTAGTTGTAAAATGTTTTAAGGCTTGGCAATAATTAGTGGAAAAGCCCTTAGTTGCCCTTACTTCATATCTATACTACTCTTGTCTATTTCCAATAGTTAGAAGAAGAATTTATAGCTTTCGTTAGATGTGAGAAATTGACTTGACCATTTAACTCTTTCGAATAAAAAATCATTCAACACAATACCTAGTTTTTCACAATAAGTTATGAAGTAACTTTATTTTATGTTTTTAATGCCATTTTTATTAGATTCTACCCCTTAGCCAAACATTAGGATCTGCGTCTACTTCCTCACGATGTTATTTCAATACTTAAGAATTTTAACTTTCCAAAATTTCATTTAAAGTTATTGGATGTTTAGCTCAGCTATAATTGTTACTTTGAATTATTACAAGAACAGTTGGTTTAATAACATATTCCTCCTTAAGGAATTTGCCAATAGTGATTTGTTCCCTATTTTTTGTTTTGATAAGCAATGAGAAATTGGTATTTTATGTTTTAGCAAATAGGTCTAAGTTTTTTGGATTATTAAAGACCAACCTTGAATACATTTGCCATACCACCAAAACAAAATTTGTGTTTTTTCTTGCAAAAGGAGAAGCAGATAAAACATGGTCTCCTGGTGCAGGAAGATTTCGGGAAGGGAATCATTTGGGCTATAAAATCTATTCATGAAAATTTTTCAAAGGATACAGCAAAGAAACAAAAATTTATCAGTTAGTTTTTTCAGATTCATATGTTCCGAGGCGTTATTGATATTCGTAATTAAAAGAAAATTATTTAGAGTTTTTTGCTCTTTCTATCACTATGCATAGCTACACTGGTCTAACTCTTGCTATTAATTTGGTCATAGTATTCATATACGAGTCTATTTCCTTTGATTAATAAGCATAGCCTATCAACTAAAGTAATATTCTCTGCTAATTGGATTGAATACCATGAAATATCTTTTGGTACGTCATGTTACCAACGATTACTAGTCAAATAATAGCAGACAAACAAAGCAAGTTTGCTTTGAGATGATGTTTATTCAAAAGATTGCATCTCCAACGCTCCCATATGCAGTGCACAATACAATCGCAAAAAGCAATGGGTAGCAGCAGCACATTTATGGTCAATGTATAGAACAACTCATGAAAATCAAATGAAGCCTTTATGACTACTACTATATCTGTTGCCTATATTTTTGTATACTAGAATAGAGATGCAGCTATGGTTTTCATTTAAGAGACTAGTTTATTTGTACTTAGTTGGTCTTGAGAGCATACTACTATTTTGCATTGCAAGAAATAGTCTAATAGAGAACAACTACTGTACAGTTATTCAATGCTTGGCGCTACCGAAGCGATCTACAGGCGATTAATCTAAAAAAAAAAATAGATACAACTTTTGCGGTAAAATTAAACTCTAATGATTCATTCAGAGGAGCAGATATTGCGTTCAGGTTGGGGAGTCCTGGTGTCTAGAGGCGACGTTGAAATGTATCCCAACTAAAGAGAAAACTTCCAAAAATTAATGAGAATTATTGTTGTAGATTAGGAAAAGGTCACGAATTTGAATGTATTAAAAGACACAACAATACTAAAGGAAGTAGTATATTAGTCTCTGCTCTATTCGAATTGATGCAGGGTTGAGTTCGTGACTCGTTCGTGTCGAAGTACATGTTACATAAGGTATATATATCCAGAAAAAGGTTTGGTTGGTAATCCTTCTCTCGGAATCTCAGGGTTTGGAGAAGCTATTTAGACAAAACCATGCTTTTAAGTTATAGGATCAAGGGCTTAAATATTTTGTTTCTGTGGCTACTAAGATGTTAGATATAACCAGGTAAGGGGAAAATTGGTACTTGAAACAAACTCTGTGGAAACTTGTATTGGTATTTTGAAAGATTATCTCTACTTATTAGATTTGTATGCAAAAGAATAAACTCAAACAAGCTACAAATACTTTCGACCTTAGCAAACTATTGAAACATTGCTCTTCCTATAAGAAAGTTCCCAAAAGTTAGAGGGTATACACTGTTGATAGTTAATGTTTCATCTAAAGAAGGATGAAAGACACAACTGCAGTTAATCCAAAAATAAGTAGAAACAGAATTAAAGTACTTTTCTACGTAGCAAATTTTCTATATATGAGTTCTTTCTTAAAATATCTGTTTTCCTTTCACCTATATATTGTCTTCAAAAAAACATAACTGCTAGTCTGCCATAGAATTTCTATCTGTAAATTAACTGCAATCTGATCCAAAATCAGAAAAAATTGCAACGCACCAGGGAATAAGCAAACATTCAAACAAGTCGAACCCAAGTACAGGAAAACAGAAAGTCCTTTTATCGCAAATTATAACATATAATCTTTGGAGATTTTACAGAATATAAGTAATTTAACATCAAATTGACAGGAATATCATGAAAATTCCTTACTCCCTTTTTATTTTTCTCAATTCTCTCCACTCTTACAATTCGCTTGTTATCACGCAGCCTTGTTGTCAAGTATACCAGCATCGTGGTGCGATGTTTGGACCAAAACTACCTGTAAAAGAAGAAAAATACTTTGGATACTCACACGACAACAACGAGATAAAATCTGTCGAAGGTTTTTTAATTGTACCTCCTTTTTCCCCCTCTTATTTCTTAGGATACAACGCTGACGCAATTCCCAACTTTCTGCGATCCCTCAGAAGCTAAAAATCTAGAAGTAGATTTTAATGGTGCAATCGCTCTAATCCCACGTGGCGGATGTAGCTTTGCGGAGAAAGTGTATTTTGCGGAACGAGCTGGTGCTGTGGCAGCTATAATATATCAGAGTCAGGATGCGCATACAAATCACGATTCTTTTTTTCCAACTACTGGAAATGATGATGTTATAGTTATGGCTGAAGATTCCCGATATGGTCATAATATAAAAATTCCATCCGCTTTTATTTCTTATAATTCATGGAGAGCGATTAAGGAGACGTATAATGTGGAAGGGGAGAATGAATTACTTGAGCTTGCTCAGAATGCTGGACTTGGAAATGGATTTGGAAGAAGGTTGAAAGAATATTTTTCTCCTGTTTTTTCTCAGTTTATTCCACCTGCATCATTGTCAGATGAAGTTGAAATGCAAGTTCTTAGCGATGAGCCTGATTATGACGTAGATATTTCTCCTCGAAGTCTATCACTTTTGGAGGATGGATCCCCAATTTATGTAGTTTTAAATGCTACTGGAAGTTTGCCAAATTCTGGTCCTGATGCTCTTCCTATGATGTGGGATTCAATGGTGTTTCTAATCAAGGTTTTTGTTATTATATGGACATTTATGGGATTTGCTTATGTTACGAATTTCGTTAAATTAAGGTACAGAAGATATAAGAGACGTAATATAATTCGTTCTTTACCTTGTAAAAAGTACAAACATTTGAAAAAGAAAAAGTCTGCTCCTAAAGTACGAAGAAAACACGGCAAGAAATTTCAAAATGTAGAAACTGAATCCGATGCAGGATCTCCAGGTGATGCGGCTATTGAGGCTGAAAGATTACTTGAAGAAGGTAATTTACCAAAATTTGACGAAAAAGTTGAACTTAGTCAGGCAGAAATTGATAATCACTTGAAAACAACTTCGTTCTCAGCAGAGTTGAAACTGCGAAGTCCTACAAAATCTAAGCGACCAGCTATTTCACAGTCATTCTCTGCTGGTTTAAGTCGAAATTTGGATAAAGATTTAGCCGAACTTTCTGATACTTCTAAATCCTCGAAGAATAGTCAAAAGAGTAAAGATTCATTGTCTGATGTAGAAACAGATTCTGACTCTGGATCACAGGCTGAAGAGAGTATACAAAACCAGAGTATAATAGACTGTGACAATTGTGTAATTTGTCTCTCTGAGTTTAATTTGGATGATTATGCAACTGTGCTTCCTTGCAAACATATTTATCATAAGGAGTGTATAGAACCCTGGCTTACGAATAAATCCAGTTTATGTCCTATTTGCAAGCAATCTATATTTAAAAATGGTGAAAGTAGATCTATATCGGAAATAAATAGTGATGAACAGGATCCACTAATGGATCTAAGCGAAGAAAGACAAAGCGAGGATGAGCAGAGGAGAGGTTCTATTGCACTCAGCATTGGAATGTTTTTGGTTATTTTGTTAAGCTTCACATTCATGATGGTTGATGACAACTCCTGAAGTGCTTTCTGATATGATTTATACAACGCTCCGATAGCTTTTTATTTTGAGTTTTATGTTTTAAACTTGCATACACTTTTTTTTATGTCTTATTTACTCTGTATATTCTTCGATTGGTATTTGAGAAATTACCCAAAAGTAAAACAAATGGCGATACAATAATTTCGGGTACAAATATAGTCAGTCCATTGCCCACAAAAAAGACCAAACTCAATATGAACGAAAAAGTAGAAAAGGTACCTGCACAAAGAGAAAAGGGATATTTATTTCCAGTATCACAAAAAGTATTTATCATAGCAAGTGTAACTTGGGCTGGTATATGCTTAACTTGTTTTTGTGTTTTGCTTTACCTGGATACTGAAATTCAGTTTAATTGGGCTGGGGAGTGGGGATCCAGAGATACGAACATATTTTGTGAAAAGAAAAAGGAAGAAGGTTTATTGGGTCAGAGATTTAACTCTGTTAGTAACTTTGGCTTTTTTTTCTCTGGTGGCATTGCTCTTGCTCTGCAAATAACGGATGTCTTTTTGAAAGATGAGAATTTGGTTTCAAATGAAATTACTCAAGGATGGTTTTATGGAACACTTATGGGACTTGGTCAAATTTACCTTGGAGTTGGTTCTTTTTTATTTCATGCGCATCCAAATTGGAAAACACACGAACATGATCAGGCAGCTATGTTTTGCTATGTAACTTTGTTATTGATTTATTTCTTCCAGCTCCTGTTTCGAAAAAATAAAATTGTTAATCTATTATTCAAAGTTACAACATGTTTATGTTTTGGAATAATTTTGCTAATTGTGTATCATCCAGATATTGGTGTGCAAAGAGGAAGAGCTTCCGGGGTTGTAGGTGGAATTGTTGGAGGAATATTTTTCTTTGCCTTACTTAATTTTGTAGTAAGGAATGAGAGGGTGATTAATATTTTACAAACCAAAACAGATAAAATCTTATATTTTCAAACACAAACTTGTTTAGATTCAAGAGTATTTTCTGCAGTTAGTGCTTCCTTTGGTGTAGCGGTATTTTTCCAAGAACAATTTATTAACTTACCTTGCTATAGAAACTCAAAATTCCAATTCCATGCAGCTTGGCATGGACTTTGTGCAGTTGGATTTTTTTTTGTTTACCTTACAGTTCGTTTTGAGACTTTAAAGGATAGAGAATATGTCTTGTTTAAATCTGCTAGTAAGAGTTAGTTTAGTTTCTGCTTTGTTGTTTTTTTGCGGATTTTCTTTTAGCCTAATCTTCTTTGCAATTCTTCGATCAGTAGATGAAATTTTATGGGTCCGATAGAGAAAATCAGTGCTCTTATATAGGGTAAGAAATAGGAAACGAACACATATGGAAAGCCAAAAATGCTGTGATGGCTAAAGTGAACCTACACCAGGAAGTAGTGGTGCATTTTTTTCTGTGCAGTCAACAGGGATCGTTTGGTGTTACTGAGGTATCAAACCTGTATTAGTTATATTTATGAGTTGAGCTCCGATTTCAGGAGACATCGGAGGCATTAGATTTGAGAAAAGACATTACTTAGGACTCTTAAAATAATTTTTTCATGAAAGTATGTAAATTATGAATAAACAGTAGCAAATATTAAAAGAACCGACAGCTAAGGTTCTTGAGAGATGTCTGAGTCAATTTGGGGTGCTTCTATTATCCCTACCAATAACAAGAAATTTCTGGGATATAACCAGTCTGGAATGATCCGTAGCACACATTTTGAATGGTCGACATCGACTGCATGATCTGTTAATATAGGCTAATGCGTCGGAACCTTTGTGCAGAATGTATGTAAAAAGTAGACTTAAATGCTTACACCAAGTGCCTGGCAGGTACAAGGTGTTTCTGCAGTTGAATACATTTTGGATGTAGGGTTAAGATTAATAGAGTAGCATCCGTAATTTAGTTGGGTAGTTGTGACATTTACTCATTTGCGAAGTAGGGACAGATATTGTCAGATATGGAAATAGTTGAGTTCAGCAGTTAGTCTAAGAACTAAATGTGAAAGAGAATTTCTTTTAAGAAGAACTTTAGAGACCAAAGTGATCAAATCATCATTGAAATGCCGCGTATGATTAATTTATATCAGAGAGGGCCTATTTGATGTGGATTCACATTCATATCCAACCTTAGATGAATTATATATATGGTATGCTTTATGAAAAAAAAATACATAGCTTAGTAAAAAGGAATATTTCGGGGAAGGCAGTAAGCAATATTTATTAAAAAATAGAAAGGGGAACAAGTCTTGATTTTTAGTTCTCGAGCGATAAGATAATTCCCTACAAAATCCTCTGAAAGTCTTCTTCAAGAGAATAAATTTCTTGAGAATTGAAGCACTATTCACCAGTATCTAAGGAAGAAATCAACAGACAAAATTAAAAATTAAGAAGTAAAATAGTGAAATACCCATATGTGCGTAACTCTTAGATTATATCGCTATACATCATTTGAGAGATAAGTATTGCAATCAAGCAGCATGTAATTGTTGGCTATGCAGGACAGTATCAAAATTTATAGTTGCTTGTCAGTGGATCAGTCATGACCATACGTAAACTGTTCCTAAGTGCTTATTAAATCCATAATTTTGTCTTGAATGTTTTTCTTTTATCTTTTTACGTATTTAGTTCAACTATATATTATAGTTCTACGTGCGTATATTTCCAAATGTTTGAGTTCTATTGTGTGACTGCTTCAAAAAGTGTAAGATTAAGTAGAAGAAGTTACAGCAATGGATTACAACTAGTCCTTAATGCATCAAGAACTCTGCTCTAGCAGTAACACTTCAAGAATTTAAACTTGAAATGTTAACAACATTTAAATCGGTAATCATATCTGAAGGATGATCTTGTTGATCATTCGCTAAGCTGTAGTTCTTTTTAAATCCACTATTTTTTAATAAGTACTATTTCTGTCTACACGGGCTGTTTTTCTCTAATGTTCACAGCTTGGTTATCACGTCCCCATAGAGGTATATCTGAGCCAGCAAAATAAGTATTAGTATTTATTTCCTTAAAAAAGTCTATTCAGCTCTTAGGGTAGTGGCAGAAAATATGGATTGGTACATAGGATTCAGCGTTGGTGGTTCCAGGTTAATAGAGGTTTCATGATCTTCGACAGTGCGAATTTCAAGGGTGGGTGGTTAAAATGGGGTATATCCATGAGAGTCTTATTAGTTTATTTATTATAGGTTGGCGACTTGGATACACATTTAAACGTTTTTATTGCTGATTGGACGAGCAACTTTCAGTAAATTGATTTGGCACTACTTGCTGATAAAATCAAGGTCACCTATGACCACCATACTTTGTTCACGGGGTTCCCAACCATGGTTTGAAGTTTTTCTAGTGCTTAGTGTCATGATTTAATTTTTTTATTGCACGAAACTAAAAGTCGCCATCAATTTAATTTTTTTGCAATAAGAGCCCTATACTCTTGTAACTTAAGAGTTCTGCGTCATTTTGCGTATGAGTATCTAAACAGTCTAATTTGAAATCTTGCTTGTTAAAGGTATTACAGAGCAGAGAATATAATACTCGAATGAGGTGCAACAAAAGTCATTCTATTGATTAGTTTTGAAATTTTCTTTGAAAGACTGTGGTCACAATCATGAATTAGATCATACTCTTTGAAAATTGCTCCTTTAACAATTCTTCATAGGGTCTACATTTGAAAGATAGCAAATATATATAGCATCATATAGGTATGAAATTATGGCAGATTCCACGCCTTCACAAGATTTTTTTTCAAGAAATATTTTTCTACGTTTTTTTGTTCCTCCCAATTGTGTACTTCTTTTCTTGGGAAAACACTTATAATATATATATCGATCTAGGCATTCGTTGAAGCAAGGAATAGCTAAACAACCCTTGCAGAGACTTTTGCAGATAAGATAATGTAATGACTGAATCCTATGAACAGGAAAAATAAGGTAAGGGAATTTACTGTTTGAATCATAACCAAGAAACTAGTTTGGCTTGTAGTCATGTTTTGAACATATATTTTCCAGTTTTGTTCGCTAAACGATCATACTTTTCTTCTTGATGATTTGTCTCATGGGTCAAAAAACTATGCATAGGATACGTAAATTTATTTTACAACATATCAAAATGTTCTAAGGATTACGATTTAGGGAATAAAAGTCCCCCAAGTACTATGCCTCGATCTCATAATCAAAATAGTTTGATCCAAATAATTTCTAGAAAAATTCAACAAGAGATAGAAATATGTCATCGAATTTCAACTCTCTAGTTCCCTACAAACCTTGTAAATGAAATATACCAGTACACAATGATCCGAATAAAGTCAGAAGATGAATCTAATATCTATATATCATGTCCAAAAAAATCAATAACCTTAGCTGCTAACATTTCTTTTGAAGTATATAATAGCCAGAAACAATCCAATATTGATGTTAGTAAAAGTTTGGTGGGGGAGGGGTTGATAATTACTTTTATTTACTTCAGATATCTCCTATTTTATCCGCAAACACCGAAGCGTAAATTTTTTAATACACGTTCTAAATATATTTAAACTAAGGAAAATTACTTAATTAGAAGTTGCTTGTTAATACTTGACATATTTCGGACTGTAACTTTTAATCTTCCTGAATTTAACCTTCCTGGGACAGATATTTTTCTATGTGATTAATATTCATTTGCAAAGAGTCTCTGATAGCTAGACCCCATTATAGTTTTGTTTATAGCCACAGTAATTAATCTCCTGGTGCTATTATTATGTTAATTGATATGTTTTGTTCCTGCACAAATGATAATTCCCACAAAATTATATTCTTTTTACTATGAATTCTTGACCCAATTTCTTATTTGACTTCTTGAAGTGTACCCTTACTTCTCATAGACAATATAAATGCTTATTGTGGCTGAGCCTGTGAGCTTCAAAGCGTCATTCAGTTTATCTAGTATCAAACTTACCTCTTTCCCTATCATCCATATTCAGATTTCAGTATTAAGGATTTTTTTCAGATTCCCGTCATTTTAGACCTTTGTATTAATTCTCCAACTTGATTGTGGGTGTTACACTTCCTAAGTTGAGTATTGCCTCATTCAATAAGAAGACCAATATCGATTACTTAAATTAAGAGGTCAATTACACCTTTAAATTAAGCCACTTTGATTCTTTTAACCTTCAAATAGAGACGCAACTTCATCCGATACAAAATTAAGTTTGCATCGATATGCTCTCCTCTGACAAACCCTAGATATAATACTATAGCAGTGATTATATTTAGCTATCTTATTTTTTCTTGAAGTGCCAAACAGAAGAAATTCTTAATCTAGGTAGCTCCTTATGGAGATACATATCAGTACAGGGAATGTTGTCATATTGCACTTATTCTTACTGAGGCCATTCGACATTTGATTTGACGAGTTTGATCTCTTCAATGGCTTCTGATTATTTTTGTTGCCCTTGATATATTGAAAAAAAATTGCACTAACAGCAGTGTAGAAATTACTTTTGAAATCTAGCTTGGTACATTAAATATATATTATTATATTCTAGTATAAAGCCACGCGAGCATCTTAAGAATGGTCACAGTTTTTATATATTTGCATTGTGATACAGGACAGTTTAATTTATACTTATTTTATGCTAAAGAACATCAATATACTAAACTAGATTGGTCTTCTTACATAATCTACAAGTTTTAAAAGGCTGCTTTAGCTAGTTCAAGAATAGTTAAATTCAAAACTCAAGTGCATTTCTCGCCAGTGGTACTGCATTGAGAGTCACAGAGGTTCATATTTCTTTGCTACTCTTCATTCACCTAGTTATGAAATTCCCTACTATGGAAGCATATAATATTTTCGTCACATAAGGCTTATTGGAATATCCAGCAATAGATCTCAAACCCTTTGATACTTATGGGGTATATCCCGTATAAATATGCCTATAATTTTCCATAAATAAGAAGCTTAGTACTAACAGCTAAGCTTTTCCCCGCATCTACAATAGCTACACGTTCCTTAATTAAACCAATCTCCGATTAAGTTATAATATAGTTAGTTTAGCAATTTTATCAACTCAATAGGATACCAATTAAGAAGAAATAATTAGTCCCAAGTGCATTATCTACCCCAGAAGAAGATTTCAGATACAGATAAAATTAACACGGCTAATCAACCCAAATATCCATTCATATTGCAAAGTCTGCATGAGAGTAGAAAGATTATGTCCAGTTCATTTTCTATTGGGATATAACTACATCGGCCCTGAAGTATTGGTTATGTTTCATTCTAAGTTTTCAATTTTTTCTTAGTGTCTTTTAATCTCATCTCTAGGCGGCACCTAACTATAAATTTCTGGTTATTTTTTATTTATTTTATACTTTCCAATAGTTTTGGTAGCTATTAGGGTTCTATTGAGGCTTATTAATATATTTTAATAGGTATTGTGGCATCTTTCCCGTGGCCCAAATCTCAACTCAATATGCCTGTTTTGAAACCGCTGCTACCTGCTGTGAAACTGTTCTAGTAAATATAAAATCCGCAACCTACTTGCATTGGGCTTTTTATTTTTCTGAATCTAATTATACCAGGAATATTTATCAAGAACCTTGCTTCCTCACCAATAAAGTGGTTAAAACCTTTTGAAAATCTTACAATAGAGTTTTCTTATCTACAATTAAAAGCCAACTCCAAGTGACCCTGACAATAACCTCTTACTAAATTTAAATAAATAGAACGAAAAAAATCAATAGGAACAGCTTAACTAACTAGCTGCTAAACACCCCTTGATCAGACCTTCCAAAGTCTCTTAGACTCTGAAAAACATCTCCACATTTTTTAATCACCATAATGTAACATATACATTAATTCAACGGAGCGCTCACAAACTAAGAACTTAAGTCGGTATTTTACATTTAGAATCAGCTGAGCAATCTTAAAATCTCTTGTTATTATGTTAATATACTTCATAGAAGCCTTGCATAGTTGTTTCGTGTTTTTGGGATGTTATTTGCCTCAGCTAAGAAATATGGAGTTCTTAATTATAATTCTTACACGTTGGATAGTTTTTCTTATTGTTCTTGGGGGAATAATCATGAAGATGGAAGCTACAGCAAGACAGAGATTAGTTGAATGAACTTGGGTACCCTGCTACTGCCAGCATATGAAGTCCATCAATAGAGTAGTGGAATTCAGGCTACATAACTATCCCAAAAATTAACATTGTATTCGGTAGAACGAATCTTAGGCATGAATAACAAGGTATAGCGGGCGGCACAGACTCGTAGTGCTTTATGTCGCTAGGCCCAGTCAGTTTAGAAGCAATCAATCGAAGTACTCTTAGTTCTCGACAGCAGAAGCATGGGGCTAGTTGTATAATCTTAGGTTTAATTATCTAAAATAAAACTCTCAGAAGTCATATAATTCTTCTTTTCTCTTTTGTACTCTAGGAGTACACGCGGTCCACAATAAAACACTGCTACCTTCTCCAGAACCTTGGCAGAATATAGGTTTCTTTAACAAACGAAATTTCTGCCCAAAATTCATGTCACGATACTTTCGTTATCTGGTTAAACTTTCCTAGCACAAAGACGACAGAGCAGTATTCCTTGTAAGTCCTTATCCGTTAAGTTGTCCCGAAAATTCTGGTATAGAGTGACAAACACCAACCACGAGATGTCCCCGAGACGCGGTGTTATGCGTGGTTATATTGTCGAAAAGGTTCGTGTGGAAGATTAAATAGTACAGAAACACCTTCATTTGTATTGACGCTTTGGGAAACTCTTCGTACTTTAGTACTGCAGTTCGCCTCTATGTTTTCCCTCCGGGAACTGCTCATTAAACGTTATACGGCATGAATATAGAGGAAGAAGAAATATTTTCTAAGGAGTTTATTGAAAGTACACTAAGCAAAGTTATCTCAAACAAAGCGAGAGAAATATTGAATTTGCAGCTCGGAAAATAAATAACTCTTTATTTATAAGAAACTGTTTTTATACGTTTGGACGAAATAAAGAGTAGTTCAAGAGGAAAAGGATGAACGAAGCAGTAAAAGTAGATAAGGAAACGAATACGGTCTACCTTTTTCCAGTTTCGAAGAAGACATGCATCATTGCAACATTTTTATGGTCTTTACTCTGTCTAACTTGCTTTTGTATTTTACTTTACTTGGACTTGGAAGTTGAGTTTAATTGGGCATCTGAGTGGGATCGAAGATGGCGCAGAGTAAGCTACTGTGAAGAACAAAAACAGGATGGATTGCTAGCTCAAAGGTTTAACTCAGTCAGTAATTTTGGTTTCATTTACTTTGGAGGAATAATCTTTGCTCTGCAGATTGCTGATGCCTTTTCGAGAGATGAGAATTTAATTAGTAATGAGATAACTAAAGGTTGGTTTTATGGTTCACTATTTGGACTTGGTCTTATTTTTCTTGGAATTGGATCTTTTATATTTCATGCTCATCCTAGTAAAGAAACTCATAAATATGATCAAGCATCCATGTTGGTGTATGTTACTCTTCTTTTGATGTATTTTATGCAGCTTCTCTTTCAAAAAAGTTTTGCTTTTAATTTGCTCTTTAAAGGAATGACAAGCATTTGCTTTGGAGTTATACTTTTATATGTGTATCATCCGGATCTTGGTATAGAAATTGGATTACTTAAAATCTTGGAGCCTCTCGTAAGCGGAATCTTTATTCTTGCAGTAGTTAATTTTACAGTGAGAAGTGAAAGAATAGCGGTGTTCCTTCGAAAAGAAACGAATCTTGGCAAATTTATTCAAACAGATACAGAACTAGACTATAGAATACTTTTTGGAGTAGGCTTGTGTTTTCTTTTGGCTATGTTCTTTCAAGAAGATTTTGTGAACATGCCGTGTTATAGCCATTCAAAGTTTCAGTTTCACGCTGCCTGGCATGGTCTTGCTTCTCTTGGGTTTATGTTGAATTATTACTTGTTTAGACTTGAAACTTATAAATGTACAGAAAAAGTAGTGTATGGACTATTTAAAATGTATTAACTTCTGTATGTGTTTTTCTCTCTTGCTTTCCTCTTGTTAGATATCTTCTGACTTGAATGGGAAATGAGACTTTACCCAAAAGCCTAACCAAAAGTGACAATTATCTCAAATTTCAGTATGACATTACCCGAAAGTTAGATTGAGAATAAAATCCGTGAGAAAGTTTGATTAAGAATAAGAGCCATCAACAAAACAGCACCTAATTCTCCGAAAAATCAATTGAAGAAATAAATCATAAATAAAATGGGAAACCAAGCATCTGCTTCTCTACCTTATAAGATTGAAGGCGAAATTCCAAGCAAAACGTTTCCTTTTCTTGGTTTTAAAGTCTTTGACGGCAAAGCTAAATCTGATGGCTCCCCGGTGACAATACTAAAACTAGAAAAATCTGATTTGAAAGGTATTAAGGATAAAAGTAAAATATGGGAGCTTGCAAAAAATTTTTTCAAAAGATCTAAAATATTACGTCACCCAAATTTGCTCACCTTTCTCGATGGAATTGAAACGAGCGATCTAATAATAATTGTTACTGAAAAAAGCCTTCCACTGTCAGATTTTCTTACTGCAAATTTATTAACAAAACAGGAACTTCAAATGATTCTCTCCTGGGGAACTGTTTCACTTCTTCAAGCTCTAAAATTTGTAAACGTAGATTGTAAATCTTTTCATGGCCTCATGTTTCCTCCATCGGTATTTGTTACCCCTGGGGGTGAATTTAAGCTTTTTTGTTTCTTTTTAACTGAGCCTTTGGACTCAATTGGGAGAACACTAGGTCACTTATCACTAGAAAATCCAAACATCTTACCAGCGACATATTGTCCTAAAGAAAGAAGGTTTAACGAAGTCAAACGCATGTATTCTGATATTAGCAAAGTAGACATATTTGGACTGGGTTGTATTATATTTGAGTGCTTTAATGGAAAATTTTATGATTCTGGTGATGTCTACGATAAAAGCAAACTGGCTAAGTTGCCTCAAATGTTTCAAAGTTTTGTCAAAAACTTTACTATTTCTGATTTTGATAGCAGACCTGGTATAGAAAATGTTTTTTCTTCACAGGCCATTCAAAAATTGAGAAATATATCATTTTGCAAGACGATGAATTTCTTCGAAGAAGCTAATTTCAAAACTAATAGAGAGAAGATTGAGTTCTTGACAGAGTTAGAGAAAACTCTAGGTAAGTTCCCACGTGTGAGTTTGAGTTACAAACTTATTCCTTCATTGAAAAAACTTTTAGAGTTTGAAAATATGAGAAAAGGTGAAGTTCCAAATGTAGGCGGTAAGAAAAGTATCCCATCAGCTATATGGAGTTGTGTTCTAAAAATCATGGATCCTATAATGAAATCAGATTCAACTGAGAAAGAGCAGGTATTAGATCAAGTATTTCTTCCTGCGATGTACGTAGCCTTCTCCTCCAAAGACAGGCAAGGAAGACTAGAAGTTCTGAAAAGTCTTCCCTTGTTCATTGAATATATACCTCAAGAGAAGCTTAATAAACCACCACATTCTTTGTTTACAAGAATAATATCTGGATTTTCAGATAACAGCGTTGCTATGAAAGAAGCGACCCTTCGAGCTATAACCGTAATTGCGGGTAAGTTAGATTCCAAGAATATTAATGACGTGGTTATAAAAGCTTTACTAAAACTTTTAGAAGATCCTCAACCTTCTATTATTACGAATACGGTTGTTTGTCTTTCCAAGCTTCTAGGGTTCTTTTCAGAAGAAACAAGAGTTAAAGTTATAATGGGTGTGTTTCCAAAGGCACTAAAAAGTAGTCAGCATCATACAAGAACAGCAGGAATAAAGGCGATAATCTCATCTTTGACCTTCTTTGTAGTAGACGACGCTAACTCTTTGAAGACAAGAGAAAAAATTATAATTCAAGGAAAGCACTTTGCAACCAAGATATTACCGTCACTTGCTTTAGCAATGGTCGATGGCCATAAGACTGTGAGGAATGAAGCCAAGATCGCAATACACAAGGTAGTTTCAAAGTTAGAGGAGGTAAGTCAACTAATTGAATCCAAAATAGAAGACAGTGGGCAAGGTGATGCTACAGAAGCTAGTGGAGCCTGGGGATCTAATATTACAAAGTATTCTAAAAAAATAGCATCGTCCATTGGTTATGAGGAAACTAAGCCAAAGCCCAGAGTGGCTGAGATTAATATTAAGAAAACAGAGGTATCAAAACCTTTGGTCGCAAATACTTCAAGTGAGATAAAGCTGAAAAAATTTTCTACTTTTGAATCAATGAATAATAATTTTGCCGAAATGGACATGGGTGAAGAAGAAGATGATTTATTCGATAACTTGGAAGAAAATGATTTGCTCTCAATGGAACCAGAAAAGAAGGTTTCTTCCAAAACCGCAGATAATATTGTCGCTCAAGAAATGGAAGAAGATGATTTTTTCAGTAATTTCTAGACTTTATTTCCAGACTTTCTTGCAATGCTTTGGCACCTTATTTTGCTCTTTGTTTTCTTTATTTGAAACTAGTTCGGCTTTTTCTCGTAGGAATTCATCATTCTCTTGGTCTGGAATTCTACATCCTAGAAAGGTTTTATTCATGCACTCGCTATCAAAATTTAGTCTTTTGGAGGAGAAAATTTTATCAAACCCACCAACCTATTGAATAAAGCAAGACATCACGTTACCCTAATCTCTTTGCCATTGCGCTTGCCTTCAACATCAATAACATGCAACATGTCCATTAACATTTTAAACTATGATTATTCATGAGAAAGATATATACCTTGAATTCATAATCCTTTTCTGTAGATGAGTTTAAAGCTGGAGACGCATTTACTTCTAACAACCATGGTTTTAGCTTTGTGTCTATAATAATATCGTATCCAAACAACTCAAAACATCTCTTATCCTGCATCATCACATTTTCAACCGATTGAAGCGAAAAGACAATGATATCCTCAATCTGTCTAAACAAGGTCAAAATTTCATCAAGTGAAAAATATAGTATAAGAAGTCTTTTTAGATTAAACAAATCCATCTTTGAGCCTATGTTTCTGTCATAGTTACTGCTTTTTTTTTGAACAGCAACATTTGTAAGATGAACAAATGAGTTTTTAATATCATTTGAACTTGTGTTATACTTTCTACTGCTAAACCGAGCAAAACCACCTCGATGAAGCCAGATCTGAAGTGGACGAAAACTTGTTACTAAGACATAAAGTCGCAGATCAAATTTTCTGCCACCCAGCAATAAAGGTCTTGATATGTATTTTTGTACAACGTAGTTTTCAACTTCATTTGATTCGTCGGCAGTTGAAATTAGTGTATGCGATCTATTGTTTTTCCATTTAGAAACTTCAGAAAGCTTTTGGATAATGAAAATTCCTCTTCCTTGACATTTTCCAGTCGGCTTCATGATCCACAGATTTTCCTTTTTATGTTTGTTCTTTTTAAACTCTTCGACAAAAAGGGCATGCTCTCTTGGAAGCACAAAGGATACTGGAATTATGCTTTTCCTGTTTTCTAATAAAGCACATCCCCCATTTTTTTTCATATACCTTTCCAGTTTCTTAACGTTCTTTATCAATAAATCTTTACGTGAAACTTCTCTAGAATTTCTATAGTGATTTATTTTCTGAGTAGAGGCTAAACGAAAATGAACTTGATCATACACATCAACCATCCAGTCTCGCTCGCACCAATGAAAATTCCATTCTGTTTCATGATCTGTTTGTTTCCACCCCATGTATCTAAGAACATCATATATCACTGTTCTTGCGCTTGTAAACTTAAATTTTATCATTCTGAACTTAACGGTTAAATTCTAGGCCCAGTGGAAAAAAATGAAAATAAGATAAAAGTTTAGTGTCAAGTTATTTAATGAAAAAACGAATATAGTTCACTGGTCTAAAATTTCAACCTCATCCCCTTTATAATACATATAGACAACTGGATATAACACCCTCCCCAGGGGAGGTTCTTTATTATTTTCAAATACTAACTTATCGTTCTTGTAGTAGACAAATTTCTTACGATACAAGTCCAACTTTACACAAATGACATCACCTTCTTGAAACTCGGTATCCTGTTGTCCTCTGATCTTCTTAGCCAAGGGGTACCTGAATCCATTCCCACCATAGCCATAGCACTTCTTATAATCATGAGCCTTAGATTCTTCAACAAACCCAATAATCATCCCTGATTTATCAACGTGTTGCTTCCGAATCAAAACCTTAAATCTGACGACAGAATCTTTCCACTCCGAAACATTGGTTCCATATTCAACGCAGGGCACCAATGTTTTCTTTTCACCCAGCGCTGGTGAAAAAGCAGTACTTTCTTCTACCTTTTCCAGTATGGAATTTACTTGAGAACCATTTATAAGACAATATTCAGGTGATATTTTCCAATTAAAAAAAAACAATTTCCCTTCAGCATCATATTCTCCTCTCTGAAGACACCAGTTTGCGCTTAAAGCTTGTGGTAATTCTGTAGAAGAGGTTCTCTCCGCCATTGCACAATTACATTCCAATGCCAAGGTATATATATCTTTAAAAGCTGCTCCAGAATCTTTTAGATCTTGCAGTTGTTTTAAAGTCATCAAAGGAAATCGAATTAGAGGTAGAAACTCTCTAATCAGGATAAACAGCTGCTCATCGCGTGTACTTGCCGGTGCAGTGTCCATGTTTTCACGTATTCTGCTTATACCCCATTGCCTTATAGCAATAAATAACTCGTGCTCACTCGCACTCATGTTTTCTCTAGTGCAAATTTCACGAAGTACTGTCGTTGGTAGCTTCTTAAATGAGGGATGATCAAGAACTGCACTTGAATTTTCCTCCACAAACCGCATACAGCCTTCAAATGTCTTGGAATAGATACCTTTACATCCAGATAGTACTTCACAAACATTTTCAACACTCAATCTTGTCTTAAGGTATCCATGACAATGCTTGGTTAAACTCTTAATGTCAAATTCATTTGCTAAGAGTAACACTTCTGCAGTAATTCCAGGGTTCAACAAATTAGATATATTTGCACCATAGCAAAACTTGAGAAATAAATTAAACGCTTCTGGTTCTGTATCGAGTCTTTCAAATTGCGCATCATTTGTATCGAAAGCACTAGAAAAAAACATATGGTTGAATACTGGGCTTCTAGCAGCCAGAATAAGCTTATGAGCACTGAAAATTTGCTTTTTAGGGCCTATAACAAAGCTCACATCAAAAGAATTTGAATCCTGGAGTAGTTTCAGCATGTCGCAGCAGAAATAGTGCGCTTGTTCATTTGTCCAAGCTTCCTCTTTATTATGATCTTTCATTAATCAGCTTCTTCAACTTGGGCTACATGGCCCGATAATCCACTTGATGACGCTTTTAATTACCATTGGTTTCTTGCCTCGGGGCAGCAAGGCTATGCCGTTTTGGCACAGAGATCATTTTTTTTCAGTCGGGGTGTAGGCGAGACCCATATGGTAACAGTGGTGGTAAATGGGTTCTTGTATAGGAAGACATAACCTTTACTTGCAGATAAACATTTTCCCCACTTTGCTGTGGTCTTGAAGAACGCATGGATAGTTGAGCCATAACTGGCGGCAACATTTTCGTACATATGTTAAATTAATTTCAAATAATGATAGCATTCAGCTTTTATGAACATAGTTTTCTCCTTTTCCGTAGAGAATATGTTGACTAGTTGCTAATATTGAGGAGGTGTATTTTAAGTTTGTCTTTATATTTTAGTGGTTTTGTTAAAAGCTTAAGAAAATACAGTTCGGTGAAACTCCTATTCCCTATTTCTAGTATTCTAAATACAAGACAATATGCTCATACTTCCCCACTCTTCATAGCTCCTATGGTGTAAATATATTTTTTATTGACTTGACTTGTAACTTTTTTGTATCTTTTCTTGATTTTACTTGTAACTTTTCTTGTATTTTTTTTTTCTTGAGTTGACTTGTAACTTTACTTGTAACTTGTATTTTCTATTTCTTAATTTACTTTAGTGTGTCCATTAACTTTTGAACTATGTTTTTGAAGATAACTTTATTGACCGGTTTCGTAAATATATCCGCTAAATTTTTTCCTGCTTCAGTGTATTTTATTTTCCAACTATTTCTTTTCAGTTCAAAGCGTGTAACAAAATATTTTATGTCGATATGACGACTTCTTCCGCTAATTGTTTGTCCTTCTAGTAACTTTACTGCACCTTGGTTGTCTGAAAATACTGTAACTTCAGGTGTTTTCATCCTCAAAAACTTCAGAATATTTGTGCACCATTTCAAATTTGACACACCTCTTGCGACTCCTATGGTTTCTGCCTCTGTACTCGACTGAGCTACGAGATCTTGTTTCTTTGTTTTCCAAATAATCGGAGTTCCGTTCAAGAGAATAATATGGCCGTCAATAGACGCCATATTAGCTGGCACGTTTTTCCAACTAGCGTCACAATAAACCTCTATTTTCGTTTTGTTAATGTCTCTTTTAAATGATAGCGCCAGTTGTTTTGAGTGTAAAATATATTTAAGTATTCGTTTTGCTTGTCTTAAATGTTCTATTCCTGGTGCTTTCGAGAAGACCGAAAGTCGATTGACTGCCCATGCGATATCGGGACGACATGTTCTCGCTGCAAATAGTAGTGTTCCTATTATCGACTGAAAGTATTTTGGATCAATCTTCGATTCTGTGGGCTCATAATATAACCCTGATTGATGTGGGATCCCAACGAATTTTGAATTCTCGACTTCGTATGTGATCGGTTTTGTTTCAATATAATTTTTTATATGTAGATAATAACATCTCGATGTTTTCTTAATCTCGAAACCTATGAACTTCTCGGAATTATCAGTATGTTTGATCTCGAAAATCTGTTTAAATTTGTTGAATAGTGCATTACCATTCTTCGGATTTTGACAAGCAAAAAGAATATCATCGACGTATATAATAAGAAACACTTCATCGCCATCCTGATCAAGTCGGTACATGGTGGTCTCAATAAGGCATTTGATGAAGCCTAGCTCCCTGAGACGTAAATCCAGAAGCTCATACCAACATCTTGCTGACTCTTTTAGACCATATAACGCCTTCTCGCTTTGCCAATAAAATTCTCCCGATCCTTGAAGTATTTTTGAGGGAGGATATAGTATCTTTTTGTTTCTAATTTAGCGTTTAGGTACGCTGTAGATACATCTAGTTGAAAGATATGCAAGCTACTTTGTGCCACTTTTGAGAAAAACATCCTGACGCACTCAAAGTTGGTTACTGGACTATACGTCGGTTGAAGTGCCCTGCTAAATTTTCCGTTCGCAGTTATACGCACCTTATAAATATGCTTTTTTTGAACGTTGTCATATTTCTTAGAGTAAAGTTCAACGAGGTTCAAGACTTCAGCTTCCTGTGGTTTTTGTTGTATTGGAATTTTTGAAAAGCCGCCTATTGTTTCCAGTTTTACCAGCTCTTTATCATAAGCTTGATACCAGTGTTTGCTGTCTTCGTATCTTTTTATCTGTGAGTAACTTTTAGGTACCTTTCCCTTTTTCTTTTGCAGAAGAAAGATACTTTGAGTTGGATCTAGCAGTAAAGAATAAGCTTGTTCTACGAACGCTGTTAGCTGGGTTTGTTTTGCAACATATCTTCTTACAGGTTTTTTTTCTGTTGCTCCTTCTAACCCAGTCCTCTGGAACTTCTGTATTCTCCTCCTTTCTGAGGTTGTCAAACTGCACTTGTGGATCCAATGTATTTTCATTTTCATTTTTATATTTATTATATAGGTTATTTGTCAACGGACGAATATCCCTTGCTAATATTTCTTTTCCTGAAGCGTCATCCAATATTATGTGCTCTGCTGAAGTGTTTTTTACCCCAACATATATTCCTTTCTTGGATCTTGCTGCAAACTTATTTTCAGGCTTCTTAATTCTATATACTACCTTTTGACCAAACATAAAAAGATTGTTTAATTGTGGTTTTCTTTTAAATAAGACAAAAACTGGAGGTGTTTCAACTGTAGAAGTAGATATATTGTTGCTGATGAACGCTGCGTATTTAGTTGCGTAGGTCCAGTATTTCTTTTCTAGTTTCGACTCGTAAATGAGCGTTCTAGAAAGTTGTAGTATTCTACCATTGGCTCTTTCAGCGGTGCCGTTTGCCTCTGGTAGATATACAGGACTAAACCTGAAACTTATACCCTCTTGGTCAAAGTATGTTCTCAAAGTAGAGTTTTTGAATTCAGTTCCCTGATCCATATAAACTTCTTTTATTTTATATTCGCTGAGCCTTTGTACTTTTTTGAAAAATATTATCAAGTTTTCTGGAATACGATCTTTTGACTTGAAATTCTCTACATATCTATATTTAGAGAAGCTGTCAGTAACGACAATAAAATAATGTTCTCCAGCTTTACCTCTTACAGTTGAAGATACAGTGTCACAATACAGTCTCTCTAGAGGTTTGTTGGCCTTGAACACTTTTTGTTTATGAACAGGTGTTCTTTGTTGTTTCGTTTTTGAACAAACTTCACAGCTTACTATATCAGGTACTTTTATTTTTATATTATGAAACTTTAAAGTATTTTTCAATATATTTACTGAAGGATGACCAAAAAGTTTGTGGTAATATTCTACTTCAGAAATTGTAAATATCTTTTCGTTATCAATGAATTCTGCTTCTGTTTTGAATACTCTATTTGCTTCTTTCTTTGCAGTTAAAACTATTTTATTATCCTCATTTACGAAAACAATGTTCTTATCTTTAGTTTTTATTCTGAGATCTTTCTCTAAAAGTTTTCCAAAACTTATTAAACAAGTATCTGTATCAAGAACTATTGCATCTTTAAAAACGAGAACCTTATTCATATCCGTTTTTATTTTGAACGAGGCTCTTTTAGTTATTGGCAACGTTCCACCTACTACGTATACGTGTCCATCTTGAACATCTTTTATTTCAAACGCTTTACTAATATATCTTTTAGATAAAACGTGGCTACTTGCTCCTGAATCTACGATGAATGGTATTTTATTTTTATCTTTTTCTATTGTATTTAGGACATGTTCTACCAAAACATCTGCAGTTTCATCATACACAGTTTCCGTATCTTCTTCTGAATTGTAAGATTTTTGTGTTCTTATTTCAAAGCTTTCAGACTTCTGGGTTTCTTCTCCTTGCTGAGTTACGTTTCTCGTGTTTGCTTCGTTATTTTCTTTGTTCCCACCTTTTCCGGGACACGCCGGTGCCAAATGTTTATCCGACTTACAAAGAATACAATACGTTCTAGCCGTGCATTTTTTTGTCACATGGTTAGTTCTCCAACATCTTCCACACTTCTTTTTTGGTTTCGATGACTGCGAGTAATGGTTATTAGAAGATTTTTTATTGTTGTCTATTTTCTCTGCGATGAACCTCAGTTCTTTTAAAATTGTATAATATTTTCTTAAATTAGTATGTAGCCTGAGCTGTTGCTGCAACGAGTCTACTAAAGGATGTTTTAGGATCTTCATGATCCACGCTATCTTGACCTCGTCGTTAAGAGTTCCCGCTATCTCCTGATAACGTGCCTGATTAACGTCGAAGTTATTGATCCTTTCTAAAGCTGTATTCCCGGGTGAGTTGAATAGTAAGTTTCTGAGTTTGTCTCTTTCTGAGACGTCATCAGCAGAATACATATCCTTTATTCTCTCCCAGAGAGTATTTGGATCTTCAACGTCACCTACGGATTCTATTACCTTTTCTGAAAGATGTTGGTAAATAATTCTAGTTGCAGTTGTGTCTATTTTGGCTTGGGATCTTTTTGACTTGCCCGTGTAAAGTTCATCACCAGGTTCGTCTTTAGAAACTCTGAGCCAAACACCCTCTTCACGAAGGAAGCTTTTAATTTTAATAACCCAGTTTTTATACTGTTGCGGGTTGTTAAGCTTGAAAGTACTATCACCCATTCTTTTTATTTTTTAGGGAAGTAATATAAAATTCTTTTGCTGGTTGTTAACCTGTTGACTACTTGCTAATATTGAAGAGGTGTATTTTAAGTTTGTCTTTATATTTTAGTGGTTTTGTTAAAAGCTTAAGAAAATACAGTTCGGTGAAACTCCTATTCCCTATTTTTAGTATTCTAAATACAAGACAATAGAAAAGAAGTTTATTCCTTGTCCCTGAACCCTTGACATTGAGCAGAGGCTCGAATTAGATGATGCCTTAGAGTGCCGATTAGAGTTGTAAGAGCGGAAACAGTTTTTACACTTAGGCCTAATAGAAACATCATTCCTTGGATGTAAATGCATCTATTTTGATACCCTAAAGGAGAGAGCATTATTTCTGGGAAGAAAAAATAAATCATCTCCAGACTTAAAGTTGGTAACATAAATTGATGTATTAGACACCATTGATGCTTCTAGCATTTATTTACCCTCTTGTAGAGGAAATAATTAAAAACAAATCCTGGGATAAGTTTTAGAATAATTCTTGAAGGGAAAAAATAACTGGATCAACAGTTTCCCAAATACAAAAACTATTTTTTTTGAAACTGTTCCCAGCTGGGAAGCGCATATCAATATTAAATTTCAACTTAAGCTCTTGATCAAATCATGCAATTAACGCTGTTTAATTAATTTTTTCTTATTTCTAAGCAAGAAATAAGATGTTTGATTATACCCGAGCCAGGTGTTTTATAGATAAAATGATATAGTGGATCTGACTTTCAGGAACATTAACTTGGTAGCTTCGATGAAAATTTTTTCAAAAATTCGCGATACGATTTTTTGATTGCCTGCTTTATCGGAATTTTAATTCAAATTTAGCTACGTTATATGCACTTAAAAGAACAATTATTAAATGCATCTATACTCTCACCTCTTATACATCACTAAGAAAGTGTCTACATTAGCTACTGAAAGGAAAACTCGAAACTTCAATCACTGAATTAAAAGAGTATCAATAAATGAAAAATACAAAGTTGTGCAAAAGCAAAGACTACAACATTCGATTAGAAAACCCCTGCCCGTCATGTAAGAGGGAGAAAGCATAATTCACTGCCATTTAAGATTAAGAATGGGAGCCAGATCAAAATGTGCAAAATGAATGATAAATTAATAAGAAAAGATTACGAGGCATGTAAAAATTAGATAGAATAAACAAACCTTTAACGAGAACTAGTTACATGATTAAGCCCGCTGCAGTTTAAGATGATAGTGTTTAAGAAGCTGGATGCATAGATATCGAGAAAATGAATGATTTCATAAAAGTAAAGGTTAGCAGGATGTAAGGCTTCTCAAACTTGATCGGTGTTTTCAATAGATATATATATATTAGTTCTTATAAATTAACTGAAAGATTTGCCACAAGAGTTTAATGGAGGGATGTTAAGGGATTTTAAAAGAATACTAACTAAAACAAAGATGAGAAACATATAAAACGGGGGTCCAGTTGGCTTAAGAAAACAATTTTATTGTGGGAATCTACAAACTGAATGAATAATAATGCTAAAATAGTCATAAGATGTTACATTATTTGAGTCATCTCCATACGAATGCATATGTTTCAAAGTAGTGATTTTCCTAATAATTCAATCGAAAGTTAAGTTTGATACGGGCTTGTACAGAATATGAACCAACTACCATGGCAAACTGCAACAGGAAATCCTTCTGATAAAATAAGGACGCTCAATAATATTTTTAGGTTAAGTAAAAATAAACTACGCTAGTTTGATTGTTTCAAAGTGCTAAAGAAACATAGAAATTTAATAATTTCATCAACCAAGAGAAATAAATGTCTAGAGACATAATCTATAACCTTGTGATTATCTTAGCTCAAAATTAAGCCTTACTCTGAAACAATCTCTATTTCTTTCTTTCTAGTTAAATTTGTTTAGCAAGTGAATCATTCGATCTTTTAGAGGTGCCAAATAAAAAGAATTAGTAGAAAACATTGATTCCAATTGCTTCAATTTTCCGAACAAATTCGTTTTCATAAAATTTTAAATTAGTTGTAATTTTACAATAAAAACTGATATTCTAACTCTCACCCTTTATAATTTTGATTTTTAGGTTGTTTTAGTATTTCTTTATTTTTTTGTAGAAGATATTATTGTTTACTTTATTGTATTTATCTTCTGGTAATATTTTGTAATAGCCTTACTTTGAGGAGCACAACAACTAAGTATATCTGGAATAAGCTCAAAGTTAAAAAAATATTAAAATAGGAGTAAAAACTTTATGGTCCAAGACCTTTCTTGTTTAATATCTTATGATGTTTAATCCATTTTCATTGTGTGCATTTTAAGTGAATATGGCCAAAGATAAATAGTTATCCACAGTTTATGAAGAATGTGACCATGACCTGAATTAAGAGAATCATAGAAATTAACACAACCCTTTATCATCCTTATTTCTACTTTACTATTAATCACAATTCATGTTGAAATTTGAAATCGCTCTATTTTCACCGAAACCCAAGAAAATCCAGGGAAACGGCCAGTTAATTTCAATCTGATATATTAATGAACTATCTAAATGTATTCTTACTCCCAGTTTCACTAATATATTAATTAAGAAGTAGTTCTGTATGAAATAGGTTTTATTATTAATGAAACTTTGTAAGTATTAGATTAGAGTACAAGAAAATCGCACAAAACGTTAAGTTAGCCGTTAATGCAACGCTCGATGCATATAAGATATCAACCTGGTTTTTTGGGGGAGAATCCTAATACAAGAATCGAGTGTGAGATGAACCTTGTCCTCTAGAGGAACAATAGTCTAGGACTGAATATATTTCTATTTTCGTGCGAAAAAGTTCGGCATGGTAGTTTTGAATTCAATAACCAGAAAGTTTTACTGGAATGAATTTTCTCAGTATACAGAACCCTATTATGAGTCCTAGTAAATTAAGGGAATAAAATTCTTGAATAAGGAATTGTTTCGCCAACACTTTATACCTCCAATGTCCCTTACAGTGAAAACTAACGTTTGCTTAGAGCTTAATATCATTAGGTATTGAGATTGAACCTAACGGTTTTAACTTGGTTTCTGTAATTATTCATAAATTAGACATATTTTTGCTGAAATATGACTGCACAAGCTGGTTTTCTGGGATTAGTTTTTTTACTCGGGATTCAGATTCTCCTCTTGATCAGATTTGCAGAAGCAATTGAGCAAACAGAGAATTTCATAGCCAATATTTGTGATGAGAAAGAGACTAATTTTCCTAGCTCTTACAAAATATCAAAATTGCTTAGAGTTAATTGAAATTGGCTAAATTGAACCAAGAAAATAGTAAATAATTAGAGAATAATCCTAAAATGTCTTCTTATTCTTAATGATTACTGCAACCTCTGTTATTAATCAAGTTTTATTCTTAGATTTTATGTTGTAATTCTCCTAGGAAAAAACATTTTACTCGGCCCTTACCGCCTGTACTTGTTCTTTGTTGAAGATGATGATGAATCCACATCCTTTTCCTTGCTTCGAATATAGATATGTCGAAGGGTACTCATAAGTTATTAATAGGGAATAAAAGAAAGACTATGATAGATTGAAAGTACAAAGATAAATACATAATTAATAAAAATCAAATTTTTGCTAACAACGTTGAATTTTTAATTTCGTGGCTCTTAAATATCACACTATGTATTTCTAACATTTGAAAATATCCTGCGTCAAGAGACCTTGTTTTAAACAGAGGATATACCTAATCTAAGACCCAGTCTTATAATTTTTTTGTTTCAGTTGCTTATAATATTATTATTTTCATTTAATAAAGATAGCGCTTACGAAGCTTGACGTTCAAAGGGATCCTCTAAACAAAGACGTTGATTTAAGTACAGTGACTACTTCTTTCAGGCTCAAGTTTTCAAATTTTTTTCTCTTTCAACCCATAAAACCTGATTTCTAAATTTATTGCACTTTTGAAGCATATGAAAATTCATATCAGAGCATACAAACTCTTTAAAAAGTTTAATAAATTGTCATTAGCATATCTTGGACTCTTCTTGGCGTGATCTACTAAACTTACTTGTCTTTCTGCAGACTTAGTTTTTTTTTGGTTCCTTGTATACTTAATTTTGAGAAAATTTTAAAATTATCCAATCACATTCTGGATATTCTAATTTCGATGTCAAAAGCCTTATTCGTGATTTGTTAGAGCATATTTCTTTTCCCATTAAAGTTGAGTGTGGTGTGCATTTGAAATACTCTCTCAATATTGCATTACTGTTAACTTTCTCTAAGAAATGGAGCACGAGACAAAAACCTTGGAATCAAAAAAGGAGATTCGTTTTATCGTACCAGAACCAACCGTAACCACCAATTCTCCAAAATATCATCTAAAGCTAAAAAAAGGAACTGCTGAACTGTTTGGAGTACCACTTCTCCCAAATGAAGAATACTTTCTTCCACCTAACTCGTACTCTATTTTCACCTTTTACGGCTGCACAATTCAAATCGCAAAACAATGCAGAAAAATGTATACACTTGATTTAAATGACCCAACATTTAATTCAACTCAAATAGCTTCTGTTCAAGGAAATCTAAATCTCTTACGATACAAACATCTTCAGAATCCTCAGGTACTCCTTCTATAACTCTTTCAAATTTAGAACGTGCCTATTCCAAGAATTGCAATTTTAGGTCCTCCAAACAGTGGTAAGTCAGGAATTGCCAAAACTCTTCTGTCGTATGCTTTGCGAACTGATCATTCGATAATTTTTGCCGATCTAAATCCTGGAAGTCCATCTCTCTCACCTATGGTTCCTGGATGTTTATCCACTGCACTTTTCACATCTTTAAATTCTTTGCATCCAGGTACCGATCCTCTTCCTAAAGGTCCTTTGAGTCAGTTTTATGGATTTTTGAATCCAGCTGAGCAGCCAGAATTATACCAAATAAGTGTAAATAACATAGCAGCTGCAATTGAGGGAAAAGAAAAGGCATTAGAGAAGGAGATGCGACTTGAAACTAAGGATACTGGAACTACGTACGGCGGTTTAATTTGTGATCTCTTTGGTTTGGAAGAAGTAGAAGATGCAGATTTAGAAGAGAAACAATATCAATTACTTCTGTTTGTGTTAAAACGACTTAAAGTAAACATTGTATTAGTTTTAGGGTTGGAACGAATCATAAATGATCTCAATAACGATTTAGAAACGAGTGGATCTTCTGATGATCCAACGGGAGTTCACGTAGTCAAAATCCCTGCTTCTGGTGGAGTAGGAAAAGTTGAAATTCGGCAGTCAAAAAAGATAAAAGAGTATTTTGAAGGGAATTTTAAATTAAGATTATCTCCATTTAGACGGAGTGTGAAATTTGATGAGTTTGAAGTTTTTCGTGTTCATGATAAGGTGCTAATTAGTGAGGCGATTCTTCCCGTGGGTGAAAGCGGAGTTGTTGAACCTGTAAATGCGACCAAAGTGAGTTTAGGGGAGATTCCAGTTAGAACTGTTTTGGGAATGGTTTATGGTGGAAATGGAGATGTGGAGAAAGGAAATGGGTTGGATGTTGGAGGAGTTTGTGTTCTTGAGGAAAAGGATGAAGAAAAAGGAACGATGACATTACTCTTTCCTAGTGTAGTTCCCTGGAAAGGTAAAGTGCTTGTTTATGGTGGAATTAAATATACCGAATTGTGAGCCCTGGTCGTTCGAATACACTGGGTTTTACGGAGAAGAAGAGTTATTGCAGGTAGGTTAACTTCATGGTTAACAACTTAAGTTTATACTTTCTCTTTAAGGTGTATGCCGTAGATTACGTCGTAAGCCGCTCAGGTGAAATTGGGCTATGAGGTTTCAGCTTGCAAGAATTTGTGTTCAACACTTTTTGAATTTATGGAAAATAATCGAGGCAATTCAGCGAGAATGAGAATATTGCTTTCATGACATCAACCCATTTTTTGAAGATTTTTGCAAAAAAAGCTACCTATACTTTGTGGATGTCATATTCAAACTACATGGGCTTGCGTAGCCATTTATACATCTTGAAAACTGGCCTAATTTATTTATGGAGGCTCAACTGCATGAAAACCAATGTTGAATGGGTATACCAAGTTGCACTAGGGATCTAACTAAACTGCAACTATGCTTATATTCCCTTATTAACCATGTAAAATTGACAAATTGTCATTAGAAAAGTAAGAGTAAAGTGCATATAGTATATGAATGAGTTAATCCTGATAGTTTTGGAGTTAAGATCCTCGGCTTGGTTTAGAATTAAGCACATTGAACTAGTCACTCAGTGTGAAGCAGACTCATTTAGAGACCACATACTTTCTTCAGCAACTAATTATACTCGGATCAGTGTTTCCTGTCGATATATTTACGAGAGAGATATGTTCCGTGAGAAATTTTTCCCTGAATACAGAATCAAATTCAAATTAAATATACGGTACTTCTAATAGCTATTTTGTTCTATTCAACTTCATTTTAAGACAATATTTGCAGACAGTATGCATAAATATTTTTGCTTTATTTAATGTTCTTAGCGACATTGAATACTGAAAACTAACGCCATTCTAACTCGATATTAATCATAAGTACAATTTATGATTTGATCGATGCAAATACACATTATCATCACTCTAGCCATATAGCATTCTTCAAGAAATAGCAGCGAAAAAACAATGCATGGCGACATAGCTTGTTATTTTCCTTGTATTTAATCTTCATTTTGAATTTCTTCTTTTCTTAGTTAAGGCCTAACAAAGAAAACTAGTTATTCATACAAATTTAGAAAAAATTATTTTCAACTATAATCTACTCATTACAAAATAGAAAAATAGGTCTCTTTGTTATAATTAAATTGTGATATATTTTATTCAGTATCTTAAACACAAAGAAATCAGTTGATTATGATGTTCAAGAATAATTACATCAGTATTATCGGACGAAATTTCATTTTCATCTGTCAAAAATCATTTTGTTTGGAAACCACCAATAACGTAACTGTATCTATAAGCTATGAGATTTAAAACACAAGCCTTAAAGAATTGTTTCCTATTTAAGCATACCGCGCTCAAACCAAGCATGAAAAATAGGGGCCAAACTATCTGGAAAAATTATGTATAAAGTCTACATATGTTTCAACTTATATCTTAGGATAACCGCTACAGATCCCATGACAAGTATCAAAAAACAGCCCGGAAAAAGTAATAGAGAAACAACTTTATGTAGAATATTAGCCAGATTACTGTCATTCGAAGAAATATGTCCATTCATTCTTTAGCTGATTTAATAGCACAGGAACAAAGAGAGCTCAATTGTGGAGAACTGCTGTGGAAACTGGTCTTATAGACTTTCCAACGCACATGTGGTCAAGGTGGATAACGCTACTAAACTTAGAGTAAATCTTCTCCGTGTTTTAGAAGAAAAGTATGTATTTTGTTTTGTCTTTAACTTTAGGTGGTTTTGCCTCCCTTGGGTAAATAAAACAATATATACTGACTACCAAAATGTACATATATATAACGCTCCTTAGAGTAAAGGTAAGAAAACCTCTAAGACGTTTCCCATATCTAACTATTTATTTTATAGGAAACACTCCGCACAGTAGTTACAGAACTAATGCCATATATATATATATATTGTACTGTAATAATAGAGAAACCACATGTTTGAGCTTGATGTTATCTCTCCGTCTCAAAATATGTGCTACTGCCTATTCCATGCAGTTGCCAATTTATAGTTAAATTTTCTAATTATTAAGAGTATTATAAATAAGAAATCTGTAGTTGAAATGTGCCAAGCAATTAGTGTATAATTTTCTGTGAGAAGTATCAGGTCACTTAAGGAAAAAGCAAAGAAATTAAGTCTAAGTGTAAATGCTTGTGAGGAGATTCGTATCTCAAGCAGCTAATTTAAGTATAATAGTAACTAAAGTTAAAAGGGCTTGGGTGAGCACAATAAACCAACTGCAATGCATACACTAATTTATTTAAGGCTAATTATTGGTCAAGAAATACATATAAGTTAAGGTAACTTATTGTATAAATATTTTGCTCGTGTAAAACATTTTCAACCAAGTATCTTCTGAGCTTAATTTTTCCCTGTCTCTTCAAGATTTAATCTATCTGAATAATCAAGTTTTCATCAAGTAAACAGTAGCTAAAAAATACCAAATTTGTTAAGATTTATAAAAATAAATTGTAATGGTGTTATTTTTTCTCACACCTGGTGTATTCTATTTTTGGCCCTGCTTCAGGTTAGTATATTGTTAATGCTTTTCTTTGGCACATATTCATTGAATAAAACATTGATAGCAAGTTTCTGTTTCACTTGCATAATTTATGCTTTTAATACGGTATAATTAGCGAATTCTTAATATTTCTTTTGTCTATAATTTTAATAACCCGTTTTCATCTTAGTTTAGGATACTTTAGTAGTATTATATCAGACTACCAGGATCCAATTTCAAATATCGATATGGCATTACCACCTGAGAAAGTATAATTTCAGCGGTTCAGTTTACAGCTAGGTAAAAGATAAGAAATCAAATGCAGGTAATACTGCCTAGGAAGCAGAGCAAGAGAAAATTCAATAAGCTAGAATGGATTAAATTATCCAGTACACTTATTATTAAGGTGGATAACTCGGTATTACCGAACATGAAAACTGAGAAAGGGTTTTCAGAGAGGGTTCGTGAAAGTCACAGGTTTGATTCCCTAATTCTACAAATCTCAGAAGATGAATTTAAAGAGATAGATATTCTTTCTATTCTTGGAAGACTTCAATATTTTTCTAATATTCAAGAAATAACCTTTTCGGAACCTATCTCAGTTGTTATTATTGAACAGATCGTTAAACAGCTGTTGCAAACAAATAAATCTCTTTATAATATTAACACTAAAGAAATTGAACTACAAACTTTTGACCTTAAAAGTTTTATATCTCTAGTAAATTTACTTTTTCAGCATTTGGAAGATAATTCTATTAACTTAGGAAAAGTAGTTGTTTCAACTGACATTAATACATACTCTTCAAAATTAATCAAAGCTCTTGGAAATTATTTTTCTTTAATAAACAAGAATTATGTTTATTCTTTTATTTTTTCGTACTTACCTATATATGGTATTATTAATTCTAAATACATACTATCAAATATTATAAGATTAGTGTTTCCACAATACGTTGATGAAAGACAACTTGTTAGAGATTTCTTTGCAATTCGAAATAGTTTTTTACCTTCTCAACTTATTGAATTCAAAACAGAGAGATTAGATTTACCGAATCAAACATCACTTGTTGTGTTTTATTTTGCTCAAAGTTTATTCCAGGTATTTGAGAAAATTCATACTGCAGAATTTGATGTGAACAGTAATGGAATGTTTCATATTTTTATGTATTCTTCTTTGTATAATTCAACTGTATTATTGATGAACAGAAAAGTAAAATGCGTATTTCAGGTACATTATTCGACCAAGTTAAGACGAAAACCAGAGGTACAAGAGAAACTTAAGAGTATTTCTTCCCGTATTCAAACCTCTCTTGATGATGTTGGGCTTGCTAGCAGCCCTTACTGTACTTTTTCTAGATATCATTTAGTTACTTGGTTCTGGATTGAAACTTTAAGCAGTAAGTTTGAGTTGTAAGAATTTTAGTAAATTAAATATTTATATTAATAAAATTGAATAAAATGATCAATTCTTCATTTTTTTTTCTGACATATTAGCACCAAGTGAGGCATGAGACAACTCTTTGTATTGGAGTGTTTAGTTTATTCTTAGTGAAAGTAGCTTAACTCAGTGTGGCATTACTAAAGATATATTATTAATAAATCAATATATAATTCTCATAGATCAGTCTAGTTAGACAAGTAATTGTCCGTATTGTCTATATGTGTAAGAGGATAAGTATATTAAGCTTAATAAACTGAAAGAGCTTGAAAAGAGCTTTAAAATGATATAAGTAACGTCTTCTAACTCCCAGTAGTTGTTGAAATATTAAGGTTTTACGATCTGTTGTTTCCGGTGCTTATGCATTAGTAAAAATGTATTATGTAAAGTTGCACCAATTGTGCGGTAATGTAATATTGTATTATAACTATGTAATGTGTAAACAGTCAGTAAGGAGAGAGTCGTACACTCGACTGCTTAGTGTCTGACTAGTCTGAAATCTCGGCAAACGCCTGAATTGCAGTTACCGGAACATGAATATGAGGATTTACGGAAAGTTTTGGGAGCCATATGTATATAAAGGTGAAAATTACCTTATTACATGGGTTAAAATGGAGGATGGGTTGGATATTTCTTCTCACAGAACCGTAGAAACAGTGAAAGAGTCTCATGTCGGATACTCGCAAATTCTTCCTGCAATTAAAGACATAAAATATGTGAAGCTAAACATAGATGATAACACTTTTGCCTATTTCAGTTATTCTCAACTTTGTAAGAAACTTGAAGTCTTCTCCTTTGTTGAAAGAATATACTTTACAAAGTTAAACTCTGTTTTAGAAATCCTTGACATCGTGAAATATTTTATTAAGAAAAATGGAAATTTTGTAGAGTTTTTTATTCATAGACTAAATATTTCTTATATGAACTGTAATAGTTTCATTAGTTTGATGTCATTATTAGAAACCCATTATGAAGCTGATGACATTATTTTAGATGAAGTTGTTGTTGAGAAAATGAAGAAAATATATTCTTCAAAATTTTTAGTCACTTTTATGAAATCTTTAACATATTCTCGTACACATGAAGTCCAAAGTTTTCTTTTTCCTTACATTAACCTTTGTGGGATTTTCAACTATAACTCTGCCTATGCTAATCTTACAACAATAACTATTCCAGTTTATAAAGATGAAGATGAATTTACAAAACACCTCTTATTATTGAGAAAAAGCTCACTTTTGAAGCAAATACAAGCTTTTAATACCGAAAATCTAATAATTATAAAATCTTACTCTAGAGTATGTACTTACCTATTTTTCACGATGATAGAAAAATTGCATATTGTTGATTCCGTAATGGTTGAAACCAGCTTTAAACCTTTTTTATCACTTTCATTGTATTCATTTATTTATTTTTCTCTTATATTCAGAGCGAAAACAACTGTAAAGTATTTGATTAGACAAAGAATGCATTGGTCTGAGCTTGATGAGGATCAGTTTATGTCACCTCACAAAAAAGCTCAACATCGTCTTTTTCAAGCTATCAGAAAAGAACAAAAATTAAGAGTACCTAATTGTATAACAACCTTAGACACCTTTTCACTTTGTATGGTTTTCAGTTTTACAAATTAAAAGTATAGTTCAGGTTTATTCACCGGCTTTCGTTATTTTTGATAACGTGGCTAACATTTCTTACCTTTAAGTAACAGGTTTCATGTTGTTTCAAACATTGTTTCTTAGCTCATGATTAAGTTCTTTTGTTGCAAACTTGGTTTGGTAGTTCATTCATTGTGCAGAAATTTTCTTAGTCTAGTTTGTAAGTATAAACCAATAATTTTTCATTGTTCAAAATAAATAGACAATGTATTAAACAGGAAGAAACAACTTTATCTGTCTACCATTCAGTTATTAGTTTCTTTATAAAGGCAAGTTTTATATTAACTCTAACAATTTACTTATTTACTTGTTGTTCTGCAACTTAATCAAAATGAAAACCCAAAACTTTTCAAACTAAATAATAAATTTGTTTCGTATTATCTGTCGTAGCAGCTGATTAGAATTAAGAATTTCTAATTGCTATGGGCATCCCTTTGTGAGTGAATATAGGTAATGGGTTTTTTGTTTAAAGCTATTAAGAACTCTAAAGAGGCCAATGAATACCTCGATGTAGAATACTTAACTTTAGCTAGAGATAAATCCGTCGGAAGTTTCATCTGGAAATAGGTGCTGGAAACCTAGTACTTATGAGATGGGTATCTTTAGATATGATAATAGGTCCGTGTAGTTTTTTTTTCAAAGTGTATCAAAAATTTATATGTGGAGATTAGTTATAATATGCTTTGGAATTATCTACTATTTTCTTATACTTTTTCTTCATTATTACAGCATACTCTTAAGTATCTTCATGAAGAACCTCCGTGAAGGTTTGAGATGAGATATACCCAGATAATACCTCAAACTTGTAATTTTCTATGTTGAAATCAAATGTCCAAAATATTTATTTAGTTCATTACTTTTGCAGCAACAGAAAAAGCCATGTTTCTCCGAAGAAGCTAGCAGCTGAAACTGGAATGGAATGGATTAGAGTTATGCTTGTAGTACTAATGCGTCCAAAGCTTTTTTGTATTCCAATGGTGTTCATCTAGTTTTATTGAATAAGAAAAACAAGCTTTCTTAATTGAATAACAGCTGTACCATGACTTTGGCAATACAAAAAGTAAGCTATCCAAAAAACGAGACTGATGATGCCAGGTAACAAATTAAACTCTACCGATATGAAAAATCATTCACGCTACTATGAAATCTTATCCCTCGTCATTTAGAGTTTGTTCTTAGTATAACGTTAAATAATTAAGTATCTTCTTTATTGATCTATTCTAGTTTTGCTCATCGCCAATAGACTGATACGAACAGGGTTTGGTGCTTTCCAGTAGATGCTGATACTAAGTTCCGAGCCGTCATTATCAGATAGTTTCAAATAATAAAAATGCAACGTGAAAATACTAATAAACTATGTCTGCCATTTGCTGTATTTGAAAACATTACAATAGATACTGCTCCAAGTCAGGCATCATATTCTTAGCTATTTAGAAAATCTAATGAATAAAATTATTTTCAGGCAGAAATTTTGCGCATCTTCTAAGTTTAGTACCTAACCTCCTTGAATCATGATGTATGATGAAATAAAGAAGAGTACAATACTATTGTATCCCAATCCCTAGAGTTGAAGCCATTTGACTTGTATGACAGACCTTTCCACATTGGTCTTCTTGTAAGTGCGGGAGGGATTGCATTTAGGCTTGGGTGGCTCAATATAGATGTTAACATAAACCAACACTTACTTATTTGTCCAAAAAATCCGATCAATGCTTAAGACATACACGGGATAAGGCTGAACAGGTAGATACCAAACTAGCAGAAATAAAGCAATCATTGTGGTCAAGGAAACCATCATTGATTTTAAGATTTCTGAAATTGCCAAAACAAGCTCAACTTGAATTCCCTGACTCCAAATTGATGAAATACGTTGATTCAACGATAACTTAGCTTCTTAGAAGAAATTAAATCTTTCATAGGATTTCTCCTAAATCACTTATATATGCTTGTTCAAACCTAAGCTTACCTTTTCTATTGGACTAGTTTTGTGTCTATGAGAATGTAGCAATTAATTTTTTTTAAGGAAACAACTTTATTTTCTTGATATTCAGTCAAACTATTCTTAAAGGATTAACCCAAAAAAAATAAAATCTCAAAAAATTGTCTTAGTTTCCAATAGTTCAGAATCCCAACTCATTCAAGTTACTAAGCACGTACAATCTAGTATGTAAGCTAAGTTTAGATATATTTCGAATTTTTTAGAGAAACAAGTAACTCTACTTTTACATGCAAACCAGAGAAAATCTATACTTCATCGAATTTCTTAATTCAAAGCTGACTGCTTACAACTGTTAAGTCATAAATACAAGGATTTATTTTATTGAGCTAAATAATCCCTTGATTGTTAACAAGAATAACAATAGTATGATGAGTCAATATAAAATTGATCCGTGTGAGGATATGATATATAGATACATAAATTGAAAGAATTTAAAGAGAGTCTCAAAATGATGTAAGTAACACATTCTAACACCTAGTAGTTGCTGAGTTATTGAAGTCCTACGATTTGACATTCGCGGTGCGTGTGTATTAGGAAAGAAGTACTAGTAATACTCAAGCCAATTGTCTGACAATATAGCTTTGTTTTCTAACTACATAGGCTGTAAACAGCGAGTAATGATCGAGTTACCCACTCTCCTGCTTGACCTTTGACGTCAGTTTCACAAAGAATGGAAAGATTTCTTCTCAATTGTCTTCTGTTCAGCACTTCTTGAGCGACAGTCACCTCAAAAACTATCTCCTAAAATAATATTCTCTTCTCTGAGTTTCGATGTTCTAAATGGTCAATGAGAATGTATACACAAATAATGTTATGGTATTTGGCTTATCTCTATTTCTAGTTTCAAGCCTCTCATAAAGAAAAACTACTTCAGTAACATCCAGACGCATTACATTACAATTTTCTTCTCTACTTCCTAAAATTGTGATTTAATCTAAACTAAAGTGTACGATTTGGTTAAGTCAAAAGTTGCTTAGTTGATACCAGGGTTCAGGAAATGGTTAACTTGAGCCCAGCATCTCTGATGAAAATATATGTCAATGAGCTAAAGTCAGCACTTTGCCATGAAATTTTGAATTGATTTTTGTCTCTGTTGCACTATGTGCTAAGATTCAACATCAGTGTTTTGAAGGGTTGCAATTTATACCGACACATTGTATATATATATATATATAACATCTAGAGTTAACACGTAGTTAATATTAAGAATAATATGCAGGGACATTACTATCCAACTTAGCTCACTATTATATAACTCTATGCTATAATAATCCTATATAAAATCAGTGTGATAATTGTATCTGCATATAGGCAAACTTATTTCCTATTTTAAATCCTAACCTGTTTGTTATTTCAATGAAACGCCAAGTACTTGAAGAAAATTTATATGCTTTTGTGTTATCCAGAATACTTAAGGTACTTCCCAAAAAATGGTACATTTTGAGGAGTAAAGTCTATTTGAATTATCAATGGAAGCTTTGGAAAATGATTTCCTTCGAAACGCTCTTTTTCATAGAGGGATAGCAGATAAAAAATATTGGAACTATAATCTGCCAAGTTAAATACTTTAAAAAATATGTTTGAATCAATTTATATTACTTTCCCTACCCTTAGCAAGAATTCTATAATTATGTTCTTTCTAAACGTTATTAGAAAATATATCCTCGTAACAAATTCGAAGAATTATTAGTTTTTTATAGTCTTTTGAAGTTACGAAATAGAAAATTCAGAATAATTGAAATTAATTTTACATGGTTTTCATTTTTTCTGTATAGAATCCTCTTAATAACCTGTAAAACTTGGTGCTTATTCATGAGAATTGGCATTACTCAAGTTCCTCCTAAATAAAATCGGCTTACCAGATAATGTAGGAAAACAAACTTTGGTAGTATTATAAATCTCGCAATTTGCTCCATCCATAGAAAAACGCCTGAATTATTATACTTTTCCACCAGTTTTAACCAATAGAGGCAAAGATAACGTTCTGGTTCGCAATTAATTTAACAGAACTGGAATTACTCCAAATGAATTCTTTCAAGCATTTTTCATGCAGCAAAACTCAATTAGAGGCACTTTACCCTGCTAAACACTAAAGAAAATTTTATGCAACTACAAGAAATTAGAAAATCAAAACAATAGTGACTGCTGAAGACAAAAAATATAGGCTACTGATAAATGTGTATGAATTGAGCCCATCAGCTCTATTCGGTAGTCCAGTACTCAAACTAGACTTCGGGTGCTAAGCATTAGTCACATGAACTCTCATCTGCAACTATCTATACTTTAAAAATAAAAAGCATAGTTGAATTTAGATATCATCAGTCAAGAAAATTTTCTGGAGCTACTGCTCTTGCAGCCCTGTTAACAGATAGACGATTAAGAATAAACTAGAAGGTTGCCCCAAAAAAGAAGGACCACATTGTGCATCTCGACGAAAAACCGCAAATCTTTATTTTTATATTAGGAGAGTTCCTTGACTAGATCAGCATAATTATAGTGGAGCACTAACCCCAATCTGTATTCAGCAGCATCTCTCAGTTTTAATTCTGCATTCAGTACGCACTCGACTTTAGAATTATACCTTGGGAATATGAATATTACTAAAAATACTGTTTCTTCCTGGTCTGAGAAAGAGATGTCATTGAATAAGAATAATATTCGTTTTCACAAGTTTGTTCCACAGTTGTTTCACAGTTAATATATAAACTATTGACAGTGCCGAAAAAACTCTAGAACACTTTGGAGATCGCCTTGACCAAGAAAATGCTTCTATTTTGAGAGCTTATTTTCCAGTAAAAGTTTTATAGTCATACACAAGTTTTTTTTAGACCCACTGCAAAATATGAAGATGCAGTTTTGAGATTGTAAAAGCTAACATACTCTACTTCTCAGGAAGGAATCCACATGAAGTCAACAAAATATGATTGGAGGTTTCTCTCATCTAAACTACTTTAAAGATATATCTTCTCAAGAAAATATCTTATCCATCAAAATTTTTTGTTAACGCAAAAGTAAAAGTGGTACTTGGATAAAGTTGCTATTGAAGTAACCATGTCCACAAAAACTATATTAATCGTTTTCCTTATTTGTCTTTATTCTTGAAAAGTATTATTACTTTAACCAAATCTGAAAACCAACTGGAGGTTTATCTGGCGCCAAATACATTTTTAAATATACTCTTTTATCTTCTGCAGCAGTTTCTTCAAATAATCTCGGAAGAGCTATTTCTAAGGTGTGATAATGTAAAGAACTAGTACTGCTAAGAATATTGAGATGTTAATTAACTTTCCTTTTGGCAAAACTCACCATTGATGGAAAAAGTAAAGAAATAAAACATGATGGAACTTCAAGATAAAACGTTGTATCCAAGTAAAAATCTTCTAAGCAAGTTAAACGAAAAATTCGTTTCATCATTACATAAGAAATAGCTTTCTCTCTACCTTCATCAAAAACACAATATGGCTTCGAAATTTTTTTACTTGATTTGGTAAAAAACTATTTGATAATATAAATATATTCTCTATAAAGTTCAGCTGGTTCTCAAAATCCAGGATACATAAACTAGAAAGATTCTTCAGTAAATTTCCACGGTTAAATATGTTGCAGATTGGAATGAAGGTATCAACCATAACGGGAAAATTATGTTCGGCAGAATATTTAAATGATTCTTTAAATTTTTCCAGAAAACTAATCGAGTAGATTATATCAGATCTCTTGACAAGAAGTCTTTGAAGTACTATTTTTTCAGTATCAACGTAAGTTTACATGACGCAAGAAAGGGCATTGGGTCAGTTATGTCCTCCTTGTAAGACCGAAGGGTTTCCAACCTCCGGGTAGCCCCCCCCCAAAAAAAAAGTAAGTTTCTAATAAAGAAAACAGGTTCAAAAATATTTTTGATTTTCATACGAAATGTATATAATCTGAAAACTAATTTTACCTTGTTTTTTCAGATTTTTCGACATATTCCTTATTATTTGAAGAGCTTGTGACACGTTTACAGATCCTTTAAAATTTATTCTTTCAAAAGAGCCAAACCCAACCAGTTTTTCACAAAGTTTATTCATATCAATTTTTGAAAGGTAGCTTAAACCCATATCAAGTTGTAAATATTTGAATGTATGATTTTTCACTACAGTCTCAGGAAAATTAAAATGAACTTCCTTGGGTTTCTTCGTGGTGCTTTCCGTTTTGATGAACAAATCAGCACCATCCCTATGCCATACGGTAAAATAAAATTGATAAGGGTATTATACACTTTGTTTTTTTTCTGTTTTTTACCGGAAAAATCGAAGAAAATTCATCTTTTAAATAAAATATCCACAATGCTGAAAGATGATTTATAGACTAAACGAATATGAAAATGTAGTAATGCAATATTGTATAAAAATATGCATCCCTCAAACAGCAGCTGAAAAATAAAACCAGAAACACGAGAGAATAAGTTGTCGATATAAAGTATTTATTGGTATATATTTATTATACTTTTTTATATTTTGGAAACTAATTTATGAAATGAAACATTTTTTACAATATTATGTGAACAAGTCAGTTTCAAACTATAAGAGGTAACACGATTAAGAAAAAAACTCAACTAAGCAAAGAACAAAAGTAATAGCTTTTGTTTTCATCCGAAATAAAATCTTTTAACAAATTAGATACACTTACAAAATTTATGCTGATACTGAATAAAACCAGAATCTGTGCTACCTCTCTTGTCACAATGCCGTAAAACATAAAACAACTATTTCAGATCCTTGTGTTTACTCTTTATTCACCACCCTTTATGAAAACAAATTTGTAGAGTAATGAACCTCAATAATAATAATTTCACTTTTCTTTTTATCAACACTTTTATCTGATGGTATTAATATACATATAAAGGAAGAATACGTCTTGGATGCTGTTCCATTCCAACTTCAATACTTCATACAAGAACTAAGTTATTAAAAAATTTCAAACTATAATAGAATAGATATTATGAGGCTGGACTAAAAAATTGTATCTTTTAAAAAAACAAGAAAATATATTTCAAATATTAGAACTAGTGCGATATTAAATATATTTTTCATATAAACAGATCTATCCAGAGAATGAGAACAATTTTGGTTTTAGAAAAAAAAGTAGATTAAGTTTCACCAAAACTTTACATCCAGCGTCTGAAACTCATAGCCATGCAAGGTGAAAAGGTGTCTGATGTAGAAGAGCAATGGAGCTTCTTATTCTTTGCCTCTCGCTTGATATAATAGAATAGTCTTGTCTTGGCGTTGTCATGAAGTTTTCTGTTAACGTTTCTGATAACTCTAGGCCAAAACATTCTCATCCTAACAACAAAATTAACTTTTCTTCGAGTAAGATATAATAGTGATAAAAATGAAAATGAGTACAATGAAGGTGATAAAAAGGGCTTAAAGCTGGTTTCAACCTTTACGGAATCAACAATATGCAATTTTTCTATCATCGTGAAAAATAGGTAAGTACACACTCTGGAGTAAGATTTTGTAATTATTAGATTTTCGGTATTAAACGTTTGTATTTGTTTCAAAAGTGAGCTTTTTCTCAATAATAAGAGGTGTTTTGTAAATTCATCTTCATCTTTATAAACTGGAATAGTTATTGTTGTAAGATTAGCATAGGCAGAGTTATAGTTGAAAATCCCACAAAGGTTAATGTAAGGAAAAAGAAAACTTTGGACTTCATGTGTACGAGAATATGTTAAAGATTTCATAAAAGTGACTAAAAATTTTGAAGAATATATTTTCTTCGTTTTCTCAACAACAACTTCATCTAAAATAATGTCATCAGCTTCATAATGGGTTTCTAATAATGACATCAAACTAATGAAACTATTACAGTTCATATAAGAAATATTTAGTCTATGAATAAAAAACTCTACAAAATTTCCATTTTTCTTAATAAAATATTTCACGATGTCAAGGATTTCTAAAACAGAGTTTAACTTTGTAAAGTATATTCTTTCAACAAAGGAGAAGACTTCAAGTTTCTTACAAAGTTGAGAATAACTGAAATAGGCAAAAGTGTTATCATCTATGTTTAGCTTCACATATTTTATGTCTTTAATTGCAGGAAGAATTTGCGAGTATCCGACATGAGACTCTTTCACTTTTTTATTTTTTGCCTTTCCGGAAAGAATCAAGGTGTCTTCCACTTTAACCCATTCAACCAAGGAAATCTTATTAAGAGGCTTCTTAGGGATCCTAGAATTCGTCAAGAAACTCATTCTCAGATCCTGTTTCTTTAATTTCAGAAATTTCTAAATGTTGACTGTGTGTAAACCTTATTCTTCTTTTATATCTTGTTCTACTTAATAGCTTTAGGATAATATTTGAGATCACAATCTTGAGTTACCCTTATTGCCCTAGGGTAAAACTAGGTAGTCTAGATAGTGGCTGTTTGAGCCATGGAGATAAGCATTAACGACCAACTAGAAAAGTAAAATAGGAGATTGTTGTATTTGTTTCTCCGAATACTAGGAAAACAATCACTTTACAGTACTTTACAACTTTTGGAATTTGATCTACTGTCTTGAACTAAATAACTTGGCTTCTTCTAAGTTCGTTCGAGAGCATTTGTTTGTAGATTGGGAGCCGGATTGTGACCCTTTAGTGAGTTAATTTCTCGGTCTAAATTTGTGTGCTTCGATTAGTCACCCGTCGACCGACAAAACTGAGAATTACTTTTGAATTTAAGATTGTGAAACTTCGCTTCTGCAGTAACACAATGTTCTGAATAACAATCTTATCAAAGACATGCTCAAAAAAGCCATTGTCGAATAAAAAAGTGCCTTATTCTCTTCAAGAACATCACATCGTTGAATGAAACTATTAATTTAGCTTAATTACTGCTTTTTAACTATTTGTGCAACAAGAAAAGGACCACCCTACGATACAATTGTTGAGGGTTAAAAAGTTTTTTTGTTGTGAAAGCTAGGTTCTTTAAATTTCTACTAGTTACTTACAAAAGCAGTCAAATTAAGTTGTTTTCATGGAAAAAATGCTACTCTAACATAATTTTCAATACCCATTGACAGCAAACACCTTTTATCAATTCCATGCTACAGATACTTGAATGATAACCCCACAAAAAAGGTATGATGTCCTCTTAACATATGGCCTGTTTTTATCTTTTGTAGGACTGTTCGTAGCAGTAAGGTGGAGACAACGGTCTGTTTTACACTTTTTGGCTTAATCAGGGTTGAGTTCATGGCCTGCTCACCTAGCAGCTACAAGAGGAAGACCCACACGATACTACACGTACTAATGCGCTCATGTGTCAAAATCAAAAATGAAGGCAGCTGTGTTGGCTTAAAACTGGTGTTTCCTGTACAATTTATTACAATCTCCAACATAAATTTGCGGCTTATAAGACATACTTTGATTTCTTGTACTAGAATTTAAATTAGTATACGTAGAAAATATGTAAAAGGTGCTAATCCTCACCAGCTTTCTCTAGAAAAGATAGAGCCTGCAAACAGCATTTTAGGAAATTTTTTGCACATTACATAGGAACTATGCTAATTAATCTAGCTACAAGGGTTATATACCTCGTTTTTCCCCGAATAGGATTTTCTGATTCCAGAGTCAAATACTACTGATTCTCGATGACTCAAGTTACAGTTTCACTACAGTATTGTCCAAAAAAAGAAGCAACTAAAAATTAAGGTCACATATCAAAGAACAAGTAGAACCAAAAGTATCTTTGTCAAATGTAGAACCAAAAGAGAATAAACAAAATAATGATAAATCAAAGTTTTATTCAATTTTCAGACCTAACTTGATGTTAACAGAAAATACATCAGTCATTTTGAAACTGATGAAGCAAACTAACGACAGAAGGTGGCATTTGAAATCAAGAAAACAAAAATATATATATTGAAGATAATGGGAGCTCAATAGTTGTTATTCTGAAAGAATCGTGACTTTGTAGAATATTTATATCGGGTTTTACAGGTTGTTCAAGAAATCTTGTAAAAAAAATGAAGCAAGAAAACACCAGGTGATGATATTTCACAGGGGTTTGGATGAAAAAAGAGGGTTCAAGGAAACAAAATGCATTCTTAATCTCCCCAGTGGATGTTTTTCTACTTTGCACAAGAGGCTGAAAAAACTAAGGAGGAAGATAACGAGAAAGGGTTGGGATTGGAAGCCCCACTCAGTAGAGAGCAGTACTACAGTACGGCTAGTTGTTCTTTCAATATTTATTTTGGGAAAAGAGAAAACGACAGAGAAAATTGGATAGTTTTCAAAATCTTTACATATTCAAACCCCTAGTTTCAAGAAACGAAAAAGGCTTGAGTTTAATGTTATTCTTACATGAAGAGCCTAAGATAAAAAACGAAACTGTTTCTGCCTCAAGGTTATTTTAAGCAGAAAATTATTTAGGGACTAAGAAAAAACAAAAACTTAAGGGTCTGTGTAGAACATAACTTTATTGAAAACAAAGCCTAAGCAAAAAAGTACGAAAAAAGGTGGTGGTTTGGGTTCAGGGTTATTCTCTGCATCACAAACTTCAGAAATAAAAAAAGGAAGAGATTTTGGATTCTGTATTATTCTACCAAGAAAGGTTCGAGGATAAAAAAGACAAAAAGGAGAGGGAAACTTAGATAAACTGATGAAAACCACTTGGGAAAAGCCTATAGGTTAAGCCATCTTTTCTCCCTTCCCTTCCTCCTTGCGACTATTTTCTTCGGCTGATCAAATATTATCCCAATCTAATCCGCCCGGAAACCTCATCCATGTTCACAAAATTTGTATCCGAATTTTTCTTCGAAGCAACCATCATCTTCAGAACTGTTGCGTATGATTTGTTCAATCCTCGCAGCCGGCTTTCGTATCTTGATAGAACGTCTTGCATGTAGTGAGAAGCTGGGAGAATTTAGTCTCCGGCTCTCTTGTGAGAGGAACAAGATTAAATAATGGATCTTTAACCTTGAAGTTCATAACCCCCAGACACGGAAGTTTCACATCATATCCTCTACAATGCAAGTATGTAAAGAGGTTGGGCCTAAAACCTGTATCTTCTAGGAAGATGTTCCATATCGAAGTATTCAATCTTTTTACGATCACAGTGTCTAGCACAGTGTCTCCGGAGAAATTGACCATTATTCTACGTTTGCAACTGCAAGAGAAAACTGTAACTCCATCTCTTTCAAATATTTTCAGAATATTCTACTTTTCTTATCTAGTAGTCAAATCACTTACAGCAAACTTATGTTCCCTAAAACTATTCAACGATCCAGGAGTTTTCCATCAACTTCAACTCTACTGTGAATATACTATTAGCTTCTTTGGAAATTATATTATTTTCCCTGATCAAATCCTTAACTTTTTTAAGCTTATCCCCATGTACTTATATACTGCATGCTCGTGTCAAATTAAAGTCTGATAAAGAATCCGGGTTTAAAGGGTGGGCAACAACTTGCGATGCCCTTAGATAACTGAATCATAAAATTCAATTCTTTGTGGGGACTTGTGGGTAAACATAAGACATTTTTCTTTCATAACCGACAAAAAGTTTGTTTTTTAATTTAGTTTTACATACATTGCTGTTGAGTACAGACTTCAAGTTGTACCAATATATTTCAATAAGTCCATCTAGAGTTTTCTCTATATATAAGCTTCCGGTTGGTGCACTCCGCAAGTTAGAGATGAAGTTGAATTCTTTTCTACATTTTAAGGTGGATATCACTGATTCCAAGGTCGATAAGAAGTATTTCTTTCAGAACCCTTACGAGGCATTAATTACTTCAACAACATTCTCCACTGCTTTACACCCATCTGTTAACATGGCACCTGCCTTCACCATGCCCTGGTTTTAAATTATATACAACATGTATACCTGGCCTGCTTTTCATCATTGTGCAACCAATATTTATGGTTTTCAGAAAGCAATAGATCCAGCAAGAGCACATAACTACTAACCTATATTTGCTGATATGATGGTTAGTATCCAGTAGGATGCTACCTTTGTATACATTCTTCAATTTATTTTGATAGGTTTCTTGAAAATGAAGGGCATTTACAATGACTTTTTCATCTTTGACATAATTCAATTCAGATTATATATGTTCCTCTAAATTCTAGGTATCTTTTACTACATGTGATTATCCTTTTAATAGTATTACTATCCTCGCTATAACGAACCCTTTCTTCAGTTTTTTTCTTAATTCATTTTACTAGTATGTTATCGAATAAATTTCATGGAAATTTTCGATGATAAGAGACCTCTGCTGTTACAATTTCAATGTATATAACCCTTAGGAGTTGGATAGCTTCTAGTCCCTTTGTAGTAAACTTTTCTGCATTTTCCTAAACCTTTTCATGTGCTTTTATCCGCATGATTGTAGTAATTTTCATTAATTACGACCAAAATGTATTTAGAAGTGCAAAGATTATGCTTAATGTTAACTTTAAACAATGAAATTCTATCCAAGCAGCACTTCATTTTATATTCTTAACACCTTTTGTGGTTTGAACCCAACTTTGCGAGGCTAGTTTCCTGCTCAAAGTAGTGAGAAGCGTGAATTTTGCACTAAAAGTGCCTACTAGCAAGTGTAACAATGACCTCGGCCATTTCTTCTGAGGTAGCATAGCTAACCGCGATCCATTTTTCTAAAGTTTTGCTTTAACTTAGCTTTTTGGAGTCAGAAAACTTTGGTTCTGTTTTTTTTGTGAGCTCTCTTCGTTTGTATGGTTTCGGTTTGTAATTTTGCATTAGAATTTGCCCTAAATATCTTGACAGCTCCGTCTAAAGTACGCCCAAATATGGGAAAATCGCGATTCTTTATACTTCAAATTTGTTCGATGTTTAAGATATTATATTTTGGGAAGTTTCTTGGGCCAGTCAAATCAGGAGTACCTGAATAAGGAGTCAAAAAATCTGGGCCTCTTGCATTGCTATTGCTACCTTGTTTTATTTAGAAATCGGAATGTTACACATAAGGAGGAAAATAGTATTTTAGTTAATTTTTTAGTTGACAACGTCCTTATAGTTAGACAATAAGTAGTAGGCTCTACGAATCTCTCCTTACTCGCTGCTTACTCCTTGTATAGCTATGCAACAACGTTACATTACTAGACAATTGGTTCAACTTTTTCTAATATTTATTTCCTAATACAGACGTATCGGTAAAAATAAATCACAGGATTTCGGCATCACAGCAAATACAAGAAGTTACAAGATAACTATTTTATCATTATAAAGCGCACCCCAACCTCTTTCAGTTTATCTTTTTAAATATACATATCCTCATATGGCTCAACTTTGTATTGACTCATCATAGCCTCACTATTGATTGAAATACTAGCCTAAAAGAGATCAACAAATCTTATTGATAATCAGAGTGTTTTATTTGTGGATTATAAAAAAAATAAACCCTGTATATTCTTATTCTCTACATTTCGTTTTTATGAGTATCAACACAGCACCGGCAGCTTCGTAAAATATACTATTTATTCCCCTATATTCTGGAAATAGCAAGCAACACCTGGAGATAGACCCCAATTAAATTTATTTCTTAGCATCTTTTGTAAAGGTGTACTTTTCGTGTGAACAGTTCCAGGGTATATATTCTACTTTTATCCCAATACAAGCTATCCCCCCATTCCTCGTTTCTAGATATGCCAATGTCACTAAATTCTCCTATGTGATTAAGAATTGGTTATTAGAATAAACTTATAGATTTCTTAGCTACCCGAATGAATATTGACCAATTTTAAGTACACAAATTTTTGCAAAAAGTGCCAGCAGTCTCTTTTCACTCTTTTGCTTTCATGTATTTACCCTTTTATTCCGGTGGTTGCATATTTTCTGTAATATTGCATTACTACATCCTTTTCTTGGCTTTTGGATTCACTTAGTCTAAGAATTATTTTTCAACATTGTGTAATATGCATTTGCAAGGCGATTTTTTGACGTTTACTTAAGCGCAGAGTTGAAGTAAGAGAACCATATATTATGAAATAATCCTTTGTCTAAGTGCAACTATTTCTTAGAATAATTTTAGCATGAATTGTGAACAGTTATCTTATGCAGAAAAATTGCCAAAGGGGTAATCCGACTTTATTTCGGTTTCACTGAAACTGTAAAAGATAGTGATTTACAATAACGTATGCATCTTAACGATGACAGAAATGTTCAATGGGTGTTAATATTGGTGATTCTTGCAAGAAATTAATTTAGTTTGATTCTCTTGCAAAAGTATAGATTTTACAAAATATCTTTCAGAGTCGAAACTTTCCCTATCCGTATAGTCTTTATTGAAGATATTTAAGGGAAAAGAATAAATTACTATATAAAACCTAGGTGCATCCTCAAACAATTTTCCTGAGTTAGTAATTCTATTTTTTATTACAAAGTCAATTCCATTTTGAAAGTATAGAATTTGACAAGTTTCTTGAAGCAAAAAAACTCTGTAAGATTTTTGCACTTTTTGTACTGTTTCAAATAGCAAATAGAAACCAATGTTCAATTATTCTTGCTCTCTTAACTTTCCATTTCCACCATCTTTAGCCATGAAAATCTATTCAATTATTTTTCTATCTTTATTTTTGCCTAGGTATGAAAATGAGATAAAATAAGTAAAAGATGTCATAGTCATATCAAATAACATTGTCTTGCTTTAGATTAATACTTTTCACATAGAGAAACCCGTCTTAAGCAAACGTAAAATAAGAAAGTTTATTTATGTTTTGGTGAAACATTTTTTTATCTTTGTTGAATATGTTTCATTATAAACTATACTTAATGATGGCTATCCCTATTTTTGATCTCTGAATTATATTCTGCAGTTATTATTTTTCTTAGAAGAAATGTTCTGTTGGGGTTATGTTTAAACGTTTGAAAGGGTTAGATGGGAATTATAATAATAGGATTAATTTATCTCATTTTATTTCAACAAACTCGTACAGAAAATGAAACTATTGAGCCAAGTACATCTAAGAACGAAAATAATATCCCTTCGATTTTGTGGTTAGGACAAGTTATTAAAGATCTGTCAGAGCTGCAACCATATTAATACGATATGGAACCAAGACATTGTATTCTGACTTTTATATCTGAGATTACGTTTTTAAAGATTTCTTGCTCCCTTTACAATATTAATATATTATGTTTAAATAGAACCGATTATAATAGATTATAGAATGTGAAATAATGCAAGAGCAATAACACAAATCATTGCTGCAAAATATATTTATGGTACCGGGTACATGTAGCCGTAAGTAAGAATAACTATAATTTTGTAAATATGTTCCAGATCTCTAAAGCGCTTGGGAGAAGATATTTTAAAGTTTCGATGTTCAAATGTGTCAGTAGTATGTTATATGAAGAGCACGATTACTCTTATACATTCTGTGTATTCTTTTAAAATTAAAAATCATCGCTAATGAATTAAATGTTTCTTGTATCTATATTTTTTTCAGCTTGTTAAAAAATATACTGTTCCATGAATATACCCTTACATTAAGAATTCTCCCGACTGGTAATTATGTCGATTTGCATACTACCTCGCTTTAATCTTTCTCGCTATCTTAAACCAACTTGAAACAGTATTCCTATGCTCAAAATAGATTAAGAGTTTAATCCTATACGATGGCCACAGAAACTTGTATGAACTGAGAGTTAAGACAAGTACATTCTCAGAAATTTTAGGTTATGCTACGTCTAAATCGAAGTGGCCCTACCAGATTAGATGCCAGATATGAATTCTTGTAGATGTAGCTTACTTTGTTTGTTTCCTACCTTTTTGTTTTCACCGCGATCATAATCTTCTTCATTCATGGGAAGAACGAGTGGTCAGTTAATATTTGATACTATTGCTGCACAAACATATTTACATTTTTAGTTCGCACTATCAATCCTAATTATTCATTGTCTGAAGTTCTTGTTAGAATCCTTTAGCGCGGCACGTCATAGTACATTCTAAAATCTGAATTGATAAAATGAAAGTGACATTAAAGCCACTCCCATTTTTCCTCTGGCAGAACATGTCCCATCTAAGTAGCCTACATCATATTCAGCAAAATTAAAGTCAGATCTTTAATAGCTATTTTTCCTGGGCAAGAAACAGGGCTAGAATGCTAATATCACACCTAATTACTTGCGAGCTGAACACGACTACCTGGAGATAAATTTACAATGACAGGATCTTTCAGTTTAAACATCATGGGTGAACAGAAGGTGGTCAGGATTGCTTTGTTAGTGGACCTATTTGGCATTCTCTAGAAAAATAGTCTAAAGTTTCTTAGCGATTGTTAACGAGAGCAAAGGGAAGCTCTTGAGATGTGTATGTTTATCCTAACGATGCTAAAAATAGTCCAAGCGATGAATCCATAAGACTATCTTACGCAGGTAAACCTTCAAAGAATAATTAAAGAATTGACAATTATCTAGCTGAGAGTTTGCCTTTCCCTTCTACTTAGATGGAAGTAAAATGAAAGCAGCTAGTAATGTTATATAGTCAATCTGTCAAAATATTCAGCGATTCTTCACTTTCCTCGCTAAGTCTTAGTGACTTCCTGGAAGAAACGTGGAAAAATACTTCAGCTTTATCAAACCCGTGCATCGCAAAATCTAAAAAGTGCGACTTATGTTGAAAGTAAATAGTTCTGTAGATGTGGGAACATTAAAATAAGTACTTGGTCAAAAAAAATCCCATTGCTTCCAGCTAAGAAGTAAATTGCTGTGCCCAGGCTCAGTAATCAAAGCTAGTGATGCATTTTCCTTTGATGATAATTTCAGTATAACTTCTTAAATATTTTTGTTTTCATTTGATTTTTATTATTTCCCATTTTTCTAATTGATTAGTGACACTCAGCTGAACATCAATATTAATATTGGCCTCATTCCCCCTCAGAAAATGGTCATAGTAAATGTTGGTGTATCGTGTTTAGGCATCGCCTTTGATACGAATTACCGATAATTATTTGATAACGGTTTTGTTTCTGATCATAAATAAAAGAATTTGGATTTTGATGTTTACCAAATGTTTCTGATTTTATTTTGATTATCAAAATAAAGATGGGCTATCCGACCATTTTTCAAATTTTTGAAAAATTCTTACTTAGTTTCTGAACCGTATGAAAACCTTTCAAAACTGGTTTCGTGACATGGGAATAATGCAATAAGAGAATGTGGTTGGGCCATGTGATGAGCTTTTTGAAGCATTGAGTACGTTGCTAATATGAAAAAGTATTTTTTTGGCTATTTGGCCCAGGGCTTTGTGAGGCAGCCTTGTATTCATAATCTTTTCATTGTCAATAATCAGCCAAAATATTTGGAAAATCATCAGAATCAATCACTAAGAAAAACATTGGCAAAATTTTTGATGATAAATTGTCAATAAATTAAATCCGAACCCTTACCATATGCAACCCTTGATTAAATATACCACGTTGACCGGAATTAAACAGGGAGTAGATTACATCATGGAAAAAAAATTATTTCTTGAAGTTTCTTTTGCGGTTCAAATATGAAAGAGCAATATGTTGATCATTTGAGCCTGGGCATGAGCTCCAAATATTTGTTGCTAATCAGGTGATAAAAAGAAAAGAATCATTACAGAAGAATCTAAACTCCAAACTTCTCAGTAAGAATCAGTGTCAAACTAAGATTCATTTGATTGTTACAAGAGCTTGTCAAATCCGAGGCCTAGTTTTATATGTTTTTCTGGTAACTGCTAGAGCATCGGCAAAGAATGATGTGTCTGGAAGTATGTCCTTTCCGCTTGTATTGGCTCCAGGAGCGACTGCCAATTCAACAGACTACGTACTTGCAATCATTTACTATTAAGAGCTATTATCCAGAAGAAGGCTGAGTTTGAGCTAGGAATCCAGTAAGTGTTTGTGCCCCGTTTTTCTTGGGAGGGAGAGTGCGTGTCTTGAAGGCGAATTTTTCGAAATCCTTTTTTCCCTTAAACTTACAGGCAGAACGAGGAAAGAGAACGGAGTTTGTTCTATTTGAAATAATGAGAAAAGTATTATAAGAGTTATGTTTGTTTATGTTCAACTTCTTCTCAAAGTGCAAAGACTACTTTTGCCCAAATATTATTTCGATCATTTAAACCGACAACTTCGGGAATTACCAAGTAAATCCCAGTCCTAGCCGTTAAAAAACGGAATCGAACCTTTTCAGAAACCATAGTAATCGAGAAAGGAGAAATTTTAAAAGTTTATGTATCCAGCATATCATCTCATGTTTCCAAACCAAGACGACGAAGATCCAACTCCATTGAATAAGCGCCTCCAGCAGTATATTTAGTTTTTTTTTTAGTTTTAGGGCTGGAAGTGTTAAACACATGAATGATTTGTTGAACGAGGGATTTGAGAACATAAGGTAGTCACTTTTCTAGTTTATCAGATTTCAGTTTGTCCTATAAAGTACTAAAGAAACAAGCATGTTTAAACTTGGCCAAAATAATCAGTGATCTTCCAAGGTAAGAACTCTCTTCGTCTTCAACCTTAGACATTTAAGAAAACTAGAACTTGATAACTGTAAGATAAATGATAAATCTGGAATACAGATTTTCGAAGCCCTAGCTAAAAATGATACCTTAGAGCATTTGGAGTAATATTCGCTCATTCAGTTAAATTTAGGTTGAGCGCTAACTCTCTTGGAACTGCATCGTTTAAGGCATGTTTAGATGCACTGAAAGTGAACAACGTAGTTTTTAAGTCTTAGTCAAGTTATAGACGTTGACACAACTTGACCTTGGAAATAATAGAAATTTGGGATCTGCTGGTGCAAATATTCTCAGTATAGCTCTGAGCTTGAACTCTACTTTAAAAGTTCTTTTCCTAAACCAATGTGGGTAAACCTTCCTCTTAATTTAATGTAAAGGATTCCACCTAAGGGATTGCTCTTACTTGCAAAGGCCTTAGAACAAAATGAAGGATTGAGATTTCTAAGTGTTTCTAAGAACCAAACAAGCTCAGATGTGGGACTAGCTTTTGCAGAAACCTTAAAAAAAAACAAGAGTCTAAAACAGCTTCAATTGAATGGTGGATCAAAGAAATTGAAAGACAAAGGTTTTATACCAATCTGTGAAGCTTTGACTCAAAATTCTACACTGGAAGTTTTATGGGTGGATAATCAAGCTCTGAAGGATGACTCCTTCGTTGCATTAGGTAAGATGCTAGGCGAAAACAGAACTCTACAAACAATTTCAATGTCAAAGAACAAAGCAACAATTCGAGGGGTTAAATCTATTGAAGAAGCTATGCAGGTCAATAGAACTTTGGAAAATATATGGGGTGTTGGAAGTGATATGATTGAAATTTTGACTCATGCAAATAAAGAAGACAAGAAAGGTTTAGAAAATGATGCTTTAGCGAGTATTATGACTCAAGGTTTGGCAAAAGGAAAGTTGATGAGATCAAAAGTTATGTTTATTGGAGCTGGACGCTCTGGAAAAACAGCTACTGTAAACAGCTTACTTGGAGTTCCATTTGAGAAGCAATGGAAATCAACTATTGGTGCTGAGCTAAGAGAAGGAAGAGTTAATGATAAGGAAGGATGGGTTAAGACCGATCCTAAGAAGATGTTTAACATGTCAGAAGAATTTGCTGCCAGGGTAGCGTTAGACCAAATTGAAGAGATGAAAGAGACTATCGCCAAGGAAAACAACTTGGTAGTTGCAGAAGGTCAAAATCTCAAAGGTGAGACAGCGCTCATGGCTGTTGAGAAAACTCAAGATGATGAAGAAGCGGAGGCTTCTTTTAATCCATTTAAAGAACTTGATACCGAGAAGAAAGAAAATGAACAACAGGAAGTAGATTCTGAGGATGAAGACGAGGATGCGCCAAAATCGGGTGCGGTGAAAACTGTAGCAATGCCAGCCCCAATGCAGCGTGCACCTGGCACTGGTGGCCCTGGAAAAGTAATCAACTATGCGAATGTAATGGAGGGTGCTAAGATAGCACGAGATACGGTTAAATTTTCTTTGTATGATTTTGGGGGTCAAAGGATATTTTATTCACTGCATCATTTATTTTTGACAAAAAAAGGTGTCTATGTTTTACTCTTTGATATGCGTTTAATGCTTCGAGAACCAACACTCTGTAGAAGATATTTGAATTTCTGGTTAAATTCTCTTGCCCTCCATGCGCCAGAAACACCCCTTTTGATCTTAGGTACCTATATGGATGAAATCCATTCTAAAGAAGATTTGGAAGAGATAAATAATAGAGTAGTCGCTTGCCTAGAGAAATACCCCTTTGCCAATGATCAAAATCTGAAGCAGAATTTTCAGTTTTATCCGATTAGTAATAAAACTGGCTTAGGTGTAAGTGAAGCGAAAAAAGCTATAAACAGAGTAGCTAGATCCCAGCCATACATGCAGAGAAAAATTCCTTTAAACTGGACTTACTTGATTGAATCATTGTTGCAAAGTAGAAAAGCCTACGTCACTACCACTGATTTTGCTGTTGAAGCCAAGGGTTTTCGGATATATGCATCTTCTGAGCTGAATAAAATACTTCGCTTGTTTCATGATCTAGGCTTAGTTCTTCATCTGAAACAAACTTCTGCATTAGCAGAGGTTGTTACGCTTCGCCCGGACTGGTTAATAAGAAGCATTGGAAGAATTATTAGGGATAAGAAACTTCACCAACATAATATGGCATTGTTAGAAGAAGAAGGTCTGGAAAAAGATTCTTTCAAACTCTTTAACGAAGGCCTTCTGACTGACCAGTTTGTTCGGTTTATGTGGTCTGAGGAGAGAATTGACTTTCTTCTTGATTTGATGCGCCAAACACTGTTACTTTGTGACTGGACCTTTCATAAAAATAAGGATGGTAAAGAACAGGTTCAAAAGATGTATTTCGTTCCTTGCATGGTCACCGGTTCCCAGGATTTAGAAGAGTATGATGAAAATCTTGATCACAAAGGTTTGAGAGAAGCCCCAAGACAAGAGATAGACTTTGAAAAACTTGCTAAAGAAGAAGAAGATGCTGGGTTAGAAGCAAAGGATGAAATTTATGAAAACCCAAATCTGAAGAACATTTGTTTTTTTGAGTTTTCGTTTCTTCCGGATGGGGTTTTTGACCGGTTGGTATGTCTGTGTGTAGGTCACTCCAACTTGCTTAGGTCGGAGCAAGCACCTGTTGTAAGTGAAGAATTTGTAAAGATCTCCTTCGGCGAAAACATTTTCGTTAAACTTTATGAGAGAAAAGCAATTGACATTATTTATGTTGAATTAGAAGATACCCCAGAGAGTTTGAAGGCAGGTCAAAGCTCCTTGGCTATTGTACAAAGTATGCTTCAAAAGTTACAGGGGGATATAATTGGAAACGGTCTCAGCTGGAAATTATTCTTCCCACAGTCGGATAAAACATACCTTTCTTTTGAAAAAGCAGCAGATGCTGGGCTGGAACCTTGGTTTGTTGATACATCAAGAGAAGAGTACAGTAAAAGAATATTAGCTGCAGAGCATGTTAATGTAGATACTTTTCTGGAGGATTTGCAAGCCTTGTAGCTTATTAATATACGTTTGTTAGTTGAACTTTGCAAATTTTCTTGTTTATTATTGAACAGTTTATAAGTTGGATTTAGAAATAAGATTAGATAAGGTATTTTCCGTTTGTTTTATTCTCGAACACTTTTGCGATGGATTAGTTCAAACTCTACTTTTAAAGAGAAAAAGTTTAGATCCAAGGTTAAACTAAAGTACCTTTGTTCAATATTAGTTGTTAATTCTTATTATGAATTAGTTAGATATAAAATTGCTTCAATCCTGTTCTAGTAGTACAAGAAAGAAACCATTATTGAAAAAATTAAACCAAACAAAGTTTCAAAAGAGAGATTATATTTGTGGAATATATTAGATAAAAGAAATTCATTCCTCCCTTTTTTCAACATCATACAGATACAGCAGTTCTACGTAAAACATTACTTTCTGTTCTAGATTTCTTAGTTGACTTAGCAATTGAAAGTATCTGAGATCCACTTTGAAGATAACTTGTATTCTTAGTTTCTTTACTTCTTGACTTTGACTTCAATAATCTATCTTGTTGATAATTCCATACAACTAAAAAACTCATCAAATATCCTAATAAAACCAAAATAGGAAAAAAATAACTATATAAACTCAAGAATTTACTAAAAGTTGCACCAAGAATAAACATAGTCAACATATAGAGATTAAACCAAATAACATGAACTCTAATATTTTGAATAGACTTTATTCTTTTCATAAATTGAGTTTTTTTATTTGCTATTGTTAATAAACGAACCATTGCTTTCATATCTTGTATTAATAAAGAAGCTAAATATTGAACACCAAGAATTGCACTAAATGCTCGTATACTAGAAATATATAAACCACTTCTAAATACATTTGAAGCTTTTTCTTTACTTACAATAGAACTTAAAAAAAATAAAAGAGAAACAGTACAGTCTATTAAAAACACTAACTTTAGAATAACTTTTCCTTTTTTCATTTTTCCAATTATCCAAGGTTTTAATTGTCTTTGTCGAAGTTGATAATCAATATATTTTGAAAAAAAAACAAGACTTGAAAGTTGAGAACATAAAAAACCAAAACTTCCAAGTATAGTAAAAGTAAAATCGTGTCCAAAAAAAGCGTCAATAAAAAAGAGTTTGTACACAGAGAAACCAAGGAATATTCCATAAGTTATTAAAAGTGGTAGAAGTCGTTTTAATTGGGATTTTCTTTGAACTTGAGCTAGATGAAGAATTATTAGTCCCACAGACAACATAGCTAGGATACCATATAAACCACGGGTTAGAGTGACGCTTTGGTTGCAAGGTTGATGTTGTAATAACTCCGAATTAGCAGAACTTTCTTCAAAAACAAAATCTAAAGACCTATCCCATAAAGTATTACAAACACAAGTTTCGTTCACACAAGTTCCTTGAAATCCACAACTGTTTCCTGTAAAAGACTTTGAACAACTCATTTGTATCTCTTGGTATTTATAATATCTCGTAAATATTTGTTATGTGTCTAAACCCGAATACGCTGAAATTAGTTCATCACGAGCATGTTTCGCAAACCGATTTGATTACCGTGATGCTTTGCTGGTTTAAAGTAAAGTGTTCTAGAGTTAGATAATTCTTTCAGCTTGTTTCAGGGACAACAAGAGTCAGTATTAGAATTACAAAACAGTACCAGAAACGATACTTCCACAGAATGTGATTTTCTTTTCTAAGGTATTGTTGAAATGTAAGGATATTCCGGTAGAGATATTATTTTAGAGAATATTTGGTAGAACCATTCTAGACTGAACAGAACTCAGAATCGAATGGTAGAAAAATAAGCCAAAGTTTATTTACCCAATGGCTAAATAAGAACGAGTCGGTATTTTCTCGGGAAGTTCGGGAAAATAATTTTTTCGGTGTCTCAAGTATTAGTAAATCCCGAGTTGAAATAATCTTGAAGGTTATTAAATAACACAAAACACAACGCGAAAACGATATTCCTATTTATAGAGTTCATTGGCAGAGCTTGTTGTCAAAGGTAGAATCCAAGGAGATATAATGTTTTGATAAAGAAGTTCTCACCTAGATATATGATGTTAATAGATAAAACAATCGGTTGTTTCCACTGAAACGAGGGAGCACCTTGAACAAAGTGTATTAAGTTATCTTGTCAAATTACATAAAGAAATATAAATAGCGGCTCCAGCTCTTACTTGCTTTTCCGAGCAAGTACAAGAATTTTCTAGCGTCTTTTTCTTGAATCAAATCAAAAAACCTGTTAGAATATCCATTTTTTTGAAGATATTAGATAGAAATATTAAAAGGATAGAAAGAAAAGGGTCATATCCTCAGGCGCCATAAGATATGCCTGACAAGTTTTAAACAAGGTCATAATTTCTGAAAATTTCTCTCAAATTTATGCTTCAGAAACCCGAAAAGATAGATGAAGATTAGGAGTCAAGAACAATTTATCGTGTGATAGCAGTTCTTAAAATTTTTCAACCAAACTATTTATTTTCTTGGCTAACAAGCGTGGGTAGGTTTCTGTTATCTGCACTATCATATCACAATATACCAAAAACTGAGGATTCTACTTAGAGGCCTACGCTCAACTTGGAAATACATATCAAAACATGGGATTAGGATACAAATTAAATGGCTCGGCTCACGAGAAATAGAAAAGAACGATGAAATGAGCTAGCTCTGACCAGAAGCACTTTCAAGATGATACATGAGGTCTCAAATCTAACTGGTTGGGCAAATACCAGCATGTTCTTGTCAACTTGAATGATGCCTAAGATAGTCGAGCAATCGAATTGTTCACAGGTTTAACTTGTGAACGAGTAAGATCTTTCTGGTAGCACAAACACTATGTCAACTAGTGATAAAAAAATAATTCTTTGTGAAAACGAAGAAACGCCATGGATGAGTTGAAGAGTATAATGTTTATCTTAAGCAATAAAGCACTATTCAGAACTAGAAAGAACAAAGGTAGAAACTTACACTGATCAAAGAGCATTAGGGTACTCAGTTTGATAACCGAAGATATTTAACATCAAGAGGGAAATTACCAAGCCTTGAAGGTAGAGAGTATTCCCCTCCAACCAAGACAAAGCAAATATCTGAAAACTAAGGTAGATATCCACATTCTCAAGGCGGAATAGATAAAAAGTATAAAAAATATTAAAAACACAATGGAAAACTGATTAAAATAGTATGAAACTAGAAAAGCTTAAGCTGGGGTTTTACTAACATATGCCTTTCAATAACAGCAAAATATTGCTCTTGGGCCATGATGTGGTAGCCACGAAAACTTAGATTAAGAACTGAAACACCATAAACTTCAAACTTTGCCCTACCCCGAAAGACTACGGAAAGCCATACATCTGCACTTTGTACCAGTTGCTGTGCCCCAGTCTCCATAGTCCAGGGGTACAGTTGCCAAGAGTATCAATAAGCTGTACAGCAAACCAAATTCTCAAAATACCCTGACCAATTTTCGATAAAATGCAGAAACCCTTCGAGTCTACCCACCTAATCCCCATCCGGCCGAATTGTTGCTTCATCTCTCCATGTTTGATTCTTCTCAGTGAGGCTAAGAATCCACCAGTGCATCTCTTCATATACGGTAATGAACTGGTACAAAATTTGAAAGCACATAAACTTTGCATGGGAAGTGTTGTATGACCCATGATAAAGCTTTGAGAAATCTTTCTAATATTTCAAATTTTGGAGATGATATTTCACAATATTCCCAGTTTTGGAATTTGTTTTTGCCTGTCTTAAAACTTTATCGTTGTAATCATCTTCCAATTTCAGTAGCCATCCTTTGGCAATCAATGGAATGAATATTATATAGAAAAAACATCTTTTTCTTTTCAGTATAGTCTCTGGAAACACAGCATAGAAATATCAATCTAGTTCAGTGAATTTTGGGGCAGCAAATGTGACATTTCCGCATCAATGCCAAATTTTCTGCAATTCCAGACATTGCCTATACCATTATTGATGAAGAAGTATCTTAGCGCACCTTGACATTGATAATCTAATTAAAAACAAAAGATATTGCCTTGGATTTCATGTTGGGTATCTATATATGTCTAATAAGTTCTGTATATTGAAACATAATGCAACGTACAAAACTAAAGATTTTGTAAAGTTTACAAAAAATATAAGCTTTGAAAACTGAATGGGGTGATCTCCAATTCTGTCTCGGGCTACAGCTACGAAATACACGATTCCTGGATTAAACTCTTTAGACCCAAATAAAGAAACATCAGTTTTCCCTTAAGAGAGATTATTGAGTAGAAACTTTGGGGTGAGGACTTAGAGAGATAGAGAAAGCAGTAATGAAAATGATGTACTTTAATACTGTTATCTTAAGAGTTCAAAGCTAAAAAACGAAAGGTTCTAAAAATGTAAGCTTTGTGTAAATCATGTTTGACTTTCAGCTTGCATATCTAAATCTCTTTTCGGCAAACCAAGCATAGAATATGATACTAACTGACACTCAGGTAGCTTGGGAAAAGTTAATGAATACCTCAGCTATATTTTGTTTCATTTAAAATATTATGAATAGGAAAAATTAAAATATATATATAAGTTAAATGCTATAAAAACATAATATAAATATGTGGTGTAGTGTGAGCCAATATTGTTTTTTAAATCAATATGTTGAAGATAGGTATACAGTAATATTTATTAATACATGGTGTATATACTCGGTATGTACTGGTGGTGTTAAAATTAAGAAATAATTGTGACTCTTGTCGCCAACTGAAACCACGAAATAATTACTTAAAATTAAGTTCTTACCATATAACAGGGTTCGCCATTGCACAATTGTATCAAACTGCGGAAGCACCAGGTTTCGAGGTTTAAAAATTCTGAACACAAATCCGACTAATTTCACCCCATTATCAATATGAGGGTAATTCTACAAAAACCCATATTTAAGAGCTTAGGAGCAAAGCTTTCGTCATGTGTTCAACAAATGCAAGTATTGAATATATGTTACGTTTTTTAACTGAATCAGTTGCATTTAAAAGCAGTTCTTGTTTAGCTGTTGTCTGTGAATTATTACAAGGGTACCAGTAAAATACCATTTAGAGAGATGTTCAGAATGAAACATGTTCAATTTTAGATGAATGTATCAAAGCCTAATCTTTTTCATGCAACCTCATTGTGTAAGATCCAAGGAACATTTATTAATTTTCGTGAAATAACAATGTCCAGTTGCAACTCATCATTATGTTAGAACTCTCATTAGGAATCACAATTCTTGTGCCTCACTCTAATGCTACAGTGTCTTTGCGCTCCACTATATATCATTGGGGAATATTTTGCATAGACACCAAGCGATATATATATTTTATGCTACCAGTATTATAAATTAGGTATTGTATAAGAAAAGCAGTAGATTTACAGTTGTAGAGTATGTCATTCAACTGGAATATTACGGAGCGGTTCCATCTGTCTTCCGGAATTTAGAGCTAGTTGAAAGCTAAGTTCAACTTGTCTTACAAAAAGATTATAAAATCTGAATTCTGGAATTAATTCACTAGCCGAATGATCGGCTAGTACTTGCTATTATTAATAATTCTTGAGGTCATAGACATTTTGTAAGGCATTTCTAACCTATAGAAATCAATAAACTATACTTCAACCTTCTCTAGATAAACATGGATTCTAAAACTGTTGTCTCAGTGAAGAGTCACAATCCTCCAAGCTTAAATGCATGGCCTGATGAAGGTAAAACAGGTCCGGGACTTGCCAAGGTTCAATTCAGTTGAATAATATTAACAGAAATATCCCTAAAAATTTATATAATAAACTTTGTTGACTTATCTATTGCCAATTCGTATCAATGGATGTTCTTTGCTTAATTATATAGCTTAGCAAATCTTCTAAAATATACTTTATATGTCAGAGCTCAGCTATTCGTGAGAACTAAGATTACTGCGGCGCTGAATTTGTACTACGTTAGCCTTATTGTGTCTTGAATGATTATGACTATATTGGTAAGGAAACAGCGATTTTCTAGATATGGAATTGTGAGATAAACCGCTAAAACCATATAGTAAAATATACACAATGTATTATTGATGTATGATAAGCATTAATGCTAAGATATACGGGGTTAAGTGAATCAGAGATAAATTGGCTTACACATTAATTAACAAGAAAGCTGAAACAAAGAAAAACCTCTGCGAAAGCCTTGCGAACTTTTATAACCCTGTCCCAAGTTTCAGTTTGCATCAGTACCAGCACAGAGCTACTAAATATTTTAAGTTATCACCCTAATATTAACACGTTTTAAGTATTCATTTTCTATGCCACTAACCTTACACTTAGTAGCTTTCACCATCTTGTTGGTTTATTCTTGCTCTGCTCTTGTCTTCAACAGTGTCACCATCATTATTCTTAATCGTATGTTGACTTTATTTAATTTCCTAGTCAGAACCTTTCACCTTATCTATATGGGTTAAAATAACAGTCTCAAATGCGAAAAATTTGATTTGCAAATTATATGAAGATATTAAGTACACATTTTCTATAATCTGTGTTTAAGGCGTGAAATGTCGATCATTTCCTTAAGGTAGAATTCTGTATTCTAGCTGTCTCAATTATATCATATGAACTATAGACCGCAATCGACAACTGTTCTATCATTTGAGAGAATCGATGTATGCAATAACTTATAATTAGAAAATATATATGTTGTAATTTTCAGTTCTCTAAACTCCTTTAACACTTTAATCATTTAAAAATCCCTTTTCTACTCTGTTTTATTTTTACCTCACAACCTGTGTCTTGTCTGCGGTTAAGTTCTTACTTTAAAGGAAAAGTCGAATAAATTGATAAAATAATATTTGAGTAAAGTAGTTTATGCTAAGGAATCTCCCGAGAATCATAGTTTATCTTAGTATTTCTGTTGTAGATACAGAAAAATTTTCTATTTGTGATTACATCTATAGGTCTGAGTAACCGACCATAACTTAAACCAGTAGAAACGTATTAAAATTATGCACATAATATTGCAGAAATTTAAAATCTGTGTAGAATTAGGCCTCGCTGAAAATCTATTTAGCATTATAAAAAGCTTTGCTAGCAACTGTGTGAGTAGCACAGCTAAATTAAACGATTGATTAACGTTGAATTTGTTATAAATTTTGCAGTGGAAATTTGGTAGAAAATTTGATGAATAAACTCATTGAGGAATAAGCTTAACAGTTTACTGAACAACTTCTTGAGGGGACGACTATGGATCTCAAGGAGATACTTATTGGAGTATCCCAGTTTGATGCAAGAGTTTTGAGACTCTTCATTTCCTCAATCATGAGTTTTCCTGACTCCATATCGTCAAGCAAAATAATAACATATTTAATAGCCTGGTAGCTAAATATATTGCATTCCTCCCTTTTGACTTCAACTCACAGAGCTATGAACATTTGCTTTGTATGGTCTCATCAAATCTATTTCAGTTTGAAAAAACCTTAAAAAGCTTAAATTATAGTAAGTGGGCGTAAAACATGGAAAGTATATTTATTTCAATAAGCAAACCCAGCAATATTTTATGTGTAACAACAAGTGAGAAATGAACTTGAAACTGCTATGATTCCCCCAAAGTATTTTTTCGTAAATTAACTTTCGGTTTCAGCCACTTTAAAATATATGAACTCACATGGTTCTTACTATTACTGGCTTAAGCAAAGTTGAATGCTTCAAACACCTCTACTAAAAGCTCTAACTGAACAACTTCGTTATATGCGTACTAGGTCGATATCTGCTCATACTGCTGATTTTTACATATTTCTTTCCAAGAAGCAAAGGTTTCCGCTCAAATTATGAACAGCAAAATCTCAAATGGCCATTATAACTAAGATATCTAGCTTAATATAGATAAACCCTTACTGAATATAATGCAATTCCCCATTTCAAAGTTCTCCAAGCCGTTTACAAGAATTCATATCACTCAAAATTGCACTTTTGTGTAAGAAAAAAAATAGCAAACAAACATATGTTGTGGAAATTGCTACACTAAGCATGTAAAAATAAACGAGGACAGAAAGCATGGTTTAATATTCTAATTCATGTCACACCTTCTCTATTCAATGAGTTCATATCTTATGATAGGAGAACTAATCGTGGAGATTTTACAAGAGAAGTATGAAAAGAACCTTATTTAGTTGGGAAAATATTGTACCCCTCTATAAGAAAAATACGAGAGATGGGTTCTCAAAACCCAGATATATGAAACTTTAGTTCTAGCAATTATTTGAATCATATTTCGGCAATATTGTAGCTCTTATTTTCATTTACCATTATCCCCTCAACGTTACTTATTTCCCCTAGAAAATCGGCTTAAGCCCTTCAGGAACGTACTGTCATAGTTTAACTGTTCCGGGTCGGCTTTATCACAAGCAAATGATCTTAGCATGCTGAGGAGTGAGCTATCGCTTCCCGCGTGCAAGTAATTTTAATTCGTGTTAATAAATTAGAATTGCATAATTATTTTTTTCTCTTTGTCTTGAAAAGCTAAGAATGCCACATTTACTCAACTCAGGTTTAATCATGTGGTTTTGGTTAAACAAGTAAAATGGGGTTCTTGTTGGACAATATCTCTTTCGTACTCATTCTCATCTCTTTCCTCGAACTCTTGGCACTCATTTTATGTTTTAGTAGCTTCTTTAAATCCAATCTAACTTTAATAGTGAGTTAACTGGGACTAAGACCTAATCCTCATGCTCACCTGGGTACTACTACCAGGTATTATTTGACTATTTACTTAACTATTTACGGTATCCTTCCATTAGCGCATGGAAATTTGCTTTACTGGTTTGTTGGTACTCCGAGGCTCTCCTTTATTGAACAGAAGGTAAAAGAATCATGACGTGTATCCATATAAACGGCCACGGCCCTTAATATGATCCAGATGGTTGAGATATTGTCCAAGTGCGTTCAAGCTAAGATATATACTAAGTTCCGGCTATGTTTGAACACAGGAAGTTGATCAAGTTGCATTTGGCTTATTTGTTAAAGATTGTGGAGTGTGATTTGGGGACATTCTGTAGGATGTATTCGGATCGGGTCTAGATATGTGTTCATTGTGTTTCTAGATGTTTTACGGTTGCTTATAGATGTTTTCTTATTGTTGGTGGGGGATTTCGAGTTTTGATGAAGGTTCTTGTATCTAGAAGTTTTTCTATGATGGAAATGAGTTGTTGACTTGGGGTGATTCTATGTTGCATGAGCTTTATCTGCTAGCTTCTGAACTCTTTTTATGCTTCCACTTATGTTTCACTTAATTTTCTTAGGTGCTTTGGATTCTGTTGTCTTCTGAGAGAAAGGCTTGGGTGTATACGAGTGGACTTATGTTGACTCCTCTTTGGTCCTTGTATCTTTTCAAAGCTCTGGACACGTTTATGGGGAGACTCTACTTCGGTTGCTAGTGCGTTCTGGTTGATATTGCTCAGATCCATAAATGTACTCTCTTGGTAGCATCCTACATGTAGGAGGAGTTGGATGGTTTATAGGTGGGGTTGCTTCCATGTCCAATTCAAGGTATGTGTCAAGATAGGATATGTCTCTTGGTGTCTTTGTTGGTGTGTTGTTGATGATGTTTTTAATTCCAAGAACCTTTATCAGAGTGTCCAATGTAGTCATTCTACACGCCCAAAAAATTTTGGGCTAGATTTGATTGCCCAAAAGTTTTCTAGAAAACTAAAGATATTATTGTAGAGCCAACAAGAAAGATCTGAAGATGGCTGTTGACATGGACAAGATTCCAGACGACTTAAAAGATATTTTTAGTCATGTGGGGACAGGAGATGATTTGTCTTCGGATGGAGGAGTCATGAAAAAGTCATATGTTTTGCCAGAAGGTGAAGATTTGGAGAAACCCCAAGAAGGTCAGGAGGTTTTTGCGCACTATACGGGATATTTGTTGGACGGCACGAAGTTCGATAGCTCTAGGGATCGGGGACAAACTTTTAAATTTGTTTTGCGTAGGGGACAGGTTATAAAGGGCTGGGATTTTGGTTTTGAATCCATGGTAAAGGGAGAAAAAGCAGTGCTAACAATTGACTCAAAGTATGGATATGGAGAGAGTGGAAGTCCTCCGAAAATTCCAGCTAATGCAAAACTTGTGTTTGATGTTGAACTGGTGGATTTCAAGGATAAACTTAAAGAGAAATGGGATATGACTGTTCCTGAGAGAATGGAGACTGCTCTTGATTTCAAGACAAAGGGTACAGCAAAGTTTAAAGAAGGAGACTTTGAAGGAGCACTAGAGGACTATGAAGGAGGGCTTGATTATGTTAATTATTTGAATGAAGCATCTGACGAAGAAAAATTAGAAGGTGAGAAGTTGAAAATTTTGATTCTGTTAAATAGTGCACAGGCATGTATCAAACAAAAGAATTATATCACCGCAATTTCGAAGTGTTCAGATGTGCTGGCGCTCGGAGCAATTACTAATGCACAAAAAGTTAAAGCCCTCTTCCGTCGAGGTTTTTCCTACTCAAGTAATGGTTCATTTAAGGAAGCCGCTAAGGATTTAAAGGAGGCTTATTCCATAGATGAGAACCAGTCAACCAAGAAAATTACTTTGAGAGAGATCGCTGTACTAAAAAAGAGAATTACTGATGGTAAGAAAAGAGAGAAAGAGACCTTTGGTAAGTTATTCAAAACTAGCAAAGGTTTCTATGATGATAAAGACATGGTTGTTGGGTTGGAAGGGCATAAGGACTCAGTCTTTGTGTACTTTGATGTGAAAATTGGCGAAAATGAGCCCGAAAGAATTGAATTTGAGTTGTTCAAGGATACCGTTCCGAAGACTGTGGAGAATTTCAGATCAATATGTGTTGGAGATAATAAAGAAAAATACACTTACAAGGGCTCAAAGTTTCATAGAATCATCGCTGGGTTTATGTGTCAAGGAGGTGACTTTGATAAAGGCGATGGAACTGGTGGCAAAAGTATTTATGGTGAGAAGTTTGCGGATGAAAACTTTGCCATTAAGCACACTGAACCTGGACTATTATCCATGGCTAACGCAGGTCCTAACACAAACGGAAGTCAATTCTTTATTACTGCAGATAAAACACCCCACTTAGACGGAAAGCATGTGGTATTTGGGAAAGTAGTAAAGGGCATGGAAGTTGTTAAGAAAATGGAGCAAGTTGAGACAACTGAAAGTGACAAGCCTGTAGCCGATGTTACCATTGTGGATTGTGGAGAAGTGACAGAAAAATAAATTATATTTTCTTTAGTTTCTGGAAAGCTACATTATTCGAATTCTGCGTTCTAAATATATTACTTGGCATCCATACCTTGAAGTGAAGACTCCTAATATTTTGAAATGCACCGCAATTAAGCTTCACTTCTTGGAAAACATCATCATTTTCGCCTGAAATATCTGCTATCAATTTAAGGCACGAATAAAATTCTTCATCTCCTAGATCGAACACTGTATAAACCTCCTTTCTAGTGCTAACAACAACATATACGTCACGACCTTGGGCATCTAAAACTACTCGAGTACTATTATTAAAATCACTCTCTACAACTAACTCACCATAGGTCACGTTTTTCTTAATTAATCTGCCTGACTTATCCATAAAAGAAACAAGATCACTATCACATACATTTTTAAGAGCATCAGGTGGTTGGTCTTCTTCCCTTTTTTGCTCTGATTCGAAAGTTTTTGCCATAAGAAAGATAGACCAAGTTAAATCTATTCCAAGCTCTTTTGGATTCATGCTACCAAAAGATCGCCTTGTTTTTCTATTCTTTGCATAATCTGCATAACTTTTTGGACGAATAGCAAAATGATAATCTCTGCAATTCTTCTCCTGTTTTAGGAATTGGAAGATGCTACGAAAGAAAGCGATCGTTTGATCCTTCTCTGTTTTCAAGAAATAAGAAGAAAAACTTAAAGTTTCCTCCAGTTTTGGAACAATTATCATACCAAATTCAGATTTTTTATTAACCTGACTCTGATAGTAGTCACAAAGAATAGGCCCAAAACGTCTTACTTGCCGTGTGTTCATTCCTTTTAGTTATATTTAGAATTTGTTTATATAACTCCGGAGTTATTCATTCCGCAATTCTGATTGGCTGAATTGAAAATGTCCCAAAATAAACATTGAAAATAAATACAATCAAACAAAAATGAAGATCTGCCTAAAGATTATTGAAAGTTGAGGTTATGCTAAAGGAAAATATTAAAACAAAATGAAAACTTTATGAACTTAATATATGCTCACTATCCTACGTAATTGAAAAAAAATCATATTATTTTTTAGTATTGTCAAAGATGTTGAGGTTGGATGTGTCTGGCACAAGGGTAAAGAAGAGTGTGTTGGAAAGTACTTAGATGTTTAAATATAGAGAAAACCTTTTGCAGTGAAATGATCCGAATTGATCAAAGAAATTTCAATAAAAAAAAATGCACTCAACCAAAATTTAGAATTCAGACCTGAGTTTCTTAATTAAGGGAAAGAAACTTTGCAAGTTAAGAAAAAGCAACAAAAAAAGAATGAAAACCTGGTCAACATAACTTATCTACACTGTTTTATTTAATTCAATGGAAAATATATTATCTCGAGCAAAATGCTAAGAATTTGAGAACAGATCTGTGCTGTTCAGAGAAAAAATATATAAGTACGTGAACATGATTCAAAGCAAAAGTTCAGGATTCTAGACTTGGATGTGATTGATTCTTTTCCACCCTATCCTTAAAGTTTCACTTTCTCTTACCTGGTGATTCATTGTTCAGCGCTGATTCTTGACTTGTATCTGACACTTCCTCAACTTCTTTTTCATAGAAAACGCCATCCGGATTATTATGAAGTGATTTTCGCATCCAGTGATGCTCAAGTTTTTTCTGTGGATTTTGTGGGTTTCCACTTTTCCATGGATTGTTGTGGGGACGCTAAAATTTGAGAAAAAAATGGTGGGAGCTCGGCAAGAGTGGGAAACCCCGAACGCCCCCGGGACCACTCGCAAATTGCCCAAAATATCGTTGCTTTTTCTGCACAAACTGCACCTTATTCTCAAGAGTTATATAGGTCAGAAGGTTAAGTTAGGGCTAAACTTTTACACAGTAATATGTATTTATATGAAGAAAAGATAAAACTTATTAATAACCCTTAAATCTTAAGCTTCGTCATCGCTATGCACCTCCTTGTCACAAAAACGAATTTCATCAAGTGTAAATTCTTCTCTTTCTTCTTCTTCATTCTCTTCCTCCATCTGTTCCGCCATCTCTTCTTCTTCCTTCTCATCGAAACCTGGAATTTTCTTTCTCATAGCAACATAAATGTCGTGATCCATCAACTCATCTTTATTCATCTTCAAAAATGCAAGTCTGCTTAAAGTTGCAGGCATCATCCTATTTCTCTTGTCACAAAAAATCAGCCTGCACTGGCTAAACAATCTTTCTACACTGCACGAAGTCGCCGGGATGAAGCTCACATCTGTGAAAGCATTCTTCTTTTTGCTTTGTGCTTTCTGAGAAGCGAGCTCTGCAACCACAGAATCACCAGGTGGAGTCTTCGCTTCTTCTTCAGAAGGATCTTTTACTAATCTGGTCAAAAATGTTCTTTCTCCTTCATCAAGCTTATCTTCTTCCTCCCAATAAACTTTAAACACTCCAGTTTCAAAAGCACCAAACTCAGCCAAAATATCTGCATCATCTTCTAAATACTTCAACAAACAATCATTATTATTGACATCTCTTAAGAGATTTGAAACAGCTTTCTTTCCTTGACCAAGGTTAAACTTTGAATTTTGAAGAGCAACTGTGTAGCGGTCGCAGGTAGCAAGAAAGTCGACATGTTTTCTCAGAGTTCTTATTTCACGCTCTCCCAAAATAAAATCATTAACTTCATCATCTTCAAGCTGCACACAGAACATCCAAATCTCAGGGTACCTTTTCATCATAATAAATTTTCCACTTCAACGCGTTACATTTGGAAGAATAACTACTTTATTGGTAAATGTTCTAAGAGCTGCTGTTAATTTCTTTGACTTCTTGATCTTGCGAAAAAGCAACTGCACTTTGTCTAAAGCTTCGGATAACGGTGTTTATGATTTGATAAATGCTCTAACACCTAGAGCCAAACGATGGTTAAGACAGCCCACAAACTGCGTTTCAAGATCTTTGCAAACTTTTTTGTTTGTGTTTGTATTATCAGCAACAATTGCAACCAGCAATGATTCATCAAGACCAAACTTGTTCATCAAATTCTTCAGGAAAGGAACAATGTCACTTGCTCTCTGGTTTTTTTTTCTAAAGGAAGCACTCCAAGAAGGCGAAACGTCATCTTCTTCATCTTGTCGAAACATAAATAAACACCATTAAAGCTGTAACCTTGGTGAGCCCAACCATCGATGACTAAACAAAATAGTTCTAAATCTACTTCTTGTTTGATCTTATGTATAAAAAGGTGTTCCATGCGCTTCATATAAATTCTCATCATGTTCTCACTAACGAGGTCATCCGCATTCTTTATATTCTTAAACTCTTCTGACCTCAGCAAGCTGAAGGGCATATTCTTCGTTAGCTAAAAGTTCAATACAGATTTATTGTGAACATCAGATTTTTCAAAGTTCTTAAGCTCCAGAATGTCTTTGCTTTTTCCTCTACGCATTCTTTCATGTTCTTCTTTTAGTTTGTCCATAGTTCCTAGGTCCACGTGCATTTTTAAGTGATCCATGGGACTAGTACAGCCTTTTTACTCCACCAAGTCATCTCTCTTGGGCAACATCTGCAAGGAAGCTTGAATATGTGCTTTTTCATTGTTAATTCGACATTTTGAATTTTAAAATTCTATTTAATTATTGCAAAAAGGAATGGATCTCGTCTCGAAGAGCCTTCATGGATGAGTTCGGAGGCAGATTTAGTCAAATCAATGCTCATAATAATCTGAAGTTGAGGTTTTATACTCTTTTTTTAAAGGTTTTAGAATGACCGGATCGGACAAACGAGAAAAAAAGTGAAATTATGGGCTCCTGACAACAATTACTTAGCGAAGCCTTACATTAACATTGTTTTACGTGGGCATGTGGAGGTCGGAGTGTGGTATTAGTTTTTAGTGGGAAGCAAGAATTGAGCAGCACTGCTTACGTCTCCCTAGCAACCAAGATTTCAGGGTTCGTTCCTTTGCCGCCACCGGTTCTGGAAGTCTTCCTTCCGGGTAATAGCGTATCGACATCCATATTTGAGGCCTGAACGATCTCAACCATATCGCCTACTCCCTCTTTGGTCCTCACCTTCACAGACTTAGACCTCTTAGCAACCGATTTCGCAGTCTTCGAAGTTGCTTTGGGCCATATGGTCCAAATATCATTGAGGAATATCAAACACCAAGAAAAATATCAAAACTGAAAAAGTTTGATAATATCATTTTAGCATTGATTTTTCTTCCTCAATCAGCACCCCTAGTCAGAGCTCTAAGAGACTCAAGCTCTTTACAGTTGGCAATATTTGATTCGCAAGAGAATAGTTAAATGAACTTCTTACATGAATTGCTTATTTTTTTTGAATAACTATACTCTGGAGTTTTAAAAGCTCTTAAAACGAATCCAACGTATAGAGTTGGATCATTAAAATTTCGTATTTAGATTGCCTATTGTAATGATTCGGAAAAATAATGGACATAAAAAAATAAAAATAGCTAAATGAATAATATTTGTTCAGTACAATAATTTTTTGTTTCTTGTAACTTGTTTGAATGTTTCCTGTCACTAGGCACGGATTATGGCAAGAATCATCAATATGCAAATGGTTCTTATCTTGACCCTAACTATAAAAAAAAAAGACTGGTTTTCTTTAATACTTAAACATTCTGTTTATTCCAGGTTAAAAATTCATTATCAGTAAGAATCAATAATCAACCGAGCTATTTGTGAAACTACAAGAACCAATTAACAAGAAAAGTTTTTCTTTGAACTAGAGCAATAAACCATGAATAAAGCTGAGCGCATCCCCTCTATCACAAGACATTTTTTTGTCCGGATTGAAAACAACTTATTATCCAGTTGATTATATGAGCAGTAGTGTATTAGGAAATATTTAGCAAAGTCCAGAAGTTTGATAAGTACCACAGAAGAGAATGAATTGATTTATAGGATCATCCTCTGCAAAATTGCTACATATAATATCTTATTTCGTTCCGCTCGCTCATACAGGATATTATTAATGGTAATGAATCCGAGGGACAGACGATGCGCGTTCTTAAAAAGTTTGATGAAATTATAATTTACTGAATCAAAAACCTCGTTTAAACAGAAGAAGATTGCATAGAGTTTTAAACCTCCCACTTGTGTAGTACTTTACCATTTTTACCAGTATCCTTTTTATTCCTTACATTGAAGCCCAACTGAACTGGTGCTTCAATCGATTGAAGCTCTCTAAGAGCTGGTCCTTAACCGTCTTCTTGGACTTACTTGAACAACTTAAACGAAGTTTTATTCCTTGCTATTATCTTCTTCCCCGAGTCTATAGGTTTCATCTATCGGGCATGTTAAGTAATAACGCCGGTATGGTGCTTCCAGAGAAAATTCTAGAAGCGGTAATTAAATCAAGCTATCTCACCCGCAAATCAATTGATTACAATATTACAATTATACTGCAGTAACTGGATATAAATCTCGATCGGGAGAGTAGGAAAGATATTATGTCACCTTAATGCTCGGAATCAATTTTCTAGGCAGTTACACCCTGATATCTTGTGTGATCATCACCTCTTTTTTATTTTCCTTTTCCATTTGAGCTTTGCCTGGTGTTTAAGTTATCTCAGAGATCAGGCAAGTACAGCTGCAACTACCTAACAATTGTTATATTTGTTGGGGAACTATCACAAGCATGTTTATTATTTCAAGCTGGAGTTCAAAAATAATGGAAACTGTGATCGACTAAAACAACTGCAAAATGTATCTAAAACGATTAAATGTTTCTATAGAACAGCAGCAATTGGTGCATGAGCTTAAAACCTATTAATATGCAGTACAGTATCTGAAAAGAGCAATCAGTTTCTATCCAGACAGTATCAAGCCCCCAAGTGAAGCAATTGCAGTTTTTTTTTCTCACTAAACTATTTCCCCATGATATACCTATAAAAGTTACCAGCCAAAAGAGTCTTTATGAATTTCTAGTAATTCTTCAAAAAATAAAAATCATTTGAACCTTGTAAACCTTGGTTAAGTGTAACCTAATCACCCAACAAATATTCTGCATTGAGTGGAGAATCATCTGTCTCAAGTTAGCTAAGTGATATCATTCACTAAACAAAGCGTATCGCTTATGGACATAATTTCTCTTTTTTTTTGACACGTTGCAAACTAGTGCATGATGATCTATATCAGTTCAGCAACTATGCAGATACTCTAAATGACTTTCAAACCAGTAACGCTAGATTAGATCGCCTGAAAAATCATTTGACTAAATTCAATACCACGCATTAGGATGTAGACTGCGTGTGAAGGCTTTCTTGGGAACCTGAAGAGTGTTATTTGTTCTTATGCTTCAAAGGAAACACAATGTGAGCTTCATATACAAGCTCAAGAGCTATGGAAATGTAATTCACATCCATAAATTGGGTATTCTTGTTAAAACTGACAAGTCTAGTTTCAGGGTTTGATGGGATTCTTACTCATATATTTCAGTAGAAAAATCTTGATCTTAATAGAGAGAGGGATCTGAATTAAGTACTCTCTATTTACGCTAGTTTAATTTTCCCGTTTTTTTTTGGTAACCAATAAGAAACTTACATCTAAGTATAGTTCGTACCATGAAATTAGAGTTCCTCAGTCTAACACTAGAATATTTGCTGTAGTTAGGAACTTCCAGAACATTATAAGATAACATTAGTTGACACATATATTCGCAAGATGAAGTTTTAAAGCTGAATAATATTGCTTTCGTCCAAACTCACAGGATCTCATGCTTGTGTATGGGTTCGAAGATAAAACTGTACAGTGAGGACTTGGGTTTTGCATTGTCAATTTCAATCATTTTCACTTTCATCAGGTACCACCCTCTCTTCCTCCTTGCTTTCATTTTGATTTTCTATGTTTTGTTCCTGTACTTCTTCTTCATGCTTGTCTTCAACCTTCTCCCCAGATTCCTTGCTTTCTTCTGAGAGTTGTTGCTCTTTTCTTTTCCTTAACAACCTTGGGACAAACGTCTGTTTCATTGCACTCCACATGGTATCGCTAGCCTGATATGTAAACTCCTCATCCGCAAACACAGCACTCGCCCATTCTACTCCCTTCTTGTAGACCTCTTCATCATCTAACACTTGCTTCATTACATATATCCCAAGCTGAGATGCCTCCCGCTGACATGCCTCTGTACTTAGGACATAAGCCATTAATTTTGATGCTTCATTCATTACATGTGGATCATTAAAAAGATATTGAAAAAGTCTTCCAGCTTCAGTTCTTGCCTTTTCATTCTGCAAAACCTCTGCGAAGAAAACTGCGGCTGCTTGTTGCGTTCTCTTTTCATGCAACAAACCATGTCCAAAGTGAACTACTGACATGAGTGCCTTCTCATCATTTAATATTTCATAAACCAACTGTTTTGCAAGAAGTTTCGTTTTCTTTTGCACCTCTGCATCACCCAGAGTAATACTTGTGATTTCCGCTCCAGTGACCCCAATGTTCTCTTTTATTTCCTCGCGAAAGCCATATGCCGAGATCAGGGAAACCAAGACAGCGGCTGCAGCAAATAGTGAAACATATTTAATTGGAGAATGACCTTTATAATTATATCTTTTGTCAATTGATTTTAAACCGTCAAGCGCAGAAACAAAAGAAGATTCAACCGTTGAAATATGCTTGGAGAACGACTGAAGAGTGGAAATATGTTCATCTTTTTTGTGATAACCTCGCCTTCTTCTGCTCTTACGTATTGGCTTTTTCGGTTTTTGCGAAGCAATTGTGCTAACGTGTTGTCGTAACTTGAAATAAAGGATATTGTTTCGTTTCACAACAAACATTCCTGTTCACTTGATTAGCGGAATACCGATAACTTCTATCGGAAGAAAATATTATTTAAAAGGAGCTGGAGAGAGAAAGCGGTAGAAGATAAAAAGCAACTACTTAATCCGGGTTGAATATTAACAAGAAATCGGTTTCCAGAAAATATGAAAATGTAACAAAATAATGTAGTAGATTAAATCAAGGTTATTCAATTCCAAGGAGTAAGTTTACTTGTTTCATTACTTCATCCTTTGCTGCGTCATATGGGTGTTCTTTACTAGGTATCTCAAGAACAGTAGGTATTAATCCATTGTAGTCTTGTATGGCTGGTCGTATCATATTTGCAACATGCTGGTTGATTAAAATGATTCCTATGTCTTTGCGCGTAGTCAGTTCTTCGAATTTCTTCTCAACCTCAGTAATCTTGGTCTGAGGCGTGACGGAAAGAAAATTGGAGCCATATCCAGACCTTTCACCTATTCCAGCCAAAAGAAAGCCTGTTACAGTGTCTTCATCTCCAATAACACCAACAAGCTTCCCATTAAGCATATCCATGTTTCTGTTCTACTTTTTGTCTATCACTTTTCACCAAGGCCAGATGGCCCAAAATATCTTGACATGGAAGTAGATAAGGAAAATATAACAGTTGTATCTCAATTTGTTGTTAATCAACTTACAGAGCATTTTACAAGAGCAAAAGCAGACCCATCATCTCCTAGATTTGGTTTATTGTTTAATTCTTCCAGTGATAATCAGATAATTACCTCTTCCATTGAGGTGTTGACTGAGGTGAGGACAGATGTGAAGTTTCGTCTGGATCAAGCTAGGGAAGCGTATGAGGGATTAACAGTGGACGGTGTGTATTACATATGTATGAATGATTTTGAATGCTCTGATACGAGTGTTCAGGAGTTTAGGCAAATGTTGCTGGATGAGTTCAACGTTGAGACTAGAACATCCCTCTTGATCCAGTTTGCTAACGAGAACTTCCAAATGTGCGATTCGATTTCTAAGAAAAGAGTGAGAATTGTTCAAGATGATCACTTAAGTATAGTTTTAGGTGCAAAAGTTAGGGAAGAAATAAAGCATAATCGGTTAGATCCTTTCAAGGCACCTATGAAGAAATTGGAGCTCGCAAGGAATGCTTTAGAACAATATAAGAGCCAGCTCACCTTCGCAGGTTCTAAAATTCCTTCAATAGATGCTCTCATGACATCTGATAGTTCTGCAGAAACAGATATTTCACGCATGAAGAAATATTTTAATCTTATTGCAAATTCGTCAATCTGATCTCTTTGTTGCAAAAATATCTTTCTCCTCAGAAGGTGCACTTTGAAGAAACTTTGTTTGCTTGAACTTTTTACTTAAACCTTCTTTCTTTTTCATTTTTCGACTATTTCTTCGTTTCTCTAATCCAGATTCCCACTCTTTTCTAAATTTCTTGTACAACTCAAGAGCAGCTCTAGCATCAATGTATGGATCATGTTCTCCATCTTGAATCTTCCACTTTAAATAACGTAAGCTAAGTTCACTTAATTTCTGTTTCCTTCCAACTTCATTTCGAAACTTTTTCCAGGAACTTGTATCCCTAATCTTTTTTCTTGGGTGATTCCTTATTAACAATACTTTAAAGTCATTTGCAATCGAGTGACCAACCACTACTTTTCCTTTCAATAAAGACAGAATTTTATCCCTCACTTCACCTAGACTTGGGGCCTCCAATAAATCTTCTTTTCGGATACCGCTAAACTCAGTACGGTAATCTGTTATAGTCTCCATCGGTCTTGAATAACTTTCATATAAGACTTGGCCATTGTAGTTTATTATACAAACACGGGCCAAACGACTATCCTTACCATCTGGACCAACACCTACCATTTCACAATCAAAGGCCACGATCTTATTGTGTTCAGAGTCATTTTCTGCATGTGATTTTGGGTATTTCTCATATTGAGAATGGATAGTAGTTTGCTTCTGTTTCTTATGAGTATAATTCTTTGGTTTTCTCTTCATTCCTATATTTTGTGAAGCTAATTTCCAGTTTGAGTTCATCAGCACAGAAAAATCACGTTTTCGCTTAAGGCGTTTCTTGGAAATAAGCTTTGGTCCAATAATTGTTGTGTTCATCTCTTCTACAAATTGTGGCTGGAATTCAAATATATTTACAGTAATGCACCACTAAATTAGAGGCTTTGAACATTGCAAGACAACATTGTCTCATTCTACTCATTTCAACTCAATTGCAGAACTGAAAAGGTTCTCAAAGGATTTAATCCTTTAAAATCGATTGTCTTAGCCTTCTTTCGCTTACTTTTTGGCTGTAATATTTTTAAACTTAGTCTTAATCTGCAATTATCTATTGAAGTAAGAAAGCATTTCTTTGTTGAAGAGTTGCACAGATGCACTTTCAAAGGTTTCAGGAATCTGTGAAAGTCTGTCGTATGGGATATGAGTTATAGCATTTTTATACATTCTGAATGGGAATAATAATATGCTGGGACTTGCTGTGCTTTAAGGTAAGAGCAACGCTATTAAATTTTGTACTTCTTAAACTCCATCTTCCGAGTTAGACATTGAAGCCTATTCATATTTTCACCTATAAATATTTGAATTAATGATAACATAGCTTTAAATATAAAAGTTCTTAGAAATTACAAACTCAAACGAGTTGAAAACAGAGTGATAACCAAAAATAAGCTAGAGCACCCAAGTAAAACAAACGGCAATGGAAAAATTGATCTGAACCCTTGCAACATACTAAAAAAAATTCCTCCTGCTGGAATAAATGAAGAAGTTCTTAAAGATAAATTAAAATTAATTATTTGCACAATAAATTACAATTGCTCATTAATAGTATTTATATGAATAGCCTGCAACTAGGGATCATACTTGATAAAAATTACCAATAATTATTTGATAATTGTTATGACCTTGAGTATCATTATAAGAATTGGGATTTTTCATTTTATCAAATAATTTTAACTTTTTCTAATTATCAATAATCAATAAATGTGGCCCTTGAATTTTCAGAATTAATCAACAAGATATATAGACAAAAGTTTTGTTGATAAACCGTCTATAAATCAAGTCCGATCCGTACCTGGAGCTCAAAATGAGTTGTTTTACGTAAAACGTAAAACTGTGAAAAGCTGCGGGAGGCTACTATGAAATAGGTTTAACGAAAATTCCTGAACTAGAAACAAAAATTAATTTGACTTAAAATCAGGGAATCCTTTGCTCTGTTAAGGACTTGACCGTGATCTTATTTTAGATTCACGGGTCCACCATTTTAACCTTGCTATAAACAAACTTACAGAATTAACTCGTGGGAAATAGAACGTACCCAATATGAGAACTGCATTGCCAATATGCTCTAAAAACCTAAACTATTATATTACAAAAACAAAATCAACGGGTTAAGTTCATAAAACAACCAAATAACCCCATTCTTCCTCTCGTGACTCGCCAACCACTCCAGAGAGCTCTTCCTAAGATTCAAACAACCAAAATTATCAAAAAAAATTAGCTCCCTCAATTTAATCTAGAGTCTCAAACGTCTCTTAGATGTTAATCACTCTCTCATATACCACTGTTAAACAATGTTATATCAACCATGTCATAGTATCTTGGTGCATGCTGCTTTGTATTCAAATCTGCTCGATCCCAAATTTCTGGTTTACTTCGTAGTGGATTAACTTCAATTTCAATTAGCTCCACAAATATAAGGTACAGTGTTATGAACGGAAATATATCACTTCTATCAAGGGAACTATAGAGCATCTTGAGCCATTTTACAGAGCTTATTCATTCTACTGTCCTTGTAGCTTAGTGTAAAAACGCAAGACGCGCCAGCCTATACAGGGTATCTACAACATGCATAATATGGTTAAATAATACACTCTTATATATCCGTTGCTAGAGATATCTTTCAGATCCCATAATTTGAGGTTGTGAAAAGTTACTTTTAAGTATAATATAATCGATGTTTGGAGGAAATCATCGCTTAACAAACATAATAATTCAAACGCTATGAGAAGATATATTCATGAATTTAAGAGAAAACGAAATATATCCGACAATAACTTAGATAAAAAAACGGGAAAACTAATAGATATAGATCTAATCACTCTCCAACAGCTCATGAGACTTACCATGGTTGGTTGTGGAGGCATATTTAATTGGGATAGTGGTAAAATTTTTTAGAAAGTTCGATTCAACAGAAATATGATACTGGTGAAGTCTAGAGAAAAACTGAAAAAATATGGGTGACTATTAACGGAGCATAACCAATGCAAATATGAAGGTGAGCTGTGAATGAGCAATCAAGATGCGCTGACACTCTCTGCTACCACCTACATCTCAATTGTGATGTCAACAATACGTAGAAAGTCTGCAAAATAATAAGGAAATTGAAAAACTGCAGAATTATATACGCTAATATAATAAGAAAAAGAAACGAGATTTCGTTACATATGAAGAAGGTTGAATATTTTTAGAATCATATATTTTCAGTCTAAAATGATTGTCAACGGTAGAAAAACACTATAACAGATAAGAAATTAGACTCTCTCTTCAAACCTAGACCACTGAACTATGTAACAGAGAAGGAAATAAAAAAACAGGGCGACTGCTAAGGAAGAAATAAACATTGATCTGAGAATACTATAAAACAACAAGGTATCTCCAGATAATGGGATTTAAGAACCAGTCCCCGAGAAGTCATCTGTGTTCCTAAATTAGTCTGAAGTACAATTACCATATTCTTTGCAACTGAAGACTTTGACAAGCAAAATGAAATATACTTCTATAACGACAAGATTCTTTTCTTGTACACTGCCACAGCTGAGAACTAAGATCCAAGTAGCTATCTGCTGAGCACACTTTCAAAATTAATATTTGAACTCATCACAAGACTGACAAATCTTGAGCTGCAGATCCAACTACAGAAGCTGGCAGTATATCAAATTAGTATTAGAGAAGGAAACTCAATCCTACATGAGATATAGGTGCTCAAAATAACTATGGGAAAAGTATCTAAGAAAATTTTAGACTATAACTTAACTTTGTGTATTTCTGTAAGGGCCTTGAACCGATATTTCAGAAGCTTATTGACATGGGTCAGGATGAGTATGACAAACTTCAAAATCTAAGGGTAAAGCTAACTTATCTATATAGTCTTATTTACTATAAATACATAGGTGGAGGAAAACACTCTTTATGTGTGAACATAACTAGAGGGTGTTGTGGAGGGTGAATCTCTTTCACCCTATCTTTGCACAATATTTTTTAACAGCACGATCTCCTGATTCTAAAATAAAATTCGCGAAAAAGCAGAACTCCTAAAAGAAAAGGTCCAACTCCCGATATTCGTAAATGAGATCGATAGATTTTTTAGAGAAGAGGGAGAGATAGTCCACTTCGCACTCAACTGAGTAATCTCCAAAAAACATCCAGATTACAGATAAACTTAAGAAAGACAAAGATATTGAAGTTGCACAAAAGTTGGAACTCAATGAGGTTATCAAGAAAATAGCTCGAGGACCTTGCTTTGAAGGTTGAGACTACTGTTTTGGCCAAAGCTCGCGTTCTTGCTTCACAAGGACTCCAGGTTCCTTAATGTAATTCAAAACGATCATGAGTTGGAACCAGAGCAGTAACTCATGCAGAAAATAGAATAGCAGAACTGACTAGGAAAACTATAGTAAATATCGAAATGAACATGTCCGAAGTGGAATCAGTCAGCTTATTCTAATACCTGGGAACTCTTTTGGTACAAATAGAATAGCAGAAAAGTAAATTCTAAATAAAATATAAGTGCCAAAAATACAATGGAACATTAACGCCATTCCTTGAGATCAAACTTACTGAAAGAAAAACAGAAGCTCAACATCGATAGATGCACCATCCTGGCGTAGTTAATCTACAATGCAGATATCTGGGATTTTCCAAAGAAATCAAGGTGGGACTCCTCCAACCATCTGAAATATTATAAAAACTTCTCAAAAATATACAACAGAACAAGTTCAGTGTAACAAAGGAATATCTTCAAGCTGAAACCCTTATTCAGGGATAATAATATAAATAGAACCTATATATTTCAGTTTCACATGGATAAAAAAGTATTAAAAGACCTTACAAAGAACTATTGTCTCTTGCAATTTCTCAACAAGGTATTTGTGTGCTCATTTAGTACAAACATTTGTACATCGACTAAGTACAAGTTTCAATCTGAATATTTTCACTGATTCCATATTGTTCCTTGAAACTTTTCTCTTCTTCACAAGTTGGGTTTACATGAGATCTATCAGTCCTCAAGTATTCTAAATTTATAAAGCCAGAGAAGTCTATCCCTTCAAAATCTTCAATTGCAGTACTTGTTATATCCAATAGCCTTAAATCAAGATCCATAATACTTCTTAGTAATTTTCTTAAGTTTTCACAGTAACCAAAATAAAGAGATGTATTTTCTCTAAAAAAATCTGAAAAAGCCTCTTCGTGCATAAGAGTTAATTCCCTATTTTCTTGAAACCCTATTGTTGCTAAGGAAGAATTAAAAATAAAAGCATCGGAGGTAAAAAAATATTTTGGTAAATATGTTATTGAGTTTTCCTTGAAGTAAATTCCACCAAATGAATCAGTGAATCTAATGGTAATTATTTCATTAATGAGTATACTATGAAAATAGTCTAAAGTATAGTCGTCAAAAATGTTATTAAACGTCAAAGTTTGTCTTGAGGTATTTGATATAAATGTCAATAAATTAATTGTAAGAATAAAGTTTGGAATATATTGAAAATATAGTTTGTCAGCTGGAGAATAGTTTGGATACTGTTTAATTACTGTGGAGTCAAAATTTATACTTCTAATTTTAACCTCCTGATCATGAAAAATACTAACTTTTGAAGAATAAAAACTTAAGCTAGAATTTTCAGAAAGCATTTTGCCAAAGTATTTTCAGCTAATACACCAATAGAAACTTTATAGAACTCAATATTAAGTTCAAATGAAGATAATTTAATAAGATTAAAAGAATCCTTAGAAAGACAGTTTAGTTCAATATTTGAAATTTCAAGATACCTATTCACAATATTTTCATTATATTGTTCAATATATTTTGCATTTTCTTCAATAATAGTTCTTGATATATCTATATCTTCAAAAGTACATCCATTATCTATTTCTTCTTTAGATTTATTATTTTCAGTTATATTTTCGGATTTCTGTAAAAATAGTATAAGAGAAGCAGAAAAAAACATAATTGAAACAAATACTCCACAAATAACAGTTCATTTTGCTTTCTTGTTACTTCTTGAGAATTGATCTTGTATTTCATCAACACCACCTCTTAGGTGATTGAAAGTTTCAGTTGATTTAAAGCTCAAAATATTGTTTTCTTCTAAATTAGCTTCTACCTGTTGCTTTATTTTTCTTTCATTTTTTTTTCGTTCTAACATTCCTTTTATCACAAGTTGATCCACTAGAAGCTAAGAAAAGACTAGTAAACTACTTTGGGCTATTTCATCAGAGATAGAATTTGTACTTTGAATTCTTCGTTCTTCTCCATCTAATTTTCTTTCCTTTTTGTGTAAAACATTCATCTCTTGCTCTGTATGAATTCTTTTATTGTTTGTATTTGATGTTAAATAAGGACCAATACTAACGTACAAAAAGTGTTCCATTTTATTCCGTTAATAGAAAGCCAAGACTAAATATTCATATTAAACTTCCTAAACGAAACTCTCTACCGTGATAATACCGCGAGATAACGGTAAGGTCATCAACTGCAACACCACTGCACATCAATTTCTACCGTTACATAACGGTATGTTCTAAGCTTTTGGGTAATTCCTAAGACTTGAAATTACTTCTGTAAAACAAAGTCCAAACCAAAAAATTTTAGTAGGAGAGGAAAAAAAAATCTTGTACAAACAATGAAATAAGAAATATTTCTTATTTAAGCTAGCCTATGGTAGGCCACTTTTATTGGTACTATCAATAACACAATTTCCCAAAATTTCAATCTTAAAACCAACAAAGAAACAAATCAATCAAGAAAATACAGAAGCAAAGTAATGAAGTAAGAATGAAAGAAGCAAGAAAAGAAGAAAAAAAATCAGGAAAATGACAAAAGAAAGCAGGGAGTGAACAATAAGATGAATAAGATTTTTATTTTTTTGAAAGGGAAAACTGTTGAACGCACTTTTAATGCAGAAAAAGAGTTTCAAGTCATATAAAACCAATAATTTAACTTTTTTGACAGAAATAAAGATTCAATTAAAACCCCATTTCTTTTAACTAGCAAGGTAGCCGGTTTCAAGCGCATTGAAAAATTCCCAAATATTGTCCAATATAACGAAGGAAGACCAACAGAAAACGAATATACTGTTGGGGTTAGGTTTTGTTAAAAAACCTAGTGTACTACTTTAGCTGATTTATGATGGAAAATGGATAGCTCTTGCAAGGGGCTTAGATTTAGAATTTTTTATTTATACATATAGGTTGAGGTGGACAGACGGCTCAGGGTTCACAGTTGCTGCTGAGAAAGAAAGGTATATTATGGGTTTCATGATTGAGCGTAGGCATAGGTATCAGGAAGTATGCATTGTTTATGTCTCTTTGAATAGAAGCCTAGGCACTTATTTTGAAAACTGCCTTAAAGAAGTTATATCTCACGTTGCATAAAAAAATACCGTGAGTGAAGGATCCTGAAGATGTTTCTATTCTCAGCTGATGCATCACGATACCAAAAATAATAGCATGAGTCAATAGCAAACTTATTATTATTTTTTAAGGAGGATTTCAGTCTGGGTGATAATTTTGATTGAAGGAAGGATTGGTGAGGTGAGTACTTTAGGATAACTTTATCTGATGAAACAGGATTGGTTGGAAGAAAGGGATGGGAGGTGTGTAGTAAAATTTAAGCCTTCCATCTTTAGTTAGATATTTTGGTCCAGTTTACATTAAAATTTAAATATTTGTATACTAGGAATCTTTCCATCTTTTCTAGCTCTTTTTAATTCACATTAAGGTAAACTTTTGTTGAAGTAAATCCTTGGAAATTCTCGATGAAGTGCAACTTCTACGGCTATTAAGGGAGTGTTAGGAATTGCTAGGAATCAAATCATCCTCACTGGTTGAGGTTTTATATCAGATCTAAGATTTATTCTGTTTTCATTCAGTTTTACTTCATGATCTCGGTAATCTAAACACATAACTTGAAAAATGTATTTTGCAAGATCAAGATCAAAATTAATGTTTAATCCAAGAATACATAACCCAGGGTAAATGCAACTTACACTACACCTTCTTAACATTATTTGACTAGATCAAAAAATTCTTTGTGTGATTTCCTTTGAAAAGCGGTTGGGAGAAGCTCTTATACATATAAGTCTGTTTGCAACTACGTTGCCAAGTACTTCGAATATTGCTTCTGGTGTAGATCCTCTGTACAAGGCTAAATCATCTGCCTGAGCCGTTTGTTCTTCGTTTTGGTGGTATATTATGTTACTTTCAGCCTCGTCTGAGGCCTCTTTATTTCTTGCTTGTCATTTGTATTTTGTACTTTTAAAGAATTTTGTACTTTGTGACCTCTTGGCCTCCGGTTCTGCTATTGGTAGCATGAAAAAGAGTGGCCTTCCAAAGGCTTCCTTCAGGTTCTGCCATTATCCCTGCCGGAAGAATGGTCTACCATAGGCTAGCCTAAAAACGGTTCCATGAAATAGAGCACAAACTAGTGAAAGAGATATATTGAGATTTAAAGGCCACAGTGACTTGTAGACACCTTGAAATTTCGCTTCTTTTTGTTTTAAAATCCATCTTGAGTTGACACCTGCGACTTCGGGTATTTTCTGAGTAAATTGAATAAGCTAACTGATGATAGAAAGCTAGTTGCAAGGTCGGGCTAAAGTTGAGACTTTTTTGTTCTAATGCCTTAGGTTCTGTATTAAATTCTTAAAATGGTATCTAATCTTTTTATCTACAAGTTACAAAGTTCTTTCAAAATCGTTGTAAAATGTATCTGCTGCTAAGAAGAGAAAAAACAAGATTTAGTACGATTTTATTCATTTTATGGTTAATTACAGTTTCATTCACTCACTCAAATGCATCCTAAGCACTAAGATCTGATGTTTCACCCTTTTGCTTAGACTTATGCAGCTGAATAATCTTCTAAGCATTACATAAATATCTGGGATGTAACTGGAACCTCCAAAGAACACGATTTAAAGAACTGGACCCCCTAAAACCACATTTTCTCGATGAGGTTTTCAACATGCTTAAAACTATCTCAAAATAGCCGTGGTTTTGATTTTTCTGAAAAAAGTCCGGATTTATCTTTCTGGTCAACTTCAGTTAGCTGTTCTTTGATAGCTCCAAGAACTACATGTAGAAGAAAGTTCTGATATCATGACAGAATCCATGGCCAACTAAATTTCTTCCAGTTGAACTTCTAGGATTAATAACTTCCTTAAGTTAATTCATGGAAATCGTGGCACGAAACTAAATCATGTTACAATGACTCGACCTTAGTGGTCCGAAATACACTAAAATGCTCGTGTTTCCTTATTGTTTAATTTATTTATATTGGTATTTTAACCCTGTCTCTTTTTTATCTAATTTATATAATTTAACAAATCTAACTTCATCCTTTGTAGTCGTAATTCCTAGGTGAGTGATGATTAGTAATGACTCGCTGAGTTTCGCCAGTAGAAGGCCAAGAAAAGAAGTGTGTATCGACTCCAATAAGCACTAGCGAATATGAAGAAGCTCTATTCTAATTCCTTTTATAATATTATGATCAGTAGAAATAAGGTATTTTCCATTAGATATGATTCCAAATATGTTTTATAAATCTAGGACTAAGATTTTTAACTTTTAAAAACAAGAAACATCATTTTCTAACCTGGGATACATGAGAAAAACAGACAGAACAAAATCTTTTAAAAAATTAAATACATATATATTACTTAAGAAATAAAGACACCCTCTGTTCCAAACCTATTGTTTTTTGAATACTTAATGGTACGTAAAATAAAAAATACATATTTTTGCATAGTAATTTATGATAATCTAACGACGTTTTGTATAATTAAATCTAATATAAGCTTCAAAATTTATCTTTTTCTATTCTAAGTTACACTAAATACTTTTACACAATGTTTGAGTATTATTTTTTTGTATTTTACCATTTAGAAGCTCAGTTTTGATTATGCTATAGCTGAGATCGGAGCCAAGAAAAATTAAGCCAATTATTTCTAGTTGTGGCTCAGGGGTAAGTTCCTCGATTTTGGCGAAGAAGAACTCTGAAAAGTATCAAAATATCTATATCTCTAGCTGGAAACTATTTCTCAGAGTCTTTAGTTAGTTGGTGTCACCCAGTGAGAAATATTTGACATTTAAGATTATCATTCTAACTTTTTGAGATCTTGCAAATAAGATACATTGCTACGAAATATACATAGAATACCTCGATTCCCAAAAAATCTTTTTCTAGAACTAACCTCGCTAGTTCTTCTCTAGTCAAGGTCTGTTTAAGCTCTAGATGGGTATTTCTTTAGGTATTACACGAACTAGAGTTGAGAAAAACAACATTTCACACCAATATAGACTTTTCTTTAGAAAAACAGAGAAATTTTACTCAAAAACAGAATTAAAGGTTACAGACATTGTTTCTTAGATACTGGGAGCTGATCAGTACAAAAGCTTAGATGATTATAGCAAAACTGAGTGATTTCGTATTATCAGATGTGCAAGTTTTCAACATTTGACTTTTCTGAGTGAAGTTTAGCTCAGTTACAATTAACTAGAGAAAAAATATCCTGAGAAATGGTTAGAAAAGTTAGGTATAGTCAATACTTAGGGTCTGAGAAGAATCAGATCATCTATAGAGTTGTTCTTCATGATGTTACGTTTGAATGTATTTTTTTTTAGAGATCAGTAAACTTAGTGAAAAGGGCCCTTAAAATTAGCCTTTTTTAGAGTTTAAAGTAATCATCCTTTTCAAGTACCCTGATAAAACATATAGTTGAATAATTTTTTTAATGTGAAATATATTGTGGGTGATAATATTATAGTTGAGGAAGATTTCGTGACAAAAACGAAGAAATACTATATGCATTATTTTCAGTAATCGTGATTTTGTTATACTTTATATTGTTTTAATCCACTAAATTTTTATGTGAGCAAGTACTAGGTTCATCTTTCAATATGTTTTGACCTTTGTAGAAGAGTGTAAGGATATTGTTAATTATATGGCTAATATACTGCATTTTTGAAAAAGTCGTTCACAAGGTTTTTGGCACCCCTTAATAACAAAAAGGATAAAACACTATTGCTTACAACTACGTGTAACTTAAAAATAAGAGCTAACCTTGATAGTTTATAGGGGCGGTGACCTGTTTCACCATTGTTTTCTGGTTGATATTAATTGGATGAGCAATATTTTCGCGGTATTTGGTGTTCTACATGAAATTAAATATCTCATATCCTATACTATCTTACGTAACTACTGAGATATTAAAAACTGATTTCATAAAATATGTTTTGCTCTTAATAAATTAAGAAATTCGCTGAGAAATAAACTCTGCAACTCTTTCATATTTAGCCCAATATGCAGGTTGACCTGAAAAGAATAGAAAGGTATCTTTCAGTACTCAAGTATAAAAAAATAAAAGTGAGTAATTAAATATGTATAGGATGATAAGTGTAATATGCTATAGCAGTTCTGTATATAATAATTGAATTAGATACATAAAGAGCAAAAGTATCACTTGAAAATAGTATGTACTAAAACAATACGGTGATATTAAGTTTTACCACGGTATATCCTGGCAAAAGAAAAGAGTAAACCTATAAGATCCTATGAAATACTATTTAAAGCGCTCCAGACTATTATTTTACTAAGAAAGACGAAGTATTGGCTAAGAAAATTAACTATTACTGTGGCAATTATTGATATACATTATTTTCTTTCAAATTTTCTAATCTAAAGTATGCACAACCAAAACCTAACTTAACAAAAGTTATATTGTTTCTTTTCGGAGTATAAGAAATTAAAACGACCTTTCAATTTTGAATTTAGCTTCGATGAAACAAAGTTTAAGCAAAATGAGAGTCCATTATTTGTTATCATTATGTATTATTGTTGCTGGCTTGTCAGTTTTTCGTTTATTATTGCTAAGTTTGTCTGATTCAGAACTCATAAAATTAAATAGAAAGAATAAGAAAAGAGAGAACTTTCAAATGGTCTTTTTCTTGTATACTAAAAGTTATTTTAAGTCATTCTCATCAAAGATTTGTTTTGCTTCAAGAATTCATCAAGACGGGACTATCTCGAAAAATTAAACCAAGAACAGACAGGTTTCTCCATCCAAGAAAGTTCAAGGTAGAAGCGACATTACTGTTAAGAAACTCTAATCTCTGGTACTTGAAAAGCTCGTCTGTATATTTACAAGCCTTTCTTGCCTCTGTCATTGGCGCTTTCCCCATATATGTATAAGGGTTTGAGCGACATACATTGGCCCACCTCATTTTTCATTATTAATCACTATTAATACTACAATAAAACGAACTAGAAAGGAATCTCTGTTGTAAAATGACAAACAATTTCACAATTAGTAGAAACAAAAGGATTCAAATTTTGTCAAATGTAAACATAGATTTTCACAAAGCTCATCTACAAGGAAAATGTCGTAAAGCCTTCTAATGAAGGAAAGTTGGCTTAGATCCAAGTTAATTTCTGTCATCAGCGAGAATATGATTTTGATTACTAAACAATACCCGCATCAACACTTGTGTTCTACAAAAGGTTAGAGTATTTACTGTTCCTGCTATTTAAACTCAATAATTTCGAAACTTAAAGCAAAAATTATTTGTTTTGGGTATGGTAGCATTTCCAAAACTCTAACTGCTCTAGCATGTAGGTTTTCACACATGAATCAAACGAGAACAGAAGATATTATTAATATTAAGTATTAAATATCATCAACCCCTATGTACTCAACCCTTGAAAGATGTCTTACATGCTACTTAATTTCATCAAAATCTATTCCCATTGGATCTAAAAAACTTCTAAATTTCAAATAGTTCATGATTCGTGATAAAGCTGCAAATCATGAATAAATTTTATTAAACTTCTTTTCTACCAAGACATTTTTCATTTATTGTTTCTCTGTTATAGCTGGAATAGTATTCCACTGGTATACCTATTCCATTTAGTCTCTACCGGTAAGTTCTCACAAATTAAATACAGCTGGCAAATATCATATTGGATCCGTTTCACTCAAATTAGCGGTTAAACTGTTACGCAATTTTCAAGAATGATGAAAAGTTGGACTGAAACCTCGTCTTTTGGTCTTTTTAATTTGAGATTTTCCGAAGTGAAGTAACCCATTGAATAAAGAATAAGGAGAATCCTGAAAAAAGGTATGAGAATATTAACAATTGCTGATTCTTGCAGAGTCTTGGCACTTCTTGTTGTTATTTGTACGCAGCGCGTGGTTTCTCAAGCCTCGGAGGTCACTTGTCGAGAATTTACTTTTAAGAACGTGAATGAGGTGAGTTGCAGTCAAAATTACAATGAAGCTGTCTTCTATGTCAATGAAATGGAAGTTACAGGATGCTTGTCTTCTTCATCTCCAGGTTGTTCAATTGAAGTTTGCGGAAACGAATTTGACCCTGAATTGAATGGAGTTGCTGTCTACTCGTTTGAGTTACGCCCCATGTTTTACAACCTTGAAGTTGAAGGACAAACGTTGCGACCAACAAATTTTTCATTTGAGCCAACTGATGATCCAGAGGCTCCCGGGTTCGAAAATAATCTATATGACTATTTTTGTGTTGCGCCTTCATTAGTCTCTCGAAGCATGGAACAAGTTTGTGAAGCCTGTCCTGATATAGAAGAGGAGTTTGACTACATAATGTATTTTGGTCCGAACTACCTGTGGTACCAGTTTGATGCGTTAGATGAAGATGACGACGATGTAGAGAACAATGGAAATGGTGAGAATGACTTAAGTGGAGTTATTTATGGAGCTTCGGCGTTTGCTGTGCTTGGGATTGTATTTGCTGTTTTTCGTAGAAAGAAGCAGGTAGAAGTGAACAAATCAATTCGGCTGATGACAGAGACCAAAGTTAAATTTAGTGGAGATTTTTCATCAGAGGGTAATGGGTCAGATAAAGTATCACCACCAGCGCCTGCACCAACTGTAGCAATTGTAGGTGGTGTGGGAGCAACAGCAGGAAGAAGTGTAGAAGGAAAACCTGTTCAATCTAAAAAAGGTGAGCTGGAGGATATGAATACAGAGGCAGTGATTAGACAGCACCAGTCCAAAAGGAAATTGTCCAAGAGAAAGAAGCTGGAAACTGCTAAAGGATCAGCGCGGTCTGGTAAGTCTAAATCGAAGTCAAAATCAAAGAGAAGTAAAAATAGGAGATCTCTGACCACAATGGCTACGACTCAAAGTGGAATAACAATTTTAACTACTACAACATCAAAGTCTAAGTTGATGAAGCAGCACCATAAGTTTAATACAAAGAGTCATCCATCCTCAGAAGGACAATTTACTGAGGTATTATCTAGGATTTCTTCCCTATCCCTAAATACTAGTTCAACTGGAGCAAAGAGAAAACTTGCTGAATTAGAAGTAAATGCTCTTAAAAGCCCGTTCATGCAATCTGTTGCGACAAAAGAAGATAGAATTAAGTTTATCAGTGAAAGAGTAAGTTGGCAAAGTTATGCTAACAGTGTTGAGCTTTCTGGCAAGAGTAAATCCGTTATTGATGCGGTATGTGATATTCTTGCAGATGTAACTTTGACAGAAGATGATATTGCAACTAGTGAATATGACGCTGACAAGGATTTCTACGCTGGAATGTCAGTGCCTGAAATTACTTTGGCGGATTATTTGTTCATTCTTGTTCAAGGGCTAGATGACTTTCATGAAGAAACTGGGTATACCAAGAGTAAAGGAAAAGGTGTTGGAGTTCGTAGTTTAGTAATGGCACTGGTTTACTTAGGTCGCATTAAAGAAAGAGAGAAAAACTTTGTTCTCACTGTCTATAACCAGCATAGACTTTTTGCTGTTACCATGTTACTGGCTGTAAAGATGACGGAGGATGAGTCTATTATGAACATGTACTGGGCAGACATTTCTGGCTTGGATGTAGACGATCTGAACGAAGTAGAAGCCGAGTTTTGCCGTGTTGTAGATTTTGATCTCCTTGCCAGTGAAGGAGATTTGCTTCAAATTTACAATGAATTTGGACTGACCACTTTTTTGAACTAAATTTTGCTCCTTCTATATATTTATAGGAGCTATGAACATTGAACTTAAATACTCCATGTTAAAAGTTTGCAACTTTATTTGTAGGGGATTAATTGGGCTTAACTTTGACTACCAGTAAACTTAGTACTTGAATGTAGGCATAGATAAAAACTATTCCTTTTTAAATTTTTCTGTATGCCTAGGCTTTTGCCTTTTTCTGCAAGTATGAATTGTACAAGTCCTTCACAATTGAGTTTCGTATATTATTCGAAGCTTGTAAGGAAATTCTGCAATGCAGCAACTATATCCTCGAGTTGCAAAATTAATTCCAAGTATTAGAGAGGCTGACACGGTGATGAGTAACAAGATGAATAAATTGCAGAGTATAAGAACAAAGTAAAAATTATTGGCCAGAAAGTCATGTGTGAAGGAAGGATGATAGTATCTAGGGAAGGATTGTGGCGTACTTGCCTTCGTTCCATTTACTTATAGTCTCTCTCTTCTTTCCCAAAGCATTGGAAGTATGTGCTCATGAAAAAACAGACCTGTAGTCAAAGCGCGAGGTGTATTTATTACACATTTCATGGTAGAGGCAGGAAAAACTGCTTAACAGGACTTTTACCAATGTAACAAAACTTTTCCGAAGGTCACGCTTAAGAGAAATTATTCTAATAACTAAAGCAATTATAGGTATAGACCGTGGAACAGCATCATATCGAGACACTCTATCATGGTAGAAAGTCTTAAGTTGTTAAACTTTGTACCGTGTTGTCGATATAAAACAAGAAGGCGTTCTGTAAAGTGACGTTTGTACCGCTAGAAAACCCTAGAGAGATAAAACAAAAACAACAAGAATTATTCCGAGTTCTCATTTTAGACATCGCATAAATATTTAATACAACGAAAAAAACGGCCATCATAAAATGAACTTTGACATTTCGACAACACTCACTCTATTTATTATATTCTGATTTGAATATATCATAGATTTGATTGGTTTGATGTTTATATGGTGGAGTAGAGAGAAAGAACTCCTCTTTATATATCATCATTTGATCGTTTCATGCTAGTGTTGAGGTTGACTGAAATACCTTCAATCCATGATTTTCGACAAATAAAAGAGCAACAGGAACATTTTAGTGGCTACAAAAAATATAAATCTTGCCGGAACGCAGCAGATCTCAAGCATATTATGATAACTTTCCTGAGTAGCTTCTACATCTATCTGCCTTATTGAGACCCATAAAAACTCACAAGAGAAAAGCTCGCTTTCCCCAAGTAAGCATAGTATGCTCCCTTATGCCATTTCGGACAATAAGTTTTGCTTGCATGTACAATGACTCTTCAAAACACTACTTAATTGCTAATGTGAAGAATTACTTGAAGTTTCTTCAACTGGATTTGACCGCGTGCTACGAAGCAATTAAATATTCATTTCAGCAAGAGTGATTAAGAGCTCACCCTGCTGATTTGAATCATAATCAGTGGAAGGACGAAGCAGGTATTATACAATTTCTTCAAAAATGTATGCCATGGGTATGCCGTTATGAAATTCATGATGATCTAAACATTGCCACAAGATTATTTTAACAGCAGGAAGTACAACATATATCACAAACAGTAATCATAAAGAGCACTCTTTCTAGTATGGTTCGTGAAAGTGGATAATGAGAACGAACTAAATCTTAACTTATCAATTTGAAAGCCCTAAATTCTAATGATATCTTAAGACTTTAAGCATTCTTTGCACAATCTCTAAATATTTTAAGCGCTAAGGTTACATGTATAGTGGGAAGAAAAGAACTATGTTTGTTTTGCTTTTCTAGCAAGAGCTTATGAATTTATTAATTTTAGTTTTTCCAGTAAGAGGTACAGCTATATCGAAAATAAGTTCTTGCCAATGAATTTAACCAAATATATAAATCTTGAACATTTTTCCGTATTGTGCAACATTCTCTAACTGTGTTCTTAACAGGAAACAGAAAAATCACAGAACCCTAAGATTCTATGGATACCTCCAGCTATATTGGATAAGTAGTTAAGAGGTGCCTTGCTCAGTTTTATTACTCATAAATCCAAAATATTTTTTATTTTTGTTCTTTCGAAATCTATGTTTAAGAAGCTATAGGTAAATAAATGCCCATGTCCTGCCAAGATTTTGCCTTTTTTTGAGAAGGTGATCACACTCTTGATCTCTTCATTATTCACAACTTTATTCTCAATTGTTGCAACAATTAATATTTGTTTATCCTAGGCTAATGACCCTTACAGCGGATTTGTGGTAGCAACGACTGCAATTATTGTGAGTGGATTGCCCCGATAGTTGAGAGTAGTTTTGTCTTAATCGCCACAATGAACACACATAAACCGCAAATTCCAGTAACACAAACAGGAAACTAAAATTATTGTCTATTACACATATTTGTGTTTTTAAGTCTTCCTAACAATTAATAGGATAATAAAAGGATTCTATATATTATAATAATTCTAAACTGTATGATCGTTGAATTTAGAATTATTCAACTCAAAATAAGTTTCTACTTTTAGCACAGAAGCATTTTCATAATTATGGGTATCACTGGCATTAAAGGGTGAAATTCTACTATAATTTACTTGTTATATGGGGTAGTAGTCCCATGGAGCTAGTACGTTTTATACATCTTTGATGGTTTAATTCACTTAGGGTATATACTCTACCTTTCATGAAATGTGTTGTCTACCTTATTTAAGAATGTTTGCTCGAGGTATTTGAATGGAATTTTGAGCTTATGGCTGTCAAAGGTTCCCATCAATGTAATTAGAATACTTCCCCTAGAAACTTCTCAAAATTACTTATTGTCATTTTTGTTGACCCCTACAGACTTCATGAATTGTATATTTACTTTATTGGAGCTTAAATATGCCCCCTTGTAGTGTCAAATAGCATCGATTAATACTACCATATTTCCAATGATAAATATTTTTTTCATTTGCTACTCATAATCATTCATAATCACAATCTCATGAACTACTAATACGATAACTACGGTAGACCATACTGGATGGCTCTAATCAACTCTGCCTATAATGTAGGGCTTTATGGGAATATATTTGCACACGGGCAAGTGGAAATCTAGAAAACTATTCAAAGTTCATAAGAAGCTAATATGACAATTCCATTACCAATTTGTGTATAACTCACCCCAAAATTTACAGAAGATTTGGAAATTTTAACATGATAAATAAGAAAAGCATTTCTGGGTATATTACTAGCCAATATATTAGGAGTTAAATAGCTGATATGATGTTAATCATGTGTATTTTCTAAATGGCTCCGTTAAGTTCTTCTTAGTGGTTGTGCTATTGGATGTAGTGATGGCCTTATCCAGGGACAGAAGAAGATTTGCTTACGTCACATTCGAAATTGCTGGATTCGAATTGATTGAGCTTCAAATTAGGAGTTAATTAATAATTTAATAAGGCAAATAATGTACCTTGGAGTACCTTTCTGTTTTCCAAGTTCTACCCTCTAAGATCATTTCATGAAATTTCCTAGACTCAATTATTTTGTTAACTGAATAGAACTCTAACACTGGGTTTGCGGCTTGAACTTCTAGATGCAAGTTAACATTTAAAATTTTTAAATAACCAGCAATTTACTCAATAAGATATTGCCTTAAAACTAAAGCAAGGATATGGGCTGTACTTCGGAATGTATCGACGTGATTATTTACAAAATCTGATACCCACAATATATTATGAATGCTTATTATTATCATTTTTCATCACGTTCTTATATTTATTTTTTTCATTAAAAATAGTCTTATCCAAGCCGTTCTTTGAACTTAGGTCAATGTGTTCAATTCATTCCGGGTAAATTTTCCAAAACTAGAACTTCCTTTGTAACCTTTATTCTCTGTTTTGACTACTCGTATCTATTCATTCTTGATCGGATTTCCCACGAGTATTCCGTTAACAATCTCAATCAAAGTAATTCCAATAATTTGAACACGATAGTTTCTCAACAAGGTATCAGTAAAAGCACGCTTGGTCTAGGCTGATTTAATGAGCTTAAAGAAATATCTCACTCAAAACACGATGCTTGAAACTGAACCTAATCGAAAGATAAGAATGTTCACGAAAATCTCGAGATACATTGAGATTTTTTAATTATTTGTTCTGTCACTTATTAAATTTTATTTACTGGTAATAAGGAAGAAATATTTTTTCAAAACACATACGCTGAGCCTAAATATTTGTCTCATAAGGTGAAAAGATTTCCCGTCATGACAACATTTAGGGATCTCTAGCCCGAGAACAGCAAAGATATGGTTCTATGCAACTTCTTAAGCTGGTTTGGTTACCTACCTCCAATCGATCAAGATCTTACGACTTAGGCTAATTCTTGCTTTATCAAAATTGATTGCTTTGAATATTCCGGAACTTAAACATGTTTTCTTACTAAATATATACGCATAGGAAACAGCGGTTCCTTTAACAGATCAACCCATATTAAATCATACCAAGAACTCACTATCACCAATACACTACTCGCATTAGTGCCATAGAGTGAGATCTCAACAAGTTACTTGGAAAATTTCCATACGACTGACTATGATTGAGATAACTTATAGGCACTTTGCGTGAGTACTCGAAAGTTCGGATATTCTCATTCAGAGATGGAACATGTATAGGCATGCGCTCAGATAAAACTAATCAAGACCTAGCTGACTTTTATTTTGCTTCTGATAATCTGTAAGAAATTCATAATTTTAATTTGTTTCATATAATTTTGATTTTTCTTTAATTAACAACTGTTGAACAATATTTAATCAAGAAAGTTGGGAAACTATAAGAACCAATCAATTAGAGATCTGGGAAAGGAATTTATAAATGAATTAACAACAAAGCTGAATACTTCTCAATTTTTGTGCTCCAGATAGGGATTCCCCTAGCTGCTGAAGCTTTCCAGTATACCATTTCTGTTATACTACTAAAGCGGAGCAAAATTCGGGATCAATAATTTCTTTTGGAAGTAGATCTGTTTTTGAAAGTACTTAAATCTGAAAGAAAGCTATTAGAGTTTTAATAGGATTAGGTTGTCTTGTCAGTAAGAACAGTTACAGTAAAAAATGATAACAGATTTGACAAAAAGGTATCTATTAATATTCCATTGAAAATCCTGGTATCGCGTGATGATCCGTTTTTTCGGATGATTTACCAAAGCTAATATATCCTACTTGAAATCTACTTCAAAGAGGCTAGGCCGAAAAGTGACAAAAATTCCTGGAGATAGGAAAAATGACGAATCAATAATAGTGAGAAGGGCCATAATACAACCGTTACGTAAAGGTGATTGAAGAATCTCCAGGCTGATCGTTTTCCACTGGTTACAGCATTGAGATAATAATCATGAGTGACGACTACATTTGTTTACGATAGGCACTAGGATTAGCATGAAGATAGAGTAGATCCAGTAACTGAATTAGGATATTATCATAACATGTATTTTTTAATGTGGCTTTAGTGACTTTTATCCTGAATTTGCAACAGGATGATTAGTTTCTGTGTCTTGAAGTTGTACATGAAATTAAAATCTTCCTGAACAGGTCTCACAATAAAAAGTTGGAAATTTGTATTAAGTAGTTAATAAAATAGAAAGTTCTTTTTCCTGTGGTCTTATATTTATTTTAACTTAGAAACATGGATCTATTTAATATGTATCAACAGTATATCCATACAACTCGATTTAGATACCAAAACATACCAAAGTTCTCAGGTTTGAAAAGTTAGTAGAGTAATAGAAAAAGCGGCCACATTACTTGTATTAATCGGCATTGGTATTCAGGTTGCCGTCCTGCCGTCTGTTACCATTTCTACCGATAGGTAACCCCAGTTGGGTACACATAGAATTGGTCATAGGGCTTTTGAGCAATATTCATCCATTCTTTGAGAGAGTTTGAAATCTCTTGAGAAATCCTTGAGAAATATGGAATAATTCCAACTGAATTTCTTAGTGAGAATTTGAGAAATTTATAAAATTCTTGCTGTTCCTAAGACCTTCCAAGCTTTTTTTGTGTGAGAATAAGCAGTTTCAGTTTCTCAATGATAATTTTCCCAAACTGCACCCTCTAACTCACATAAGAAACATGTAGGGAAACAGTCCAGGCAATGTAAAAAATCCAGCGATGTTGCTTCACTGCTAGGAAAGATGTTAGTTTTTTAGCGGAAAAGGCTCACTAGTATGCCCTTCCCATTATTTTGTTCCATCGCTAGCAGGGATAGAACATGAAGGTTCCTTTCCCTTTCATGTATTTTCTTAGAAACTGCAAACTGCGCCCTTCATAGAATTTACTGAGAGCTTATTTCTTGCGTGGGAAGTGAAGCGCTGGTCTGAACTCAGCAAAAAATCTGATTTAGTTTTTAGGGGAAGATGTTGAGTGTTAACTTTAAAAGGGAATCCATTTACTCTGCTATCTGTGGTGCTGATAGAGGAGACCTGGTTTGGTATTGTTCATAAATGTATGCCTCCATATTCAGACATTCCAATAAGGAGCATAAAGGATTTACGCATTCCTAAATTCTGCGAAATGTTTTCTTGGTATTCAGAAAAGTGAATTCATTTTCGATCGTCCATGCTTCGAGAATGGACATTAAAGAGAAAAACTTAATTTCCTTTTTGTTTAGACTTCTCAATTATCTTTCGTCCAAAGTAATGATGACATATCCTTGGTTAGAAAATGCGTGTCATAAATTAAGGTGCTAACATCTCCCAGTTTTCCCTCAGAACAGAGGTATGTGGTTTTGAATAAAATTGCTTTCTGGAGTATCTCAAAGTCAGAATGGTTCAGGCATTGTAAACCCATGGTTAAATCTTACAAGATAATCTTCCTCAAGGGAGTCGACTTTAGGTGTTAAGTTGAAACCAAGGTTCGTATCAATGACTATGTATCCAATATACATGATTAAGCTGTTATTTGTCTTATACAAATGGTCAAGTTCTTTTTATGCTAACTTTTCTAGATCTTACATATTTTTATATTTGAGAAATACTAGTATGTGTTTATACGGCAAACCATTTAAGTGACGCCTTTGCTTGACAAACTTCAGCGCTGCAAATAAGTATATCTGGGTGATGCGATTTACGGAATATCGAGACTAAAGACAAAAGTTCTTTAATTGCAAAGGTCTTGAAGGGGTTAGCTTAAATAACTAAGAATAGATATCATATAAATCTATTAATATGAGACTTCTATATTTTGAGAACCAAACCTGACTTATCAAGCTCTAATTAGAGGCATATCTTAGAAATTCGATAAACTTTCTCAAGAATCTAAGACGAATGCGACCCCCCTCCCAGGAAATAAGATTCTCTAAAATGGAGGTGGAAATGACCTCGACTGTAGAAAAACAAAGCTGTTTATGTTCCCAGATTTAGTACGACTTAAGTTACTTAGACTTACCTTTTCTACCGATCCCTTATGTCAAGACCATCTATTGGTTTAAAAGTACATAAAAATACTCTTCAAAGCATAATACTTTGAACTTAGAAGTCATAAAAAGTGAGACATTAAATAATTATCTTGAAATTGAGCATGGAATATTATGAAAGCCATTGCAATAATCCCTGGCTCTTGCGACACAGTCTGGCTGAAGATTGGTCTCTCTAGAGGAAAAGCCAAACAGATTGATTGTCGAACTCAATGAACCATGATTAGAATTCCTAGCACCGTAAGTTTTCAATGTTTAAACGTAGTAGCCCTAATCGGTGGTGCACCTCTGGAAAACACGTGTCCGCCGTTCACATTTTAAAATACCGTGTAACTTAATCATTTTGAGCCGTACTTCACAACAAATGGATTTGTATAAGAAAACTTTGATTAGACTTTCGCAACCAAGAGAAAACATATGGTCTTGAGAAAATAGTGCTCAAAAACTGCTATATGTTGTACGATGTCTGTTTTTCTTCTCTACATGGTTCTCAGGCACTAGTAACTTATAGAGTCTGTTGAGTTATGACACAAAAGATACCCTAGAAGAAAGGCAACACACGTCATGGGGTGAAGGACCTCTCCAACAATTATGAACACAGAGGTTTATATTTTTTTAACTCATTTTATTATAAGATCTAGTAGATATTGCAATATCTAGCATTTTATATTCTTAGCGTGTTAGTTAAATTTTTCCCTTTTCATGAAAATAAGCTCAAAACTACCGAATTTGGAGAGTGTGGAAGAAGAAACCAAAACAATTCTAAAGTGGCAGGCTTTACGAACAACATAAGATTAAGATGAAAAAAATGTATAAGGTCGACTTGGCCTCTACTGGACTCTAATGAAACAAAAAGATAATATGAAACATAATTTCTCCATCCTAGAACCCGGACCAAGCAAAACGAATCAGATAAAACAAAAGTTTCTTCAAGAATATACTAAAAAAAATACACAAATAAAAAAAATAGTTTTCCTTTAAATATTTTAAAACTAGGGAAGTTTTATCTTTTACTTTTAGTATATTATATAGTTTTTCTTAAGACGAGAGTTCAGTGTCAAATATATTATTATAATTTGAATGAATTCAATACCATCAAGTCGATACCAATACTGAGTATTGATAAAAATAGTTTGAATCAATACTATGTTAGTTTTGATCGTATTAAAATTTTCCCGAAAAAACTTGTTTCTTGTGTGTGAAAATCATCCAGGAATATTTTGGAAGGAAAGAAAGAAGCAATTCGATACCGCGACGTGACCTGGTTTTCCCCGTATTCTGATTCCTGCTATAGTGATTAGTCAACGACACCCGTCTATTCGCAAAGATATTCTTCATAATAACACCAATACACTGAAAAGTTGATACCCCTCTTTTACTTGTCCCTTTCACTAGTTTACACGGAACAATGAGAAAATGGAGTAGAAATTTAAGAAACACAAACTTCTCCCCTATTTCGTCTGGTACAAAGAAACAAGATTCCGGGGCTGGCTCAGAGGATAAGTCAGCGGTTTCAAAGTGGGCTTTTAGCATACAAGAAGAGAGTGTGGATGACTTTGATCTGATGAATATGTCATTAGCCGATGAAAATCAACCGTTTAGCCGATTTAAAACGTTGACAGCGACTGAATTACCTTCAAACCGTCAGGTGAAACCTTCTGGCTTTCAGATACATTCAGTAGTTGACTCCAGTGTTGTTGAAAATATTGATGCGTTCCCTAACATAGAGTATTCTTCTGTTCTTGAAGCAGATAGGGTTGAAGTTTGTGTTCTGTGGAAATTGCTTTTTTCCTTTTTCGTTAACAGCAAATTCAAAAAACGGCTAAGAAAAGATGATGATCTAATTTTAATCGTTGAAGCCGTAGAAAAAACTGCGCTTTTCTGTTTGAAATATGGATTTGAAGTGTTTAACAACTTGGTTTATGAAAAAGAAGGTTTCTTCATTGGAAATTATTCATCTGAGAGCTTGAGGGATAAATATATCGGTAGAGAAGGAAAACTGGCACGTGAAATAGATATCACATATATGGAATATAACGAGCAAATGGCGATGTTTGAGCAGAAAGCACCGAAGAAAAGCCTAAATAGGTTTATAGATGGGATTAATCGAAAAACGTTTTTCACTAGGCTGGAAAAACAAAATAATGCGCCATTATATTTGAACAACGTAAACAGTCAGAAACAAGAAAAAAAGCAGCATTGGGGTACATACCCTTTTAGAAGCATCCTTGGAGGATCTTCAAGCAAAAGAGTGAAGAAGCAAACGTTTGCCGATGTTAACCTTTTAGAAATGCAGATTGAACTGTTCTTGATCCAAGTTTCGGCAATTCCAAATACTCCAAATACTTCCAAGGAGAAAATTAGAGGCAGAATAATAAAGAAGGCGAGATCTCTGGCAAAGTTTTCGCGGGATTATGGTATGGGTGCTTTGGTGACTCGGCTGGTTATTCTTTATGGATCATTCTTTCACGATGTGTTAGAACTATCTGAAGAACAGGTAAACGCTTTCTTGAAGGATGTATATGCTCAGGAAACATTTCCATTAACGAAAGTAAGCATCAGAATGAAAACGAAAAAAGTCTTGACGAGCTTTAAAGAGTTACTTCGCGACAAGAGAGAGAAACCTATCGAGTTTGGAGTGCAAGTCATGGCTCCTAGGGTATCGCTCGATGATTAAAGTTACTGGTGTGTTTCTCCTTAAGTAAAGTGCAGTCTTGAAATATTTAGAACCTAATTATTTGTTGAGAAAAAGTTTGTTAGTCAAATTTGGGAGAATTTATGGGTCAAATCTAACCTTTAACTAATGCGAGTTGGATATAAATGGTTTACTTCTTAACAGAGAAGTTAGCGTTTAAAAAGATTATGTAACAGCAACAAAGAAACACAGAAAGAAAAAGTATGCTACTGCTATAAATCGGCAAAATCGTATGTTGCTGGTTTTCGTCTCTTAGAGGGATCTCCTCTAGAGAATGCCCTAGGTCTTTTATTCCTCCCTCGTGAAAACCCTCTGTTATGATTTCGATGCCCTTTTCTAGCTTCTTCTGCTTCTTGTTCTTTTAGCTTTTTTCTGTATTCTCTCACTTCGTACTCGTGCATTCCTTGATTAAACTGAACTTCACCCATCTGCTTTTTTATTTTCGTAATAAAATCATGCTGCTTATCAACTTGACTTCCAGACCAAAAATAATCATGATCTAAAGCATCTTCCGCAGTTATTCTTTTATCTGGGTTTATTGTAAGCATTTTTTTCAAGAGATCAACTCCAGTTTCATCAAGAGAAGACAGTCGTTCCTTCAATACCTGGTCAAAATTCCTATCTACTTTAACAAAACTACTGTTAGAGTTTTTATAATGTTCATGAAGTTTAGGATATTCTTCTTCTGAAGGTGTTCCACATAATTTAAATATCAAATGAAGTTGTTCACCTTCATCTTTTCCAGGTAACAAACTCGATCTAGCAACTAATTCCGCAAAGATACATCCCAATGCCCAGATATCAATTTTTGGTGTATAATTTCCAAAATCTAAAAGTAATTCAGGTGCTCTATACCAAAGAGTAACCACTTTAGTTGTATACTTGAAGTTTTTCACATTTACCCAACTTCTAGCAAGACCAAAATCAGCTATTCGTATTCTTCCTTTTTCATCGAGAAGGAGATTTGAGGTTTTGAGATCACGATGCATAATTCTATTTTTATGCATGTAATGTAAACCTTCTAGAACTTGTTTCAAAATACATTTAATTTGCCCTTGATCCAAAGTTATCTTTCTATTTTCTACAACTCCGGTCAAATCATAAGAAAGGTAATCCAAGACCATATATGAAGTTTTATAACCTTCAAGTGTCTCATTTGAATTTGTTGATATACTTTCAGGAATCACCTCAATCAAGTTTAAAATGTTGTCATGGTTCATTTTGGTCAGTAGCTTAATTTCTCTTAATGCAGTTAATGGGAAGCCATCCAACCTGTTTTGGGCAATTATTTTTTTCAGCGCAACTTTTTGAGCTGTAGAAATTGATTGGGCTTTAAAAACCTCACCAAAGGTTCCCTGACCAACTTGTTTTTGGATCTTATAGTTTTGTACAGACCGCTTGTTATCCTTTGGTCTAACGGAGCTATGCTTGGACAAAGATGACAACTCTTGGCGAGAGTTAAGGTTAGCTCCTTTTTTCATCACTAGACGACATAACTCGGATGGCTTAGAATTTTTCAGATCAAGAAATCCCGACACATCGACTCGAGTTCTTTTCACAGTTTTCATTTTCAGGTTTTCCTTTATGCCGGTCTATGTGGAGTAATGTCCCGTTGTGATATCTAACTTCACTTGTAAAACTTGGTTTTATAACCTCTTATGCTGAAACCTAGGGTTCTCAATATACACTATTTCTAAATATCCTGAAAAGAAAATCGACCAATTCATTTTTTTCATTTAGAGAAGAAATTAGTTTCTGAAAAGATAAGAGTGGTCGCATGTTAAGAAACCCTCTTCTTTACATAATGCTAGAATGTAGAAGAGAGCACTAGGAGTGCTTCACACAGGGAGTTAATCAATCTACTATTGTAACGTGCGCAATAGAATGATTAAATATTCATTTTTTTATATATTTTATGAATGCAAGCCAGTGTATTTTATCACATGTTGCATTTTGAGTGCTGCATGAACCTTCTAATTTACACCATACGACTCCAGTAAGGGCCTGTCCTGCAAAATTATGTCAATATAGTTATCATAAAAAGAAAGTTAAAAACATTAAAAAAACAAAGTAGATATAAATTATTGTGTAAAGGCTTTTGCTAACTATATTTATCTATTGGGAGCTTGCCGAGTACTGATTACCTGTCAGATCTGGCCTGATGACAAATACTATTTGAAAAGCTGGCAAACCTCCTCGATTTCGTAATACAAATTTTGTCCACTTATTTTGATCTAAAAAATTCTTGAAAATTCTGTTAAGTTTTCTTGGATGTTCAATTGGGTTTTTCCCGCAATATTTCTCTCGATATATTTCTCATATTGGCTTGGCCGTCTGACGATGGCAAGAAACAGGAATTCTGGAGAATGATTAAGATATGGGCTTCCATATGGTATATATGAAAGATGTATAAAGCAACAGTTTAAGGCCAGAGAAAAAAACTTATTCCTTTTATGTTTTCAACAAGTATCTTCATCCAAAAGCTTGGAAACTGTAACATCAATTGCCAGAAGAAGCATAATCATTGCATACATGTCTTTGTTGAAAGTTATGGCGTCTGTTAGATTTTGAATGGAACACTCTCAGGAACTCATGAAGCTTCAAATGTCAAAATACTTAATCACTGGAATTATTTAAAATGCAAAAGTATCACTTTGGAGATCCTAATGGGCCAAAGTAGTTGGGGCAAAGGCTGTGTCAGTCCCCACAGCGATTCTAGTAGAAATTCTTGCGACTTTTCCATGTACAATGTACTCTAGTGTCAATAAACGCAGAGTCAATTTCTACCAGCTCACTAGCAGCGTACATACTTTCAGTTTCTATACCACTATCCACCTTCATTTTTATGTATTTTGCTCTTAACAATTGCGCTTAGGGTAATTCCAAATCAATATGTTATGATAGGTAACCATGGAGTAGTCAATGGTTCGTGTTACTTGATGTGATGTGTTTCAAACAAAATAGCCCATTCAAGAATTATTGGACCCGATTACTCTTCTTTAACTGTTTTGGAGCAATATTACTCTTTGCTACTTTAAAATACATATTACTTATTAGACTCTTTTCCGAAATGACTAAAATCTATTGTATTTGTCTAGATTAAAGAATTGCTTCTTTGAGCTCCAAATGTCAACTAGCGCAACTATAGTCAAATACTTTATTTTATACATTAAGCACTGACTCCATGAGAGATAAATGAGATTAAGCTATAATTTTCATAGAAAGGGGTTTCATTCAGGTGAGTCAAGAGAAAGTCAGGCAACGACATATGAAACCCCTTTTATGATAGGTCTACAACAAAGAGATCTTAAAATTTTCCATTAGAGTCTGGTTAGAGAAGAGCATACATGGTATCACATACTATGATGATTAGAAGGGCTTTGTGTAGATAAAAATATTCAATGTTTTGTAGTTATCGGCCCATAGACAGTCCTAGTGAATCTCTTACACTCTAGTAGTTGAAAAACATGACAGGAGATTTCTCTAATGAAATCTCTAATGGCTACTTGTCGGTAAAGTCTGAAATTGCTTTTCCATTTTGCTCAAATCTACAGATAGACTCGAAGTTCCATTTTGGGAATCTAAACAAAATAAGTTAGATTATGGACGTTATGCTTTTAATCGTCAATTTTTACTTTCGATGATAAATCCTCTGAAGTATGGGATAAATATTTATTAAAAGCAACATGAACTACCTTGTACAGGACCCTATGTAATCGTATATACCTAAAACCTTTAACTAAATTATTTGGAGACATGGAAAATGACATGGTTTTATGTTTCAGGGATGACAAATATCTACAGAACCAAAATGTGTTGAAGTCTTGTAATAGTCATAGGCAGAGTTGAACGGATGTAGCTAAGACTCAATTGCTAAGTTTTGGTTTTAAGACTTATATTGAGCTCTAAGGGTATTGGTTTCTTCTAGAACCTGTGGAACCCAGACGAAACGTTTTGGAAACACAATTAAGAAAGCGAACCCAGGAGAAAACCCCAGAAGATTAAAAGGATACAGCTACAGATGATATTCAACACTATAGCACTGTAAATCAATGTATTCCATCATAGAGGGGTGTTGTATTTTTACAGCTCAGTTTGCAGCATTGAAACGTTGTGAAAACGCCGCGATGTTGACAGAATATGTTGACCTAATTAAGAGTCGGATTCGGTATATTGACAATTTATCAATGTTTTTTTATGTCGTTCTCGTTGATAATAACTATCACTGACAATACTGGTTTGACCGATTATTGATGATTAATTGAGTTTTCTTACAAGATATGGCTACTTGGCCTTGACTCCTAAGACAAGGAAATTATTGTTCTTTTCTTACACCGCATGAACACCTATATAAATGGGAAGATGTCACGAGAATAATCCAGCAAGACAATTCAGTTGGATTTTGTGGCCTGCTGTTGAAGATTTTCGTGCGGCACATAAATGAAGCCCCATTTTCTATCTCCATTTAAACTAAGGCCTGTGTCCATTCTTTTAATGAAAAATAAGTGGTAAGCAAAATGTAGTTGAATTAATTTGATACAAATTAAAATCCGAATTCTCTTATTGATACTTAAAATCGCAACAGTCATAAAATAATCATTAATATATCTTATTAAGTCCGATGCCTAGGGATGACACAACGTTTGGAGTTGAATACATCGCTATGGGAATAAGAAACAAGAATACTACAGATCTTGGATGAAATCTTATGTTTTCATATGAGAAAGTGGTCACACTCATTAGATTGTGCCAAGCTCAAACAAAATAAGAAGATTGCTTGGAATGATGTCAACATTACAATCTAAATTATAGCGGTAGATGATTTCACGATTCATAGCGAAAAACGAGTTTTGTTTCCCAGTTTTCCAAGCCTATTGACTAAAAGGTGCAGTTTTCAAGCAAGTGAGGTGCATAATGATTTTGCAATTAGCAGAACTTAGGCTACTGCAATGCAATAAAATAACAAAACATAAGTTGTCATATCTAGGACTCAAATATAGAAAAGTGTTGTCGTTTGTGGAGTGTACAATAGAGAAAGATGTGTTGAGGATTCTAAGGGGCTAAGAAAAGGAGCAAGCACCTAGAACTCTGCACAGATAGCTAGAGTAGAAACATTAACAAGTATAAATGAAGTCTTGGAAGATGTAAGAAGTGACTTCTGTAATTGAATTTTGCAAGCTATGAAACTTGAAACCTGATCACTCAAAATAAGGAAATAAAGGCTCAGACCATTTAAGAGAAAAGTGCAGTTAAGGAACAGCAGGAGAAATAATTTATCGTGTAGGCACCTTATACAGGAAACCTTAAGTTTCCTAATGGGGTTGTCTAATTAAACCACGCTATTGTGATCACAGGACTCTAGCCCACAGTGAAACTTACGCATTTAAAGTGCTTTGATTACTAATCTTTGCCTAAGTTGTCGCTCCGGCTGTATATCTTCTTTTATACTTTGTCTCTACTGCTTAACCCTGTCTACTGTTTCTCAACCATTAGTAGCTCTTTCTACCTATGCCCTAGAGTTGGAATTAAGAATGGAAAAAAGAGAAATTTTTAAAATGTGAGTTGATGTCACAAGGGTTACAGACTGATTATAGCATTTAGCCATAATGGATTGCGTTCAGGCTATGTTTTCCTGCTTCAAGAATCCAAGGAGCAGGATTTTTTACTTACCTGTTCGAAGACATACATGACATTGCGTATATAAAGCTCTTACTTGATGAATTTTGTTTTACCATATCAGAGGTACAACACAAATTTTATCATGGAGTATAAATTATGCAACACAACTTGTGACTTAAAAAAAATACTTTGGAGTTAACTCTGCACTACTAGGAACTTGCTCCACTTATTTAAACATCATACTACAAATAATCCCACTATCAGTCTGCCCAATTCTCAATACCAAAACAATGGTGTTTACGAAGAAGAATCCAGTTAAAGAACAAAAAGTCTTAGGACAAGCTGTTAGAAGCTTGTACCTCTACTAACCAGGAATGGATAGGTGGTTTCACCCAAATCATCTAAGAGTTAACATTTTTTCTTAATTTAAATATTTCTAACTATAAGTTCTATTTAGACACTGATTCTCAATAGTTTTAACTATATGTTTCAAGCTCTACTTAATCTATTGCTTCAAAGTATTCCTTCAAAAATCAACATTGAGCCTTAATTTAACTTAAGGCTCCCCTTAAATATTATTAGGACCACCTGCAAACATTTGAACATAATTTTCTGTGGCTTTAAATTTTGGAAGTGAATCATATACAAGAACATCAATAATTTCTTCTTCTGCGTCATCAAACATATTAACAGTATATTGTTTATTTCTATATTGTTCTATAATTGATGTCTTCGATCGTGAAGAAATGTTAATCTCTCCATAAGAATCAGGCAAGATAAAACCACGTACCAAAAACTTCGCTCTCTTCACAAGTGCTCTTCCTTTAAGTTTCTTAAACATAGCAACGTGATTAATGAAAGCTAAATTTTCACTACAATACGTTTCTATTAAAAACTGCTGAAAAATGACTTTTGCACCATGATTATCAAGAATATCATCTAAAGAAATTCCATCTTCTTTGGAAACAGAACTTCTTTTTACCCCATCAAAAGTCTTTAAAATTAAACCCATTCCAAACCAATAATATGCTAGAACATATACACCATCTAATAAAAGATTTGGACCAAAAGAAATAACATCTCTATCATATGTATCTATTGTAAACATATTAAGCGCGTTAATAAAAAATCCAAGTATTGTAGGAATCGCAAGAAAATAAACAGCATTATCCCAGTAATTCTTATCGTATTTTATTTGCATATAATTCTTGTGTGTCTTCATCACATAATTCACCAATATGGCTAAAATTACTGTCCCCAGCACTCCAATTATATACAGAGCTTTAAATCCTGTTACATCTAAATTACATTCTTTTCCAGTAATGAAACCTTTACAGATTACAGCCCATAGAAAAATAGCTGAGAATAAAAGAGACATTAATAAAACAAGAAGTAACAACTTTAAAAACTTTGTTGAGCTGAGCCACTTTAACCTGTTCAAATGGTTATGTCTTGTTCGATCGGTATCAACAGATTCCTTTGATCCGGTCACTGGAATAGAGAGAGACATAAAAGAGGATCTATCTAAAAAACTTTTTTCTGTAAAATATTCTGATAACTTTTGATTATATTCGGATTTAAATATCAACCAGATGTTTATTGCAAGTGAAGGAGCTGCCATTCCATGCACTAATATGAGGAAAACAACGCTAGATCCACAACTTGTTAAAGCAGAAGGCTGATCGAAGATGAACAAGGAGGTGAAACCAGCATAAAAGAGAGCACATATAGACTGAATAATAAAGACACCAATTGGCTTGTCTCTCAAGGCGGGATGCCAACTTCTCACTTTCCATAATACAACAGATACGAGGATGAAGAGTATGTAGAAACATGTGTAAACACTTTGGTATATTTGAAGTTTCGGGTCCAGACGTCCGGCAAAAGGGGACTCGCAAGTTCGATTTTCAGCCATGTGTCGTCTTTACTTATTACGCGTCCTGGTTCGTTGTAAGATGTTTGGTCAATCTTACGAATAATTTTCTATTTCGATTTTCGTGCTCTACGCTCCTGGTCCCAACGCCACACGAATTCTGTATGGATTCACATTCACCACTCTACTCTCTAGAATTCGATTTTTACCTTTCTGAAATGGCCTGTATATCTATAGTTATGGATTTATCAAAGTATCAGTAATGAAACTTAATAGCACATACTATACCAGTAATATTCTCTTTCTACTCTCTCATTTGACTAATAGTTTACAATTAACTTACTGGTATTATTTTATTATGCTGTTACTGTAACTCTACCTTAACTGACCATTAGGAATATGAATTTATCCAGAGTTTAAGTACTGTAATTTACATCTATAACGTCATTTAATGGACATGTTTTTTATATTGCAGATTCTTTTTTTTGAAATACTTTATAATATTAATATAAATATAAGTGCAACAAAATATCTCAGTGAGATCACCTTCGAGGTTTTTGTCTATTTTCTGGTGAGTGACAGAGAGCTGAGAAGAGATAAGTTTGAACTCTAGAGGATTTTGTGAAGAAATAGGTCATTTGTCCCAGTGCAGAAATCCCTTTGCCATTAAGGCTTAATGGTTTTCTAGTTATATACAACAACTAAACAAGAATTAAGCTTTGGGTCAATAATTGGTTTTGGAAACTGTGACATCCTTGAAGCTCTCCAATACAAAGATAAAGTTTTTCATGTACATTTGAACACATACAGAATGGTCATATTAGCCAATTGACTTTATTCGACTGGTTTTGCCAAAAACACTTGATTCTTTTAAAGGGTTTTCAAAGAGTCTCTCAGTGCGGGTCAAAGGAAACTAAAAAATGTTATTTTCAAAGCTTTGAAAATTTGGTTTTAGTGATAACGAAAATTTTATTTTTTTTAATGAAAAACATTCCTAGCCCATACCCCCAGGTTATGACAAATATAGCAGTTATTACTACTTAACAGTTGAACTGGGACTAAGGTACACAATTTGCAAAGCCGAAAATGCGTTTGTCTCAGGAATGATAACCAAGTCACGACTAAAAAGGAAAGCTCTTCCTCCCTTGGACTTTGGTGCACCAAACTAAACTGGGGAAATAGAATTTCAGAAGATAGCTTGCATGATTGCGGCAAACTTCCTGATGTACACGTTTATAATGGTAGATCTCCCGAATTAGTATTTTTCTAAATTTTGTGAATAAACCAAATATTGAAAAATACGACATGATAACAATAAAGAACTTGTGATATGTTAAAACATTATATATTAACCTAGAACTGAACAAAAATTTCTTGCTGGTCCATTAATTCTATGATGGAGGTGATTGGTTTAAGAATTTGTAATCTTCTGCTGCTGTTGCGCTCAGTGTACAAAATTGACGTGGTCAATGAAACGACCCAGTCGTATTATCCATGCTTGGATGTCCAGCAAGCTGATGAGACTCAGAGTTGTGATAGTAGACCTGCAAAGCAAATCGGAGGTTCGCTTTGAGCGTATTCGGCTCTGTTTCTTGAGTATATTAAGAGTTGGTTCTAGGTCTTTTTTGTCCGAGGGAGCAAGTGGTGAAAGTTTGGCCCTTGGATATGCCATTGTTGAGCAGGGAGCAGTTTCTGACGGGTATTAACTGTTTGCCTCGGGTCGTGGGCAATTAGCTGGGGAGAAAAATTAATAGTGATGCAGGTGCTTTTTGAGGTTTTGCTAGTTTGCTAGTTATGAAAATGGCAGAATTACTTTAGTTGCTACAAGGATCTTGTATGGTCCTAGTTCATTAAGTTGTTCTTGGATTTTGTGCAATTATATAACCACTTTCTTTGCCATTCTTCTAAGTTTTCTTCCATATTTTTATTCCTAATCGTTAGTGCATTGGGTCCATTGGTGAATTAAAGTTGCCTGTTCGGAGTTCATGGGAAGACCAAGTTTTTTATGACGAAAAAATTGAATTAGTACATTAGAGCTAGTTTCATGTCTGAGATATGAGAAATCATTGGCATATCCTCCTTTGAAAGCTTCTAAAATTTTCACAAACTGCTTCTTCCTTCCTAGTGCCTGGGCATAATTTTCCGGCATTATATTCAGGCCCTCGAGGGTTGTCCTATATCAACATTTTATTGTAGAAATAAAGAATTTAACCTAACACAAAACTTGGATCAAATTTCCCAAGTCTTATCCGCATGGGGACTCTCCTCTGGAAAGTAAATATGATTTGTGAAACTTCTCATAAGATGCAAGAATATAATAGCACTCTCAAGGCTAGTTAGAATTTGGACCATATTAAGCTGTATCATTTGAAATATCAGGATAAATAAGAAACCTCATAAAAAATCTTATTAATGTCAATTTTTGAAAAAATATTATGAATTTAGAATTCTTGGTCCTAGTATTCGAGTATTGATATTGCTTCCTCAAGGGAAACCCCGGCATTTCAATAGTACATATCAAATGACGTTGAGTCTACGATAACCATTGACAAATTTTATTTCATGGCAATTTTCCAGCCAATCTACCCACTCAATTTTTATTTATATTCCTTAATAGGAGAGATTATAATTGCGAATCCTTTACGGAGTTTTACGTTATCTGAGGAGCTGATTCTACTGGTGTTGGTAGAGAGTCTCCGTGCCCAGATCCCAAGGAGTTGAATCCAAAAGTATACTAAGTGAAAATATTTCAGGCAAAAAGCAGAAAATAGAAGATTTTGTACTAGAAGGAAGGTTACACGTAAAAATTGCCAAATAAAAGCACAAATTTTGGCCACGTTGAATCGGTATCTGTGTAACCTTTCTCCTGAGAAATGAAAGAATTAAACTATCCTGAAGAGGCATATGCCCCGATGATACGATCAAACAGGTAACACATTTCCAACTAAACGAGAAATTTGGAATCAATTTCTTGAGCTAGTGATAAACTGCCCAATTTATAGAAAAACTGGAAACTCAATCAGATGGTAATGTATTGAACCAAATGAAAACCTGACTTACATCATCTTCAGACTAACCCCGAGACTTGCCGTATCGCCCAAGATATCATAGAAAATCATCCGTTCAGCATTCACTAGGCTGGAAAACAATGGTTAAAGGAGGAAAGACTCCTCAATTTAACGAGGAGAAATATGTCGCACATATCTCCACAATCCTGGATGATATAGCAATCTCAGATAGTAGAAACGGAGCGAGGGATAGATAAGGGGATATACAACTCCGATGAAAAAATCGCCAATACAAGATACAAGTAAATATAAAAAAACACCATAAAAAATAGGCCATGTTACCCATTGAGGTAAGAGTGAACAAAGCAACGTCCTGATAAATTCCGTCCCTTACACTTTTATCACTAACAAAATTCAGACTAATCAAAGTTTCCAAAAATACCAGTCGGCATGTGTAAATCTGTATAACAGGAAAAAAGGTTACAATCACACACATGAAAAGCATTCAACAGTTCCAAAATTTGTTTACAATACAAATACAAATTTTCTTGTGAATTCCTGCGGTTTTGCTATATCTTCGAGTTAGTAAAACCATAAATACTACAACTTCATTTATAGAAGAATGGTTTTCATAGATGTAAGAAATTTAAGTGAAGGGAACCAATTTTATCATAAAAACTTTAGAGGAGATAATAGAGAAAAAACATAGGTAAAAAATTGAATAATAACCATGAGGAAAACATTAACAGGAAAAGCAAATGAATAAAAAGAGGGTTATTGCCTTTGAGATAGAAAATTGACTCTTCGCCTTAAGTAATAGTTTAATAAGAATCCTTGGTAAAATAGTCATACATACCCACTAAATAGAGTATGAACTTCGGATCAAAGACCTTATTATAAGAGTTAAAGGGAACTTATATGGTTCAGGGAATGAAAATTTGGTTATAGACTAAGTCTTTAAACTGGGCAGATATTACAGCTTTGACATTAAGATTATTGGTAGCGTTGAGAAAATAGAAAAATATAAGTATCGGGTTATTGACCTGAAACAATCTTTTCAGAGAGAGTTGTCGTCCTATCAAAGTAATGCTAAGAGCTCAAAAATATATATAAATGGTTCAACTATTATCAAATATCCGTGTAGGGATATTTGAGCTAGAAACTCAGAATATGTGCCCCCTGTATAGCTCACGGTAGATTATTCTTAAGGTTGTATGAGCGGATCCACCTTCATAAGTTCTGTTAATGATAGTTCTATGGAACAAAATCCAGAAAGTAAAGTCAATTTTTTGGGAACAATACAAATATGAAATCATAGATACCCGATTCTTGCTCAACGCATAGTATCATTTACTTGAGCAGCACGCCTGGTAGTTTATTTCACACAGTACCTACAAGAACATGTATGTACCAGAATTAGTCATCAACACAAGCCAAATGATGTCATTGTAGGCCGCATCAGCTAGAAATAAATTGATACCGCAGTTTGATTACCAAAAAATCAATAAATTTGCCAAATTTTGATGCTATTAAAACTATAAAAGCTGCGTTAAACTCGCAACATAACTCCAAACAGATTGAACTGTAATATAAGTGATGGTAGCAACAGGAGTATAATAGAAGCTATGTTCTATTGGAAACTGATTAAAAACAATTAAACCTTATTTTTTCAAATGTCAACTATTTCTAATTAAATAATTAAGTAGAACAAATATTTTTTTTCTCGTGACTTTAGAACCTAGTTTGTCTCTTTTGAATGATTTTGAGGAATATAGTTGCAAATATTTGAATAAAACTCAAATATTAGCAAGGGTCATATCCATATACGTAACAATAAAATGGAACTAAAGTAATGTAGCCTTTGAAGATACATCACGTTTTAAAAGATAGATTCGGCCTTGGAGTTTGGCAAATAATATGATCATATTTGCATAGCAGCACATCTACTCTCGGCAATAATACTGCTTTTAACAACGTCAAAGTCAATTCAAAACTGAAGAAAAAACTCATAACCCATTGCAGGTGGATTGGGTTAAAATAGAAGTAGTGTTAAAGTACCAGAATATGAGTTAGACGTGTCCCTCTGAACATCATCAATACCGAATCCCACTTCTCCACTTTCTCCATGCCGAGTCAGTGAGTTACCCCTAGGCATTTTAAGAAGACAACGAAACCTTGTCGAGATTGATTTTGATAAATACCTGTGTAATTACACATACCTAGGTACCTCATAATAAGGCGCTAAGAATGTTTGTACATGGCCAAAAATGGCACATGCACGATAAACTTAATTCTCAACAACCCATGTCATCTAAATTCGGGCACGGCAACATAACCCTATGTGTAATAAAAACCTCATGCACCACCTGCTTTTCTAGGGTATTATTAGCACAAAATGTTCTTATTATTGTGTGACTATTCATGGGAATTAATTTATTGATCAATAACCTCTTTAAATGTTGTCCATGTAGATAATTATAAATATTCACAAATTTGTATGATGGTTTAATGATAGTGATTACAAGGTTAGGCTTTGTTGTTTTGCTCAAATGGGTAGAAATGCTTTTATTTTGTTTCTTGTACCATATAAGAATATTCGGAATGGAAAATATGTCTCAACTCTGTCCTATTTCAGAGCTATTTCGAGTTACCTAGCATTCTTATATAGGTTTCCATTCGGTGCAAGAATTATATTTTTTTTGACCATTTGGCCCATTTCCTCAATGATAATCAATTTATAATCAGAAAAAATATATGTTAATATCATGAGAACCAAAATCCCAGTTCTTGTATTGATAATTTAACTCAAAACAATTTTCAAATACTAATTGATGAATTTTGGCAAATTTGTTTTCTAACTACGACTGTGGTTCTCTTTGCACATCAATTACCAGGCCAGCTACTTATGAAAGGAAATTCAGAAACAAAATTTACACGACCAATTTGCTTGATGAAACACACTCTTCCATACTTTCCTAGCCATTTTACCGCCCTTATCCTAAAGGCAACATACAACTGGGCATAAATTTTTAACGAATATGTCAAACTCGAAGAATCTACATCTCAAACCACTCTGTTCTAACAAAAACTCTGTTGAGAAGAAAACTACTTATCATTATCTCCAAAATTAATAATGTTTCTTCTTTTATATTTCTTACAGTCTTCGGACCCGTGTCCGTCTTCATCAAGCAAACTGTATATATGTGCCACCATGGATTTGTTGAAACAAATGTAAGAGTACTAACCAGGACTCTCTATCGTAACAGCAGCCACAAAATATCAAGAAAAATCCGTTATAACCCTTGATAATTTTCCTGTGCTTTAAAGTATATAATAAAAAAGTCCAAGTTAAAAGATTGTGGAGTAATATCATTGTTAAACAAGAAAAATCCTAATATCCGGGAATAAAAAAAATGAGGGCATAATTGCTTCTTTTGTCTTATATTGACTTATGGGAATTAAACTGCTTAAAGCGTTTCAAGCGGGGATTCTTAATAGGTATTACTAGACATCGGACTACCCATAGCGAAAAAACAAGGTAATAAATTAGGGATTTTGGTGGTTATTCTTTGATTTGATGTGAGTTAAGTAATGAAAACAATTATATTGCTGTCTTTTCGATAGAAAAGTATATGATAATCACATGGAGTTCTCTGTTCGAAGGAAAATTTAATCTGAATCAAGGTATTACCTAGGTGACACATTGCGAATTAATAAAAAAATGTAACCAGTTTTAAGAAAGTTAAGTTTTTGTAGTAGTTATGAACTCATTGGGATGAAACGAAATGGGCTTATTTGGTGTATTAGGGAGTTAATGAGCTAAGTACTTAAGCTTAGATTGTTTGATTCCAAAGTGACTTTATCTAGTTGCAAATAGTTTCGTATAAAAAATGTTATGTTACACTTAATTCTCTAAAATTTGATATGGACGTAAATTCTAGTTCATACATTTTAATGCATTTAGGAGGGTTTCTTAACACTAGGTTACTGGTGCTCTTAATCTATCTTTGTAAATATGTGTGTAAATAGATAGCGGTGGTTGTTAGAAAATTAGATACCTGTAACAGGCATTACATCGATGATTGCTATGTATATGCTTTATGGCTAAACCTAAGGATTAGAATAAATGTTCTGCTGACCTCGAGCTAGATTATGGCAAGGATAACCGTATTTCCTGCCATTAGAGAGCGAAACTAATAATTTTAAAACTGCCCCTTAAAACTAGACATCAACGAAATATATTTTAATTTCTATTTAGAGAAATGTAAACCTGTGAATTCTGCATCAATCAAACTTTACTAAGCACCTCCGTAGAAAATTGCAAGTATTTACGTCTATATACGTTGGCCTTGAGCTTGTGCCAAAAACAATTACTCTGGTTATTTTATATTCAAACTTGATAAGAAAGCCTTGAACAATAGTTTTGTGTAAGTATTATAATCATCTAGTGCAAGCATTGTACGCCACTGCTACCATAGACACTAAGTGCATAAGAGAATATTCGACGCGAAGAGACATATGTATCCCTTATTCTTGGAAGAAGGATTTAAACCTGTAATTTTTGTGGCTAGAATCACCAAGACCAATCCTGCCGTCAGGTAAGTTTCAAAAGGGATCTATTTTTTAACGTCGTCCGTTAAAGAAACATAAATCTGGACTCTTCTGTTTCCATGGCCAAACTATGAGCATCAAAACAACTATTGAACAATCAATGAAGAGACAAGTGTTGCCTAGAATCTATCATATAAGTAGTTGCATAATGTAGAACCTTTTTTGCATGGTTTCGTAATAACTCTAAAAGAACACATTTCACTAAGTTAGTCGCATTCATGCTAGGAATTTCAACGTGAACACTACTATTTTAGAGAAATATATTTCAAGTATACGAGCGATGCAATGCTCGTAATAATAGTAGTTTGATAAGCTATTTGATGCCAGCCATGTGTCTACTGGGGCTTAGTGTATTTTATGACTATATAATTTCCATTCAATAGGAAATAAATTCAAGCTTATATTTGCTAATTCTGCTAAGATTCTAAGTTTATATTTGTTTCTGGTCGTTACTTCGGTATGCCTTATCAGTTCAATCTAGGCAAAATGAAAGGCTTTTTATATTAGGAATTTAATTTTAGTGGCAAACTTTATAGCCTCTTACTGATGCTTCTTTTGAAACCTGAAGCTAGAGTTGAAGCGATGTGATTGTCATTTCTTACGAGATTTACAGTCTCTAGGTAGAAACCTCCATACTCGTGTTAATAACTAAGGTAAATCTTGAGCAAGAATATATTTCAGGAATAATTCAAACTATCGATGACACTTCCACTAAGCGAACAGTTAGTGCTGCTTGTAAGTCTAATAACTAAGGCTAGGTATTCTGCACTATGCTAAAAACAAACGAGTAATTTTTTTCGAGAAAGAAAGGCAAAACACACATTTGTTTTTCAAACGTGAGAACTAACCTCATAAAGATTTCTGGAACTAGTAAGATTACCAAACAAGGGGGAACCCATCATCTCCGGACAGTGCTTTTAGGCCAATGGTTTTTTCATTCATCTAGAAACTTTCTAAGTTCAATATCCAAGAAGAGCATTTGTGTATAATTTCTCCCGTTGTACCAACTCCTCCGAGTTGCTTCCCTCTTGTTTTCTTAAAAATATTTTTTTACCTTAGAATTTCTATATCCATTTCCTTCTTAAGCGGAGAATGGGTATCCACAATAAAATATTTCTGGTGCTATACTTCAGGATTATCCCAGACGATTAGGGTTAGGGTTAATGGTAAGAACGTTATGGAAAGCGCCCATAATAAAAGTTTGAGGAGAGAGCACTTTGGAGCTCCACAAATAGGAGACAAATAGAGACTACTTCAGGATGATAATGAATAGGATTTAAGAAAAAGTAGTAATACTTTGTTAGGCATTGGACCTTTTTCCATAAAATGTTGTAATGACAGTGCATATTTTTGTCAGATATTATATCAGGCACTCGACTCCTTGTTATCATGACAGGATTTCATTAGTGGAAAAACAAAATACTTGTCTAAGCCCGAACTTTCATAAGTGTCTAAGCACCTGTTTGTTCAAAGTGTGGGCAGATTTTCAAGTCAACACATGGTGTTTTGTGTTTTTTAGATGGTACACAGAAAATTCCGATGTTTTAAGGCTTACCGCTCAGGATTTCCCTATTTCTTTTCTTTTTAAAGAATACTGTTTAGAAAAACTAATGGGCTTTGCTCGTCTTTTTCTAAAAGCTACAGATCTGCCGCGTCTTCTAAGTAGCAAAGTGCCAACTGGAAGCCATAAACTACTTGTTAATAATATCAAATTTTGTATTTGTGCACTGGATTAAAGGAGAAAAGGTCATTTCCTTTCGAGTTTCCTTCGAAAAAAGAGTGTGCAAAGCTTCAAGAAAGATTACCTGATATGCATTGCAAAAAAAACAATATGTTTTATATTAAACTTTTCTGAGAAACCTTTCAAGGAGGGTTGCTAAAGGGCTAGAGTAAAAACATACTTTATTCAAGATAGCTTCTTCCGTCATGTTAGAACTAAGTTCCAGGGTGCTGCTTTATTATTGTCAGTATGAGAAATAAATCTTTCTTTGTGACAATTGCTTGGGATTGTATACCCGTGTCCTTGTTATTCAATGTCGATTGATATTTCTTTTTGTTTTTGTATCAACATATCGTATTTCATCGGTAATAGAAATTTGCCTAGCTATGAATGAGTACGAGAACCTTATAGTTTTCTAAGCAGACGGACTCATTGTCAACCTATCTCTTCTTCTGAGTCCTCTTTTTAAAAGAAAATATAAACAAATACAGATAATAAACAGTACAAAATCCATTTTATTTAGACTGCATCTTTTGAGTACAACATATAAGATCCTGTCTTAATATTCAGGCAATATTTACTAGAATAGTCTATAATCCCATGAGATATAACAACAACAAGATAATTCTTGAGACAAGTTCTCTTTATTATTTTTCTTCTTTTACAAATATATTAGATATCAATGATTTTCTACTCTAATATCGATATAAATCAGTTGTGTATTAAATATCAAGTAACTTAGTTAACGGCCAATTTCATGTCTCGAGTCAGTTCGAAAAGGACATTTGTAATTTGGTTCCTATTTCTGAGATCACAAAAATTAATACAGCGTAAAGAATAGACAAAGAAAAAAATATAAATTCACTGATTTTAACTTCGGATTCATCAAATTAAAAGAAAAACGATCAAACAACACAAAATGCTGGATAAAGCCATAGAAGACTTGTTGAAAACATCTTTTGAAAGTAGAGATACAAAAGCTATATTCTCACTTCTATTTCAACCAGATTTCTCTTCCTCATCAACTTTACAACAAGACATAATAGCTTTAACAGCGCATCAAAACCAACTTAACGCAGAAGTGGATAAAACACTTGCTGGATATATACAAAGAGGAGCTCCTTCTCAAGATATATACATACTCAAAGACAAACTGCATATGCTTTTAATGCGAGCTTCACTTATATTTGACGTTGAGTTTAAAATACACTTTATTAAAGTGATGAATATTCTCTTTCGTCAACAGCTTATGAAAGAAAGAGAAGTTCAAAATCGACTCGAAACTTCTCAAACATTAGAAAAAGCATTATCTATGAGCAGAATGGGAATGAACATGCAAACTGCAGCCAATATGAACGCTGTTAATGCCTTGAACGCCCTTTCTAGTTTAGGTTCAGCATCGGGATCAGCAGCAACTTCGGGACAGAAAAGATCAAATACTCTACAACAAGATCTAGCACAATATCATGCTCTTGCAGAACTACAGCGTCAACGCCAGAATGTCAATGGAGTTAACCAAACTTTCAAGAAACAAAGAATATCACCAAAAACTTTGTCAAGTCCAGACGTTATTAATCTTGTGCAACAAAATAGTAAAGCTCAAATTGAAGCTGCGACTAAATCCGTTCAGCAACCTTCACCTCCTTCATTAACTGCAGCTGTTGCTCAAAATAACCAAAGCTAATCTATAAAGAGCATACGGCCTTCTATTTTACCTATTGAGCTTAAGATTAATTTCTAAATATTTTGTGTTTTATTATGTTTGATTAAACCATGAGTTGAACTTTTTCAACGCAAACGATTTACCTGCCTCAACAGTTTTACTAAGTTTTTCTATATCTGCTTCATTTTGACTTATTACTCTAGTTAGCAAAGAAGATGCAGTTTTTTCAGAACCATAGAGTTTCTCAAAAGAGGTGGATTCAAGCTTTTCCAGAGTTATTCCTCTTGCTAGATCTGATTGATACATCCTGCTTGATAAGTCTAGCAAATTCTTAACATCTACAGGTGGAATTGTTTGCAGCAAACTCACAACTTGAGAAAAATCTTGACTTTCATCCATAAGTTTTTTCTTATGAGACAATAACATTCCTACTGATAAATATATAGGAAAACAAAAAATAGATCCATCTTTCCAAAATTCATCATTTCTACCATTATCTTTTGATATCCTAAGTAATGAATAAGAAAAGAAATGAACTGTTTGAAATTAAGATTTTCTGAAGCTGAGAGGATAGAATCCCATAAACGAAGTGTGTCTGGTAGATCAAACTCACGAGTGAACAACGTTGTGAGCCATCGGTAGCAATACATATAAGGTTCAACTTCTAGCTCTTTGACTAATCTAATGAACAAAGTCTTATCGTGAAGCAACAAGAGCTTTGAAAAAGTTTTCATTAGTCTCTCAACATAGACACTAGAATTCTTATCACCATGAATCTCCTTTAATTTTTCTTGAGATAGGTAGACTAACCTCATTCGGCTCATAAGACCACAAAATGCAAAAAAACAAGAAGATTCATGTTCAAAGCTTTTCTGTACATCCAAAACATAGGCAATTGGGGCAACCATCTCATTCATTCCTTGTGAATATCCAATAGCTGGATTTAACTTGGCATAAATAAAAAGTATTCTTTCAAGCTTTTCATACGTTTCAACGGAAAAATATTGAAATCCAGGATATGTCCGTTGAACATCTTTCCATATTTTTTCTCGAAGAATTTTATCAGCATGATTTTCTCCTGAGTTGGAAAGAGATGAAGAATTTGATTGGATAACATTTGAAGAGTTTTCCCACCAGCCTTGTCCAGATAGAAATTCCCTATAGAAGTAAAAAGAAAATGGATTATTACGGCCGTCGAGAGGTACTTGAAACTTCAGTGGGATCAAATCCATGAAGAAAAGTTTTCAGGTATTCCATATAAAGAGAGGTTTGTAATTTTGAAATAAATGAAGTTGATGAGATGTCATTCAAATCTTCTAGTCCTTCTGGTAACAGGATTTTCCAACAAACTGGTCGTATCTCCTCAGGGACTCCAAATCTAAAACACAGAAGCTTCATTTGAGAATATTGCTTATTATCAACAGCAGAAGCAAAGTCTTCAATATTGACTTTATCCGGGATTTTGGCTTTTCTGGCTTCTTCAAAGCTCGGGCTTAATACAAGTTTCTTAGGTTTATTTTCTTCTTCATCAACATAACTTTCGTAGAAATTTTCAACTGCCGTGACTCCTTTATTAACTAATGTTTTAAAATAACTACATTTAGTGAATGTTAGCTTAATAGGTCTCTTCAACCGTATAAGACGAATAACTTCATTGTATTCCAGATATCTTAATGGTGTGTCATCAACAGAAACAAGGAAATCCCCAGGTGAAATCTCGTTTAAGAAGGCTGAATGAGGGCTATTCCGATTTTGAATAGATTTTTCAATTGAATTTACTCGAATAAATCCTTGTGAATTCATACATCCGTCCAAATTAATTCCAAGATAGGCATCTTTGTGCAAAGTGATAGAAATGCTTCTGTTTGACATATGTCCATAGACTAAGAAACTACAGTAATGCACCCTTATGTTTGTTAAGATAACATCTATCTCAAATTTTAAGCTGCTCTCGGAGAACAGTCAGGAAGCGTATTTGCAGTGTCTAGGTTTGGTTTGATATCAGATAAATACTATAAGTAGATATTACTTAATAAAATAGTTTTATATAAGATCTTTCTAATCTATGTCTAGTTTGAAAGAAGTTGGGACTAATAAGATCAAATCTGGAACTCAAAGAGTACGAGTCATCTTCATGACCTAGAGCCACTCCAGGGTTTGAATGGATTTCACCCATCTTTATTTTTATATTCTATGATTTATTTTTTGTTCCCTGCAGTGATTTATCAGCATATATATTAATACTCTTCCAAGGCGCTCTAACAACTTAATTCTCATATATTTCAGTATCTAATCAAGAGGTTGTACTGAGACCAATTAACGACCCGAATAGTTTACTTAACGCTGAGAGCACATCATTTGGAAAAGGTTTTAATTACATTATTTTAATTCATTTTGGGTACGAATTTCCTAACCTGGCCACTACAACAGTTCCCCCATTGGCTTTTTCGCTGTAGGAGATATATATTCAAGTGTTCTCCACTTCTAAATAAAAATGTGGAAGGTGAAACTTTTAATTCTTTCAAAATAAGCTAATCCCACTATATTATATTTAGTTACTTTATTTGTCAAAATTAACTAATAAGGATATCTTGGTTGATAGCAAAGTTCGCTGTGTAAAAGATAAAAAATTGATTGCTGTGCACACCTTCTAGTTTGACGCTCTAAATACCATGATTATTTTAGGGTAGAAATGAAGTTATTATGATGCAAAATTTAAGTATTAGGAGGTACAGACAAATATATTGAGGCTGTAACTTAATATTTTCAGTGCATCTACTTGAGGAATTAGTCTAAAAACCTCTTCAAAATCTCAGCATATAATATCTCCCTTTTCGAGAGCAAATGTATAATCCCTACGGTTTCACTGACACTTTGCAAGTACGGTAAGATATCTTATCATGCCTAAGCCATTATGCTTTGGTTCTTCACGATAATTCTCCTTTAAGAGGCTAACAGGGAGTGAAATTAATAACCGCAGGTTTTCAGAGTTGAAATATAAATCGTTAACTGGCTACTTGTTAGTAAATACTGTATTATATATATATGTATATATATGTCATATTTCTGTCATGTGTTCTAACCACTGAACCCAGTAGATCACTTTCAACTACATTCCTCCTCAAAAAGTAGAAAACATTCATGTGCCCTATTTGAGTTCTCATTCTCTCTTCAAAACGACTTCTCCTCCAAACATAGTTTGCATTGATTTTATTTTCTGTGTATTTTCCATCTAAGGAAACCCTTCTTATGGATTTTACAAGACTCTGGCACCATAACTGACAGTTGTGATTGACTTAGATGTATTCCTAATGCAGAGCATAGCTAGATAAGATTTCCTATAAAGTGATTATAAAAAATCGAGTAAAGAAATAATCTATTGGAGTATGTACTATTATTTTTGGAAGTTTCAAATCTTCTTTTCAAGCATGACATCTTCATATGCAGCCTGGTTTCATGTAACAAAAGATATAACGTATGATTAGTATATAGAGAAATAAATGAGAAGTAGAATCTAAGCTTTATGGCCTGACAGCCTTAACTTCTAAACCGAACAACTAAAAAATGTTAGTTCAATGATAGTTACAGCCTGGTTCAGAGTCATCATAGTTAAAGGTCACTTCAAAGTCCATACAAGAATAAAATCAAGTTCTTAAAGAGACTTACCTCATTAAATTAACTTGCGCTTCTAAGTGACAATAGTATTGACTAGCATAAAATTTATCTCTCGAATACAACTAATTACTGAGATTGGAGTATCTGATATAAGCAAAGGCCATTCGTGTACCCACTTTTAGCATTTTATGATACTCTTACCACAAAAGTTCTAACATGATTGCAAATTTACAAAGAAATACAGCTTTAAATTTCAACTATCAGTTCACCATCTAAGAATATAATGCAACCATTAAAGTTAGTTCAGTATCTACGTTAGCGTAATTTACACATACTCAAAACCTGAGAACAATGACTGGTAGGATGTAGTTATTACTCAAAAAAAGCGACACCAACTTAAGCTCATTTATATAATGGATGCCGAAGTACTTAACCTTTGTAAAGTTAGATCGAATATTTTCTACTGGGCATAGCAAGCTAAATATCTCAAACTACTCCTCTGTATATAAGTAACCACTTTGCTTATCTTCGCAGTTTTGGGCTCATTATGAATAAATACAACTCCATAATATTGACAAGAGTAAAACGCGAGGAAGGTGGAACCTAGATTATTTAGACCAAATGCATAACAAACGCCTTTTGTTTGATGCAAATTAGTGTTCATATCGCCAACAGAAGGTAACAAGTAGTTAAACTCGTCTCTTGCTCATATTGGACCACACAATTTTATTGAGAGAAGATGCTACAACATATAAGAAAAAGAAAGAAGAATGGGGTCTATTCAACAATTTAATTTATTCTGAAAAAGTAATAATTGATAAAGATGGGTTACGATTCTATTTGAGAAGATTGTGATGCGCTATAATTATGGGATACATTGTGAAGCGTGTAAATGTTGCTTTCATCGGAAGTATATTTGAAAACATAAAGTGCTCATATGTTCGGCTTTTCCTGAAAATATAAAATAACTTTTCCCGATATATTACAGTATAGTGCTCGATGCACTATTTTATCTTGTCACTTCAGCTCTATTTGTCTAAGTTTATTACTGGAAATATGGGATTAAAAGCCACGTTCCTTAAAGTTTATTGGTTGGTTAAGAAATCTTGGGAATATGAAGAAAAATAAAAAGATTTGATTCGAGATCAACTATCTGTATTTTCGTTTGGAAGGATACCTAGGGAGGTGGCCCTATGGAAATTATCCTGAAGACTTAACTCTGCCTACGTCAACAGATAGCTTACCAATATTTCGCTGCAGAAACAATACCCTCTAAGGATGGTCTTTATCTCGCGTCGCGGTGACTTTAGATTTAGAGATTTGAAAAGTCCTTCTTGGTAGATTGTGTGTTAACGGTTAAGTAAAACGATATGTCAAACGATAACTATTACATTGTTACCTTAGGTTTATAACAGATAGTATAGTACAAACAACCTCTCCTCACCTCTGGGCGTAGGAACAGTAACCCAGAGCTGGGAGAGAGAGGATATAGGGGAGAACGATCTAAGTTATCTGAGCTTCGCTGAGAAATCCATAGTTGCTGATGTAAAAGACCGGTATATGAAGGTCTATTGACGGGATACTGAGAAGACAACCGAAAAGACAAGATAATGAATTCCCGTTCTTGTTGCAGGAAGATTAGACCTATGAGAAACCCGATAAGAAGAAAATAACAGGTATCCAACAACTCGTCTCCAGAAACAAAGCCAGTCACTTCGAAGCAAATATCAAGATTATATAAAAACAGTATCGTGTTATTCTGTAGCAACTGATAGCAAGGAAACAATGCCATATCTAGCTTGTCAAACCATCGAATTGAAACAGAACTCTATCACAGTAACAGGAATAGTGGGATCAGGCAACGAAAATATATTTTATGCATAGCCAGTCAAATAATTTGATGGAAAACATTTAGGGGTTATAGAAACAACCATTAAATTGAAGTGAAATTGGGTAGCAGTAACCTTTCATCATGGTTTATTACTCTAACTTTTCATACTCTTTCTGCTGGCTACGACTTGTAAACTTCCAGAACTTGCTAATGAACCAACAAAATCAAACAGAATTAGGAAACATAGTTACTGGAACATGGCGGTAAAATTTAAGGGAGTTTAGAAATTAGGGTGCCTCCCTAGGTAAATCATAGTGCAATCCCCATCGTGTGTTGCAGCTTGGGATGCAGAGTGAGGAATATTCTAAATTAACTGAGAGTTTTAATTCTCACCTAAATCTAATCTCGGAACACTTTCTCCAACCAAATGATTTAGTAATTTATGAATAATCATTAAATAGGCTTTGTAAACAAGTTGTGCAGACATTTTTTTTGGAATGCGCTCTTTAAACTAGAGCAGAATGACATAGTAGCTTCTTCGTAACCTTTTTGTTCTTCTAGAAAATAAATTTCAGAGTTTCAATAGTTGGTATTGTTAGAAACTATTGATATGACTTTACAATTTTTTAAAGTCTTACTTTTTGGTGGAAATTGTTTTTTTATGGAATATACTTCAAGTCTCCCGCGAAGCGCCTAGTAAATAATTATATGTCTTCATAAGAGTTCATATCAACTTACTTACAGCACAGTGCCCCTAAGATACCAAACAAAATCAATGACAAATATTCCTGAAAAAGGTAATTTATTTATCCATTTAAGGAAATCAAAATATAATTCTTAACTGTCATAAAATTTGCATCACATATTCTGCAAGCTATTTCATCTTGAGGAAAGGAACTTAATACTCATAATTCGCAAATTTCCTAAAAATATGTCACATAATTGAAAATGATTTAGATAATACTCTTCACTTGTAAATTTTGTGGTTTTAAACCTTAAAAAATTAATATTGCACTGAATATTTTCGACATAACTATATGAGTTTACTAGAACCTTTGAGGCTCTTTATTTCACCCACAATAAAGACATTATGCACTTAAAAGTGGTTCATTGCGATTTTAATTGTCACTTTTTCCATCCTTTAATTTATAATATTTTTCAAAGAGTTATTCAAATGTTTGAATTACGTAACAGAAAATAAATTCATGAACCACTGGTTGATACTTCTCTCTCTCTCTGACTGTGTAATTATATTCCAACTTAGTTCATATTATAAACTCTAACTAAATGGACATGTTGTGTCATTGCACCAGTTGGATAACTAGTTTCGCACTTAAAGATATTCCCTGCTTCTTAGAGTTTACAATCTGGCAACAAAATAAGATGTCTACAGTAATGTCCAATTAAGCTTAGCGCGATGGCTAAATAACCGCAGATGATTGGATAAACTAAATTTCATAGCTGAGCTCTCATTTGCTAAATTGAAATCTATAGATTGAGGAAGAAATCTAATGAAAATGCAAAAGGCGGAGACTATGAAGAGAAAATTAGCCAAAGAAATTGCGGAATTGGCAGAAAAAACTGGAAACTCCAAGGATTTAAAAAAGCAGCGCCAGGACTCATCCGAAAGCTTTGTATCCTCGCCCGAAGAAAAGATTACAAGTAAGATTGAATCAGTTCAAATCGTTGAGGAACAGGATTATCAGTCAGAAGATGAGATTGTTATTGTTCCGGACAAGAGAAAGAAAAAAAATATATCAAATGGTGTTAAAAATTTTCCATCAATAGCCCCTGTCAATTTCTCTTCTCTAGCTAGTTCGAATCCTTTTGCAAGTTTTACTGGAGCCAAACGAAAGCTGCCCAACTTTTTAAACTCCAAAAATACAAAAGATACTTTACCATTTTTACAGAAAAGCAGAAGTGAAAGTTTTCTAAAGAAAAGTGAGATACCTAAAATAGAAGCTCAAAAAGTTATTTCCGGAGAAGAGAATGAAATTTGTCTTTTTAAAGTACGAGCAAAACTATATGTTCTAGAACAAAAGGAAAAGCAATCAAAATGGCGAGAAGTGGGAATTGGAAATGTTCATGTAAATAAACCCAATCAGAATTCGACGCAGTCTAAACATCCTAGATTGGTTATGCGAAGGGAAGGTGTTCTGAAACTTATTCTAAATTGCAACATATATCCTAACTTTCCAATGCAGAATCTTACAGAAAAAGCCATATCTTTTTCAGCCATGAACTCTGCTGGTTCAGATCCTACTAAGCTCCATTCTTTTATGCTAAAGTGTTCTAGAGAGGATCAAAAAAAGGATCTTTTCAATATAATAGAAACAGCAAGGTCTTTAAACAACTGAATATTCGTTAAATATATTGATAAATAAACACACAAAGATGGAATCATCATCAATGTCTCGAGCTTGGACACGAGTCTTATTGGGAAATACGTTCATGGATACAAGTCAGATCTTTACTGCCCCTTTTCCAGAACTAGAAGAATTAGGTGCGGCCAATCGACCTGAACATACTTGGTTAAGAGCTATTGTATTTATCCTTTCATTTGGTTTCACTGGTTTTTATGGATATAATTACAGTAGAGGGCGTGCTCAAAGGGAAGAACTCTTGGCCTCAGTTATAATCACTGTGATATATTTTCAGAAGATCATTTTTGGAAGTATTGGATGGGTATCTTCTGAAAATGGTATGGTTCCTGTAGGAACCTATATCCTTTTTCTTCTGACGAGTCCACTACTTTTGTTACAGTATACGAAAATTATTGAGAGAGTTACATACCATAGTTTTAAAGATCTTTTGGCAACCTTAATCCTGACTCTGCAGATTAGCGTAACATTTTACAGTTTCGCTGCAGTTTCTGTAGAAACTCAAAAATGGTTATTTTTTGTTATTGGAATGTCGCTAAAGTTTGCATTCTATTTATCCATGTCCAAACTTTATACGGAGAACAAGAAGAACTTCCCAGTAGATGTACGAGGGCCGCTCTTTAAAGCTACTGTTTTTTTCTACTTTTGCTGGGGTACGTATCCTTTACTTTGGATATTAGGGCCTGCAGGGTTAGGTACTGTGTCAATTAGCACGGACATTACTCTCAACCTTATCGATGATATTATATCTAAGATTATGCTGCCGTACAGTCTGTGGGTACTGAAATGGTGGTACTTAGAAGATGAAAGAGTAGTGGAAACTGGAAGAATTTTAATTAGCAGAAACCTCTCATCTGGAGCATCAGCTGATAAGTTTAGATTAACTCCTGAAGAGCTTGAAATAGCACGAACAGCACCCTTTCACGTTTTGCTTGTCCACGACGACCTTCTGGTGCAGAAACTTGTAAGCCTCTTGCTTAACAAGTTGAATATGACTATAACATTTGCGTTTGATTTGCCACATGCAGTAGAAATTATAAAAAGACACCCATCATATCTGTTTGATTGTGTTCTTGTTGATCCTTCAAAAGAATCCTTGTACAGTTTTGCTCAACTTTTAAAGTTCTCTGAGTTTGTAACCAGCTCTCCATATAAGATCGCCTTGTTAGCGTCGTACTTTAACCTGGATGAAAATATCAAGGACCCAGGTGAGTGTATTCATGGGTTTTTGAAAAGGCCCTTGGACCACAAAGTTATCAAGGAAGATATCTTGTACTGGAGAATCACATCAAACGTGTGGAGAAGAATTGCTATTACAATGAGAGACGTCAAGTCGGATGAAGTGTTTCCAGAATTAAGGAATATAGATTTACCGTATTCAGTAAGAACAAGTTTTAAGAGTAGAAAGAACACATCCGGAGATGACAAGTGGACTGGATTCTTGCGAAAGTTTTCAGGTAGTCAAACATTCATTCCTGATTCGCCGAACACACCAGAGGAACGACTGAACCTAAAGAAACGGGGAAGTAAAGCAAGATTTATTGATTCGAATTATCACTCAGCATATAAGAATAATTCAAACAGACGACGTTTATTGCAGTAAGCTCTGAGCTCAGTTTTGGCAACCACCTTGTGAAATAGATCTGTAATATCGAATGGGATTAGATTAAACACAACCTATTTTCATGCAAAAGGGTTATTAGCATCTCTACCTAAGAACTAATATCTACAAGTACAGTTTCATGTGTGCAAGGATAGTAGAAAAAAACATTTTAATTTGTTTGGATAGTTCTTCATTTTTGGCCCTTTAAACTTTGATGCAGAATTGCAGCGGAAGCAAGAGCGGAAAAGGTGAATAAACCAAACAATGAACCCCAGGAATAATGCGTTGAAACAAATGCAACAACCCCAGATTGAAGAATCGAACCCGATGAACCCATGCTTTGTATCATTCCAGCAACAACACCTACTGATCCCGCAGGAAGTCTAGAAACTTCCACAAGCTCATGAATTATAGTCCCTGAAAGTGTACTATCTGGTCCAATTACTGCAACTCCAATCTAAATTAAAAAAAAGTAAGCACATACCAGGAGCATGAAGAAAAAATTAGTACTCACACCAAAGGTTGCAGTCAAGTTACACAGTATCAACAATGCTGCAGATGCAAGGAGAAACTGAATCGAAGCCTTTGCTACATTCCCATGAAGGTATTTATCAGAGAAGTATCCAATAAACGGGGTTCCAATCATTCCACCTATCTCAAAGCTTGTAGACATATATCCTGCAGTTTCAGAAGTGTAATTTAATCCTTGTTCAAAATAATATGGCAACCACATAAGCAATGCATAACGCAAGAACTAAATGTTGAAGAAAAAATAGAAGCAATTACCTTGAGAAAAAAGTAAGCTATCCCTGTGAGTACAATTCGTGGAAATGTAAATAACTTCCAGATACTAACGTCATTCTCTTCTTTGAATGAGTCTTGCCTTAATTTCTCTAAATCAGTCTTTTCATCTAACTTTTTGTCCATTGGAGAACCCTGATATTCTCGAACGTTTTTAATCGTTAACACAGAAGTGATGAGTAAAAACGGAATGTGTCCCAAATAAGAGAATGAAAACGACAACTTGTTCAGTAGGAAGGACGCTAGGAGAGCTCCCAAGACCCCACCTACAGATTGGCACGTTGTCCATACTCCCATAATGAGGCCACGGTCAGTGGTTGCATATGAAGACATAACCTTGATACAAGTAGGCCAGCCAACAGACTGAAGGATAGCGTGAAATACTTGACACATAATGTAAGCTGAGGGAGAAAGTTCGAATGATTTGATGGCGCTAATGACAGATAGTCCAATGAGAGCTAATGACAAAAGATGTTCTGATCTATATTTAGCTGTGAGTGTTCCCGTAAACATAATACTAACCGTATAGCTCAAGAGGTAGAGAGTGTCAGAAAGAGCAACATCTTCTACGGTAAATCCCTGTTGCAGAAGCGCTGTTTTGACAATACTATCAGCCTTTCTTGGAAGATAGAAGCATGCATAAACGAAGTAAAGTGTGTAAACAGTTGGTTCCGAAAACTTGAGCAAGAGTTTATTCATCAACGTCGATTTCATTGTGTCCTTGATTTCGTGTTTTGATATTTCTGCAGTATTTGATTGCTTGAAGCAGCCAATGAGATTGCAATAATTATTGAGTATGTCATTGGCTAGAAACAAATGATAAGCCAATTAAATTGTGCAAAGCTTAGCGGTAGAATTGACAACCAAATAAGAAAAAAAACAAGAATATACTAAGATCGAAGAGATCTGGATTTCTGCCTCTATTCAACGTTTTCATATAGAGATTTTTATATTGTGCAATGAAAGTGCTTATTCTTCATCCAGATTTAGGTCTTGGAGGTGGTGAAAGGCTAATTCTGGACATAGGGGTTGCTTTAAAGAAAAGAGGTCATGAGGTTGTTTTCTACACGTCATACTTTGATCCTAAAAGATGCTTCGAAGAACTTAAAGAAGGTGGAGATTTTGGGCCTGAAAGTGTAAAAGTATTTACGTCATGGTTCCCTAAGAATCTCTTTGGTGTTCTCCACCTTTTTCTAGCCGCAATCAAAATGATCTACATTTCCTTATATGTAGTGCTCTTTCAAAAACGAGCCTTCGATATTATAATTTGTGACCAAGTTTCACATATGATTCCTGTTTTGAATATTACACACAAACCTGTTCTGTTTTACTGCCATTTTCCTGATCAGCTGCTCTGCACTGAAAGAAGTTCTATACTAAAAAAGATATATAGATTCTTCTTTGATTTCTTTGAAGAGCAGACAACTCTCTCTGCTGATTATTTACTTGTTAACTCAGAGTTTACAAAAAACATATTTTTTGAAACTTTTAAGAGCGCTAATTCCTTTAAACATGGTAAAGATGTCAAGGAGATTGTTTCGGTACTTTACCCATCTGTGACGGATCCAAAAGTAAATGTTGATTTGAGGAATTTTCAAGGTTTAAGCAAAGAATTTAAAGAACTAGCCGTAGATAGAAAAAACTTTTTAATACTCTCGTTGAACAGGTTCGAGTTAAAGAAAAACCTAAGACTTGCATTGGACGCGTTGAAACAAGATCTCAAGCAGTTTAAAAATGTCCATTTGGTTTTTGCTGGGGGATATGATAAAAGGTTGCAAGATAATGAAAAATGCTTATCAGAGCTCAAGAGCATTGTATCTAGTGAGAATTTGACAAACGTTCATTTTTTTCTTAATGTTTCGATTGATGAAAAGAACTTCTTGCTCGAATCGGCTTTGTGTCTTGTCTATACTCCAGAAAATGAACATTTTGGAATAGTACCTATAGAAGCTATGGCAAAAGGAAAGCCTGTAATTGCACACAACTCAGGAGGTCCGAGAGAAACGGTGTTAGATGGGGAAACTGGGTTCTTGGTTGACAATGCCAAGGAGTTAAGAGAGAAAGTAGAACTAATTAGAACTGATAAGCAGCTTAGGGAATCTATGGAATCAAAGGGAAGAGAGAGGGTGAAAAAGCTTTTTTCATTCAACGAGTTTGGAGACAAACTGGAAAAAGTGTGCTTGCAACTTGTTGAAGAGAATAAAACAGGTGAGAAGCGAAGAAAGGCCAGGTTCTTTCTAAGTCAAATCGCAATGTTTTTTCTATGTTTGCTTGGTGCCTTTTTTCTACATAAAAGTGGCAGCTATGCGTAGCTACTGACATTGGAACTTTTTAGGCTTAGCGATTTCTTTAAATTGTTTCGAAACGGCGCTTTGGATACCATTAGGTGATTAATGTGTCAGTGAGTTGATATCTACAGCTTTGTTCTTTCTAGTTCTTATTCTTATTGTCAACAACTCAAAATAGAGATAGAACTTTTAAGGACTAAAGCTACTTAGATTTGCACTTAGCTCAAGCTGGAACCACTTCACAGATCTATGTATACGAGTAGCAAGAATACCAGTTCTTTCATTAAACTGACTTCGAAGAATGTTGGGGCATTCGAAGGAGAATTCAGTGCATGAACAAAAAAAAATTTGTACAATGAAGTATTCAAGGCAACAGAACTCACCTTCAAGCCATAGAAGGCAGACCATATTTCTTATCTTCTTTCACAATTGTGTTATTTGATATAGGTTACTGCTTATTTGCCTTGTATTAATCAAATCCTTGCCTATAAATAAATACATAGTTGTAAACGATTGTAAAACTCACTGCTACACTGAGTCTAAACTCAATTGTTAAATTAAGAAACTAGCAGAAACAACTATATACCATGTTCCAAACCTTCTGGTTTTTTGCTATAAATGTACACATTAATTAAAAATTTGAATACTGTGCTGGTAAAGGAAATTTCTACATTGTAAAGATAAGTCACATCTTGCTCACCTATATAGAGTTAGGCAGGTAAATTGAAATATGAATCATATCTCACACAGGGAAGAAGAAAATCTTGATTCATAAAGTTTTGATAATAACAAAGCACTTCGTACTGCACACATTACTTAATACTACTTATAATACATGCTTCTGTTAAGTTCTTGCCATTATATACCCGTTCACAGTTGACCATTACGCTTGCTTTCTTATGGTAGTTGTGGAAAAGTAAAATCTCATGTACAAATTTTTTAGATCTATCTCATGTATCCTCTCTTGATGGTTATTACGAGCAGTGCGACAACTCCAATAGATGATTAGTCTTGTTGTTTCAGGAAAGTCTTAAAGAAGAAAGATATGAGGTTTGAAATGTTCATAATCTCATTCTTAGCTATTCATGAAGCGAGCCATTAAGAGAAGATTTCCATTTTCAACCCCTCTGCCTCTACTTAAATTGAAACAAGGTCTATTTCCATGAGCAGCTTCCCCCGTTATGATTTATTTCAAAATTGTTAATGTTTCCTACTGAGTGGTTGATATTGCTCATTGAACACTGTTTTTTTTATATTGCTTAACTTTAAATTTTTTACCTACATTATTTTTTGACAAAGGTCTCATATAGTTTCATATGGCTTTTTGCACATTGGAAAAGCTAAAAAAATGAACCTGTTGGCTCCTGCTTCTGTACCACATGGACCATCTTGTCTGAGAACAGTAGCTTAAAGCCAGAACTTGGGTCATACTGCATACAACTTGACTTCTTAAAAATTACATTTGTAAACATATTTCAGTTCATATCCACATGCCCAGTTGGAAGGAATGGCACTAGCAGCTACGGGCAACTTTGATTCCATAGTTTTAAATAAGTTTTTTTAATATGCCCAAATTATCAACGGATAGCCCCCCAAAAAATCACTCAACTTGTCTATCAAATGCTGTCAAATTTAATCGCGATTTCCGTGAAAACTAAGACCCCGTCTTACATATCATAATGCATCAAAGTATGGGGTGGGTACAACTAGGATTACCTTGGCGTTCACTCTACTTTTTCTTGCTGTGCAACCAATAAAGTCTCGGAAAGGTTTAGTTCTGTTCTTAATGGTTTTGCAGATAATATCAACAATCCCAGTAAAATTATGTAGATAGTTGGCTCACTCAACTGTAATTTGTGTAGTTAAGCACAATAGCAATAATGTACCCAGCAGCTTATAGGTGAACCATTCACCAAAAGCAATGGACTTAGAGTTTCTTATAGGTAGAAAAGCAATAGTACTTAGGTCCTGCGTTTGATAATAGCTGGAGTAGAAATTTGAAACTGAAGTTGTGGTCTTTCTACGTTAAAACAAGTGATAACAATTCAGTATTCTACAGATAGCTCAATCTAAACATGTTTTTACCGTTCATAAAATCCAAGGCAAACTTTTGATCTTAGATAGCATCAAATTAGAACAAGTAAAACTGTCTCATCGTGTATATCTTTAAGAAATTCCTTTTAACGCTGGTGGAATTATGTACTGAATAAATACATAGTTGGAACACTTGGATCAGATAAGTAGACTGTAGAATATGAGAAGTAACATATCAGGAATATCTACACGAAACAGAAGTTATAAATATAGAATAAAATATTGAGATGAATAATAAGTAAACACAATCTTTCATAACTAATAACATAGATAAACAGAAAGAGTTATTAATCCTCACAAATATCTCTACAACTGTCCTTCACAAGTTCTCATCTATACATATTTCTCCAAGAACTTCATTGGCCAGACAACAGCTGATAATAATTCCAACAACAGAAAACCTTCATACACTAAATATCTACCCGAAAAGATTAAGTGCCTTGGTTTTGAGAAAAGAGTTTGGTTTGAATCTTTATTGAGGCCATGGCCAAGATGGACTAGCCCGAGTGATGATCAATACCATTTGAGATACTTGAAATATCTGTATCCTTTCGGAACAGAGGAATAAGAAATTTAATGACGTGGTGAGTTGACCAAGTTGACAAGAAAAGAATCTTCTTGTAAGTTTACTGGAAATATCTTTTAGTTACTGGAGAGCGTGTATTGAACTAGAGCGAAACTAAACCTAAAATGGAGAAAATTGATGCTAAAACAATCAAAGATGGATATTCCTTCCCTGAAAATCTAATATATCTGAACCACGCAACTCTCTCCCCGATAAACTCTAAAACTACAGAACGCATTGAAGCTGCTTTGAAGAAGCAGCAAGAGCCATGGACCCAGCGAGAAATTGAAAGCATAGAAGCAAATGAGGAGATTAAGGAGTTATTTTCGAAAATGATAAACTGCAACTCAAACAACATAGCAAGGTGTTCAGCTACCTCGTTTGCAATGTCATGCATCGTGGAAAATCTGAAGAGACTAGGATATTTTACTAATGAGACTGTTGTTGGAATTCTAGTGGATCAATTCCCAAGCATGATTTTTGCACTTCAAACACTTTGCGAGGAAAAGATGTGTACTTTGAGAAAGATTTCCTCTGATCAATCTATTGATTTTACCCCTGGAATCCTGAGTTTTCTAGAAAATGAAAAGTCTGCAAAGAACTTGATTTTGGTTCTACCAACTGTGCATTGGACGAATGGAAGCTATGTTAATCTAGAAATTATTGCAGAAAAAATTTCCCTTCTCAATCTACACAGCAAGCTAATTCTTATTGTTGATGGCACTCAAACTCTTGGTGTTGAGCCCTTTGATGTAAATGTCGTCAAACCCGATTTTCTAGTCTGCTCTACTTATAAATGGTTGAATGGTCCTCGCCCGGGTTGTTTGATGTATATAAGTGACTTATGGAAAACAAGAGTACAACCTCTCGATCACCACTTCTTTACTAGAGACTACTTCACTGAATGCTTCAAGAATATTGCGTCCATTAACTTCGGGTTCGATGAAATGAAAGAACACTTGGTCTATTCTAATGAACTTGTTGATACTGCAGGAAGACTTGATACTGGTTGGACATTTAATCTTGTTGAAACAGCCCATTTAAAGTCTTCTCTTGAAGAACTTCAAGAATATGGTGTAAAGAAGGTCCAAGACGCTATGAATGAGAAAACAGCGAGAATTAGGGCAATCCTTGTAAAGTTTGAGCAAGTTGAGTTACCATCTTTCACTTCCAGCAATATCTTGGGTGCTAGGGGAAAGTTTGACAGTGAACTGGGTGCTAAGTTGTATAAGTTCCTTGCCGAGAATAACATAAAGCTATCATGTAGATCTGGGTTCTGCAGGTTTGCTCCTTATCTTTACACAACAAATGAGGATTTGGATAAATTAGAGGGTTTAATTCAAAAATTTTTTAACTGTTAAATTAGTAACTTCAAATTGGTTAAACGGCCAAAACCCCATATTTTTTCTCAAAATCGATTTCATCTATATAGAATATATACAAACTCAAAACTGGAAATACATAAAATTCCATAAACCAAATCTTTACAAGGATTACATAAGCACAAAAAACTACATATCAAAAACTGTGCTACAAAAAATATCCTTATAGGATTTGAATCAAAATTCTCTACAAAAATGTTTCATGCCTCAAAGAAAAAGTTCAAAACTTTGTCAAAAAAATACACAAAATTAGTGGCACAAAACAAAAACCAAAATGGACTATCCAAATTTTTTTTCTCGAATTACTTCGTTTGAAATTCATTGAAAACAAGTAGATCCAAGGTATCCCTTTGGAGCCTTTTATTGCTTGTTTTCCCTCTTGACACATCCTCGCTGACATAACTACCTGGTTCAGAGCTAGGAACAGATTCAGTTCTATTATTACCAAACACTCTCGGATCATTCCAAAAATCAATGCTCTTTCTTTTTAACCCAGCAAGCATAGCATTTTCAGATCGAACAGATTGAAGTTCTCTTTTCACCTCATCCAACTCGCTTCTAAAATTTGACTTTATTTTGTCAACTTGACTTCTAACATCATTCAACTCTTGACGAAGCAAAGCAACTTCCATAGTATTAGTATACGAGCTAGCAGGATTATGGTTTGTTTTTCTACGAATCTTCAACACATTTCTTGGGCTGTTCCTTTGAAAAAACGGGTGTGAAAAACTCCAGACTTCTAGACCTTCTTTTGGACCGACCTTAACAACTTCTGTTTCAGTTTTTCTAAATCCATAAAAGTGAAGTTGTCTAATAAAAGTTTTCATGCAACCTTTAAAAAACCGAGGTAAAACATCTTGTTCAAACGCGGCTGCATCTCTTACTTCAAAGGACTTTCCATCACAGGACCATCCTCCCACTTCTTCACTGCAGCTGAATGTTATTTGACAGAGTTTAGAAAGGAATGGAGGGAGTGTTCTAGAGAGATCTTCAAGTGTTTCGAAACCTGCTGTTCTGTTTAGACATGAATTCATCTCCATTCAAGTTGAAGTTTAAAAAGAAGCTTCTATGTACCCTTCCTTTGCTGTGTTGAAATGGCTTACTTCAAGTATCAATATATTTATTATTGATTGAGACTTTTCAACATGTGGAGGGGGGTTAGCTCAGGGGTAGAGCGCATGCCTTGCACGCATGAGGTCGTGGGTTCAATTCCCACACTCTCCATTTAGTATATTTATGTTGTTGCAGTTTCAGAGGAACCGGGTTTTTTACGCTGGCGTAATTTACGCCACCCTTCCGTTAGGGATTGTAGGGGGTTTCAAGGCGAATAGGAAATAGAGTACCGGTAGTGATTTTTAATGGAATTCCATAAAAGTTAATGGAAGCTTAATAGCAGAACTTCAATTCCCAATTCTCTGTTTCCAAAATTTGTGAAAACAACAACCAAAAAATTACAAGTATGGAAACACAACTTTCTGCTCCTACCAAAGAGGAAGTGGACCTCCAAGAACGAAACCAAAGCGAAACAAATGAGAGTTGGATCAGTTACAGAGGTTCTACACTAGAAGAGATGTTGGAAGTTGTCAAGAACGTAAGTGCTAACCGATTTAGAGTAAAAAAAAGTCCTCCCACAGCTTTTCTGAAGATGAAACTAAAAGAATCTTTGGATTTAGTAAAAATTTTTGCGTAGATGTAAATTAAAATGTGTGTCTTCTAAAAATTGTACTTTTGAGTTAAACTTTAAGTTTGATCTCAAATTTGGAAAATACATTTTCCAAGTAAAATGCTTAGAACACACAGGACATGAAGTAGAAGTAAAGAAAAATGAAAGAAAGTTTCTCTCAGACTTAAAACCACCTAAAGTAAGAATGTTAAAGTACCTTGGAGTTGCTGAAACTCCCTTAACTTCAGTGGAAGTGGCACTTCATCGGGAATTTCCAGGGATTTACTTTGACAAAGAGTTACTAAAGCGTCAATTAAAGAAGACTAGAGAAGAAGGAAGAGATTCAGAAGATACTAATATTCAAACTTTAATTAAAACAGGTAATAGATGCTTAAGTAATGGTGGAAACTTTGAACTTTACTACTCAAATGACACAGAAGGATGACCTAGCCTAAAAGGTTTAACATTTCAAGAACAACTACAAGTAAAACTAAAAAATATTTATTCGGAGTCAATGCAAATTGACACCACCCACGGTTTGTCACGCTACATTTTTGTAGCAATGTTCCCCGTGGGAGTTGATTGCTTCATGAAAACTGTTAATTTCGGTTGTACATTAATGTAAACCGAAAACCATGAGCAAGTCATCAGAGGATTGAAGGATCTTGGTCTTGAACACACAGAAGTTATGGTGAGCGATGGTTCCTTGGCCTTAGCAAAAGCAGCAAGACTTTTTGGAGCTGAACATGTGAGATGAGTTAAACATTTTGCTGCATCTTTTTCATCTGGGGCGAAAGGATTAAGAGGTCCCTTTGTAAGTGATTTCCTTGAGCGTGTCAACCAAGCTGTGTGGAAGGACATTCATACAAATGAAAAACTGGATGCCCATCTTCAGTAGCTAATCTTGGATTTTCCTGAACCCGAACAACAACAGTTCCTAAAAAATATTAAAGTAAAGAAAGAAAATATATGTTGGACCTATGTAAAAAGAAAAGTAACATTTGGTCATGTTTCTACTCAACGTGTTGAAGGATTTCATGCTAAATTTAAGGGTAGTGGTCAACTTTCATATAAACAAAAAAGTTGGACAATTGATCAACTAATTAGTTTTCATGAAATACAAGTTGTTGATTACACAAATTCTACATTGAAAAAGTTGAAAAAACTAATTTCCAAAGGAGAAGATATTTCAGAGGAGGTTGAGAAGATGTTGACCAGTGAAATTAAGAAAGTCACTGGATGCTACGTTGTTTCTGATAATGGAGACTGGGCCTATATTGTTTCAGAAACAGAGAATGATGTTTCTAGATTATATAATGTTAAAGTGAGAGATATCAATGGCTGGGTTCATCCTGAATGCAGTTGCTCAACATGGACTAATTTGAAACTACCTTATCGTCACTATGCTAGGATCTGCGTCAGATTAAAAAGAAAATATATTGACAAGGTAAACCTTTTGCCTAGATGGCGTTTTCAAGAACATCCTCTTCATGAAGTTGCATTAAAAAAACTTGGACGATCAACAACTCCTGAAGAGGGGGTCTTAAATTTCAATGTGAAAGTTCCTGGCTTTAAAGATTTGAAAGTTCCAAAGAAACCAGGTGTAAGATTTTCCATGCTCAAGACAGCATGCAGGGACCTATGTGAAGAAGCTCAACATAGTACATATGAGGGGTGGCGAAAAGCATATGCAACTGTCATAAAAATGACAGATGCATTGAAACAAAATGCAGATGGTGACTTTTCCGAGGTGGATATGTCACTCTCTCAACATTCTGGATCAACAATCTTATCACCGAGAAAGAGAAAGATGCGAAGAAAAGGCAGTGTAGTTGCAAGTAAAAGTCGCTTGAACTTTAACACTTAAGTAGGTTTTCCTATGTAGTACTCACCTACAACCTTTTCTTCTAGCAACTCCGTTTTCTCATGCGAAGTTTTTCTATACAGTACTCACTTCACAACAACCTCGATCAACATCTTCATTGTAATTAAGTAGAAACCCTTCAAACACGTCTTCGTAAAGCCAAATAGAATATATTGAATTGAAAACCATGTACCTCATGATCAACCACGGAATTATTTTATGCATCGTGGGATAGCTTCTGTATATATCTTGAAGGCTGTTCAATAGATCAGTTTTGAAACTTTTCATCCAACGGCCCTATAAAATAAGAACATCCTGATCCCTATGCCCACCCACAATATACCTTTCTTCTTGAAATCTAAAAGTAATTAAATAAAAAATCTCTACCTAAACCCCAAGCAAAAGTTATGGATCTGGTTTTGCAGATCTGTGTGGGTCTATGGTTAGTTTTTTACCAAAAGCTAACCCTAGCCCCTGTTATGGTTCATATATATAAAGAATTTATTGTTTTCTTCTTCACCTAGTCAATCCTTTGGGTTCCTCTGGTGTAACTGTTTTCTTTGTAAATCCGTTTGTTGAAACTTCTAAATCTTCGAAATTTATTTGAATTTCCATTTCAATGTCTTCAGCTTGAACTATGTGCGTAACTGATTAATATGAATGCATAGGTTTAGGTTTTCTTCTTCACTTGGTCAATCCTTGAGCTTCCTCGGATATTTATTATCCATTTGTAATTTTAATTGTAATTGTTGGTTTTTGATTTTTCATTCTGGGCAATTGTGCTATTCGTACTAATGGTAGAGTGGCGTAAATTACGCCAGCGTAGATTAATACTATTCCAGTTTTTCAGATGTACCGTTGCTTCTTGGAAAGGATTAAACTACCAAAATTCCTTCAGTTTTCAAGAATTACCTTGTTCGACTTCAATGGGTACTGGAACTTTGTGTGGTAGAAAATGTATAGTTTCTTAACTATCGTAGCCCACAAACTGGGATAGCAGCTTAATCTCGAAACTAGTCATTCTAAGACACTGTCTTCACCTAAAAGGCTTTTGAAATTATGCAATTGATAATTCACTTATTATCATACGATCAGTAATTGGAAGGCTCAGTAGCTTAGGAATGTGTACCTTAATACAATGTATTTTGAACCTTGGGTTAATGGCATGATTCAAAAGAATGAAAGCTTTGCTTCAATTGCGAAGTAAGTTGTTCCAATTTTGAAATGCGGCAACACCTCAGTCAAGCCAATGAAAATGTCTATCTCCATAGATTATAGAAAGTCTTTCTTTCCTTTCAATAAGAACTATATTTGGATGGCCACTGAACGGTTTCCTTAGTTGGCAATAATGTAGAGACAAACTTAATATTCTAAAACTTTCATATATTAGGGTAGCGTTAATCAACTGAAAAACAGAGTTTAGATTTTGTTATATTGTCCAAATTTGTTTGTTATGGTTCTTAGTTTTTCTGAGTTGATTGAGCAAACTAACATAGGTGAAGTTAAGTATATCAATGTTTTGGTATGTTACAACAAATTTAATGGGTAAGTCCTCGCAAAGAACATTATTAGGAAATCGAGGATGAAAAGCAGTAGCAGTCGACAAAACCTCCAAGCAGAGAAAGTGTAAAAAATAGGTAACATGGTAGAAAAAAAGTAAATACGTCTAAGAGGGTTATGCATCTTGAGACGCGAACCCTCAATTACTCCTTCATATGTTAATTTCACCAAAAACCACTATTTTCAGCCCAAAGTGTTTTTCTGAAAAGCAGAGTCTAATAAACAGTGACGAAACGTGTTTTAATCCAATTGGAAATCACTACACTTCCAAGTACGGTAGACACAAAACTTAATAACTCGAATGGTTGATTTGCTTCTTGAAACGCAATTTCGTCCAGAGAAAATCTTCTCGTATAGAACTTAGGCCTCGCTAGCTCAAATACAACAGGAAAAGTTCCTACTATTTGTATCCTTAGTACGCCCGATCCAAAACTGTGTTGCGCATTGGATACATTGCAACTCTATAATAATGTGAGATGATGCACGGTTGAGTTTTGCACGGTCTCCGAATGTCTCTTTGAAGGTTTAATTTTAATTTCTATTTTCTCTAAATGAGAATTTTCACGGAAAGGTATATACAAAATCTTTTAGATTTAAGTGATAATACTTAAGGGAGAGAGAGTAACTTTAATAATCCATATAGTCGGAGAGTGCTCTCCGTGTGGGTCTGAGATATCTTTCCTTCTAATTCTACAATTCACTACGGTTTGTGTGAATACTCTTGATACTCGTATGAAAATAAATATAGAATTGTTGTTATACTGGCTACGTGGTTAAGGTACTACTATTCCAGTGGAGCGAAGATTCAAAATAGTTTTTACTTAGGCAATGCTCTTATAACAATAACAGCAAAAAGATAAACACTCAAGAATTTCAATAAGCAGTAGGTGGATAAAGTATCTTGCAAGCCAAAAAAATATGTGAAGAATGGAGAACATATAAAGGAAAGATTGATTCAGTATTATTTAAGTAGGAGTCCTGTATGTTTTGTTGATATTTTAACAATGAATTCCTTACCTTTATTTTTCTTATTGTTAAGTATTAATATTGGAAAAATCAATTTAATTGATTGTCAATAGTCAATTGATCATAATTTTGAGGTTTAGCCACATGACCTTGGAAGAGTAGATATAGTTTCTTCAATTTCACTTAGCATAAAACTAATATAGAATGACCATACGTTCTGGGAACAGTTAGACAGTAGGGAGCAGATAGGCTAGATTTCCCCTATTTGGAGAATCTCCATACGGTGTAAAAATTAAACATTGTTTTCTTACCCATGTGGACCAAACCTACAATGATTATCATCAAAATACTAGAAAAAAACTAAAATCATTTGATATGCATCAAGATTGCATTTCTGTTATAGATAATCTGAATCAAAATACTTATTAAATAATTTTTAATGAGTTTTATCACTTTTGATGCCTATACGTAATGCATTTTCAGGCTCTTTACATAGCATGATCCGCGAAATAATCTTCATAGTTGTAGTTAAATGATTTAGAACAATCAAAGAGGCTAAATCTTATGTGTAAAAAGCAGCTTAAACACCAATCATTTGATAGCACCTAGCAAATTCATAAGCTAAATCGAAAGAATGTAACGCTTTTAGCTATTTCAGATCCATGTTTGTCTGTCTTTCCATTGGTGGATAGTAAATCGTGAGATGAGCTGTATTCACCTTAGGTCAGGACAGTGATCCATGTATACTTTATCATTGCTGCGTTGGGTTGTAAAAAACTAAACTTCCCCAAGGCAGAATACAAACTCCAAACTCGCTGAAAAATAATTTTTCTCCTTGTAAGCTCATAAGAAGTGTAGATGATTCAAATACGCCTAAAACAACGATATGTGTTAACTCATGCCTCTCTTGATATAAAATTAAGAAATTATATATGATTTTGAGTAAGAGAGCCCAATTTTTTTTTAAATAAGAGCATTGTCACAATAATTTCAGTGAAACTCGTGGTAGGGCACTCTTTATAACACACATTTTCAAAGTAGGCTATCTCACGTCAATGGATGCCTTGTGTTCTCTCACCTCTTATGAGTTACGACTTGCAAATGATATTCTAACCTTTTCATCTCGAATTCCATATTTTCTGCTGCGGAATAAAAAAAAAACTCCTTTCCATTACCATACTTGCGCATGTACCCATCTTTATTAATCATAGAAATAATGTTGCACGCTTCCATCAATTGCTTAACTTGTCTTCTCTTCGAGAAACCGAAAAATGGGCGAAATTGTTATTTTTTTCCATGTGCAAGGTGTAATATTTAATTTAATGTCGATTAAATATTATAGTTGAAAACTCACTGATAGGGTTTGGATGACTCTAATACAAACGAGCGATATAAACAGGAATTGTGACTCTTCAAGGGATTCGACAAACCCTAAGCCCCGCTAAGGCATTGAGTTTATTTCACACGCGCAATTAAATGAAACGGAGCATTAGAACAGTACCAGGGCTATTAGCTCAGATCCTTAGCAACTTATGAACATAAATTTTAAAATTTCGTATTGCTTAGTCAGTCTAGCGTTTGCGTTTTGAATGCTAGGACATAATGAGCAGCAAATAAGCTGGTACGCAACTAAGCGAGGGTAGGCATGAGCTCATGAGCACTTCATAGTAGCTGTTATTACTGTGAATTATGTCGGCAATCTTTTGCGTCAAGAAGGGGCTCTGTTGCTCAAAGAATGCTTTCTTTTCCCGATGAGTACCAGAAAGGCTCTTTTAGATTTCTGGATTGGTTGCCGATAAGAACTAACACGTGTCTGTGATTATACAGGTAAGGAAGATAATCTAGCACAGCCCAACAATAAGGCATTTTAGATGCAGTAGGAACTGTACACTTTTCCTCCATGCATCATCGATAATAGTCATCCACAACATCACAACACAAGAAACCTGTTTTCTACATGAAATGCTGAAACAGAAAATTTGAGAGAAGAAAAGAGTTAAGAAAAATAAGGAAAAATAAGAAAGCTACATACTATATAACTATATCACATGTAGTAGTTGGCTTCTATTGATATAGGTTTGGTATTTTGTCCTTGCCAACTTTATCTAAAATTGCTTTGCAGCAACTATTTTCAGAGCAAACAGCTTTACAGTGTTCAAGACTGTAACATAACACATATAACTTGTCATTTCTAAGATCCGCTATGGTTTGTATTCTAGAGCCCTTAAATGTTTGCTCTTCTATGACACCAATATGCTCAAACCGAATAAGCATTCCGGTAAATTCTTCATCACTGAACTCATCGTACTCATCGAAACCAAGTGCTTCAGAGTATTCTTCAATTTTCCTCCTCAAGAACGTTCGAGCAGGGCCCTCAACGAAGATATTCTGTCTCAGTTCAATCCTGCTGTTAGCAGTTTCTTCCAAATGCATGGTGATAAAAGAAAGTAAGAGTCGATTGCGTTCTGATATCTTCCGTAACCTCTTGCTTAGGGTTAGCTGTTTTGCGATGGAAACATCTTTCATTGTGATTCTTCGCTTTAGTTCAGATAGAATATTAATAAAAGAGAATAGGGAACGGCAATCGCCTGAATGAGAAGCAACTCTTTTACACAAAAACATCAAAGGGGCTTCGTCCATTTGCATGAGTGGATATCTCTTGCGGATATAACCCTTTCCAATCTTACAAAGATCAACCTGATTATACGGAGAGAATGTATAAGTGAACCTGCACTTCTTTGAATATCTGTTCTCAGTCGCAATAAATACAAAAAAGCTGTTTTCATCATTGCACAAATCTACAATCCACTTAACAGCAGGTTTGAGGCAGGTCTTATTAAGCATCATGTCAAGCTCTTCCAAGAAAATTATTTGACACACATTTTGTTTCCTAAAGGCTTCCTCCACAATTTCTTTATTCTTCTTTATACAGCTTTGTGAAGTTCCGATCACTTTTTCTGCCAGTGCTTCATAGAACCGCTTAACCGTAAAAAACTCATTCCCATGAAACTTCGAGATCTAAGAGATTAAACGGAACTACAAAGATGGTACCTTTATGCCGCATCCAAAGCATTTTTCAAAAAGTTTTTCCGACTTAGATAGTATCTTTAAGACAATATTTATTGTTTCTGACTTACCAACACCTGGCGAGCCAAAAAGACTCAAGGACGACGTTTGGCGCAATTTCATGAATCCTAGGATGGCACTATACAAAGCCTGGGACTCTTTCTCACGACCCAATAAACAAGTACCCAGAAGCATCCTAGTGAGTTTTTTTAAACTTTGGTTGTTTGGTTGGGACTTGTTATGCTTCAAAATTGCCATGATTCTAGTTATAAACTCTTAATTTGTTATAAAGCGCAGTAACTTCTGATGATCTATTTGTTTTCTCCAACAAAGTGGCAAAAAATGAAATATATATGCGTTGACCGATTTTACAAAAGAGTTGGTGCTTCTTTATGCTGCGTGCAAGGAGAGCTATCAAGATACTTTATTTTGACGGTTACACTTTTTTCTTTCTTGTTTTTGAATTTGGTTTAAGCCCAAAATAAATATTACAAAATGTGCTATGCCGATAAGGCAGACTCATCTATGCCCCCAAACTAGAGCGGCAGAGTATTAACGAAGCTGTTAAGAATGTAGAATTTTATAAGACAATGATAAGATAAACTAAAGGAATAAGTTATTCTGCAGATAAGCTAAGATCAAACTTTCGTTGACATTTGAATACTGGTTGTGAAGATAGGGAAGCTTTCTTGTGCCGTTAATTTCTGGACGTTTAATTTCAAGAAAATTAAAGAGCTTGTTCAATATATAAAGGAAAGTACAGGAGCAGTGGGTGAAGAGAAAAAAATAGACTAGGTTCTCTTCATACTGGTTAGAATTGCCCAATATGGAAGTTTCTCTTAGAAACTGAGTAGAGTTAACACCTCTATACACTTCAATTTGGGAAAAGTGAAAAGGCCGCGTCGTGCAAGGAATTTTCACTACTACAGTTTCGGGCCAGGGACTATCTAATTACTAAATACATAGCATATTTAACTAGGTATGCAGTATGTGCTGTCTAAATCTAACTCTGTTTTTAATACGAAATGTTACTCGATTGGGCGCTCGCAACTTCCCAGGTCTTTTTAATTCGCCCATTGTGTCATCTTATGGAATTTCAGCTCAATAATTATCCATCTCTAACATTTTCTGAAGTCAACGGTGCATTACCGGATATATGACTGTGACACGCAAGATCTAAGAACATAATCCTAACTTCATACAGGGAAACACCCAGTGGACAAAGAAATCTCAGACAGTTCTTAGCAGAAAATAGATAGTAGCATTGAGTAATTTTATAGGAAGTTTGGAGGAATATATACTTAATAGTTATGGGATATATGGGTGGGTTTAAGGTATGTGTCTTGTTGCTCTTGATGTGCTTTTGGTCGACCGGAAGCCAGGAAATTTTTGGAAGGTCTCTTTGTCAGGAAGATCAAGAAGGGAATGAAACTGGATTCGAGTTCGTATATTTTGGCGGAACTAAATCAAACTTCACTCAAGGAGCAGAAATTTGTCAATCAATTTCTGGTACTCTAGCAAGTGTTCGCTCAATCTTAGAACATGAACTTATTGTAGCTTTGTTAGAAACCTTAGGAGAAGAAGGGAAAGTTCTAGATACCTTTTATATCGGTGTGGTGGTTGATGAAGATATAAATTCATCATTGAATAATACTGGCTCTTACTCATTCCTTGATGGGTATGATGATAATTCTTTTCTCGATGTAGGACAAGGTAACTTTCCTTGGTTGAATGGAGGTGTGGCGCAACCCGATAATCAAGAAGGCGAAACTGTAGTGGAATACTTGCTGGTAAATAATAGATGGAATAACAACAATCCTGACTTGCTTAGGCATTTTCTTTGTCGAGCGGAGTGTGTTTTTGAAGAAGTTTTAGAGAAAGATGAAGAAGTTTTGCAAGAGTTAACTTTGATAGCAATAAGCTCCGTTTTTGGCTCGTTTGGAATGATTTTTCTCATTGCTGCTCTAAACGAAAGGCAAAAACTTAAGAAAATAGGTGTATTCAAATGAAACATTTGGACATGTTTGTTGATTATTTTGGTACCTGCTTCTAGTATTAGGGAGTGAATAGTACTTGTTTTTTGTTAATGCATTAAAGTTTTTGCAGAGTGGGATATTTCCCAAAGATGTTGTTTGGTATACGCAATTTTAGGAGAGGCTATATAGTAATGCCATGCTGGTGTTCAATTTGGACACTACGTATAGTTTTCCGTCCAAGTCCTTCAGTGTCAAAGCCAACTATTCTTAATCGTTCTTTCCAGTAGTCGAAGATAATTTGCTCTAAAAGTAGACCTCATGGTTTAAAGCTGAAGAGTTGGTTTGATCCTGTTAAAAGTTTGCCTTTGGTGCCCTAGACAACACAGCTGGTTGTTGAAGATCATGTCATGAATTGGTTAAAATCAGTTGGTTGGTTTTATTATTTCTTGAATGCGAATATTCATGTGAGGTATTGAGGAACTGGATAGAAGCAGAACGATTATAGCTTAATTCCATTTTACTCGATATAATTTTTTTAAATACTCATTTTTCTAATTGCAACGTGAAAATCTTAGTTGAAACTTCCTCTGCACTGATGTACCTCGCGCACTTGATCTAAAAATTATCAATTTTCTTTATCATTTGAACTTTCTCCGTACGTTTGATTTGGTAACCTGAAGAGTACATAAAATTTGCTTTGCACGCAATGTAATGTTTACCAGCTACAAGAAGAAGTCACAGTTCTGTTTTCAATAGTGTTTATGTGATTGCTACTGACTCCTGGAGAAAAGTTTCAAATTGCGCAGAGCTACAACGTCTGAAAACCAGGCCAAAATCTATGCTCCGGTCCTGATGGTGCAGAAAAAAGACATCAGACAACAATATAGATAAAGCTGGCTTAGCTGTAGGTTCTATGGAGCATCTACAGAATAACATGCATAGAAGTAGAAGCACAACGGGTAGTCGCAATTAGGGATTGGATTTGATGAGAATTATGATTAATTATTTGATAATTGCTTTGACACTGATTATCAATAAGAGAATTTTGGTTTTTCATTCTTATTAAATGTTTGGGCTCTATTTTGACTATCAATTGATTATCAATAATAAGTTAGACCATACCACTTTGAGCTCAACGACCCAAGAAAACATAATTTATTTATGCACAGCACGAAAATCCATATTGGAAAGGCCATCTGGCTCGAGAAAATCCCCGGTAATAAGACATAATTTGGCTAGATAGCCCGTATTTTGAAGAATTTCATACGGTGGCAGAATAAAATACAGATTTCCTGGTTACTTGGCCCAAAGACATTCGTTTCAAATCTGTACTAGTAAACAATGATTATTAATAATCAAACAAAATAGTAGGAGAAATATAATTTTTAAGTTAAGGAAAAAAAATAGCTATAAAGTTTATCAACAAATTATCAACAAATGTATTTTGGTTTATAGATGTATGTGACAGACTATACTAATTTCATCACAATTTTCACAGATACCTGCAAAGCTATGAATTATTAGCCAAGAACCTAGAGACCTAGATTATTGTTCCCGTTAACGTTGTGGACCAAGATGCTAGATCACAGGAAAAAATGTTTAGAGAAATGAACAGATTTTACCAAGAGGAACTATATATTGAAGAGCAGGAGCTACATCTTTAGACACCTGGGTATAGCCATCAGAGCTTTGCAAAGAATAATTACGGAGTAGGTCTTACTTTTAAAATAACTGAGTTTTTGATTCTTAGAGACTCGAACATTTTAATTGCCAACTCATAAGGTTAGTTTAAACTCTGCTAGCTTTTTACCTCATCTATCGGGAGTAGCTCAAATTTGTGAAGTCAGATATGAACGACGAACAGTTATGATGAATAGGATTTCATACTGCTGAATATACTCATCTCGTAAGTTAAGTAGGTTTATGCAGAAACAAAATAGCTTCAGTTAACTATTTTAGCAACTTTTCGGAGGACAATCCATGTTTCTAAATAAGAGAATTTAAGCGCATCAGAGTATTTGCGCCCTATCTGTACAGGGACAATAGAACCTGAGCCCATTTGAGCTCTAAAGTACTTAAAAGAAGTTAAAATCTTTAGAACCTTCCTCGTTGATAGTTTAGGATTAGTAGATTCAATACATTTGGACAAGGTTATAATCAATGCAGTAACCACACACTTTTTTAAATCCATTACTGTTAAGAACAGAGTATGTCATATCTACGACTCAGCTGTTCCTTAATTAATTAAGCTACATCATACTTGCTTGACTGAGAAATGCGGACTGCACCCAGAACAAATTAGTCTTTTATGCTTATTACCTTTCCAGGATATAAACCATCAATTTGTAAACTTAATGAATTTTATATTTCGTAGGAGATTTTGGCTCCAAGTGCGACAAGCCTGTGCAACTTGAACATGGTTGAGAATGAGAACAATAGTCGTGTCGTCTTGGTGGCTATTAGAAAGAGAATACTATTTGGAGTAAGTTTAGTCCAACGCCAAAAGGAAAACTATGCTAACTCCCTAAGTTTGATTATGTTCAGTGAAATTGAGGATTATACGTTTCTCTTAGTTACCTGGGTTAGGAAGATAAGGAAAGAGGGCGTAATGCAACTGGATTAGTTAAAGCATATAAGGGATGATAAAGGTAATTGTGCGAAAATAAACCTTTTATTTATTTCGTACTTAGATCAGATGTATTAAACTAACCTTCATTAACAAGAATGTATTTAACTGAGCTAGCAAAAACATTAAAACATACATGCTGAAGTTCTCTTGCAAAAAAAGAAAAAAAAGCTGTACCTGTTCCCTGTAACGAGAAATGGCTGGTCTCAATGTACTAATTATATATGTGACACCTTACCTTGAATAATGGCTGACGAAACCAAGTACCAACAAAATAAAAGCCGCTTAAGGATTTTACCTTTAGAATGCTGAAGTTACTTATAAGCTTTGTTAAAAAATAATAATAAAAAAGAAAAAAAAACTCGCAATTAACTCTAGAACTAGATACTTTCAAAGTTCATTGTTTCTAATGTTTTTCTTTTATGAAGAATCAGGTTTCCTCATTAACAGCCTTTCGAGGTGTACGGAGAAAAGAAAAGAAGGCAACATTTTATCTTAAATACAATCTTAAATGAAAACTTCTAATTATAATTATTTAATCCCAATTGATAAATTTATGTCTTTTTTATATATTCAACTTCTGATTCGTAATAAACTGTATCAAGTCGTTCCAGCTATTATAAGAAGAGTCAGTTTAATTGCCCAAAAATTTAATCAACAAAAGTATAGATTAAACAATGGGAAACTGCTTTGGAGGCAAAGCGAAGGATCGCTCCCCCCAAACACCGATTCAAACCAATGTGCTTACAGTTGAGTCCGAGGCACCAGCTCCTGTAAAGGTAACTAATTCGATCAAAGAAGAAAAACCAGAAACTTCTGTAAGGGAAAAAGGAGACAGTTTTGTGCTTGAAGCTAAACATCAAGAGAAATTAGTTCCGGCTGAACCACCACCAGAAACAGAGGGAGGAGGACTTCAAGTGACAAAAGGAAAAAGTTTTGCATTTCAGGAAGGTCAGGATCCGACGAAAAAGTTATCTGGTGATGCCCAAGAAATACAGGAATTTCTCGAGGAAGGGATGGAGGGTCTTGGACTTTCCGAGGGTGAAGATGAAGAAGAAAGTGAAGTTAATGTGGAGCCTGTTGTTGCTAAGGTAGATGAACCTAAGGAATCAACAGACGTACCTCCTCAGAACAAGATTGAACCTGCAAAGCTGGACGAAGAGGAGCTGGAAGAAAACTGGGATCATCCAACGTATGCGAAAATGGACAGATCCTATAAACTGGGCGATGAAATTATTTATGCGCCTGAACTCTCAAAACCCGTTTCATTTCGCCTCCATCTTAATAAAGAGTCATCTCTAAAACCCACTGTAAAAATTACATATGCTTATAAGAGTCTCGCTGGCAAGAGTGCCAATGGACTTGGACCTGCAATTGACAAACCTAATCAAGACTCAGTTGCAATTGTTCGAACGAAGAAGTATCCGGAAAGAGCTATTTTTGGCGTATTTGATGGACATGGACCTTTTGGCGAGCATGCATCACATTTTTGCAGAAAAGAAATATTGAAGATGTACAGGATTGCAATGAGGCAACATCCTGATGATGCACCGGAAAAGCTGTTGCATCACACTCTTAGGTATTTACATCGAAAATTTGGTGAAACCAAGGGAAAGTATAAGAAAGGCATCGTGGATCCAATCGTCAGCGGAACTACTGCTATTGTTGTCCTCTTAGATGGAGATAGGATTATTACTGCCAATGTTGGTGATTCCAGAGCTATATTAGCTACAAAAATTGACGATGAAAATTTTAAAGTAGATCAACTGTCTGAAGATCATAAACCAGAAAGACCAGACGAACGGGAACGAATTCTACAGTCAAAGGCAAGGCTGTTAGATGAGGAAACCCTAAGAGGGGTACGATCCGGAAGAGTCAATGCAAATGGAGCTGAAACAGCCAGCCCCGATAAAGAAGAGAATAAGGGAAAGGTCTACATTTGTCGTGTCTTGCCGTCAGGTGAAATAGTCTATGGTGTCTTGTTCACTCGGTCAATTGGAGATATGGATGCTCACCGAAATCTTGGTGTCTCAGCAGATCCAGAGTTTGTACAAACTTCAATCGATGACAAGGTGAACAGTGGAAAGGAGCAAGCTATTATTCTAGCTAGCGACGGGGTCTGGGATATGATGACTAACGAAGAGTGCGCCGCCATTGCACTGACCAACCCAGACCCTAAGGTAGCAAGTGAAGAAATTGTGAAGCGCTGCTCTTATCGCTGGGGAATGTCTGGTGAAGGAAGGCGAGATGACATTACCTGTTGTGTGGTAGGCATAGGCAACAAATTCGAAGACAGTACTAAGGATAATGCTATTTGATAACAATATCTTGCCCATGGTATATACAGAAAGGTGTGTTTAGACTTTTTTCTTTTAGGAATATTTGAGTAATTGTACTCTTATTATTAATCAGAGAACTTTTTTCTTTTTCAATGAAATCAGTTTGTACATATCATAATCTCGAAAAGCTTAAAATATTAGCTTACAATCAACTGTTTTATAATACATACTTATACTACTTAGGCAAAAGCAGAGAAAATTTGATCTTTTCTCAACTCCGGAAATCTTCGTACAACTTTCCCAGAAATTCTTTTAGCGCAAGAAGGATTGTACTGACCAAGTTCTGGCATATCAATCTTCAGTCTTGACACAAGTTTGTTCACCAAGGCTGAGGGCCCTACCTGAACACACTTTTGTAATACATAATTAGCATATTGGTCACGAAGCATAGGCTTCACACTTTCAATAATTTCATTAATAAGCAGCTCATCGTATTCCACCAACTTTTCGATAACGTTGCTACTAAACTTATGGCAAGCTAGTTCACAAACTTTTCCTTTTACGGCACGACCTATTGCTAGTCTTACTTCTGGAAACTCTAAAGCATATTGAACAACGTAGTTTGCAAAGGGGTCTTGCATCAGTCTTATGGCATTTGCAGTTATCTTTTCAAGAAGCTTTCCCAGAATAATCCGATCATAATGAGCCGCTTTAATGCACCTTTGGTATACACAACAACCATGGCGATGTTTGGTGATGGTAAGAGCATCATTAATACATTGTTTGAATACAAACGCGTATCTGCCATTGACTTTGGAGTTCGTTTCCAACAGTCGCTGAACTACGTGATTTCCATTTGTATCCATTGCCAGTTTCCTGATAACACCTGGTTGCGAGAATTCTTTCTCTAGTACTCTGAGCTCCTCTTCCGTATTGCCAAGTTCAATAAATTTTTGCACTGATCTCGTTCCATGTAAATTCAACGAAGAACTAACAAGAGTCGATTGAGTTGCATACAGCATCTGTTTCCTTGTTTCAGTTGATGCTACAACTGTCAACTTCTGAAATAAATAATTTCCAAATGGATGGCAGATCAAAGCCTCAAGAGAGCTCATACTCATTAGCTCTTGGACTATAGGTGCAAAATGCTTTTGTGGATCCTGCTCTAGCATCTGCTGCAAAAGTCTACATCCAGCTTGTTCCTGTGCTAAGCTGAAAACCTGCCCAACATACTGCTGAGAATCCTGTCCAAGAGGTGATTGTTCAAAATGTGAGTCCTGATCATCATCGAGTTGATACAACAGAGCCTTTTTTCCATCGGGCATGGTAACCTTGAGCGGCTTGTTTCTAGAAATCGGCCTTTGCGGTCTGGGCGAAAGAGCTTTACACCTTGGGTTCGGAGTCATGGACACGTTCCCTGACAAGGAATAGTCCGGTTTATCGTATTTAAAGTAATTCAACTCAGTGTCAAGATCATTCAAATGAAGGTCGAGAGCCATAAGGTGCTTTGTTAGAGTATCGTCCTCCTTGAAAGATTTAAAGGATACAGATTTTGTTTTCTGTTCATTCGGGAAAAGAGTGTTTATGGACGAGATATACTGCGGCTGCTGCATATGACCAAGGTGATCAATATCGATATTTGCCAAATCTACAGGTGACAAGTCTTTGCAATCTCGCTTCTGCTCTCCAGATAAAAAAGATCCAAAATTAGGAAAGGTATCAAAGCGACTATAACTCTCAGGTGCGTTTGGATACATGTTACTCAATAAATTTAACAATGCTTTTTCTTTCTAAAATCTTCAATGTCTGCAAAAAATATCTATTTCGTTTCGGACGCTTCTAATGTCAAACTTTCGAAATTCAAGGATTCTTTTGTTTGAAGATTTATAATTTTTGTAACAAATTGGAATTAACGGTAAGAAATGGCGCATTTGGATTGGCAAATAAAAAATGAAAATCTATCATGTCGTTTTCAATCATTTTGGGCACTATAGAGAGATTCCGCAAACAAAAGAAATAATAAAGTTCTTTGTTTAACCAGAGGACAAGATATTATAATGAGTTTCAGGGAGGGAGTGTAGTTAAGATTTTTTCCTAAAGCATTTTTATCCCAAGCATTTATTATTGTGAAACTAATACATAGGAACCTTATAGAAAACTATGAAAAATGAGGCTACCCGATGTAAGTGAACGATAACCAGATATAATCTAATATATTTTTCCCAAGAAAAACCAGAACTGTCTTACCAGTACCTACCTTAAGGTCTTAAAAATTTTTCCTAGATGTTCACTAGATTTAATTTACTCAAACCAACAGTACTTATGATCTAGTTGCCATAACCATGTTAGACTACACCTGCTGTATATATCATATCGTACCATTTTATACTTTAGAAGTGCGGTAGCCAGCACCAAAATAACTTCAACCCTTATAAAAAAGCTTTTTTTTCCTTCTAGTAATTATAATTTATTTTTTTTTATTAGAGTATTACTCCGCCCTGGGTCAAGTGAGTACAAGCGGTAGAAAATATTAATCTTTGTGTAGATGATGTGCCCATTTTAGCAGTTCCAGCAAACCCAAGATATTTTGAGATTTGATTTTACTGTTTCAGGTGATCTAACATTTTATAATGACACCCTGATTGTTAATCACTAATAATTTCTCTCTACGACACTACACGATGTTACATTTAAGGATTGTTCTTATGAACCGTTACTAAACTCAACTGTCTAGCTTTAATTGATAAAATCAAACAAGATCCAGGATAAGCTAATAAAGATCCATAACATCCTACAATATTTGATATACTACTCCAACAAGCAAATTCCAAGAAAGGGGGCCCTAAACTCAAGTCTCGAAATGGCTTGGATTTTTCCTTTATGTACTTTGCTATCCAACAGTAATCATTATAATTCCTTACCACAAATGGTACACTCACATCACATTAAGAATAGATTCCTGAAGGAAAAATAATAAATTCTTTTCGTAAAACATCAAATTTTGTTAAAAATGTACCTCTTTATCGCTACCAATAGAAAAGAAAAACTGAGATTACAAGAGCTGTAGGATGCTTCTTAGGAACATATAGCAGGACAGAATTTAGGTAGAATTTATTATGTTTAAATTGAGGTAACATGATTAAAAATTTGCTGAAATTACCCAGATTTAAAAGAATAAGAGCATAACAAGTAAGTACACATACAAAGCTAATAACGCAGTTATAACTCAGAAAATGTCGGGATTCTATAGGTGTTACTTACACCATCTTATACCCATTGTTAGGTAGAAATATCTTTCCGATAGAGCGGTGTCAAAGATTACCATTTGATGGATGATGATACACAACTATTAGTACCAGAAATGGGCCAGAACTTCTACAACTTCTGTTGAAAGCAAAACCTAGTTTTGTATTCAACTTAAGCACTGAGTTGAATACTATAGTACCAGTCCTTTTATTTCCAACTAAACCCTTGGGCACTTTCAGAGATTCTATTGATGGAGCAACAGATCAGGATTTTCATTAAAATGATAATAGAGAAAAAAGGAAGAAATATAAGAACTAGTAAGCGAAAATAAAGAGAATATCTCTTCTGCTCTCTTCTAGTAGTTAATTATAAATGATGGGCCGAATTTGCTCCATTCACTTTGCCATTGACCTAAATCTAAGTCTTTGAGTATTCAGCTGATGCGTACGTATTATTGAGAAACCGTTTAATTATAAAAGTGCGAGTGAAACGGTATAAGTAATACCTCTCAGCTCTAATTATTTTCTTTTTAAATATGTCTTACTTATTAGATATGTGTGTATGGTCGCTATGCAACTCTGGTTTTAAGTCTAGCCAGCTTAGATGAATATATAATCTTAGTAATTTTAATTGGTTACAACAACCAGTGTCTAAATTTGAATTTGGCGCATGTTTCTAAAACCCTCTTTTCAAAAAGGACACGTTGCTTCTTATTATTAGGTCAAAATTAAAGTATAATAATCTCTAGAACCCAAAAGAGTGAGTCTATCCTAAAAAAGATCATTAAGGTATACTAAAGTTAGAAGAGCAATCAACTTATTTCACAATTGAAATATTAAAAACATTATACTATGGGATATCGTAAAATTTCGCCCTTCTCTTATCATTGCCCATATTTGCACTACCTAGAATATGGGAATTATCATTGTTTGCAAATTACTACACAAATTGTTAATGCCTTGAATAGTATCCCCTTCAAGTTAAAATATTTTTTGTTGCTGTATCCTTTTTACTTGCTAAGGAAAATAGATGCGAGTATCTTATTTATTATAGACAGGTAACATGTTGAAATTTACTCTTTTGATATGTACTAAGTTCCAGAATATAATTTTGGAAGCACAAGATAACTCAATGTCCATTTCAAACATATAACCATCTCTGCAATTGGGGAGTGGAAATGAGATATAAACTACTTCCATTAAAGGTGATCTGATAATTAGTCTCCCACTCCTTGGTCCTTTTTCATTGGTCATTTTTATCATTCGATGCATATTCATGTTTCAGTAGCTTTGGTACTTTGATGCTCTCTTATAAGAGATTTTGCCTGTTAGCAGCCTTAATATATTAAAAGAAAAGGAATATGAATAGAGTGATAAATATTAATATTCATATAAAATGAAACTATGTTCTGAAAGTAAAGTCAAAGAGTCTTTCAGTAAGTCGTGACACGACCAGATAGAGAATAAATTTATATGGAGGAGCTAGCCAAGTTCTTGTTAAAAGAACAGTCCACACTAGAATGGGACTCATTCTACATTTATGGTATCTGAAACTATTGATACTTATTGGACATGTATTCTGCAAGTATATGAATGTTAGTAATATCTGTCAAAATATCACCTACAGCTGATGAGCATATCAAATGCTGCGATGGCATTTACCAAATCCATTAAACAAGCATAGAGTTTCATTTCCGAGATTAAGGTAATTCACCAGGTTTCTTTTATAGACTTCAGTTTTTGATTTAACAGAAGCTGGGGCTATTTCCCCTTGTAAGCTTTTTATAGTGTTGAATTTAACTAATCACAACAAGATTAAAATGAAATTGAGAGCAGTAAATCAAATTTAAACATAATGGTAAATGAAATTAATCTTAAGATATAGTTGGTTTGAAAGGAACACTTCGGTATTTACCCATCTAAGTTTTGTATGATCTCGAAATTTTGTAATCTTGTTTGCGAAACCGGTGAATTTACTCGAGTTATTGTAGCGTTTTCTTCCTTGATATCCACAATAAGTCTTCTTTCTATACTCATAGTTTGGTTTAAATTCGCATAGTACCAATGATATTATGTTTTTGATTTGTAGAAGAAACTTCAAGTTAAATCCAAAATAGATATATCTATTCCTAGATGTTTTTTGGATATAAAACGAATAAAGTATTATGGTAGTGAAATAATGCTCCTGCATTTGTGGCCTTTTGTGTTATGTATGTTTTTATTCTGTCGACGGAGCTGGCATGAAGTTCAAGTGCGTACGAACAATAAAGGTAAATAAATTTTTGAGAGTAACAGACTTGTTTTTTGAAGGGAGATTCGAGCTCTCTAATGACCATAAAATAAGCTTTGTCGTATATGAAGAGATGATACGTACCTCTGGGCAGAGAAAAATCTAAGTTTACCCACCATTTATGACAATGCTTAGATTTTATAGTTTGACTTATCACCTTAAGCCTATACCTATAGTTCTCTTGTTTCATTTGTCGTGATGTTTAAATGAGACTCTTGTTTGACCTTTGATCCGAAGCTGGCAAAATCATCTTCGAAGAATTGCTGGCAAATAAAGGTCTTGCGAGAACTAGCTATCTGAAGTCATCGGTAAAAACTGGAGACCTTGTCTTATTGGTTTATTATCTGGCCGCATATTCGATTCCGACATGAAAATGATACAGTATAATATTTTAAGTAGAATCATGTGGCAGAAAAAGTTATTTTAATTAGAGGAACCCTATATCGCACCAAACGCCCATTTCTCTTAACCTAAGTTTCTATATGTCTTCATTAATAAGTGCCTGTCATTGTATAGTCTACGATTCAGGAAAAGAATTCAGATGTTTATTGCTCCTTGTATTGATACACTCGTAAATTGATATCCAATTAATCATGCAAGGATTAATAGATTAATATTTGATGATTTGACTATAGGTTTTGCGCCAACGCAGATGGTATCTTTGATTAATGTAATAGGTTCCTTATGACTTATAAGGTAGTGGTATGGTGTCGCCAAGAATAATTTTGCTTGCAAACTTGCAAATTGTTACAAGTCTCGGAATTATCTTTTGGCCTTTGCTGCTGATTTGACGGTACTATGTCGCAAATGGATTCTTTCTCTTGGAGGTCAGATGTATGTCCCTGTATAGAGAATAATTTTTGCACTTAATGTTATTGTTAAGGATATCCCGGAGAAGATCTATCCCAAGTTCTCAATAGTTAAGTCAAAGAAAAGCTGTCGGATTGGGTTTCTTGTTACAAGGATTCATCTTGCAAATATCCTACACTTCACACCATGATCACATAGGTCATTATTTCTCCAAATGTTAACATAACGTCATTTTTCTCTTACCAGTTCATAATGATAAGAGTATATGCGAAGCTATAATTCGCTGCCATGCATCGTGGTAGTATAAATACTCACTCCGGACCATTTCCCAGTTACTTCATCAGTGAACTTGAACTACTAGGAGGGCACTCACATATTTAGATGCAGTTCAATATAACTATAAACCTTCAAACCGGAGGAGGTATACAAAGGTTAACCTATAAGAAGAGTTACATTTTGTAAAATCTTCACCTAAACTTGAACAGCTAATACTATGAAAAACCCAGATCATGATTTGAACTATTAGAGATGAGTTTCTTATCTTCAGCAACGTGTTTTACTCTATTGACATAAAGTTTAGAATAAACATACTCGATATTGTTAAAAATAGGTATCAGCATAAAGAACAACTGAATGGTACAACTTGTTACAAATAGAGGCTTTTCGTACTCAATCCTTAATTTAAATAGAAAGTTTACTCAGAGACAGGGAGTACAGGATCATACAAAGACAATGAAAGTAACGAAGCTGAAAATTTGCTGATGAGTCTTAGTCATACATTCCAGCTCCAGGAAACGAATTTTATCCTGCATAGCCCCATCAGTATTTTTCAACCCCCCCCCCACCAGGTATAGGAGCGAGAGAATAAAAGGATTTTAGAAAAATGAAAAATCATTAGCTACTGAGGTGCTAGGTAGAGAAACTATGAGCAATGGAATGTGGGATAAAACGAAAAGGAAATCAATTAATAGACGGTCATATCTAGAATAGCCGTTGCCAGATATTCTATTAAATCTTTCGCCATCGTTTAAACTGAAAAAACTTTTGTTGTTTTTTGTTGTATATCATCGGGGAGCTTCTGTTTACTCTAAAGGTGTATTAGCTACATTCTTCTTGTAAGTCTGTATTTTCGAAGCGAGGGTCTAGCACAGGTAGAGAAAGTACTATTCCACAGGAGACGGCGTATTACGTCACTGTATGTGCAGCACAACAGAAAATAAGATTAATAAACTAAACTTTTTTTCGGGGACAAAGGTGTAACAACTGGTGCTGGTGTAGAAATAGATTTTAATTAAGTCAGTGCTCACTCAAGGTGATCAACATCTTTTCCTTTTATCTTTATGGCAAATAGTTTTAGGGTTGCCTTTTATTTTCAGAATCATTTAGCAAGAAAGGGAAGATTATTCTGAACGTGGAGCACAAGTTTTCCTTTAGCTTATAACATTAGGCTTCAACAACATGAAAACTAAGCAGGTTGTAGGCCTTAGGAAAACCTGTAATTTTATTAGTACAAAACAAGGTACAAAGTTTGTGTCATACTTTGCCACAGAGAGCAATAATATTGATCGGTGCGAATCTTGAACAAGTGGGATCTGCCTTTAGTTCATTATTGAGTAGACGTCAGTAACATCATATTGATACGGTGTCGATGAGGGCTATTGCGGAGTACTTGTTTCATGAAAGAAACTAACAAAAGTCTATCAATAGTTTTTTCATAAGGTTATTCTGTTTTTGATGCCTAATTATGTGTCGTTAAAACATCTCAACTTAATATTTCGCAAAGACACTCAATACTTTGTGCATACATCATTACTCTGGGGAAGACAATTATGGACTCAGCTTTTTTGAGACTTGTGTTAAAAACACACGGGTTCTGATTGGCTGAGTGAATAAAAAAATGGTCACATGGCCCAAGAAAGTTGTTTGACCTTACTTCACCTGAATTAGTGATGCGTAGAATGGCGATTTCCCATATTTAAATGGAATGTAGAGGGGCTGGGAACAAAGTGAAGCGTGATACAAGGTGCCAAGTAAATAGAAAGAGTTAAAAGGTAAATGTGAAAGTATCTTCTTTTGCATATTCTAGTGAACTAAATCAACTCCTGTTTCTACTTAAATTTAATGCTTGAAGTTTGGGTTGGAATACATCTTTTAAATGGCCCCAGTGACTCGACCCTCTCTCCCCACTCGGCCCTAGATGAAGATGAGGATTGATATAAAAGTTTTTCCACTTCTTGCACATAGATGAATGCAAGAGTGTACATAACCTATGAACAAGAGTCTAGGAGAAGCGCAATATAACTTTCAAGATCCTGGCGTTAAATACTTAATTTCCAAAAATTTGGCTTTATTAACAGTATAGAAAGTGTAAGGTTATTAGGTTTTTGATAAGACACAAAATATTCCTGACGTTTGAAGAACCCCCATATCCAGAAACCTAATTCTAGAAATAGAGTCTACCCAATCTACAGGTGTTTGTTTAAATTCTTAGTTTATAGTTGCTTTAATTGCTTATTTTCAGCCTTTGACAAGTTTTAAATTTATGAAGCATGACGATAGAAGGAATCTTGCAACTAAAGACCATATATTATCCACCACAACTACCTGATCCATTTTTAAGTTTTCCAGTGATGAATCCTTCTTCTTAAACTATTGTTTTGAGTATATTATTATTTAATGCAGAGCTCAAAAATTATAAAATGTGAAGATATCTCACTCCTCACAGCGCGGTGCCTTTCATGCTCCCCGCGTCTTTATAAATACCGCCTATCTGGGGGCGTCAACCTTGCCCTCCATTTCATCAACATTCTTTCTCTGCTGGATTTGTGATGTTTTGCATTTACATTTTGGGCAATTTGAAACTTGACCAATAGAATGCAGTGTGTTTTTGACAGATTTGTTAAGAAACCTAAACCGGGTAATTATGGTGCATCGGGTAATGGTTTGTACCGATCATGAATCCCGCTTTGAAGTAAGAACAATTTCGGGAAAAATTGACCGGGAAGCATTCCCGGTGAAAAATCCTTTCGTGTGTGATTCAGTTCGGGCAGTTTTCGAGGGTCATTAACATAGATTTCCACTACCGTTATAGAAGAAGAGCCGATGAAATACACTAAGTTTATCAGAAGAATTTGCTCCACATTCTATCAACATGTCAGTACCTACTATTAAAATATTTCTGTTTCCAACTTTAAGTTATCGGTTGAAATTTTTGCAGGACAGTCTTAAGCAATTCAGCTCCTGGGAAAATGATAAAGATAAATTTGAAAACGATGCGAACGAAAGCAAAAAGTGCCTTGTCAAAAGCTCCTGGAGTTAGTCAACGTTTTGGGGCAACAATGAGGCGTATGAAGTCGGGTCGTGATCTAAGTTTCCACATGACAAAGACCATAAAGGGGAAAAAGAACAAAAGGGAGAAGTCGTTGATTGAAATGAAAGAAGACTTGGCAAATGTCGAGGAAAGTCATGATCCAGGTTTAGAAGCTAAGATGAGGAGATTTCTCCAGGCAAAACGAAACCAAGTTCGGAGGAAGGAAGTCTTCGACGAGCCCCTCCAACCCCACAGTAATTCTTAGGTTTTATTAAGACTTCTTAGGTAAGAGAACCACGAATGCAACTACGAAATCTACAAGAACAACTTTAAGAAGTAGATTTAAGACCCTTTCCATTCACCGAACTCTACGGAGTTCCCTAAAAAGCAGCAATAGTCTACAGACGTCAAAATCTGAAATTGATTTCGACTCTGAACTTGAAGATTTAAAAAAGTTTCCAAAAAATGAAGAGGATTCGGATTTTATTCAGAGCTCATTGAAGAAGAACAAGTTTTTTGATGAGCTCAATCAACAGGATATTTCCATGATAGTTGAAGCTATGGAGCCTATTAGCTTAACCAGCGAAGATGAAGAGGTTATTGACAAGTTGGTCCAAGCGTTTTTTATTGTGAAGAAGGGTAAGGTTGATGTGACCAGTTTCAATGTTAAAATTAATAATATTACTGTTAAGAAAGGTGAGTCCTGGGGGGAATCAAATCTAATGATGAGCTCCAGTAAACACGAACTCTCGCTGATAAGCAAATCTGTGGAAGTTTATTGTCTGACGAAGGACATTTACCGGTATACTTACATCTATTTTTTATTCTTAGGCGTGTGGTGGCTTTTACGGAAGGAGAGCGATATAGAAAACTAAAACGAGATCTTAGAATATTTAACTTATTGGAGGGAAAAAGTGAGTTAGAATTAGAAGAGTTGAGTACTAGTGTCCAACAAGTGGACTTTAAGCAAGGCCAGATTATCATTAACAAGGGGGATCCTGGTGAATTGTTTTATTTTGTGTTAAGAGGATCTGTTTTGGTTACAGATCTCGTGAAAGATCCAACTGATAAGCAAGCTGCTAAAAGTGTTACAGACAACCACCTCGGGCCAGGGGATTATTTTGGAGAGAAGTCACTCCTAGACGGCACCCCTAGAAATGCTACGATTAAAGCACTGGTTGATGTCAGCTGCATCGTCCTGGATAAGGAAACCTTTAAGAGATTCTTGGGGAGTGTAAAAGCTACCATGATTAAGAATGATCACTACAGAGTGTTAAAAAGTACTAAGCTCCTTAATGACGCTAAGGATAAGGTAATTCGCCGTTTAGTTGATGCATTTGAACTGAAAGAATATCGTAAAGGCGATGTTATTGTTGCACAAGATGTTCGCAATGATTTTTTGTACATTATCAACAGTGGACAAGTAAAAGTCACACGATACCATCAATCAGACCGAGCAAAGCATACCCATGTTGCCATACTTTCTCAAGGTGATCACTTTGGAGAAAGTTCACTTAGAACTGGCATTAACGCTGGGGCAGAGGTCATGGCCGAAACTGAGGTTGTAGAGGTGTATGCTGTTGAAGTTAAGAGCCATCTTAAGGCGCTAAGACCAGTTGCAAAAACTCTTAAGCGTAATCATAATATTCGTAAGAGGGAACAGCAGGAACTAAGAGAGAAAAAGGAAAAAGATATATCAATGCAAGGAAATAAATTAATCAAGCTGGAAGATCTGGCTCATATTCGAACTTTGGGCACTGGGGCGTTTGGTCGTGTTAAACTTGTTGACCATGCTCCCTCCAAACAAACATTTGCCCTAAAAATTTTACAAAAGGCTTATATTGTTCAGTTCAAACAGCACCAGAATGTAATGAACGAAAAAATGGTGATGATGAGGTCTGATCATCCTTTTATTCTTCGCCTGCAAAATACATTTCAAACTAAAAACTGCTTATATTTCTTGCTGGAATATATTCAAGGAGGAGAGTTGTTTTCTTTGCTTCAGAATCAAGGAGGAGCTATTCCGCTTCAGTGGGCTAAGTTTTATACATCTAACGTGGTTTCAGCATTGGTTTATTTACATAAAAGACAGATCGTGTACAGAGATTTAAAGCCTGAAAACTTACTTATTGATAGAGATGGCTACATTAGAATCGTTGATTTTGGGTTTGCTAAGAGAGTTACAACAAAAACATTTACATTATGTGGTACTCCTGAGGTAGTTTGTATCTATTCCTTTTATTTTATAGTATCTAAGCCCTGAAACGATCCAAAACACAGGGCACAATAGGGCTGCTGACTATTGGTCATTGGGTATTTTAGTTTATGAAATGGTGGCAGGTTTCAGTCCTTTTGCTGACTTGGAGGAGGATAACTCTGAGGATGGTGATCAGGGTGCTGGACAGGAAAGAGTGTTTGAAAGGATTTTGAAAGGGAACTTTGCTTTCATTGAAGGGTTCTCTTCTCACGTTAGGCACTTTATTAAGAGTCTATTGAAACGAAACCCCAGAAAGCGTCTAGGTATGGGCGAATTGGGTGGAGAAGAAATCAAGAGGCACAGATGGTTTGAACAAAAAGGTAAAACAGATATGCAGAGGGAAGTTCATACAGCTGAATGGTGGGAAAAAATTGAGGAAAAACAAGTGAAAGCAGTATGGATACCAGAGCTCAATTCTAGAGACGATGCGAATTATTTTGATGAGTTTCCAGAAGACGACACTGAGTTACCTTATAAGGGATCAAACAAATACTGGGCTAAGTTTTAGATCTCTTTATTTTTTGTTACGTGCCATGTGTTAATTGGTAAACCTAAAGTTTGGTTGTTGAGTCACTGGGAATATATCATGTTGCAATGCTTCTACTTTTTACCTCTGTGAAGCAGGTTCAAACAAAATTATACTACCTTCATATTAGGGTTTCTAGTTAAGTTAAAACATTTCATCGTTGGTTTGACGGTTCGAAAGCTTTAATTTAAGTGTAGCCATGACACAGCGCTTATTCTTAATGGTTTATATAGACTGTTTTAAGTTTGAAGGATTTCTTTCTGCTTGGCCTACCAATATATACTGCCTATTCACAAACACCGTTCGAAAGAAAATGTTTTCCGTGGTCATTACATAGAGATGAAAAGGCTCTTATGCACTTTCGCAAATGGAGAATGGCGATTGCTCTGTGAACTTAGATACTGGAACTCTTGCGTATATTGGTAGACTGATGGTGGTGTATTAAAAGCAGCTAAAATGCCAAGTTAAACTTCTCACTATGAATATGGAGTATGTTTTAAACTGTTCAGAGAGATTTAATCAAGAAGTCCCAGTGAAACAGAAGGAATCAGGGCTCTCTTTGATTACACTAACCCCTTCAATCCAACTTATCATGTTCTCTCGGTTTTGTTATTTTTTCATTAGGCTAGAGTCCTACCAGTTACTAACCGTATCTCGTGGAGTGAAGGATATAGTTTCTGTGCCATAAAGCTTATTTGTAGACACGCGGTAAACCTTATGATGGTTTGATCATTTGAAGTCTGCCATCTTATTGGAAAACCTATCTCCAACTTTCTTACATGATGCAAGAATGTCACGAGAATATTGCTTACCCGGCATAGAGGGTTTTAAGCAGTGTAACGGTGGAAACCAACCTATGCTCAAAATTCTTAATTTACTATATGTGCTTCTGGATTCTCCTATAGAACTTTCATCTTGGAAAGTAATACATAATCATCAAGGCCTATATGCATCTTCCATTAGAGCGGGTGAAGTGAATTTTACTGAGCATAAGTTTATTGAGTTTTATTTAACTGTGTAGAGTAAGCACCTACTGTGCCCTAAATAGCAATAGATGAAACAACTATTTCATAGAACGTATCAACTGTTCCTGAGCTAGGAATTAGATTTTAAAAAAGTAGCAATAACTATTTGATAATTATTTTGATTTTGATTATCAATGCAAGAATTGGGATTTTGATGCTTATTGAATGATTCTGATTTTATTCTCATTATCAATTGGTGTTCAAAACAAAGGTGGGGTATGCGACACTGTTTAAAATTCCCAAACAAAATCTTACTTATTTTCTGCACCTTATGAAAACTTTTAAACTCTGGCCACATGACATGGCAATAATTCGGGAATTGGATGTGGTTGGACCACGTGGCTAAGTTTTTAAAGCTTTGCGTATGGTGTAAAACTAAGAAACATGTTTTCTTACTATTTGAACCAGGTCTTTGTGGAGTAGCCTTGTGTTGATAATCAAATGAATCTAAATAAACAATCAAGACGGATGGGCTATTCACCCAATCAATTAATAAGAAAAATAAAGGCAAAATTTTTCTGGATAAATTATCATTAAATCAAATCCGAGCCCTAATAAGAAAGTAGTACATTAGATGAATGTACCTGTATGTAGAAACTTTGATTAATTATTTTAGTTTTATGGAATACGGAGCCCAAGACAAGGAGCAATTGAACTAGCAGAAAAGGTTTGATCAAGAAGAGAAGTTGTAGAAAACATTATCTAAAGGGAACCGAGTATTTAAACTAAGCAAAAATTCATGAAGGATAGCTAAATCTGGTAAAGTTAAAATGATAAAATATATCCTTCGATCCGGCAAGAATTCCTTTAAGCAAGTCGCCATGGTGCATAAAATACTCTTATTGAGCTAGATTTCAACGGGAATAGTTGCCTAAAGAGCTTGGCAACTTCATAGAAAACATAAAAAAAGAGTCTGAACTGCTAAACTTGTTGTCAGAGGAGCAATGAAGCAATTAATCGAACCTTAGTTTCTGCTTAATCGCTGAGGGCACAGGTGTTTCTAGGCAATTTAGTTTTGCTAGCTGCATGTAAGCTACTAAAACAGTTTCATGTCTCTACTCAAATTATCGCCAGGAATGATGGAAGTTGTTGATTTAATTGCTGCGGATGAGTTCAGCTTGTTAACTTGCAAATATAAGTGCCCAGTCTTAACAAAAAATGTTTTGGTGTATGGAATGCGGAAAACTTTGGATTGCAAACAAACAACAACAAGTCGAATTATACCATCACTATATTACCATATCATTGAACCTCGGTTTTGTAATCTTTTTAATGCTGGAAAGGAATTTTGCCAAAGTTAATTACATTCTGATGTGGCAAGTGAACTCTAACTACATCTCCTATAAGAACCAGTTCAAAAGTTTCCTCTTACATTTTCCAGCACACGTAGGAAAGCAATATGAAAAATATTTAAATTATATAAAAATCGAAAAGAAATTGAGTAGTTTCTAAGTGAAGCAACTGAACGAGAATCAGGAGATACCTAAGTCCAACCACAAGGAGCAATCTCTAAAGCACTATAAACCAATACTGGCAACTAGAAGGGTTGATGTATACAAGGTAAACTCTTACTTATGCAAATTTATAATAGTAAATGAGGCTTACGTGAACTTATTATTATTAGTTTGAGATCTTAACTCTTATCTGTTGGCTTTAATTTTATATTGTTTATCAATTTATTATCTGTACAAAGTGAAAATCATTGGACACTTAGAGGAATGATATAACAATGAGAACATAGCCAAGCCATGTAATTATAATGTATGAATACATATGACTAGATCTTTCTCTCGGTCGAAACATAATGCCATATAGCCAACCTCTACTCAAGTCTCAGTGAAACCTCACTCAACCCTAGCGAAAATCTCACTGTGAAAACAAGACCAAAACTCTCAATAAACAGAAAAAAAACTTAAGTAAAGATCGATGAAATAAAAAAAACTACCTTAAACTATCAAATATAATCCAAAATACAGGGTTTATATCTGAATGATGGCTTAGGCCTTGAGTAAGCTTTTGGGATCGGTAGTGTCAAAACCCATTTAAATGAGATTCATGCTAATGTAATGTAATTTCCCCAAAGTACAATGCATTCTGCAACTATATTTTAAGTGAAGGACTTTGAGAAAAATCATCACCAGAATGTCTTCGTCTTATACCTATTTGTTTAAATACATTATCATTGGAGATACAGGTACACCAAAAATAAATTATTACTTTGAAGGGGTTGGAAAAAGTTGTCTGCTACTACAGTTTACAGATAAGCGCTTTCAGCCTGTACATGACTTAACGATAGGTAAATTCTTGTTTGCACTTAATTTTCAGGAGTTGAATTTGGTGCCAGAATGGTTGAAATTGATGGGAAACAAATTAAACTTCAGATTTGGGATACAGTATCCTTTCTCAGTTTTTTAATTTTAGGCTGGGCAAGAAAGTTTTCGGTCAATCACAAGGTCTTATTATCGTACTCTGTTATTTTTTGGTTGATAGTTTAGGTGGCGCTGCTGGTGCATTATTAGTTTATGACATAACAAGAAAAGATACTTTTGAACACTTGTCAAGATGGTTGGAAGAAGCTAAACAAAATGCTAATGAGAATATGGTTATTATGCTGATTGGTACTTTCCTTAGTTGGTGATAATTTTAGGTAATAAAGCGGATTTAGAAGCTAGAAGACAAGTAACCACTGAAGAAGGCCAAAAGTTTGCGCAAGATAACAATCTTATATTTATGGAAACTTCTGCAAAGACTGCCGCAAACGTTGAAGAGGCATTTGTCAATACTGCGAAAAAAATTCACGAGAACATTTCTACAGGAGTCTATGATGTAGCAAACGAAGCTCATGGTATCAAAGTTGGCTCAAATACGGAGCCGCAGTTTCCAAGTTATGCCGGGGATCAAGAAGAAACAGGTTGCTGCTAGTGTTACTGTTGACACGATAAGGTTCAGAAAATTAAGCTTAAGACCTTATGTTTGAAGCAACTTGAAGTGAGCTTCACAGGCGAAAAGCTCCGCACGGCTGCATTGTGTTTTCACTGAAACCCATAAAACAGTTTCACCACCTAGAACCAAAGGCAAGGAAACCTCATTTGATTTTGAAAGGATATCTGAGTCATGGACATCTTCCTCTGAGCGTTGCAACGAAGGTAATACTTCTAATAAAACAGATTGTGGGAGAGAAGGGCCAGAACATTTTTTTAGCATGTTACCTGAACATTCTGCGTTCATGAGACTTACATACCGAAGATAAATACTTCCACTTTCAAGCTTACGTCGTTCATCCACCGGGCAATAAATGGTTGCACGGATTGCAGGTCTTCCTTCCATTGGTTTCAGGAAACTTCCATGCTTGTTCCTCAAGTGAGAACATTCAACCGCTTGCAGAAGCAGTTTCACAGATGACGTCTGCGCTATAACTAGTGGGGAGCTAGTTCCTGTTGTGGCTATTTCGCACAAATGCCTGGATACTTGCTCAAAATTTCGAGTTTCAATTACAAGTAAATCTCTTTCACCATCTTTAGGTATGTTTCCTTCTATAACCCTGTCATCTAATGCCTGTTGCTTCATTGTTATTAGTTTGAGCAGCGGTGCTCTCTCTGCAAACTTTTCCTTGTCCACATCATTCAGAATTTTATTCCTCAGTACTTCAAGAACAGCAGAAAGACAGATCTCATTTTGTTTACAAATCAGCTTCTGCCGATTTAGAATTGAATCGTCAGGATTAAGTAAAATATCCTGTTCAACTATACTGGTTACATGAATACTGTTGAAGCTAGAATCTTTTAGGTGGTCCCTGAGAGGCCCCAGATAACACTTGACATCTGTAGATAAGATACCAAGGTTTCCAAGAATATAATTCAGAGATGCATGGGAAATAAATTCACAAGTTTTAACCTCGAAGAAATAATCTTCTAAAAGGACCACGATGAATCCAAGGTTTGTTGGAGCAAATGTTGCAGGGTTTGCTTGCGGTTTAGTTGAAATGAGCTGCCTCACATATAGATCTCTTAAGGAGGTTATACAACTTCGCCAGCTCTCTAATTCAATTATGGCAAGCTCATTTCTTGTAAGAAAGTTTTTGGATAAGCAGAAGGAAGTTGCAATTGGAGAAGACCAATGCTCCAAACGGTAACAAAGGCTACTCTTTAAGATATTCATGGGAAGCTGATAGTAGGATTCCGCTACGAATATAATGACTGCGTTCTTTGAAAAAAAGAAGCTGGAATTTAGATCTGTGAGGTTTGGATTCATTTCCCAAATCACAAATAGTGTTTCGATTTCGGCATTTCGAATTTGGCTTTCAGTTGGTATGCGTGCCATTGCCTTGCTTCCGAAAAAAAATCTTAACCTGTATTCATTGCTTATAGAAAAGCGAGTGAAGAATTGCATCAACGGGAACTCATTCTTTACACACACTACGATGGGGAACTTTTTCTCAAAGCTTCTTTGACATAATATAGCTTCAGCTATATCCTCGCAGTTAGGAAGCCAAACTTTATTCGGAAGTTGGCAACCCTCTCTTAAGGATCTAAAAGCCAGAATATAGGAATAGACTGGGTCTTTCATAATAGAAGCTGCAACGAGAAAAGTAAAAACCTGCGAATGCTTCGGAAATTTATCCGAAAGTTTTTCAAGTCTCTTAATACTAGTAAGTTTACAACGAGATTTATCTTTCGCCAGGCTAGAGGTTATTGGTTTCGCAACATCCGAGAACTCTTTAGGAAAATATTCTAAGTAGGAGTCTAATTGGTCGCAAGATAGCTTCAATTCCTGGGACGGTAGGTCATGTCCGAATAAAGTTGAAAACACCTGATCTAAGCATACTTGAAAACGACCCATAGAATTGAACATGCAAAAAATTAGCGTCAAGAAAAAACTCTGAACAGGTGGAGAGAACTTCATAATCAACGCCCTAAACATTTTTTCATAAAGGTCTTCAAGTGTACCAGCGCCTACACTTGCAACATGCTCAACAACTGTAAAAAAGCTAGAAAGTGACAAACTAGTATAAGTCTTAGGTAATAAGCGGCAAGTACACGTTGAAACATAAAAAAGCACGCATAAACGCCTCCCCAACTCAAAGACGTAGGGGTAGTTCTCTCGACATAATTCAATTTGCTTATTTATGCGACAAAGCTCATTTTCAATATCAGATAGCTGGATAAAAGCACTTAAGACCTCTAATAGAAGAGTCAAAATTTCTTTACTAGTGGTTTTCTGAAGTATGATGCTATGTAGTGAAAGCGTGGAGGAATACTTAATCGTTTTCAGTTTCAGCAACCTTTCGGAAGTTTTAAGATATCCCTCAGCAACCTGGGGATCTAAAGTATTAAGCACCTGAAAAGCTAATTCCGGGGAGTAAAATCCTTCCTGCAGCGAGTCCACTAACAAAACAGGAAATTCATGAAAATCTAAAGTAATTTCATCTTCTAGTACCAAGAAAAGAGTGGCGCCTGTAGGAAGGATGTCTGAGATTTCTTGAGCTCTTGATTTCACATACGTAAGACAACAGCTAAGAACCCTCAGAAAATGTCGGCTCCCGGCTGATACGTTTGCCTTTATAAACTCTTCAAGAATCGTATCACTTTTAATTGAGCCGTCGCTGCGAACAAACATTTTCTTCTGAGAGAGATACATAGTAGGATCAATAATGACAGCGATGCCGGTTACTGCATTGAAGAACAGTGTTTCAAAGTTTCCTGCAAGTTCTATTGCGCTTGTTAGATTATATGAACCAAGAGCCCATGTTACATACTCGTCCAAAGTAGGTATAGCCTGAAAATCCTTTGAATACATGATAAACTCCTTATTGTGAAAAAACATCTGTACAAAAGTTTCGTACAACACTTGCCTAGCATTATTTGCTAAGGGCCCACCAAAATATAGAACGATGCTCAGAAAGAAGTTACAAAAGTCGCGGTTTCCAGACACTCCATCTCGCGATGTCAACGTATTTTCCACATAGGTAGACAATTCTTTGCTGAGAGCCTGCAATTGACCTAAATTGTTGTACATGGTCGTACTACAGAGAGATAATTCTTCAAGACTATGCGTCAATGAAGTTATTTGGTTTTGTATGTTGCTTTCTAAGTCAGCTATTTCTTGTTGCTTCTTTTCAAGACCAAGCACAAAGAGCTCTACATTTTCTTTTTGGCGAAGATCTGATACTGCAGGAAATTCGACAGGGTTTTTATTTGCTTCTTTCGAGTATCTCAAGAAGCTCCTAGAAACCAACTCCACAGTCTCGTATATTATTCTTACAATATTAGAGACTCGATTAGCTGTCTCCGCGTTGAGGTCTTTCACTTGTAGGTATACAGCTAGAAGAGAAAAAACTTCTGCGGAGTATACACTCCTGCTCTCTTGTACAAAATTTAGCAGAAGAGTTTGAAATTTTTCGGTATTGTCAGCACATTCAGGTTCGGGGCTTCTGTTAAGTTGTAGAAATAAAGAAATCTCCCGTTTAAGACGAATTTCATTATGTTCTGGAGGAAATAAGTAAGAGCGCGACAGTAATTTGATGCAATCCATGAGAATTGCAACAAAATCGCTGGTCTCAGCGGCTACATGAAAAGAGTTCAATGCACTTTTCTGGATATTGTTGATCTCATTGGCAAGTTGGGCATGGTTTGTTCCAGGAAGTTTCTGCAAGTTATGTGCATCCTCATCTTGCATTCCTGATTTGGTAGACGCGAGGATAGCATCATTATACTGCTGAGTAGATTGTCTTAAAGCAACTTGCTTTTGCTGGATTACTTTGAGAGCCGTGTTTTGGTTTTCAACTTCCTCCTTCAGCTTTTTTTTCTGGCTACTAAGGGTTGATAGTCTTTCGTTAATTTCTTGTATATGTTGTTCAACCTCCTTTTCACATCTACTAAAACCACGCTGTAGTTCCACACCCTTACTTTGAACAATCTGTTCTCTTTCAGATATTCTAAAGTAGAAGCTATAGAAAATATTATGGTATGATATCGATGGAAGTCTGAAAATGAGGCTTTTGTTTATTTCATTCTTGCTTGCTAGTTTATAAATAGCCTCAAGCAGTACTGAATAATCTTCTCGAGGATTATTAGCGAGCGCTGGGAGGAACTCGTCAAGATTTTGTGTAACAAACCATTCATGGCTCGCAGGAAACAACTCTTGCATTGAATGAGTATACCCATATGAATCACTGAGGAATCCTACACGAAAGTTCTTGGCTGCAGCTCTAAGGTTAATGCTTTGAAATGAAATTGCTCGAACCGAAGCAGGAAAACTATTTATTCCTGGGACTCCAAACCTGGAAAAGAACAAACAGAAGTAGAATATTTCGTAGTAATTTCCCGGGGAGAAACTTATCAACAGAAACACTTTTTTATCTTGAGCCGCTTCCAGGCACTCCCTCAAAATTTTTCTTTGAACATCGTCACCCTCTCCGCCTTCAAGCTCAAAAACAGTAAATGCAATTGTTTCGCAAAGTTTTTTCACCAAAGTACGAGCCTGCGACATGAAAGAGGAAACCAAAACAACAGGAAGAAACTTGACTCCAGTCAGAAGAAAGCAAAGTTTCCAAACAAAGCCTTCCGTTACATATTCCTCTGCAAGTCCTAAAGTTGAGGTGAATTTAGACAACAAATCCTGTAGTGAGGTGAACGACTTGTCACAAAAATTCAGATGTCCAGTAAAGAGAGGCTTTTCACTTCTTAAAAGTTCTTTCGAAAATCCGGAAGTCTGTTTTTTCCTTATATTTTGGAGCTTCGATGAGTTTTGCTTGGGGAAGCTATTGGAAATATATTTCTCCAAGTCTTCTTCAGTTGGCCATACATTGTTTATATTTTGATTGCACGCAGACACACAAAGAAAACACAAAAGGCTTTGACCGGACAATAAGACTTCCACACTTTTAAGGGGTTTACCGTTAGCACAAAATAAAAATTCTATCAAACCCATGTAAAAAAGGTGGTATATTTGAACGAGGTTAGTGCTGTCAGCTATAGCCAGGTTTGAGTGGTGAGAAGAGTCTGAGTTCCAAAATGACCTAAAGGCCAAAGTTTGTTTTAAAACTGCTAGGACTAGCTCTTTGTCAATTGTGGGATACGTAGCAACCTCTTGTAACAGTAGAGAAGGCAGCACATCAACTTCACCAGAGATGCTGTCGTGGAACGTTATATGTTGGAGTTTTCCAAGTGCGTGTACCCTTGCAACTTGGTATATAATGCAAACATTGGCTACAGTTGTCTTCACAAATTTTTGAGAAGGGCTTATTCTAGTAATTTCTCGAGAGTCCTCGAGTTCAAAGAAAAACTGTGTTATTGAATGAAATTGTTTCTTCTTTGAGGGGGCATTAAAATCGGTTATGAAGAGTTTCTTCTTTGCTTCAACACAAGAGTGGGCTCCAATTGCGCCATAACTCAAAGAGCCTTCAAATAGGGCGCGACAAGCAGAAGAATCGCGCAGCACCAGTCCATCAACGCCAAACACACCGCCAGATTCACAATTAAGTTGACTAATGAGACGTTTATTTAAAATAGTAACTGGGGATCGAATTAAGACACCTTTTCCTCTACACTGGTATAGATTGATCAAGTGAGAAACTCTGTTGAAGTCATGAGGTGGGATAAAAACGGTATCGGGACTGAAAGTTCCCAACTCATGCAGCAACTCGGAAGGGAACCATGGTTTCCACTGAAAGCAACACAAATCCAGCCTAAATTTAAAAGGAGAAGGGGATAGCTGTTGCCCTGAGAACTCATAAATCTTTAATTTCATGTCGCTAAGAAACTCATCATTTTCTGGCCCAGACTGAGACAACCCAAGTGTCCAAATAAAACAATATACCAGAAGTTGCTTGACATTGTGCTGTACAATATCTCCCTCACCATCAATGTTGGAAACTGATAGCGTATTTTCAATCAAATGAAAAAAATTCTCGTAAAGCTGCCCTAGTGTTTGCTCAGCAAGGAGTATACTGTTATGAGCTTTCAACAAGGGCGAAACGACAATATCAAAGAATCGAGTAAAAATTAAATTTGTTAACTTGGGTTTCAATTTGCGAGAAAGGGTCTGAGAGACAATATTTACAGTTGGTTTCATCCATGCCCGAAAATCGTCAAGAACAAGTTTCAAGTGAATTACAGAAAACTCATGAATATGTACCGGAGCGAAGTTTTCCAAACTTCTGCACTCAACAAAAAGTTTGTGTATCATCGCTTTCTGTTTCCGCGCATGGCTCGACTCTAGTGTTCGTTCTAAGCAATTGTCCAATGCTATTGGCCGCATATGAGGCAAGTCCATGTCATCTAGCCATAATACTCTGTACACTCGTTCATCACCTACTTTAGGCCAAAGAGCTTGATACCAGCCTAACCTATTAGAGAGTCGCAGAGTGTTTAGTTCATCCAGAGTAAAGGACCCTGGTGAATATCTAGCCAGCTGAAAATTCACAGTCGAACTCCTATTCTTTTGAATATGCTCCTTTATAAAGGTGCTTTTTCCTACCCTAGAAACACCTATGACAAGCAGACGTGACAAAGCGCAGCCCTCCCGTTCCCCGGGCGCGAAAACTTCTTCCCTCTCCAATAGTTGCTTCAACTGTGGTACATTACAACCAGATAAGAGCGGTTCCACTAGCCCACGAAGATACGACTTTTTCGCGGAACTGAACACACCACTATAATGGCACAACAGGCATTTAAGCGAAAAATATTTCACCTCATTTTCATTTGTGCATTGGTTACTGACCTTCGTTAAACTAAGGCTCAGGCTCTCAAAGAATCTTTCGTCAAAGCATATACTAAAAACGTTACAAAAATCAACCCATAAATTTGCAAAAACAAACCCTAGAGACTTCCAAAACTTCGGGAAAACTGTGAAAAAAAGGCACGAGAAATACTCGTTTAATGGTTGGGAACAGTGTATGTGCGGGAATAACGTGCCGAATGATGCCCCCGCACTACGTTGAAATGTGTCCATCAATAAGATAAGGCTCATACACTTCGTCGCAGACTGACAAATATTAGTATTTCTTGCGGTTGAATTGTCAACATTTAATTTCTTGAGGCTCCAATTTACAAGTTGTGCATATAAGAACTTTGGGTCTTGCTGTGCAGAAGGATATTCACTAAGGAAGCACACCACAGCACTCTGTTGTCTTGAACCTTTCAGAATTGACAAGAAGGAATGCTCTGAAAGCATAAACCCAAATTCATGCAAGAAGAAAGGCCTCCCTAATATATTGGCAATTGACTTTACTAAAGAAGACCTAGAACCAGGTTCAGAAGAATGGAGTCTTAGCGGACGGTTCTTAACCATTGCTGAAAAAATTGCAAATTGGATTTTCATAGTAGTACACAGACAGTATCCCACAGAGTGAAGCCCAGTGTACTCAAATTCGTAGTTGAGCTGATAATAACCCACGGCAATATTAAGCACTTTAGTAGGGGCAAGGAACGTGTAATATAAAAATGATAGAGGAATATTTTCCGATTGGAGTTCGAATATGTGTGTGAGCCAATGTTGATATGAAGCTAGCGTGAGCAGTATTGAATAAAGTTCCAGCTTGATATTTTCTGTGCAGGGAAGATGTTGCTCTCTTCCTATTATTTGACGCAAGTCGACAGCAACATCCCGAATAAAATCCAAGGAGAATTTGCCGTCCGATTCTGAGCTCTTAGACAGTTTTGAGCACAAAATATGAACTCCAAGCTCTTTTGATTGAAAAAGCGGTCTTCTTTCGGATAACAAGCTCACTATAGCCAACTTGTTCACGCTGGATTCTTCAAACTGGGCTATAGTCTGCTTTATGTTACCTCTACATTCAGTTTTGATACGTTCTTCGAAAAACTGAATCTCGTCACACAATGCCAAATTTGTCTTCAACTTGCCTTCTAACTCTAAGTTTTCATGTCTTTGTTCCTGAAATCTAACCTGCCATCTACTACGAGCAAAATAGCACTGATTATCCTTACCAGCGAATATTTCAGAAATAAAAGGGAAAATAAAGCCAACATAACTAGAGCTAACTAAACCATTTCCTTTTACCAAGGCAATAATTTCTTCTATTGTAAGGAAATAGAGCCTAGGGCATACTTTTCTTTCTTGAGCGACAAACTCTCTCAACCTAAATTCTACACCTTCCAGGGAATGGTGGAGCTTCTCCATATCAGTTCTGAGACTATCATATTGAGCCAATACATACACATATTTCTGTCTTTTGATTAACTCATACAGAGAAGATAACTCATCCGTCGCTTTTTGAAGCAGTTGGTAACCAACAGGGACTTTAAACCTGATGTCTGATGTATCAAAAACACCCTTAAGTTCATCCCGTCGATTAGAACAAGAAATAAGATGTGTAAAAAAGAATTCCAACTTATTCAGTAGTTCTAAAAGCACTTGTTTTGTCTCTTTCTGATTTGGAAGATTCTTAGCCGAATCCAGTTTCAATAACTCTGCTTTGTCGCCCTGAAGGTGTTCTAAGAACTGAATAATATCACGCGGAGAGTTGAACAAGAATACAAAGGAGCGCCACTTCTTAGACAATCTATTAAGTGAAACATTTTGCCTAAATATTTTTTCTGCAGCGAAACTTAATCTAGTACATTCTAGTTCATTCTTCACCTCAGCTAAGGAAAACAACTGAATAACGGTGAGATTTGTAATCTCCACCCGTGCCTCAAACAAAAAGTGGGAAATTTCTTCTAATGTGCTCTTTTCAATCCAGGGCTGGCAAAGCATTGACACTAGCCAAACTCGGGCCCCATAGAGTCGAACGCTCCTTGACAGAGAAACGAAATCGTCTTTTTCTTGTACTGTCTTTGGGATATCAAGAAGTAACCTCTCAAGTTCTTGAAGAGCACTTTTATCTGAATTTATATCAGTGTAACGCAATAACTTTGTTGTGGTCCACTTTCTTGTCAGTACCAATAACTTCCGCTTTATTCTCAAGAAACCCTTTAATCCAGTGACGCAAATTGCTGCATAACAGAAGACATGGTTTGGGTGCGACACTAGGCCCAGCCCGTTTTGGACTTGCTTTAACGTTTTAGCAGTTCTCTCGAGTTGCATGTACTGTAGTTCCAAGTTCGTAAAACAGTCATTCTCCTGTAAATCAGAAGAAAATCTGGCAAAATATTGATTCAAGTCTTGTAATAACAAGTAAACACTGGTGGCAAGCATATTTTCCGAGGAAATCACAATGTGCAGAAGTTGAGCTTTTTTTTTAGATAGTTGGTCAAAGAAGGCAGGTTCTAAGCCCTGAAGCTCGGTCCAAGTATGTTTGCATTTGCTAAGCTTTTTTGAAATGCAAACCTCATCCGGAAGTGGAACCTTATTAGAGCGAAGCAGATCATATAGCTGACACAACTCAAGAAGTCTAGCATCAAATGTACAACACAGACAATACAAGTCAAGGGAAGTATCAAGCAACATCTTGTAGCCAAGATACTCCTTCGCTAGAGAAATTTCAACTTCTTTTGAAGTGTATATATCACCTCCGAATCTGTCCGTGAGATTTATTTTATGCACATTGGTGGTGACACTACTGATTTCGTTAAGAGATTTATCGAGCTCTTGAACAAGCTTTTCTTTAAGTGGAGCACCAAAACATTTCTTCCAGCCTTGTAACTCGTAGAGAATAGTAGATTTAAGGTTCGTACATTGAAAAAACAAAATTCCCTTTACCGCTGTGCTCGGAAGGCTAATTGCGGATTCTTCGGCATGAGCAAATTTGCTCAATGTCTTGACGTATTCTTCAAGATCAGGTTTGTTCCTCAGGAACTTTCTGAACTCTTCGTCTTTGTCCCTACTCCACACCCAGTTTAATTTATCAATATCGGTCAAGAAAACCTTAACAGCTGCTGATAGTTCATGAATCTTGCCCGCTATGAGCAAACACTGGACACACATATCCAAATCTCCCAATACTTCAACTGAAAGACATTGTTGTAGTTTTTGAAAGTTTTGGAGAAAAATGTTCAAGTTTATAAAAGGCTCCAAGAGAATATTTTTAAGGTTTTCAAAACTTGGGCTGAACCGAAGTTCGTACCCATGAAGCTTTCCCTCAATTTGAAAAATAGGTTTTTCCCCACCTAAGGCGATTCCTTCGTATAAGCGGGAGCGAAATTCCTTCAGACATCTTTTCAAAGATACCTGTAGTCCAGCAGATAACCGTACAAGAAACTGGTTCTCAAGCAATTGAAGAGTTTGCTTTCGCGCACTTTCTTCTTTAAGAAATTGGTTAACTACACTCTCCAAAATCGTGTTTCCTTCTGAGAGAGAGCTTTCGACAGTCTTGCAAGCAAGTTCAAGGAATTTCTTTTGACTGGATATGTATTGGTTCTTGCAAACGGTACTGCTTGGTATTTTGACAAAGCATATTCCAGAAACTGAGCGCACCAGCATTTCTAGATTCTCCGATAGAGAGACGTGACATTCTTCCAGAATATGGACCAAGTTCTTCATCTTCTTCGTTATATCTCGCGTGAAGACGGGGAGTCTTACAGAAGCCCAGTTCATTCGTTCTGCAGGACCAAAACTTTCATGGATGAAAGAGGAAACAATGTTATTGATGATCGGAGCTGAGAACCCAACGGAATTATGACAAAAACTATTCAGAGCATTAGAGACACGTATCAGTGTGTGAAAGTTGCATAATATTTCTTCACGTTGCAAGAGTGAAAGAGAAAGTCTGCCGGGTAGGCTTAAATGGAGTTGTTGCAAGGCAATACCATCCCTGAGAACCTCTTTAAGGGATTGACTAAAGAAAGGATATGGTACTTCTTGCTCCAGATTATAAATTGGTCTCTGAAGAGCTGTAATGACTGTTCTGCAATGTTCTTCCCATGCGCGAAAAAAAAGTACCTCATATCCAACAAGTGCTTTGATCACCCTATTGTATACCCTTACAACTTCATGACCTTCTTTTGAATTAAGTGCATGTTGAATATTTTTTAGCTCCAATATAGGTTTCTCAATCTCCAGAGCAAGGTGCTTTACCCACGCAATGTTTCCGCTAACCTGAGGTGACAGTCTAGACAGCTCAGGGTTAAGTTTATGTTGTTCATAGAGTTCTTGTACATTTGCAAGGCTTTGGTGGTATACCGTCAAGACAAGTCCTATATTCTCTTCTAGCTTCGTGCGGAGTCTGGGTTTCTTCAGCACATCTTTGTATATCTTTAACTTATCAAGACACTCAACTGCTGAAGATGAGGTCAGAAGCTCATTCTGGACAACTTCTTCCAAACTAACTTCCAGCTTTTCAATTTTATCGTGAAAAACCACAATTTCTTTCTCAAGTAAATGTGAGTCTAGATCAAAAATGTCAAGCTGGGTAGCTGCCAATGAAGCAACAGCTCCATCAGCTTCGACACAAAATAAAGAAAATTCACGTAAAGCAGATTTTTTCAGCTCATAGATCGCTGCAAACTCAGATTGGAGGAACAAGATCTTGTTCAATCTTGACCTCATTAGCTCAATTGGTTTCAATACTTTATGGTCAGCTTGTTCGCTTTCTCTCCCCTTTAAGTTTGGGAAAACTACATTTGATAACTCTTTTAATGAATGATATAAAACGCACAAAAATTTTTCCACCGACCCTAACAACAAAGCCTTACGGTCAGAATCTATTATTTCCTTACCCAAAAAATAGGATGCTACATTTCTTGGTTTCTGCAGCATTTCAGGCACAGACTCAGTTATGCACGATACACATCTACACAAGATTTGAGTTATCAGTACAGACATAAAGGAATAAAATTTTTCCGTGGTGTTATAGAATCTGGAAACAGTGAAGATTAACTTCAATGCAGCGCAGAGCGACCCAATTATATCTTGGAGCTGAGAAATACTGCCCGACATGCATACCGGAAGAAAAACCTCAAGTGTTTGCAAATATTTTGTGTTATCCTCTGCTTCCATTCCAGCCTCGTTGAACTGTTGAATAACAGTTTTCCACTCTTCTAGAACACCACCCACCACCTTACCTTGCTCTGCAAAGTATTTGCGATTCGAGTTTAAAAGCTTCCCACATACTGTACGTAGTCCTGTTAAAAACTGGGGAATATCACCAGTTAATACCTTCGTACTTAATAACTTTAACACTTCAGTACGCCTTTTCCAATAAATAATTTCTCCGGTCAAAGAAACCGCATTCAGTCCCTTTGTCTTACTCTGTCGGTTTGCACTTGCATTAGCAAGTTCTTTTATCCATGTAGAAACCCCCAGAACACAGTGTCCACAAAGATCAAGAAGAATTTGATCTGATTTTGCTGGGCTGTAGTTTTCAGAGTCGCTCACCATTTCTTCAAGAGTTTGCAAGGGTTCAAAATTAGGTAGTACCAATGAAGAACCACCGGAAAGAATGGTGTTAAGTTCACCGGAAGCGTCAAGAAGGTCACAGTATTCTTAGAACTAATGAGACAACAAAACTTTACTGGTTGAAGCTAAACCAAGCGACATCGAAAAATTTGAGGGTTGAAGATCGATTGATACAAGATCATTTACAGGATTTCCATTAAATTGACCCATAGCACACATAGAATCATCGTATACCCAAAGATCCAGAGCTTTAGGTTTGAGCCTAGATAAGAAAAACAATACAAATGTACTTCATCAAATAGTAAGATTGAAACAGGGCGCCGGAATTTGGTTGAAACAAAGCCACCTTGTCAGTAACAAAGATTCTAAACTCATCTGTATTTAGGAGAATGAAATAGAATAGAACTCTCGTATCCGGGTTTGTCAAAAACTTTTCGAAATCCTCTTTCGGTTGTCTTCTGAACAGGTGTTCCTCCAAGAATTCCCTGAGAGAGAACAAAACAATGCAGAGCTTACCTGCTATGTCCTGAAAGCTTATTTAGCCTATTTATTAACCATCTTAACCGTGCATGAATCACTTCTGAAGCGCTCATTCTATCTAAATTTTCATTTCTTATATCTTTTTAACGGAACAATAACCTATTTTTTTAACGGCCACGTAATATAGTACGAAAAAATACTGGAAAGTCAGTGTATAAGAATATTATAGAAGGGTTAAAGTCATTATTCTGCAAACTCAAATCAAAGCTCTAAACAATAGTGCAGCAACCTCCTTCCACATTTTCTCCTGGGCTCTGCTGTCCACCTTCGGAAGAACTATCACGAACACCCATCTTCTCATTTTCCAACTGAGTCTGTTTGTTGTGGAGAACACATCTGCAAGCTTCATCAAAAACCCTTTTCAAGTTAGTTTGTGTCAGAGCAGAACATTCAATATGAGTATATGCTCCTAAGTTCTCCGCAAGCGCCTTACCTTCTTCTGTGGTAACATACTGATCACTAGGCTTTTCCACCTTAGGGCCATCACGAGTATCAGACTAAAAGATAAAATGGAAAATGAAGTCATACCTTGGTACCTACTAACAAAAAAGGGGTGCCCTTGGAATGAACTTTTAATTCAGGCACCCACTTCGTGGCAATATTTTCAAAACTGGACTTAAGATCAACAGCATAGCATATTACAAAAACATCAGTTTCTGCATAACTTAGGGGGCGCAATCTTTCAAAATCTTCCTGACCTAGAAATAAAGAAGAAGGGAAGAAGGTACCAGCTGTGTCCCAAAGACCTAAATTCACCGCTTTGCCGTCAATCATCAGATTTGCAGTGTAGTTGTCAAATACCGTAGGAACATACTGTCTGGGGAAAGAGTTCTTCGTATAAGAGACCATCATACATGTTTTTCCCACTGCTCCATCACTAAAAAAGTTGAGAAAAAGATAAAAAAAGGTTACCCAACTACTACACATTTGAATTCTTGCATTTTTACCAGGGGGATATGAGAAGAATGTAAGGAGGAATCTAACTTTAAGTGACAATTTAATTATATTTATTTTGGGAAATGTGGTATGTTGTTTATGCGATTCGAGGAACGATCGGTTAATTGTTTAAGTCTGTTCGATAATTAATTTAATATAGAATATTCTAGTATATTAATAGGAGATATAGAAAAAAATATGAAATAAATCATTTTGGGAAATTTAATATACTATACTATAGTTAGACTTTGTATTATATATATATATGGCCTTTAGGTTAAACCTTTCTAATATAAAATGATTACCTAAAGTTTTCTCTATTCCAATATTTGATATCAATAATAAACGTGAAAACTTTTGGAATATACCTAGTTTCATAAAATAGCACACTCCTTGTGTTTGTGAAGTACTTAAACTTTACCACCATTGTTGTCAACTGGTTCTTTGTGTGTGAGCATATGATAAAAGGAGCCTGGGATTATGAGGACAGATAATTCTGATCATTATGCCCATATATCTCATGTTTAAGTGTTCACTAATTTAAATGTAAAGAAGAGGTAACGCTTGAAGTTTCACATTCATAAAGTCCAGAAAATTAGTGTTTGTGCCTGTGGTAAAAGTCTAAGTAGATAATGGTTTGTGAGCTTTCCGAGTGTGAGCTCCGCATGTGATAGCTACAAATATTTTTTTCTTGCATATAAGCAGCTATACCTAGAATTTCAAGCTTCGAGTAAAATTTCATTAAAATCTTGGATCAAATAAAACCAATTCTGGCTCGTTCACTCTTTCAACCTATATTCCATATGCTCTCTTAGTTAAAAGTGAAGAAAGAACTAAAAGTATGTTCCAGTTATTTATACATATTATGGAATTGGTGCTCTGTAAGAGCTTCTTGAGAAAACCAAATATAAATTCTTGTTAAGTTTAGTTTGATATAATGCGCTTGCTGACTAGAAGGTCCCTCATTGTAATACATTTTATATGCCCTTTAGCTCAGCACTTGGTTGAGTCTTATGATCGGTAGAGAAAATAAAGAGGTATTAATTTTCTTTTCAAAACTGTTGTTAAAAAAAATACACTATTTCAAGAATTTTCTCTAATTGACAAATAGTTAGGTTGAAAACTCCCACAACAACGTAGTGTCTCCAGTCTCCTATCCTTGAACTATAGAACCTTTGAGTTTAACTGAATAAGTGTAGCGCAGCGTTCTTTTAAATTTAATTAATAAAACTAAGGTTGTCAGTTCTTCCCTTTGTGAACCATGCAAGCATCTCTCCATATTTTTGAACCCGATAGAACTGAGCTCAGGGCACTATTTAATAACATGAACTTGCACTTTAGCTAAAATGCACAAATTACTCTGCTATACCCCCGCGATAAGAGGAAACTAGGGAAACAGGACAGTTTATAAGCCGGAATTATGTTCTTTAATAGCATACAATATTCAGTCTCCAAATTCGAAAATTTTACTATCAAAAGCTCTAAGTCCAAGGCTACTTCTACAATGTATATAAGACAGGTTTCAGTAGATATGGGTATGACCTATGACATTTCACATAGCTAGGTCTTCAAGTTGCCATTATGAATTGAAAATCCACTGTCGTAGAGAAAGAATAAAACGAAAACCCTTTACAATAAGCGAAAGGAGATCCCATGGATAAACTTTTCTCCTCAAAATAGTAGTTTATGTAACGCATAATGACTGTAGGTTCATCAAAAATAAAGTTACGCCACGGCACTGGGTACAAAGAGAAGATCCCTATCAGAAAACTTCTCATGCATTTTTTTACTATTTGACTGTTCATAATTCTTAAGAAAATGACTTTTCTGCCGAGCTCAGTTTAACTTGTTGGGCTAATGTTTCCGGGTGTTTAATAAGATTCGAAGTTGTTAGGGAAAACTAGGTTTAGCAGTGATGATGTCACCAAATTAAATAACAAACAAATGGGTTCGATATTACATCCGACTCTCTACTCCTTGTGTTAACTTTAGAAATGTATCGAAACTGTTACATTCCAACCAAATTATTTTCTTTTAGAAAGTGATACTTTGTTATATTTACAGGGACTCGTTTTTGCTTAAGTTTTAAAATATAAACGACATATTGCCTGACCCCTCTAGAAAAATGGGGCAAATCCTTTTAATAGCCTAGTATTAATATATTCCCGAACAAGGTTCTTACTTATGAAACGAGCAATTTTCTTGCTAGGTAGTAAGTTTTCTCCTTAGGGGTTAATAGTACATTAAATCTGACAATAAATTATGTGAGCAACTCTTATTCTATTTTGAGCTGTTATAAATCAAATTTAGAGTTGACTCTATCGGCACATTTGCTTTCATTGCTTTTTCATTTAAGGTAATGCAGTGGTGTTTCTACTGGACATTAAGCTACAGAAAACTTGTAATAAATCTCGTGGTTGATCTATGATTTAACGAGCTGAATTTTTATAGCTGAATAGTAATAATTGGGGAAATAATGTGCATTTCTAGAACTCTTGTGCACTAGCATAGAACCTTATAAGTTATAATGACATACTTTGACATCTACTCCTAATCTCAAGAGGGATGTATCACCTGTGATTATAAACTCTCTGACTTTGATAGTCTATTTGAAGGTTAAGATATCATGTATTACATCAACAGTTACACTACTTGAAATCTTGTGTAAGGTGATATTAGCTTCGCTATATCCAATAGATAAGAATCGGAGGGATATTTGTATCAGTTAGACATAAGTTGTATGGCACTTACCAAAGTAATTCAACCTGTACATGTTATTGGAAATGTGTTTGTCAAGTTACAGAAAAGATCTCATTGCAACAGTATGAAATTTTTTGTATATGCATTGACCTTGTCAACATCTTGAAACTAGACAAGCCTTGTAAGTGAAAATTCATTCATTAGCGTGTTGGATGGCTTTCCGTAGAAAACTTTCACCAGAGGAATTTTTACATGTGTTCCATTTCTTTTTTCTTAGCTCCAAAATTGAATCATCTAGCTCGGAGTATGTTATTTTACTAGCTTTGATTGGGTGAAACTCACAATGGGTATCTACCCAATATTCATATACATAAAAACATAGAATGGTCATGAATGACGTTGAATAAGAGGAATACTCATCATAAAATAAGCAATATCCATCCGATCCCATTTAATGGAATCTGTTTGGTGGCACTGCATCTAAAGAGATATTTAAAACATTTTCTAAAGTTATCTCTCGTAAACTTGGTTGCAAATGGAGAGCATCACGCTGCTTTTTGTTGACGAAGCTCTGAAAAAGTTTGCTACAAGTATTAATATTGCTAAAAGATATGAATTTCAATGTAATGAATGTTCGAATTCTTATTTTGATGTTACAACTAAGTATGAGCAAATACTTCTTAGCCACACCTTTTCAGTAAATAAACGTGTTCACAATAGACATAATCTGGTAGTATACTTAAAACGTAGGAAGCACCAAGGAGACCTAGGCAATGATGAGACCAGATTCATTGGTATAATTACAGATGCTCCCATGAACATTAGAGCTACAATTTTAACTCCTCGTAAAATATTTCTAGGTGTGTACTTTGGGAATGATGCTTTTAAATATGCGATAAGATGAGCTAGATATGAAGCAATTTCCCCGAAAATACGAGTACGAGCAAACTGATGAAATATTGCGCCAAATCTTTAAATAAAAGAAAAATAACTGAGTTATTTCTTAAGAACAAGTACCAGTAATAGCTAAAATACATGGTATAACATTTCAAGATAATCTATGGACAATTTTGAAAATTGTTAGCAAGGTTTCTTTTCAAGGGACGTCACTAATGCTTTGGCAACATTGATAATTATTAGTTTGTTTACAGTTGATCTTCAATCCTTTTCTACTCCATTATTTCTAGTAGCATTTTAATAAAAACTGAGAGATTTTATGAAATAATTGCTGGGCTAAAAGATGTTATGCTAAGCAAACCCTCTACATGAATGTTGGCTATAGTTTCAGCATTAGCGAATGACGTTGGCAAAGTATGTTGGTTACACATGACATGACGAAAAAACTTTTTAACAAACTTTGACATAAAATGTAGAAGCTTTGCGAAACATACATTAACAGGCTTTATTTGGAGATGCAAAAGGTTGTTTTACGTTGTGTTGAATTTAAAGATGACCTTGAAAGCTATCTTCACCGCATATTACACAACTACTAGCAGGAGCATCAACAAAATTACTGAAAAAATGAAATTGATGGGAATAATATACTAGACTCACACTACAGAAACCTTAAAGCTTCTGCATAGATACAGCCAAAAATATCGATTTTTTTAAGTCTGTGCTTAAAGGTGTTGGATCATTAAAACAGAGTTCCAAAGTTAAAATTCTTGATCAACTTCTCAAGCATTGCTATCAAACAATGGAGAGATATGAACATGAAGCTTTGGATAAGAGGAAAATACTGATCGAAAATAAGGACCATTTCCCCTTACAATTAGTAATATGTTATAGGTATAGTAAGCAAAGTTCAATGGGTACCACTTTGCGCAGGACATATGAAATTCAAGCTAAATACGGACAGAGAACTCTGATTTGTATACGAGCGAGTAAAGGTTGAACGTGAGAGAGAAGAGCTTAACTTAACCCAAGTTGAAGCTTACATCTTGGCTCGAGTTAAGTTCTATATCTTTAACTATTAACTCAATTGCTTTAAGCAGCAAAACGTATATAAATATTTGCAACTTGATTACACAATTAGTTTATCAGCAACATGCTATATATATTCAGCCACTAAGAGCAATGACACAATTGGCAACCAAAAGTAATAGGAGATTGAATTATAAAATAAAAATTTTGTTTTTTGGTATTTTCAAGGGACAAGAAAGCAGACTGTAAAAATATACAGTAATGTTATCCGCATATATACGAAGTTTTGTGAAAAAGTGAAAAGACCTAGCCACGGATGAAAACACAATTCCTGTTTCTATAGGTGGTGCATTAAGAGATAGACCCAAAGGAGTGTTTTATAAATATGAGTATTATCTTTCACTGAAATCGCCTTCAATTTTAAAATTATCATGTAAAAATAATAGCGAGTAGAGAAATAGATGTCAAAATATCTCAGAGAAGGTTGAAACTAGACATACCCTAGAAAGATTCTATTTTCCGGGTATGCCCATTCATGGCGTCATAAAGTGTAACAAACCCGCAACCCTTGATAAAATGCTAATGTTATTTCTTTGAGTTTCCATACTGTACGAGTTCAACTACTGAGTGACTGGGGTAATATTTTCTTCAAAGATGAGTACCCCAACCTACACATAAGCATTCAAAGTACGAAGAGAAAATCCATACTCCTCGTCGTTGAAAGTGTACTGCTATGAGATTTTAACTTTTTTGTTTAAGAAAATGTACAGATGGAGATCTTAAATATAATTAAAATGACTTCTCTCATGTTTTATTTTATCTAAGAGCTTAGCTAAAAGGAAGTTACAACGGAACGTAAGTTTTATGCAGGATTGAATCATGTAAAATGAAAAGTTCTTTATCTACTCATTTGAATCAATAATGAATTGTTGCCGTACTTGTTACTATATGCAATCTTGCTTAAATCCTAATCCTTGTACTCTATTAAAAACAACAACACTCTTTTTTATTCCCAATATGTACCAATTTGCCCAATAAAACGCTTGTTATTGAAAAGACCTTGCTAGAACTGCTTGGTTGTGTTTCGCAAGATCTATATTCTTAGAATACTCGTAGAATCCTTAAAACATTCTAACAATCCAACCTAATTTCATTGCTTTATAAGCAGAATAATTCTTTTCCAGCTGCAGACAGCATAAGCCTAGTAAAAATCCTACTTCTTTTTTGATAAGTCATTATTCCAAAATCTTAAACAACTTACACACTTTTGTACATTTTGGCTATTGCAATTTTCAATGTTAGAGTCTCTTTCGTTTTCATATTTTTGATGAGAGAGTCTGTATTCAAAAACTCTTGTTTTAGGTAGCACCAAAACAGGCATCTCCTATTTTTGCCCTATATAACTAAATTATTTTGTAACCTTTTTTTCTGAGATTTTCCAGAAATACGCTCCACTCCGCTTCATATTTTTCATCATCGGTGGTTATAGCCTTCGCAACCTCATTCTTAATTATTCCAATGAACCTTAGTAAATTCTAAGGAAAACAATTTTAATGTATCTCCTCTGTGCCTTCAATAGTTATATTTCATTAGTCTTCTATCATTATGTTCTTTTGCCTTTAGATCTCTAGTGATATATTTCTTCGGACTTCTGTATACAACATTTGTAATAAGCTGGCATCATTTTGTAATTTTTCTGCTTTTATCTGGCTTTCTATTATTTATTGGCAGCTTGAAACTAGTGTTTTCTCATTAATTCAAATATTTTTTTAAATGGGAAAAACTTTCGGTTTTGTTTTTAGAAGACTATTCTTACCGCTGATAATGTTTATATAACTTCGATATTAATATCTATCAAAGATTAATTCTTAAAATAAACATGCTATGAGGCTCATAGCAGTAAAAAATATGGAAAATAATATAAAATATAGAAAAATATTTCAACCTGTAACTCGGTTATGCTAAGGATTATATCCTAGTTAGAACAATTATGATCTTCAAACAAAATGCAAGTTTACCAGCACATTACACAGACTTACATACGTAAATTAAAATTTTATTTGGATTGTTGAGTATATTAAAAACTATAAATTCCTTATTAATTATATACTTTGGTTGTTTTAGTATTACCATAACCAGATTTTGAAGCAAATGTTACGCTTCAAATAAACGAATTTTCAAAATTTTGGTTTTACACTTTCTCAACGGGTTCTGTTCTTCCTCAGCTATTTGAACATACAGGAAGTACAGCTATCTGATCATGGATGACAATATTACAAATTTATGAGCTATAATGATCTCTCATTGTTAGGTGCATTAGCCTTTGCGTTAGATATTGATTAACTGAGAGGGTATACCTTGTTCACTCATGTGCCCAAGAAACCAAATCCTTAAACGGCTTTTCATATCTCTTTTGAGTATGATACTTCAGGAGATACTCTTAAAGTATAAACTCTAAGAGCAGATTTTTATTGTGTTTGTTTCATTTTAGAATCCAAGGATAATGACCGGTTTCTACTTTGGAATCTTGTTTTGGGGCTGGATCTTCCAAAGATGCAGCGGTTTGTTTTCTTTTGCTCTTGCGCAAGCTATCCATGTCAAAAACATATTTTGTTTCGTTACATTCACTATTCTTATTATAGGAGTAATTGCTAAGCTCAACTAATTTTATTAAATAAACTAAGAATGACGCATTCTTTGCAAGGTATCCGATAGCCAGTTCATTGGTGACGATGCTTTGTTTATGCGTACCTTCAGGCAATATATATATGCGATATCTTCAAGTTTATACCTCTTCTAAGTAGTGTTTGAAATCTTATTTAATAGTTTGTTCAAATGTTGAAATATTTCGTGTTGACTTATCTTAAGTGTCGTCACTATAAGGTGCTCTGAATCTATGTGAAACTGGCGAAGAACAACTTCTTCACCCAAGCATTGAAACTGTTTATGAGTCAGTTTTCTACGTTCAATGGACTGCACCAGTATATCTTTCTCTTTTGCCAGCTATTTTTAACTTGAAGTAACAAACTAAGTTTATATATCTAGCTTTATAGGTATGAGCTATCTTCTTAAGGTTTTATCCTTATTCGTTTTGCCTATTATACTTTAAATAGAATGTGGATACCTTTTCATTTTTCAACTAACCCGCCTCTTCTCGTTTCTTTTTTCTAATTCAATTTAATATTAACGTCTTTTTTTAATTTTAAACGCTTATGGCAATGGCCTAACGTGATGAGTTTTTATAGGATGTCTTATGAGGTCATATGCTGTGCTTTTTTGTGTGTGTAGTTTTGGGTATGATTGTGTTATACTAAAGAATTTAGACTGTGTTGCACAAACTGACTACTGGAAAGTTCTGTGAAGGGATTGAAAACATTAATTTTATAATTGTTTCAAAGGCAATTATTAAACATTTACTTTATAAACCAGTTACATTTCCTTAAAGTGGCAATCTATGGGAAAAGGAAGGAGGGGTTATCAAAGGAAGTAAATATAGTCTAAGATTGTATTTTTAAATTAGAAAGAAGAATCACAGTGCTAAGAGTATTATTTAAACCAAATGAATTGATATCTTCCATCTACCTGAACTAATTCATCCAGACTCCCATCTAAAGTATACCATGAAGGCAAATTCTGTGTAAGGCAAGCAAAGTTTCGAAGTCAAGAAACCATCTGCTAAAGTTCATGAGAAATTATGAGTCATTAACACTAGGGAAATCTTTATCAGTAAATAAAGGTGTCTTCATTCATTATCCAGAATTTAGTAACTATTGTTAAGGAAACTCTGATTATTTCGGAATATGTATAACACGTTTGTGAACTCTTTTAAGGATGCGTAACAAGCAGAAAGCTGTAACATTCTTTATATATGCATCCTTCCTGTCAAATTTTATTATATAATTTTAGAATTTTATATAACCGACCTGTTTTCAATTCCTAGTTGGCAAGAGCAGAGTCATACGACCTGTGACCTATTTGAGAATAGAAAAGCATATAAATCTTAACAATTAGTGCTAGTAGTTTCATCTATCATTCTTGCCAATAAGTACATACTTATTACTATAGATATGTATGAAATAAATTTTACTTGGGAAAATTGAGCGATAATTTTTTTGAAAAAATGGTATTGATGAATCAGCTCTAAGCTACATGACGATTTATTTTTTAAATTAGGACGGTCTTAAGTAAATTTTAAAAAATTAAGTTTTCCTAGGAGCCCCAATGATCATAAATAAGTTAATAATTATAAACCTTTTAACAGAATGCTTCTAGCAATACTTCTGCAGTTAATCAATATAGACTTTCACTTTGCATACATTAACTTTGAAAAGACACAGTGATTTCTTCCTCATCACACCTTTGTTAAGCATAATGCAGGCTCTGAAAAGCTGCAAGCTTTGTGCTAAATTAATGCTTATTTTTAATATTTTATTAAAAAGAATTGGAGGACCTAACTCATCTGAATTTCGTATTTGATTCTGTTTCTCAGAAACTCATTTCAGATACCCTCCTCGCTACAGCACAAAATTCTCATAGCTAAAGGATCTTTGAAAATACATGTGATCACTAAATCATATAGTTTTATTATGTTAAATAATTAATAGACTATTTCAATGCTAACAATAATTTGATGATCTTGTCTAAAAAGTGACACTCATGATTCAGAAAAACACATAAGCTGAAATGAAGAATTTCTCTGCCCTTATTAACTATTATATAAGACCATGCTATTATTTTTGGGTTCATATGAGAAATGAGCCAAGCAATGTATGATATTTTAAAAACAAAAAGTGTGTTGGAACAATTCTGGAGTTGCCCACATAATGCCGTAATAGCCATAGTAAACATTCATTTCCTGGGTAGATATCATGTGCACTTATGGGCGATTAGGTATTCGGTTTAACCACATTTAGGTAAACAACACTCACAAAATAGATAATTATCAAAGTATATCATACTAATATAAACTTTCATATAAATCCATACCCTGTTTCACAATAATTTTCTAAATGGTTCTTCACATTTTAGTAGGGTTCCCTTAACCTACATACTAGTACACAGAAAGCCGTTATCATTTCTGTGTAGAATACTCAGTGTTTAGAATTTTTCATAGACCGCTAAGTATATGTAATTATAATTTCCAGTTTATTTTTTAACCCTCAGCATTACATAAGAATAGAACTTGTCAACATTGTTGATCATATTTGTTGTCAAGAATAACTAAGTGTAAATGGCGCAAAATCTTTTACTACCTAGAAGACCATTTCATAAAGGCTAGCTGATGGGTTTGAATATATTTTGTATTTGCACAATAATATACTCTCAAATATGGGATATAAAGCTTTTTAATCCACATGTAATGGACCCTTTTCAAGAAACTCCTGGCCCAGGCATCGTGATTGTTTTTCTTGCATCGTTCAATTTAGATTCTAGTAAAGTATCACACGCTTTCAGGTAGTAAAAATAAACCAAACTTTGAGATATGTTGCTGTTTATATTCCTGAATACTGTATCTACGTGCCGAAGTATTCAAGTGATGTCTATAAGTGTAATGTTTGGGTCACCTATCTTAATGGCAGGAAAGCCCAGTATAGTATTAAAAACAACTGTTCAACTTATACCACCACCATAATATATATAGCCTTTGTTCCTTTATTTTGTAACTTATTGCTGTCTAAAACAAGTATCATCAGCAATATGATAGTGTTTGAAGTGGAGTGTTTTATTTCGTCTTACTTTCGTAATATGCCTCAAGTTGATTAAATATGGCATTACTGGGAAAATACCTTTCCAATGAACATAACCTTGCCACGAATGATAACTTCCACAATAAGAGTCTTAACATTAAAAAGGGTCCTCTCTTTGACAACAAGTACGGCAAGAATAAAAAAATCATCCAGTCGTAAAGCTATTAAATTGGAAAAATCCAGTTTTTTCTCGCTAGATCTGAATCCGCTTCTATGTGCAAGTTTGCTCGAAAACGGATTTAGCAAACCCACGTCGGTTCAACAAAAATTTATCCCTGAATATTTAAATAATATTTCTGCCCACTATATTATATCCTCATCAACGGGTTCAGGGAAAACATTGGCGTTTTTACTTCCAATTATCCACCAAATGAAGCAATCAGAGATAAGAGAGGAAGGTTTTATGCCTGCAAAAGAAGACATAGCTCGACCAAAAGTAGTAATTGTTTCTCCAACTAGAGAATTATCTCATCAAATAGCATCTGTTTGTAAAATGATTTCACATGAAGTGAAGTTTTCAACTGTTAGTGTCATTGGTGGAAAACTAAGTAATGCCCAAAAACTAATTAGAAAAAGAGATTTGAATAAATACTTTGACGTTTTGGTAACAACACCAGATGCCTTATTAAAAAATTGGAAGGCTGAAAAGTTATTTTTGAGTAAGATGGAACATCTTGTTTTGGATGAGGCAGATACACTGCTAGGAAAGAACAGTGGGTTTGAAACAAGTTTGAATGAGATTTTGCCAAAGTTTATTGGGAAGAAAGCTGGATTGAAAACTACTTTTGTAGGAGCAACTGTTGGTAAAAGGTTGAAAGAACTTGGTAGAGATCAAACTACTTCATCACTCCATGCTATTCAAAAGCTTTTGAAATTACCTAAAGAGCAACTAAATTTTATAGAAGTAGAAGGTGATCGAGATTTTGTTTGTTATGTTTAGATTCTGGAAGTGAAATTAAATTAAGCGAAGGATCAAGAGTAAGATTTTTTCCTTGTAGAAAGAGGGATAAAAAGCCAGAACTTTGTCGACTCATTTCAAACTCAGAAGCTAAGAGGATCATTGTATTTTGCAATGCAGTAGATAGTGCTAGAGCAGTGGATTATATACTGAATGATTTGAACATGGATTTGGAAGAACAATTTAATATTCTTAGTCTTCATGCAGCGATGCCTCCTAGAATGAGACAAGAAGCCTATAGAAACTTTAGTAATGCTTCAGATGAAAGAAAGCTTTTAATTTGCACAGATATTGCTGCTAGAGGATTAGACTTGGAAGTTGATGAAGTTGTTATTTTTGACTTACCCAGTTCTGTTACAGATTTTGTGCATAGAGCTGGAAGAACAGGTCGAGTATCGAAGGATTTGGATGGGGAGAACAAGAGGGGAAGAGTGAGTGTTTTAGTAGGTAATTCTACTAGAGAGAAAAGACTACAGAAAAAGCTTCAAATGGAGCTTCAACTGCCTGATCCATATAGAGAAATGAACCGAGCTAGGAAGTCTAACAAGAGAAAAGGATTTACACGAAAGAATTATTAGCTTAATGGATAGATTTGTATACCCCATTACAAAAGACAAATGCTATGAGTTCTAAAGCGTATACTTGGTGCTCATATAGAGGTTTGACAGGTTTCTAAATGGTTTCGCTATAACAGTCAAGATACCAAATGGCTATTAGACTAAACTTTTAACCTTCCATAATAGCGATGTTTACTCTTGGTATTCGTAAGAATGCTGACATATTAGGGTTTCATTGACTGACAAATTATCTTGCCATTGTCACCCTGTATTTTCCTAGGCATTTACTGTACTCTAATATCCAGCTTTTAGATTCGTTTTATATACTTAATAGTTATTGATACCAAGTAGGGATGTCCATCTGGAATCTCGAGCTATAATGTATCTAGATTTTTTTTTCGACGCTCTTGATTCAAGCTACCCAATTTTCGATGTTTTCTCTAGATTCTAGGTAATTCTAATTTTGCTTCATACTTTCAGGGACTTAGTCTTATCTCGTAATTTTTTCCTTGGCTTGTCATGTACAAACCTAATACTTTCCTGGAGATGAAAAATTATTTTGAAATTTGTTACTTTAACTAAAGCAACAGGCATTAAAACATTTCGATTATTCCTATAACCACTCTCGTTTATGTTTTTAAATGGACCTCTAGAAGATTTTGCGTAAAATGATGGGAAATATAAAATAACTTGGAAATGTGGAATCTCGAGATTTAGAAAATCACAAAAATTACCAGATTCCTTAAAGAGTAAAAACTTTTGTCAAATGATAAAGTCAATGGAAAGTAAAGCGTAGATGAACAAGAGATTTTATCTTTGTTGAAATGATGAATTATGAGCACCTAAGCTTGAAAAAGTTGTTTCTTGAAGATGAAGCTGAAAAGTGTCGTGTTTCAGCTGAGGTTGATGACTTGTTTATACCATGCAAAACTGGGGTAAATAAGCGTAGACAAGGCTCCAAGGACCTCATTGAGTTAAACACTCGCACTTCTTTGTCTTAGGGGAGAAATTTACTGCCCAAGGTTCTAAAGTTTGCAGTTCCTCCAATAGTGTATGTATAATTGAAATCTGATTTTTTGAATTTGGTTTGGTCCAAGCCATGACCCTAAATCATGAGCATGGACTCGACAACGCTCTTATATGTTCATGCTAGGTAATTTGTTTTAGGACTGAGGTATAAGCCTAATCGTAAACATGTTGCTTCTATCTGCAGAGAAAAGATAGTACTTCCTGGTAGTGTCCAATTATGAATTCTGGACAGCCTCGTAATAAAAGAGTGAAATTTTGATTTTGCTGATACTAGGAAAAACATATTGGTAGATATAATTCACTCATGGTTCTTCACAACTAGCTACTATCAGATTAGAATATGAATGTTATGTTTCTTACAGGGCTACATTAGCGTGATACAATAAGCTTCGATGCTGAGATAATGCTTATTCCCCCGTCAATTTTGCTTATTAAAGGTACCCTTATGAACAACCCCAACTTTCCTCCTGGTCTACTTGGACTCTGAATTAAAGGTGTTCCATTTAGATGGAAATTAATAGCTGTGCCGCTGCTAACCCTTTATGTGGGGTTAAGTCATTTCAAACAAGATACTTTCCTAAGTGTCTTAAGATAGTCATTTCAAAGCTAAAGAATTTGTAATCCATGCTCCAGTCAACACGTGGTATTATTTAGCGGATAAAGTTTACACGATTTTGTCTTACGCGTAAAAAAGTGCAGCCACTAAAAACAATATACCCCGATATCTGCCTATCTCATCTTAAGCTTCCTGAAAACGCAAATTAGTACACAAAAGTTGTGCCATTTTTTTTACCAAGGCAAAACCTTCACGGTGAGGAAGGTCTGTGGGATCGAGTATATGGGCATTGATTTGGTGGTTTAGTTTTGCTGTTACATCTTTAGATTATCTGAAAATAAGCAACAATTGACCACTGGTATGTGGTGACAGAATAATCCAATTTTATTTAGTTACTAGGAAAAAGTACTACAACGATCCATGTTTTTGGGTTTGTATCAGTCGAAAGAAATGTTCACACTGAAGAATAGATCTCATCTTTTATATTCAGACTTTGAAGAACGATCATTTTACTATGTAATCTACAGGACCTTGTAAGAAAGGGAGTAGCCAAATAACTACTTAAAAACATAGATACTCTTGCAAAAACAGCAATAACAGTATATCCGGGTGGTCCATTTAATGAAAAACTAGTAATAGTGAATCAAATTCATCGATAGGAAGCTTGATTTATTAGTGGATAGAAAAAGGTATAAGAGTTTTAAATGATAATAAAGCAATCAAGATCAATCCCAGCGCATGTTTCTGCAGGGGTTTCATGGAATTCATGGGGATATCTGCTCTAAGAATATTATGGAAATTGAATTTAATGTACTATTCATCCATTGCAACAAGATTCATGAAATATTGCATTCTTCGTACCTAGTTTCCCTAGAGGTTTCTACAAGTCGTTTCGCTGTAATTAGGCATTAATTCTTCTGCATAAGTAAAATTCCTTATTTTTAGGCTCTTGACCAGAGTAGGTTTTCAAATTTTCTAAAATATTATCCCTGGTTACCTATTAAAGAAAAACAAGTATAAACAAATAACTGATTATGAAAACGGGCTTGATAAAAAAATAATACAGATGTACGTAAAAGAAAGGTTGCATGAAAAGTCACACTATACTCGGCTAATGAAAAGAACTCAGTGGTTCATGGTCTTACCTCAAGAAGAGAATCAGCATAATGACGAATCCAGTGAACATCATAAAATGAAGTAATAAAGCGTACGTACGACGTTGAGATCTGTTTAAATTGTTATGTTAGCTTCTATGAATATAATTAGATATGTCTCGAAATTTCCTTCCCTTCTTCCTTACACACAAATAGGGTTCGTAATTGATTTATTGACAATTTATCAATATGAAACCTCCCTATAATTTTCTTATTCATTGATTCTAATAATTCCCAAATATTTCTTATTGATTATTAATAATAAGAACCAAGTGTGAATCATTTGATAAGAATGAAAACCTAATTCTTTTGTTGCTAATCAGAATCAAAATAATTATCAAACAATTATTGATAATTCTTATCGAATCCAAGGCTTACACACAGGGGTGGCGCGCACTCTTAAGGAAATTTTTTCTATAAAACGAAGTCTGCATTCTCTTTTCTTGAGACCATTAACTGGTAAGCGAACCGAGTAGTCCTATGGGAGAAGAAGAGTGTTAATAATTATGGCCCAGTGACTGGAAAAATGAATACATTAACAGCAAAGTTATGTCTGCCCGATTTCAAACCCATAGAGTAAATCGAAATAAAATATTTTGCTTGTTCAACTTTCACTCGAAGGTTTTAGAGTTCGTGGAGTTTTAGTAACAGGGAACAAAAGCCTAAGAAAGGGGCGAATGGTAAGATTAGATACCTGGAGCACGGTTTTTTACAGTAAAAAACGTTTACACTCGCTTCATTAAAATTGTGGTACTTATATTCAACTTCACAAACTCTAGAACAAGTTTAAAGCGGCAACACTTTTGTCAAGATAGAAAATTGAAGAAAAGAGAAGAAAAGTAGCCTTATGTAGACAAAATTTATATTAATAACAGTCGACATAGAACGAAGATAAAACAAAACTTTTCTACAGAGGTATCTCTTAATAATATGTGCAACCATTTCTGTTTTTCCCCTGTCCGATACCGCTAGTCACTTATACCTGCATTTTCCCAGCTATCCTTATAGCACTAACTGTATTGAAATAATCAAAGACCAGAGATCTTTCTGCAATGCTGCCCAAAATATAATTGTTTCAGCAACCATCTTGAATCAAAAACTTCGTTTAAACATCGGAACCCTTTTACAAGTCCAGTGCCAGTTTCTTGCCTCATTCAAATAAAGACAGAACATTAGTATTAGTTAAAAAAACACATAAATTGATGTCTACTCCCCCCGAAGACTCCTTTCAAAACCTTGTAAATACATTTACTTCTTCATTCACCCCTTGAATAGAAGGCTCGTTTACAACTTTCTGTTTTTTTTAAACAACCCCTTAACTGTTCTTTAGGAAAGAGCACTTGGAATAGATCAAGGGCTGCTGGAAGGTGTAAAAAACCTGGAAGAAATGCGTCAGTTGGTTCGAGAAGGAAGACTGCGAAAAGATGTTTACGAGAGATTAGAGGCAGATTTTCTTCGTCGGCAGAATCAAGCGAGGGGGTCTAGTTTTGGATCAGGAGACGCTTCTGTAAAGCTGAAAAGTCCAAAAAGAAAGAATAAAGGAATATTTAGAAATTTTCTGAAACTCAGCCCTAATGTTAGAAGAAGAGGAAGTTCTGTCGCTTTAAATGATCCATTCCCTGGAAGTGACCTTCAAGAGTCACTTGACAGAAAATCAAGCAAAACTTCTTCTCTTGAACCACAACAGACTCGTGTAGTGAATACAAGCTCAAGGCTGATTATTCAGGATAAGCTTCTTCGTTTAGCGAGGAATCGTCGTGGTCAAACAAAATGGAGACCAGTATATGTTATTCTATATGATAGAGCAATTGTTTATTACTCAAATAAGAGAAATTATGATAACAGGCAAAAACCTTTGAGAAGCATCTCTTTTGATGATACCTATTTTATAAATGAGGTTGATAAGGAATTTTTAAGTGCAGAAAACCTTAGTGACTCTTTGGATGATGAGAGCAAAAGTGCTCTTATGAGAGATCATGTTTTCTTAGTATCCAATCTGGAAGAAAAATATTATTTTGCGGCTGAAGATGAAGAAAAGAAACAGTATTGGTTATCTATGGTTACTGCAGTGTTAAAAGATTTAAGAGAGAACCATACTGAGAATCAAAGGAAATTATTGAATGAACAAGAGCATTTTAAGGAGCAATATAAACAGCGTCAGAGACATCAGACAATGCGAAACCTTAAACTTACAGGAGAACCAGTAACCGAAGAAGTAATTAGGAGAGAAGAAAGTAAGTGGGAAAAACAGGCTGCAAAATTTGCCAGGCAATCAGTCGCATTGCAATGGAACTTGGAGCAGCAAAAAGAGAGTCAGAAATTCGTTGAGGAGCAGGAAAAGTTGCTTAGACAACTTGAAGAACTACGTGCTGAAGTTGAGCATCAAAAACTAGAGACCGAAAAATTGAAAAGTGAGAACATTGAGTTAAAGAGGTTTAGATTAGAAGCAAATGAAAGAAATAGGGCGAAAGAAGATGAAAGGAAAGAGCTTGCAGCTAAAATGCAAACACTAAAGAGACTTTCTGTGAATCCATTAGCCCTGCAAAATAAATCTTCTGGGCATGTTAGAGACTTTGAAGCGGAAATTGAAATTCTACAAACCAAGTTGAAAGCTTTAGAGTCTGCATTAAACGTGGACATGTCTAAACTTGATTGGGATGGAACTCTTGAAGATGCTGAGGAAAAGATGAAAGCACTAATACCAAAATTATCTGAAGGAACAGATAAAGAGATGCAAGAAGCCCAAGCAGAATTTGATCAGTGGGATCAAATTATTAGAAACCATGCTGGTTATATAGAGCGCGAAGCTAAGAAATGGGAAAAGTGGGAGTCCGACAATGCACCTCGTAATCGGGCTGCCTTGGCAGAGATGAAGACCATGGTCCCTGAGAACTATAAGAATGTGAAGGATTTGATTGCAAAAACTGGTGTATCTCCCAAAATTGCGGACCGAATCAAGAAAAATCAGATATTTAAGTTTTTTTATTTCTCCAAGGATCAGATTGCAAGGATCCATGATGCCGATTTGTTAAACAAATATGCCCCACAAGGTCTTGATATCCGAGAGACAAGGGCGATATACGCTACTCTGCCTGACGAGTTTTTGAACGATCCTAAAGGAACCAAAAAGCAGTGGAGGGAAATGATAAAGAATAGACTCTTCAAGCTCACAGAAAAGGAAGCCAAGAACACTCTAACACCAACTGAACAACTGGCGAATGCGTATAGGAAAAAAGCCGTAGTAAAAAAACCCGTTAATTTTAAACCGGCTCCAGTTAAGAGGAAAAAGAACAATAAAATGCAGCAAAAAGCGCTGCTTCTTGGGGCGCTTCTTGACAATAAAGGATCTGGTCCCCCTATTGGAAAGAAACCGTATTATTTTCTAAGTTTATCTAATTTCTTAGCGCTGGAAAGAAAGTTGCCATACCCAAGAAAAAAGAACCCTTTAATCCTAAGGATCCAAAATATGACAACTATAAAAGGATGATGAAGCGTGTGCCGGAAGGTGCGGTTCTCAATGCTCTCCAAAGAGATGGGCATGATCCAAGTATTTATGATAAACTAAAAGGCTCCCCAATGTCTGGCGGAGAAGGTGGAGCCGCTGTTGGAATAGGTGCTGGACTCCCTCAGCCAGCTCGTTCAGTTAATGCCAAGAACCCTATGGTTCGAAGCCCTTCAGCCCCTCGGATTGCGTTTTCCCAGGGCCCCTCCAAGTTGAGGAACAGACCAAGCAATGTTTCGGAGAAGCCGTCTGAAGTTATCCAAAAGGCTCCTAGAAGGAGAAAAACTCTACGAAAGAAAACTCTAAGAAGTATGAAGGGTCAACCTAAGAGCAGACGCAACACTCATAAGTCTAAACGACCTTCTGCGAATAAAACTGTTCTTGCGAGTGATGCTGACGAATTAATCAACAAAGCTTTGGTTGGTACTGTTATGAAACCTGAAACTTTGAAAGGAAATCATGGAATCGGCATGGACAAACTTGAATACCAAGGAAACATTAGAAAGAAAAAAACTAAGAATGGTAAGAAAACAGTTCAAGAAAGTATACAGGAGGTCATTGATATGATTAAAGAGGAAGGAGCGTATGATGAGGCTGAGAAAGGCTTAAGAACCATTAGGTACGGCGACCTGTTCAGGAAATACAAGGGTGACGGCAAAGATCCTGCGTTGCTAGTAGGACTACTGATAAAAGCAAAGCGACAAAAAAGGATAAGGTATCGTGGGGATATGCTGTTTAAGGGTATCCACGATGAAATTAAAGTTACCGTGGAGAAAACTGACGCCTGATTTGTAGTTATTTATAGCAAGTATATTGCACATTGAGGAATATATCCCAAGTATTTTTAGGTTTTTTAAAGGTTTTTCCAGTTAAGGTTTGTTTGTGCAGATAAATAATGCTTAAATACTTATGTAGTTAGTGGTTGCTTAATTTGCAGACACTTGATAAAGAACTAACTGATTTTGTTACAAAACTAGCCCCTTGCCAAAGAAGTTTTAATTGCTGAAGTAGACTAACCCGAAAAATAAAAAAAAACAACAAGTATTCATCATCAGTTATATATCTTAGGTAAGCATTATTTGGGTTCAAATAAGAATTGACTGTCTCAGGACAATGTTAAACTCGCGGTAATAAGCCTTGGAGAAGTACTCTTTCACTCGATAATAATATTATTATCTTACGAAGCAATGCATCAGTAATACCTTGGTGCCTCCCTCAAACAATAGCATGAAATGAGCTCGAAACAAGAGCATGTAATGCAGGATCATAGGTACTACAAGCTTACAGTATCTGTAACTCCTATGGAATCATTAAAATCCCTTTCTTTCTGCTGGCTGGCTCAATGCTCATCCAAAAAAATACCTAGACTGTTAATTTCCAAACAGGAAACTAAAGGCCTTGTATTGCAATATAAGATCTGATTGAGTACGGCAGCAGAATTGGCACATGTTTTTGCACAGCTATCGCAAGATTGTCTTAGATAATGGAACATATATTAACCAATGCAAGTTCTCAGATCCAGATAAACCAAGATTGACTTTGATCATTTTATTGCTGCGCGATGGACTGCGAGAAGCATGGGAAGGGCTAGAACGAGCTTAGCTTTGGAAGTTTCTACGGCTTTGTAGAAACTAGCTTTTTTAACTGAGACGCTTGCATAGGTTTTAATTTAGCTGCTACTAGTGCAACTTCCAGGCCTAGTTTTTTAGCATATTTAGTATAATACTTAATTTTTTGTGTGGTCCGCTATGGTGTCTCAACTTAAACCTGATTCACTACTTTGGTCATTGGCAGTCACCATCAATGCAAGATTACTGTGTTAAGGGCTAAAATTAATTTCTTATATGGAATGGTTAAGTCTTATCGCAATAAATCGAAAATTAACAAGTCTTATCTCCTAGAAGGAGAATATTCACCTGAGCACAGAGGAATCCTAGTATCAACTCTTTTTGGTGAAAGCTAAATGGTACTACTTTGCAGAGTGTAAGGCATAGAAAACCCTACATCATGGCAATATGATAGGTTAAGAGGTAAATGGACCAACAGGTTAGTTACATGGTTGGTTCGTGTTACTTTCATTATAAGAGTTAGAAATCATCTGGAATGTGATTCTTGTTTTAAATTATTTCTTATTCTTTTTGATCGCTTCATGTTATTTTCTTTTCGTGACCATTAATGTACTTGCGAGAGAGAGTATGTTGAAATCCTTGCAACATTCTTCAGAAAGATGAGTTAAATAAGAACTCTGACTATATCTAGCTCTCGCGGTAAATGCCAGTATATTAAATGATTCTTCTATGTTTTTATTCCATCTTCTAAATCCATTGAAAAATTTTGTTAGAAGAAACAAGGACAGTCCTATTGAATATTGCAAGTGGAGTAAATTTTCCAGTTAAAGACATCAATATGATCTCCTAGTCTTCTTCACGTTGATTTGATAAAATCCAGTTCACAGAGAGTGAGAAAACTATAGACTGTACTATGAAGAATTCGTGTGGCATTGCTGAAACATAGTTCAAACTATCTTTTCATATCAATGCAATAATAAATGTGTATTCTTCACACCATTTTTACCCAATATGTTTTCATACAACTCAAAGACTACTCAACCGGAGATCAGCTCTCTAGCCTAAGCTGGGTCGGTTATCACCATCAAACTTTCACATTTTCAACTATTTAACCAACATATCTCGCTGTGATGTAATATTAAAATGAACAATACCTCAAACTATCGCCACTATTACCCGGTTTCTACCCTACCTAAGAAGTACCCCTTGTCATGAAAGCATAGAAACGAGGTTTCTGTTTTTCCTCTTGAATAGAAAAATTTAAAAGGACGACCCGGTGGAAAAATTATTAAGTGGTAGCAGAAACAAAACCAAAATTTAGCCACAAGCTCGTGGTTTGAGCTTTGGAAAATTAAACACCAATTTATCCTTTGCGGGTCTCAGTTTCATCATATGTCTGAGGCTTAGTAAGGGGTGGAGACTAAACCCTTATTAAGCACACACTATGAGGTTGGTAGAACTTTTTGAACTGCTTTGTGCCCCTAACTTCTTTTTTGACAAGTTTTGAGTAAAAAAATTATCTGGTCAAAATGGACGATGAAACAGTCAGATATTTGAAAGTGAGGCGAAGAAACTAACAAGAACGATAGGCCTATGAACTGATGTAAATCACGTTTCCTTTAGAGATTAGTGCGCTAACCTAAAGTCAAAAGTCAGAGCTCCTGTGAGGATTCTAAAGAAATATTATATGAAGTTCCTTATACTTTCAAAAGTATAAATTTCTTATTTTTGTATGCCTAGGTCTATATACTCGTAAAAGTCTTTAATTTATTTACACTTTGTTGCTTGCTGCTCGTTTTGCTCTTTCCTTTAATTATTTTTTTATTTTCTCTTATGATTTGTTATGCCTTAATTTCCCAAAATAATCCTTAATGTTTTTACTAAAAAATTTGACACATATATGATAATTGATAACTGCTAATTGATAACCTATTAATATACATTGAAATGGAGGATCTAATTGCAAAATTAGCTGGGGAATTCTTCGATGAGATTTTAGAGTTTGTTTGAGGAAAATATACTTCCTCAATGAGTTTAAATGTTTTGAATTGGTTTTTATTTTTCTCAAAAATTTCAAGCTTTAGTTTGAGTATATTTTTATTTATTCTTCCTCTATTCCTCAATAAACTTTTCTCAGGCTTCACTTTTACAGCTAAGTTGAAACACAATATTACATTACCTCGTGCGTAATAAATAAGAAAATCTACTCAATATTTCTCCGAATATGAATTTGCCCGATGACAATGAAGAACCCTTACTCAACGAAAACAAAATTGAAAAAGACGAAAAATGGGTAAAATTAATGAGGAGTGGAGTGTTTAATTTGGAACCTTCTATGTGGTTATTAATTCCTGCTGCGCTTATCCAGTCTTTGTTGCTTATTGGGCTTGTTCCTGTTTTGCCAACGCTGAAAATCGAGTGGTTCGAAAAATGTCATGATTCCTCTACTCATAAAAATTTTACTTCATTTGGAGTTATTAATTCTTCTTCTGTCATTTGTGAACCTGATGAGGCTAATGCCCAATTTTGGAGCGGAATCTTCGACTCTTCTCAAGCTGGATTAGCATTTTTCTTTTCTCCTTTGGTTGGACGGCTAAGTGACGTGTATGGAAGAAAACCTGTTATCATTGCAGCATCCATTTTTTCTTGGCTTCCAATTCTCTCCCTTTACCTCTCCAAAGAACTCTTGCCTCAACCATATTATTTTGTCTCAATTTTAGCTGGGTTTTGCGGGATGAGTAAGTTTGGAGGAAACTCAGCATTTCAAGTATATGTTTCTGACATCACGATTAAAGAAGAAAGGACTCAAAAATTAAGTATCTTAGCCGGGATTATGGGAATTTCACTCATTGGCAGCCCATTCATGTCATGGTTTGACTTTTTTCTTGGGAATGAGTCTGAATACTTTCTTGTTCTTATTATCCTTGGCGTCATTGGAACTCTTTATGTCATTCTTATTCTTCCTGAATCTTTTCCGATGAAAAGAAAAAAAGTTCGCTTTGAAAAATCTGCAGAAGAAGTTAGACGTCTAGGTGCTCTTGAACCGTTAAAACTATTGCAAGGGAATGAAATTTTGTCTGCAATTTGTTTGGTCATCTTTCTCTCAACGTTTCCCTCAAGTGGAACGGCACAGGTGTCCATACTATATATGAATAAGTTGTTTGAACTTTCTCCGGATGGAGCAAGGTTATTCGACTCATTAGTTTACGGTGCAATGGGTATCAGTATTGTTCTTTCGCAACTTTTATTCGTACCTTATCTCTTGAAACTTGGAATTCCGAACAGTCGTTTAATTGTTTTATCTCTAGTGTGCAACTTCATTCACCTCACGTGGTATGGGATTCTAGAGTTTTTCCCAGGTGAATCAAATCGATGGTTGTTTTACTTTAACTGCCCGTTTATTGGCCTTATGTTCATAGGAAATGTAGCGCTTACAAGTATGTTAAGTAAGAACGTGAAGAAGGAAGAATATGGTCTTCTTACAGGGACTTTATCCAGTGTTATTGGACTTAGCTCAATTGCGGGACCTTTGCTATTTACCCAGCTATATTCAACCCTAGGATTAGGGGGTGGGGTATTTTTTGTTGGTGCCGTATTTCCCTTAATAGCCATATACTTTGCCCATACTAAATTAACTAAATTTGACCACACAATAGAAGAAACACAACACATAGAACCCAATGATTCCATATAGATAGCATCTTGTAAAGTATTTATTTGTACCTTGCGCTGTTCTTTATAAGTGCAACTGTCGGTAGTTATGGGTTAAACGGTCAAATATTGATTTGAAATATTTCAAAAGTTCATATTTTTGGTTTAAGCAAAGTGCATAAATTTTACTATGTCGAGGGAGTCCAGGGTTTTAAGGAAGAGATTGCCTTACATTCTTCAAATTTCTCAATCAAATAATCATAGTAAGAACTATTTAGTACAAGGTTCGGAGCGAGGCTTTTATTTTAAAGTACTTGGTAAACGAGAAGAAACTCTTGAAGCACATAATATCCAGCTACCAGAAACAGAAAAATTTGATCCACAAGGTATGTTTCTGCTGTGTACAGAGGATGGTTATTTTTTTGGGAGAAAACTAAAGCTAATAGAGGAACCAGTGACTTTGGGAGGGGATGTCATTGTCAAGCATAAAGGGATTTGTGAGATTGGAACTGTGCTATATAGAAACTTAGATGGCTCCTTTTGCGTGAGGTTAAAGGAGAAAATATCAGTTTCCAAGGAAGAATACATAGATTGTATTCATTTGAAGCAAAGGAAGAAAAGGAGAAAAATTAAAAACTTGAAACTACAATACATGAAAAAAATAGTTGCTCATGTCAACAGAAATTCAAGAGATAGGGTGATTGAGATAAGTGAAAAGGATAAACTACAGGAAAATGTTGTGCAAAAAGGCGCTGCAAGAAAAGAAATTAGGAAAAACGAGTCAATTACGTATAGTGAACATGATGAGTCAATGCAAGCAAGTAGAAAGCTGACAGTGTTTTGGAAAACTTTGAGGAAGACATCTTTGTCTCAATGTAGTAAAAAAGTGATAAGACAGAGAAAACAGGTGATACTCTCTACTGATAGATTGTATTGTTTTACTTGTGTTGCCGAGAGCGTTACGAAGGGTGAAATGAGTCTAATTTTGCCTGATGTGAAATGTGATATATTGATTTATATGCTCGAATCAGATCAAGTAAGAGTTTCTGAAAAGTTAAGTCAGCATTTTGAAAATGAATACAAAGAATTAGCGCATTGGTCCTATGAGGGAACGATCATTATTGTTTTCATGAAGAATTTCCTTACAGACTGGGTTCAAGTAGAGAGTAAAGAGAGAGGAAAAGAGTCAGCACAGTATAACACGTTTGAAGTCAACTTGAGCTCAGGCGAGTTTCTTATGTCTTTACTCTTTATTTCATTTCATCCGATGGAGAAACTAAGACAAAACATAATCTTACTTAATTCGCTACTTAAGAATTACAATGAACAAAACATCAGTACAAACCACAGGATCGTCTCAGGATTTTTTAGACTACCGATTTATACAACTAAACCAGGATTATTGAACCAGTTAAATGAGCTTAATCTATCTAAGGCGACAGAACGTGATGCGACTAAATTATTGACAACTTATGGAGCCAACGAGCCAGAAGTATTTTTCCTGCCAACAGCCAAGTTTACTGTGTGCCCTGGCAGAAAAGCGACAAGTAGAAAGTATTCTGGAAAACCCAGCTATCCGAATAAGGTGCTGCTAACAAAAGAATTAAGGTGTGAGAGATATAATTCAATTGTTCTACCGAACTCTGAGACTGACCCTGTAGTTGCAGTTTTATCCATGAATAAGAATGAGCTTGATGAGTCAAGTTGTGTGGCAATGTAGGATTCTTGAAGGTGAGACAAGCATAGTAATCAGATTGCAACAGAGCATATTATCAAACTTGTCGCAACAAGTTTCCATTCAATAAGACAAGCACTTCAAATTTTATGGTTATGGCTTCCAGTGTCTATCATCTTTGTTCTAACTTTTTCTTACGGAAATGTCTGAGTTTGATTATCAGTCTAATTGAAGACAATGTGGTTGACACAAATCTGGACTAAGTTTTCAAGTGGAACAAGAAACAAAGACAACAGAACATTTGGTTTTACTCTCATTTTGTGTTGTGCTGCACAGTTATCTCGCAAAGAGTGCTTTTGTCTAGAAAATCCATCAGTCCTAGACTGGTATAATATATCCTTCTTGTTAATCCATTCTAATGTTCTTTCTTCTTATCATCATTTAAAGCAACTGGGTTGTTTGTCCTCCATGTCTTTGTTTTCTTTAAAATATAAAGAATACCAGTTCTCAAAGCCTTTAAGCTTTTGCTTGCAGTTTATGAAAATAGGTCATGACCAGGAAAAAATTAAAGAACAAAATATACTTAACATATCTTTCAGTCAGTTTGAACTTGAAAGAAGATATATCGCTGTTTGGCGCACCTAATGCTGTATACTCATGTGTTATCATAGATTCATATCTATAGGTTATATATGCGCACGTCGCATAACTCTAGACTTCCCAGGAAGTAAGATTGCTCTCTTCTTCACAGTCAGTTTTAGCCTTGAGGCGTCAATCTCCTAGAGTTTACTCTTGTTTTTCTGGACTTTTAGGCTTTTCTACCTCAACCCCTTTTGATTCAGGTACCTCCTCTGTGAACTCAACATCAATAAGGTCTTCCCCCTTAAGTCTCGGCGCAGCGTTTTCTCCATCTTGTTCTACAACAACATCCTTTGTCTCAACCTTTTTCTGATCAGATGGACTCTCTTTAGGAATATCATTGGCTTGCAAAAGCTCTGCAATATTAACTCCCAGCTCCTCTAGCTTCTCGCGAAAGATTTTATTCTCTTGGGAAAGCTTCTTTGAAACTGAGTGAATCATTTGTTGTTGTTGAGAACCATTAAACTGAACCTTTTCTGATTCCTCATTGTCATCAGCATTAAAAATGGCATCATCAATATTTTGAATAAACTTACTCACACCAGAAGTAACAGAGTCAGTAACAGTCTCCAAGAATCCATGTGATGAGCTTCTTTGAGCTTTCACCTTGTGCTGACTTCTCAAGAAGAAAAACCGGGTCCAAAACTCTTGATATTTTAGCTTTTCAGGAACGAACTCAAGAAAAATGTCGTTGATAAGCTTTTCTTCACTCAATAGTGACGAAATTTCGTCGCTCCTATCAGATATATCAATTCCAGCCCTAAAGTCTGCATAAAGTGGTGCTTCAAATAACTCATTCTTCAGAAAAACTGTTTTGTCTGATTTAATAAATTCCCGGAAGGTAACCTTGGGTTTCTTATCTTCTTGTGAATCACTAGAACCAAAATTCTCAGCTGTATCCTCAATTCCTCTAAAATATTAGTTGAGAGAGTGAAATTACATGTTAAATACTTCGGAGGTATCATGCTTTACGGTAGAAACGAACTCATCTAAATCCTTTTTCGCTTGATCCAAAATTCCCCACATCGTTATATGTTGATTCTATTATTAGCACAATATTGTATTACCACAGCAAAAGGCAAAGTAGCAGCTGCGAGCTGAGGGGTAAATACACTTTGTGTCAGTTCAACGTTGAAGAAATTGTACAGCATGCGGTGATATGAAATACAAAATCAATTTATAGTGTGAAGAAATATTGTATTTTCTATGATTCGATTTAGTTTCAGAATGGATAAATTTACTAAACGTGATAACAGTTCTTAACCGTTAGAACATTTCAATGAATGGATCTGATATTGTTGCTTTAAGCAACTTACTATCCAAATCAAACGACACAGAAAACTTCAGATTAAAAAATGCGAAGCAAAAAGTAAAAATTCAGAAGGAATGTAGAAAAGAAAACGATTCTGGAAACATTTGGCGAACGGACAAAGCCCATAAGATACTCTCTAGATTTGACAGATTAAGGAAGCAAGCTAACGGAAGAAAAGAACCAGAATATGATATTAAGTATCGAATTGATTCAACACAAGGGAAAATGATAGTTATGAAAGTTACACTCCCAAACCAAAAGTGTACTAATCTTGATGTTCAGGTTGGGGAGCAGTGGGTTGTTATATCAACTTCTAAATATTTCTTAGCTACTTACCTTCCTGATTCCATCTACACAAGGTCTACAGAAAAACCAGATGATGTAGTAAACGTAAGATGGGATAAAATGGAACACGTACTTACGATAGTTGCACCAGCAAAACTCCGACATTTCTTGAAGTAATTCTCACATCATTTATACAATCTCTTTTCCTTCTACTTCATTCTGCAACTTTTTTGGGAAAAGCTGTTTTGTTATTCTCTTGAAAAACTTACCACTTGGAACTTCTATGTAATAATGTGCTAGCGTTGAAATAAATAGCGCTACAACAAAAGCTGAAGTGTTATATAGTAAAATCAAAAGCCCATTTTTACTTCGTACGATTGAGGGATATATGGATGCACCAAATGTATTAAATACGACAAGATGCCATAAGTAAAGCTGATAAGAAATTTCTGCAATAAATTTCACAAGTTTAGAGCTAGCAACTCTCCAAATAATATAATTTTGCTTGAAATATAAACTTAGTGCTACTAAAGACGTACCACACATAATTCTCGTGTATCTACTTGCATAAAACATTGGAAACCATGGGCTTGAAACAACCACCATTAATAAAATAACATGCACTTGTGATATTTTGGAATTTTGAAACTTACAAAGTAGAAATCCTAAAAAAATCGACAAGAAATAGGATATTGTTCCCTCATCTTTGAAGTTCCCGCTAAGGTAAAAAAAAATTGCAAAGAACACAAAAGTTGTTTTCGTTGGTAGGAGCTCGTTCCATAGATTGTGCAACACAAGAATAAAAACCGGAGACAAAAGAAACCATGGAAGTATCCACAATGCTCCATTCAGCTCAGATGCCCATAGGCCTTGGACTCCAGTCAGATACGAGTTGACAATAAGTTGAGAGTTTGGGAACGAGTTGAAATTCCCGTAAGTATATCCGTTCCAATAAAGTAAAAAGTTCGTTACTTGGAGTGGGCCCAAGCTAATCAGTAGGCGAGGAACTCGATATACGCAAGCAAAGATAGCCTCATGAGACTGACGCTCGTCGTACTTTCCAAAATTAAGGGCAAACAGAAACCCCGATAGAACCAAGAAAACCTCGACTGCAATTTTGCCAGGACCAACGCCAGCAAGAAGGAGATATGAAAACCAATCTTCATTCATTGAAATCTCGTGGCTATTTGGTGGTGCACCATGAAATGGGCGCTGCACTGCTTTTTTCATTGCACCAGTAGGCTCTCTGAACATGAACTCTCTCGACTTTACCAACTTTCCCAAGAAAGCTTTGTCAGAGGTAACAAGCCATGGATTCAAGGCCGGCAAGTGATGCAACACCACAATAATTGCACAGACAGCTCGCAGGAGACGCAACACCTGTGATAAAGATCTTTCATTTTTCATCTTTTTTTCTCCTCTTTCATTTTTATCTAACGCCTAACTCCTGTGATTTCGACAAACCGACAAACGGACAAACTGTATCAGAAGACCTGTTCCAAAAACAAGTTAAAGTTAGAAGTTGGAAAAAAAACACAAATGCCAAAAGCAGCATCACTCGATGAAATCTTTTCACACGTCAACAATGGTGAAGACCTGTCAGGAGACGGAGGAATATTAAAATCAACTTATTACATGCCGAAAAAAGCCAAAGAAGGAGTGTTTCCAGCAGCTGGGGAAAAGATCTATGCGCATTATACGGGTTACTTCGAGAATAGAGACAAATTTGACAGCTCTAGAGATAGAGATAAGATTTTTGAGTTTACTCTCGGTCAAGGAATGGTTATCAAAGGTTTATTTACTCAGTGTATTAACTTTTATAGGTTGGGATAAAGCTTTTGCAAATATGGTGAAAGGAGAAAAAGCTGTTCTTACGCTACAGCCCCAGTACGCCTATGGATCTAGTGGAGCAGGAGATGCGATTCCACCAAACGCAAAGCTTGTATTTGATGTGGAGTTGTTAGGATATGAGAGTAATCCACCTTCAAAGGGAGCTCCGTGTTCGATCTCTTAGTTTTTAAGGGTTTTGAGTAATCCAAGATTATTATAGATATTAAGCACTAAAATATCACGTTTACGTCTTTTTTTATCTGAACATGTTGAAAACTAATTTCTAAATTTCTTTATGAAGTGTTCAGTTGATTTGAACTTTCTTGTTTTAAGTATGTAAGGATTTTTCTGGTTCTTAATACTTCGGGCAACAATTTGACATTTCTGTTTGCGCTGTGTTTAATTCTTTTGCATTGGTAGTTTAAAGTGCAGGCAAATGAAAATTTCTCATTTACGAAACGAGGATCCTCAAACTTAGTCAAAGCAATTATTTAGTGTTTTGAGTATTCTTAAGACTCTATTATGAAATTCAAAGCCCTCAATGAGGAACTCATTGACGATCCTCAATTCCTCAGTCAATTCGTCATTAATCCTCAAAAAATTAATAAAAGATGATATTTTTTATCACTCGGTTAAAATTATTTAAAGCCTAAGTCAGAAATCCTTGATCAGTTCCTCAATCCTCACTTACTGTGGTATGGTGACTGTTTCAGACGCACTTAGTCAATTGAAGAAAAAATCGAGAAGCCCGAAAGAGTCCTAAACGAAGGCTCACTCTGCACCTTTAGTCGTAATAAAGAAGTATTTTCAACATGGTAGAAATGTGACTGCTGGTTGGGTGATGAGATTGTTCACGTAGAAAGTATAAAGTCATCTACAGGAAATTTTGACAAAGTTTGTGAAATATCAAAGAAACAAAAAAAGAGTTTTGAGAACAAAAAGCTGGGTTCCCATCAAGAGGAATGCAGTACAGATCCCACTGTTTTGGAAGAAGGAGGTGAGAAGACTGTTGTGTTCAGTGATTTTTCTGAGATAAATCCCGTGGCAGTAATATAACTCTTTTAACAAGAGGCTCAAAGTAACTAGAAGGCGTTTCACTATTTTTCAATGAACAGTCGCACGGAAATAACGCTTCTTTGTTGTCAAAATATTTTTTTGCTGTGCCAGATGTAAACGGGAATATCTTGTGTATATGCGATCATTATGTTTTTTTATGCAGATTAATGTTACAGCCAAGCCATTTGCATTTTTCAAGAGTCAAACTAAAGGCATTTTCATTGTCGCCTCAATCTTTAAAACTATAGCTACCGCCTCTAAAGTTTCTTCAGCTCTAATCCTGACCGCTTATGATTGATAAATTTTGCTATCCTTCCATTAACTTTTATGAACTATATCAATTGACACCATTTCTATAGCGGAGTGTGGATTATTGAAATTTTCTAAAATTCCTTTTTCTTTTTTTTGTGGAAGAAACAATGTCTGTCACTTTGGATTAGCAACATTATTTGTACAGAGCGATTTGAGATTGGTTAATCTTTCAAGCATTTAAGTCTTTTTGCAAGTAACAGAGGAAAATTAGGTATAATTGCAATGAAAGTCGTCGGATTATGTTCATCAAGAGTGTTCGTTCCTGGATTTTTCAAGTATTATTACTATGAAGTATATGACGAGTGTGCTATTCTGAAAGTTAATAGCTTATGATAGCTCATACGTCACATCATCTTAAATGATACTCTGCACTAATCCGGGCCCAACACAGGAACCTGCGCTTAGCTGGTCATTGTAATGTCTGAAATAAGCAAGAGGGAAAACTCTGTCAAGCCATGATTTCTGATGAGGTCAAGTTAGTAAATCATCGCGACAAAAGTAATTGATGTCTTAAGTGCAGCAATAGTATGTAACTCAACGTTAAGTTTCCAAGGCAAAGACAAAAGGTTAGTATTCTGCACCAGAGTAAAAATAGTCTAGCAGAATCTGAAGTTGCAGGATTGCCAAAAACTGATGCACCACATTTCGAAAGGAATTATTTCATTTTAAAGTTATCATTCATCATTTTAATTCAAAAAAACGATATAAGTAGATGATTCCAAATTTGATTAATGAATATCTTCACAGTCAAAGGCCAGAGACCATTAAACTTGTCTTGGTACTAAAAATTCTTCTCTCATCAATGCTTAAAAACTAGAAATGGGACAATAATAGCGACGAAACACCACTCAATGATTTTAGAGGATTTTTCTCCTTCTCTTTCACCTGAGGGTTAACAAGTCGTGATATGGTACTACATTATCTGAAGCCTTTAATTTTAAAAAGGGGGCGAATTAATTGATTAAATTTAATTCTCACTACTAGTGCCGTTTACTAAGTATTCCGTGTAACTAAGTTTGTCTTATTAAAATGCTAGAAATACTTGCTGCAGAGAGGGGTGAAGTTCTGTTTTGGATATAAAGTTCAGAATAGATTTCAACGAGGCAGAGTCGAAGCAAGTACACTCTCTAGATGCTAGATTTATAATTTGCGTAGGTGCTGAAACAAGGATTTATTCCAGGAGCGAAATCAGCTGGACAGTTATTTCTGTTCTTCAATCTCTATTGCTACACAAGTTAATGGAGTTTCCCACTTGGAATTCAACTAGCTGTAGTGTTGAGCCAATAATACAGTATTTGATATCCATAGGGTTTGCTATTTAAGGCTTTAGATTATCAGCTGTGGCCATAAACTTATTTTAGCTTAAACCATTTTTTATCTACCCATAGATACCAACATCCTTCCTTGCACAATCACTTTTCTGGCTTCGTGCATCATGGTTTGAAGAGTTTATGCAGCTAATATATTTCCTCATAAAATGATGAAAATATACTATTTCGCTGATCAAGTGCCTAGCTTCAAAACACTCTCACTAATATAGAGAACTAATAAGACCATTACCCACGGGGTTAAATGATTATCAAGAATTAGATAATCGAGTGAAGCGATGAGAGCAGAATAAGAGTCAGAGAATAGACCACTCATTACATATTCAGTTAGAAAAGGTAGTTCAAAGGCTTAAAGTGTTCACCGCCCGCATCTTTGACATTTTTTGATTTTATTTTATCGGGTTATGTATAACACGTCCTATTGAAGCCTAGTTCCTCCATAACAGCTCTTGTGAAAGGTCTTTAAGGAGCAGCAATTCTTGAACATGTTATTTATTCAATGGTCCTAATAGTTTTGGTCATCAAAATATAAAAATGTATGAACTCTTGAGTTATCTTTTCAGTAAGAAAATATCGTTGCAATCACTTTTGTATAGATTAAGCGCTTCAACATATAGCTCTGCTACTTGATAAACGTGGTAATGAGGTAGTAAAAGTGTATATAGCATTAAATAATTAGAACTAAGGACTTCATTTCTTGCTCAGGCTGGAAAACTTCATGAATATGGTTGTATTTAATATATATTATATGTAACGGGTATGGTTCCTCTGACGTTTTATTTAGTTACGTGTCCGACAACTTGAAGGAAACATTGCTCGATAGTTATCGAAGAAAAGTTTCTTAACTAGAAGCAATATATAAGCTTACCAACAACCCTGTACAATTATATAACATTTTGTATAACCATGCTTAACAATAATAACTATATCTAGAAGCATTCGATATACATTGTGTCAGCTCAGGTAGCCCTAGATAACCTAACCATCCTTATTTTTATTCTTATTTACTTTGCTTATCATTAAAAAGGCATGGCAGCGATAATTTTCACTCTCAAGCATTAATAATTCGATTGTACATAAGAATATAATACTCGAATGTTTTTTTCAATCAGAAAGGAAGCCTTGAGCACATACTACATTTCCATGAAAATAAGTTAAACAAATTGTTGAAAAAATCTCAAGAATTGAACTAAATTTAACAGAAAAATGAAAATACTGTAGTATCAATTACGTTTAGTCAAGCTTCAACATTTTCAATTGTAATTAAGAAGTATGGCAATGCATCAATTAAAGAGAGCTTTGGTCTCCAAAGAAACTTCCGTGTACAACCAATTCAGTAAAACAGCATCAAATAACAAAATTAGCTCATGGCTGATGCTTTTAAAATAAATTTGCTCTTGAGGGATAAAAATATTTGTTTTATTGCAGAAATGACCCAGTTTAGCGGCACTCCAGTGTCCTTAGCTGAAAATGTAATATTATAGCTTAAAATCCCACGATAACACAATAAGAATTTAAATTAACATTTGTCTCAAACATTCGGTTTTAGCATAGTCATTTTTTGTAGAGAAGGTGGTCAACAGAATATGGTTTTTCATCGACTCAAGGACAAGATAAGTTATAGAAAGGTCTCTTACTTTTTCTTCTTTGTCACTTATTTTTTTTGAATAGGAACTATGGTTTCTATAGCGAGGTTTAACACCCCATGGTACAATTTATTCCCACATAACCATGCAAACATATATTATAAAATCAAGTATAACTAACAGTGATAAGTAGGACAGAAAGTTACAGGATCCGATAAAACAGAGTGAAACTTGAGAAAGGCCCTGTCTTTTCTAAGAATAAAAGTTTCAATGCTTTAATTCATTTCGCCTCATGTGATAAAAAAGATGTAATTAATAGGAATATTTTAACTATCTGAAATGAAACAGTCTTTACAGATTGATTTTTAATAGTAATTGAGGCTTCTAAACTGAAATGTGGCTAGTTTAACCTCCGTGTCATGATGAACGGTGCTCCTACAGCTAGTTAGAAAATAAATGCGGTTACTTTGTGTTGCATTATCCAATTACAAGAGTTGAATAATCATTCTTCTTTAGATGCTTAGCTCTCAAGCTTGTTTTGACATAAGAGTATAGGCAGTACCTATATATATATATATATATATATTCATCTAGACAAACTACTTATTTGGAAAACCTAAGGTATATTTCATCAGTCAAAGTTTTCGGTTATTAATATCCAAAAAATAATGTAAACAGCCAATAAGTTGTAGAGCTTAGAATTAAAGCTATATTATAAAACACTTTTATTGATGCCTCTTAAAAGATGGTATATGCGAGTTGTCCTGTATGCAGCAATGTTGAGCGAATGTTAGAAAAAAATGCAAAAAGATAACCTCGGTGCACCAAACTAAATAGGACCGGCTAACAATACTTCTATTAATTTAATAAAATTCCTTTTTTTGAACCGGATTATTATTTTTACTCTATTTGATGCCGCAAATAATACGAAGTATTTAACTAGGTGCCTTTATATTAATCTAACTGATTACAGATAATTTGACTTTTCTTTTAAGACCAGGTATGGAATCAATAATCGTACTCTAGAATGTTTTATTAAACTATAATTTTTGCATAAGAATTTTAATCTCTTTTTGAACCTGTTGTGTTTTTCGAGTGTGGAAATAAGAGTCCTAGTTAGAGCCCTATTCATCCTGTATTAGATAATAACGCAACCTGTCTTGTGTTTGATCTTTCAAAATAATCTTTTGAACTTCCATTGAAATCTTCAAAAATACCAAGTATAGAGATCATAACTCTATAAAACCTACTGCAACATTTTTTCATGTTTCTTTGTCGAGCATTAGACTCTATTTTCAGGAAAGTGTTTCTTTCTTTCAGGTAGTATCGACAAGAAGCTTTGCATCGTTGCAGTAATGCACCATTGCTTGTCTACGCGATCACAACTCGTTGCACTGAAAAACTCCTCCCGAAGAAAAAAGGTACAACCAGGTGAAATGCATTTCTTCTTTGGATTGTTCCTCCTTGCCATTTTTTTCCTGTACGTGAATTGGGCGACAGGCTCAACCTCATCCTCTCCCTCTTCAATGGTCTCTTCCATAAAATTTAAATCAGTAAATTACTTTTTTTTCTTTTACGTGTCTTAGAAACTAAAGAAGAAAAAAGAGACATCTTCAAAGCTAGCAGTCAAAGACGCAAGAATGAATCTACTGCGAGAAAATTGCAAGAGAAGATACTTGAAGTTACACCCTGAGATCCAAGAATCGTAAACGGCGCCATTTAGGTAGAGTCGTTTACTGTTCTTAGGTAAAGCACAGCTGGCGACATTCTGTTGTGTTGTTTCAACCTGGTTAAAGAGTAAAGCTCTTAAATAGATTAAATCCAGTTTTGTATGAAACTTATTTCTTTTGCTCTTTATTCAAAATAACTGGAAAACTATTCTTCCACTTTGTCCATTTTTCTTCGTCTTCGGCTAATTTGAGCATGAAATTTGCTACATTTTCTCTACTTGTTACAAGTGGAGTAAAAAGACTAGTTTGCAGCTCTGGAAATACTTCATACTCGGTAACCTTTCCATCTTGATTAATTAACCCATCTGGGCGCACCCAACACCAAGAAACATACTCATTGTCGGAACCCAGTTTTCTTCCAAAGTATTTCCCACAGTTATAGTTATCTCTGTGCGGCGAAATAAGATAATATAACATCCCTAAGACAAACTTCTCACCTAGAGATCGCTTTCCTTTGTCAAGCGCGGTTGGAGTCAGATCGTCAATGCCAACTGTTCCTGTGCATATGAACTTCACTTTTTGTTTTCTTCGGACTGCTGCTTCGCAGAGTTTCTGCACAGATTTCGTAACGAGGTTGTATGGTGGCAGGCAAATACCTTTGAATGATGGGGTATGACCAAGGCCTGAAACTATGACATCAACACCTTCCAGCAAGTTATCAACTTCTTCGTTCTTCATATTATATACATTCCCAACTACACTTTCAACGTTGCTAGTTTTTGTTTCGTTCAACTTCTTCTGCAACGAATCAAAGGACTTCTCACTCCTGCAAACGACTTTAGTAGCAATATCGTTCTCTACAGCCTGCTTTACAACATTTGAGCCAATTCCTCCAGTAGCTCCAACGATTAAGATTTTCATTTGTATTCTTTTCTATTTAAACGGCTAGATTCAAAAATAGCCCGGATGGCATTATAGGCGCAGTTTCACTATATACGAATATGATGGCGAATGTGGATAAGCTAACTATATCACGATATCTCATAGCTTCTACTGTATGGTCATAAAGTACTTAAATCAATTAATTGCATATTGTGATAAGTACTTGAGCCGATCATCCGATATTTGTGTAGTTCGTATACGAAAGAGTATGATATATCGAATTGTGTTGAACTGGAAGACGAGACTAAAGGAACTATTCTTCACCCTTGATAGATTAAATATACACTTATCTTAAAAGCCAGCGTAGGTTTTCGCCATACGAAATATCTTTGAAGCATTAGCTTTGAGTTCTGTGTTATCCGTCGTGCTCTCTACATATACCTCCATCAGATCAAGCCCTTCACTCAAAGTCTTCACACCTTCCACATGCGATTGAAAACGACCAATTGGACACTCCAGCAAAATAATTTCTGGATCAGCAGTTTGCGCAGCCTCAAGTCCAAGGTATCTACCTACAGCGTCAGCTGTGACAACCCCCTCCAAGGGATCAGATCCAAATATACAAAGTCCAAGGAAGTCAATTATACTTCCAAATACATTCGCATCTTCAAAGTTTGCTTTTAATCTTGCTGTCCCTGTTGCATTCGCTCGTGCAGGAAGTTTCACTGGTTCATCAAGATTTATCTTAATGGCAAACTCTTTAAATGTTGCTATACTATCAATTTCTAGAATCTCCAGGGGTAGAAAATTAACATTTTCAAAAATTAGTGGTAAAGTTAATTCGATTCCTTTAAGGTCAAAGGATTTAAATTCAATATTTGATGTATCTTGAGTGAAATTAGGTTCACGAGGAAATATGATTGCGACACCAGCAGCAAATAAAATAAGTAGAGTCAAGAGAACAACATATTTTATTTTGATTGACAAGGAATATATATATTGGGGTTGAGGCTTAGTTTTGGTGTATATTGTTGAGGGTTGGAAGGATGTCACTGACGCCGCATATAAGGGTTGCTGTTGCTGCACATTTCCTCGAGAAGAGGTTTGTGGATGATTAACTTTATTCACAAAAGTATGAAAATAACTGGATTGAATCGATGCCTTGCTACTTTGCCGGTTGAACTTTGGGTTTCTCGTTGATTTTGAGGAGTGGTATGAAGTCATATTCATGTTTAGTTTCTTCTGTTAAGTTAGATTACATGTTGGTTTCGTAGTACAAAAACAGGGTGGATTTTGGGAGTTATTGAATTCAATAAATAATTTCTCTTTATTAAAGTGCTGCAAGGCCATTTTATTCTATATTTGTAGTGGATATTTGATTTCATACGTTCATCTTTCCAGTTAGACAATTATAATAGTACATTTCGACTGTGGTGATACACCACTGTGTTTTCTATCAGACCACATGCGTTTAGTAATCGCCCATTGTAGAGGAGATATCTGCAGAGTATGATTCAAAGCAGACTAGATTGGGTCTCAGAAGGGTAAAAAACTATTTTCTGTGCCAAAGTGTTAAAGTTCAAAAGGCTAATTATATTTCCTTTTTGATATTTTTTTTTGTTCTTGTCTTAGAGTTTTTCTTGCCCCTATACCATGCTTTCACCACCATGGTTATTGGTTCGCTCTTGTGGAACTACGAAGCATTTAAAAGCAAAGATGTCACATTACCATACCTTCGCAAAAGTAATTAGGTTATATAACAAGATCCATGGGAAAAGTAAGGAAGATTATGACTCCATATTTGGTATTGAAGTTAATCTTTTCTATCTTATGAGTAGGAGGCTTGCGAGAATTCTAGGAGGCATTGCTAGTAAATTAGATAGGGGAATGTTTTTAGTGTCAAGAAATATAGTTCTACACATTTTCCAAATAGTATTTGCGATGGCTTTCATCTATAGTATAAATAAGCAAATTGTTTTCATCCCTCATTCATTCATTAAAGTTATGGTACTCTCAAATTAGTTAATTATTCATACGGTCTAACAGCTACCAGCTATTTATTGTATCAAAGGTGTGTCTAGATTTGACATAACACAAATTTCTAGCTATGGACACTAACTTTTAGAATTTTCGGTAAACTGAACTATGGAGTATCTGAAGTTAATAAGCCTGATTAGCAGTGTGTAGCTGCCATATACCGTAACTAGCAAATTCATATTAAGCGTACGATTTAGGAAAAGTTGAAGGTGACGAAGTTTTTAGCTCATGAAGAAAACACTCAGTGTAACCTTATTTTAGTTCTCTCTATTTCCTTAAGCGTATGTCCTTTCTACCTACAATACATTTACATTGGAAGTAAAACTTAATAATTCTTATGCTACTAGATAGATAATAAAGTGGTTTGTATAACGGCTTAAGCTAAGATATTGTTGTATAATTAAAAGTGAAACCCCAAAAAACTCTAAGAAGTAATTTTAATATTCATCGGTTCACCGCGCGTGGTAAATAGAACACTCTAGCTTAGTCATGATTTCAGAACTTAATAAGAGTTTACCACAGCAAGAAATGTAATCTTCAATAAAAAATAGGAAGCAAAAGTACGAGTGTATTATTACGACGTTGAAACTTGAGCTTGTTGATGGACAAACGAGTAGATTCATACAATATGTGATGGTTAACCAGTACACCGAGTTCAGTCAAGTTAATTTATACAAATCTGACATGATTCAGATTTTTGTTTCTATATCTACACCTTGAAGTCACCTTGTTTGATAACCATACTTGCTCTTAAGCAATATGGGACCATTAAGTCCATATTAAGTTTTTTCAAAGGTGGTCTATCTGTATCTTTATATTATGTTACTCATTTCTTAAGGTTTTACTGAAATATGGTTACTCAATTACTTGTTGAATACCGTTAAACTTTTTTTTTCTGGTACTGTCTGGTACTTACTCTCGGACTATGAAGAATTGCAGGTAATGATATAGATTCTAAGCAGAGTTGTTAATTCATTCAATTTATGGTTAATGACGAATTCACCTGTCTAAAAGGGAACCAAGCGTTGGATTTATTTATACACTATTCATGAGTAACTTACTGGCTGAGGAAATCAATACAAGCTTAAAGATTATATTTCAGACAAGCTATCTCTCTACTTTAGAGTTGAAAGTTTCTTCACAGAAAATACATAATTTTTGATTAAGAAACTAGAGGCTTCAGTCCCAGTCTCAGTAAACATATTCTTCATAGGGCATATTGGCTCCTTAGATGAGCAAGTTAAAAAACCTTTAATCCTATAGCTTAGTGATTAGTATTTGATTTTCATATTGTGACTCCATTGGCAGATCTAACGGTCAATTGGGAATTGTTGTTGATAGCTATGGGCATAATACTATCTCCTACATCTTATGCTTTTTGTCAAATGTGCTCTTTGTTCCGTTTCTATTGTTTTGTAGCGCTATAATATGTACATCTAACCTTAACGAGTTTAAGGCTTTTGCTGCGGATGTCACTAGTTTTCAAAAATAAATTACCCAAAATATGTTCTATATGGAAACTTCCGTTAAGAAAGTATCAGTACGCTAGCTATATACCTATGATCTCAACGTATAAATATCATATTTCATGTGGCCACCTAGATGATTATACAGTAATGGTATTAGATTTCACAGACTATTAAGTAGGGGATACTCCGCGACCAAATATTGTTTTTATACCAATTCGTTGAGAGGAAGAATATTGTGATCCTTTAGTTCAGTGCAAAAAGTATTTGTAGAATCTACAGTTGATTTTGTCGAGGGGTATCTACTCTGGAAATCCACGCCATAACTTTTTTGTGTTCAAATAACAAAAAAATATCGAGGAAAGAAAGGCAGTTGAATAATTTTTGCTGCACCGGGTTACTAGACTTGAACCTGCTTTAAGCGTTTAGAATATCGAGAAAAATTAAACATAGATCACTTGTAGTTTCACAGCACGTAGGTGGTCTTATTCTGGTGATACTTAATGCTTTAATAGACATAACCAGGGTACTTCCAGTTTTATACCGCATGAACTAAAGGCTAATGTCTGCAAGACCTCAAAAGTGATAAATATCGGAAGTGGCTAAGCGAACTTTATTTCTTAAAACTGTCTGCCTTGGTAATAGGTATATGACATAATTGAACAGATAACTTGGCTATCATGTCTTTCAGCTTCAAATTTGTAGCGAGAGAATACTGAAAATAGTGCTCAATAGAACGGGTAAAAACTTTGTTTTACTTAACTGCTACACTCAACATTATGGAATACGCAAAGTATAATATAAACCGATTTTATAGGAACTAAACGTTTAAGTGAGGGACACAGGTGCGAGGAGAGTACTACCTTTAGAAGTAGATCTCAACTGAAAAGTGAGTAGAATGGTGCTGACAAGTGAAATTAAGTTAAAATCTTCGTACAGAAACACCGGCTATGCAAAGATATTAAAAGATAGGTTAAAGTTTAAGGGCTACTCTATAGATAACCAAAGATTTATCATAGAAAGAAATAAGCAAAACCATATAACCCTATATTCAAAGTACAACAATAAAAAATACCAGAAACACGGCTTGTAATCTTCAAAAAATATAAAATTGTTGCTTGGATATATATAGGATGGGTTCAAATAGATGGATCTGGTCGGAAAAGATCCATGATTGTGTAATTATGATCGTCAGGAGTAAATAATTCTATTGGAGTTTTTTGGAAAGCAAAAGAAGAAACCACAATCTGGTCACATGAAGTTCCTCTCTGACAATCCACTGGATTATCAAAATTATCAAAGAGGAACACCAAACTGATAGGATTAATAGAAGGCGAATAAGAGTACAAGCCTTTAATCCAAATCGGCCAGTAATCGGTAAAGAAAGTGGTACATGAACGGATCAATACCATGGTCTACAGAAGAACCTTCATTCAAAAGGAGGGAAATCACGAAGGGAATGTTGCTTGTAATATTCCAGCCACAAAACAGAATAATGTTTGTTCAGGTTGTGAAAAGAGAAAATAAAATCTACAAGAGAAACTGGTAGGTGGGGGCCACTAACAGAGTACAACTGTTATTATTATCGAATATAATGCAATGAAAAAAGAGACACCAATAAATCTGATAAGACCAACGACCAAGATATATATCATAATCTCTAAGAATAAACGGATGGGTTAAGTAAATACCCAACATTAGTTAAAAATTCTTAGCGATTTTAAAGCATGTTATCAACTAACATCGGTTCCTGAATTAAATCCAAGTCAGGAAGAGAAGGTGTATTAATGTACGCCGATATGTGAATCAACTTTAGAAGAACATACAGAACTAGTCACACCTTCTGTATGGCAAACTATCACGAACAAGAAATTGTAAAATAACAGAGCAGCTAGAATTGGTTGTATCAATAATGAAGCATAAGGAACATTACTGTTGATCCATATAGCCCTTATATGAAAATTTAATTAATTTCACAAACCATGAATACCAAATACTTGCTTAGAAGCACTTTGAGCTAAGAGAATCACCCATCAACAGAAACAACAACTAAAAAAGGAATTCACCAGCGTCGTTCAGAATCATAGGCATCATGAAAGTGATATATAAGTTCGGTACCAAAAAAAATTACAACACCTTGAATCGAATTACAAATAGATTTTTTCCAGTCCAAGTAGGATTCAAGCTGGTGTACTCGATAAATAAGAAAAGGTGACTATAGAGAGTATTGCGAAAAAAATAGTAGAAACAATGAAACCATAAATTCCTTTTGTTGACTTCCATGAATCATTTGACTCTTTCAATTATGACTTTATTCGGTTATCTTTAAAAGACCATAGTATGCCCAGCAAGCTAAGGAAGATGTCTTGTCTACTTTACAGGAACGTCACTGTAAAAGCAGCATAACAAAATCATAGGTTAAGAAAATTACACGTGAAAAGATGTCTAGTTCAATAAAACTTTCTTCTACTATTTTTGTCTTGGTTATATATTTTAGAATCAGAAGAATAGATAAATGTATCTTGCTAAAAATAGAATTGGTACTGCGCGTCCTTAACTTTCTGGTCTATGCAGAGCATCTTGTAGTCCCTGGTGAAAGTAAGATCTAAATCAACCCCTTCATCGAGTACCTATAGAAGTTGCTATATTTTCCTGGCTTAATAACAAATTTAGGGAATACAAAGATCTAGTTAACTAATGAATGATATTCTCTAATAGACCAAATGTCGGATAAGACTACCAACACAATCATGATCAACTAATTTACCAAGAAATGTGAATCATATTCCTATCGACAGAATTACTCAAAGGCGCACCTTAAAACAGTTTCTCCATTTAATATTTTGACCCTAGAAGATCTCAAAATTTAGTTGTTAAAAACTCCAAGAATATATTCTAAGAGATATTACAACTGGCTTACGAGCCAGTGGTTCTACTTAGTGAAGTTTTTTATGTGGTGAAAGAGATGACGTTCGTGCGAGTCAAATTTAACTCTGCAAGTATAGATCTTGAACATAATTTGGTCAGTTTGGACAATTATGAAGCGAGAGTTGCTAGATAGATTAGATGGAAAATGAGAAAGGAAGCCTCCCCCCTCCCAGCTACCAAAATAAAATTAACAAAATCCCACAAAAAGTATTAAATTCACCTAAAAGCAACAAGAAACCTCGCATTTCAACAGAATATATAGTTTCCATAAAACAGACAAACCACAAAAAGGCTTCAAACACCTCTCAATAGCACTTGGATGAAGAACCTTGATATATAAAAGAAGAAGAACATCCAGCAAAAGATCCAAATCATTCAACATGATATAAATTCTGCGCACAACATGGACAGGAAGTATATCGGAGCAGATAAGATCAGTAACTTGACCTCAAGAACATCTTAATCGCTTGAAATGAACACACGTGTAAATCTTTCATCTTTTTGTGGAATCTTGCCTTTTCTTGATTTCAAAGTGGATTATAACATCTCGGGCTACATTTTTGGAAATCGTTGAGTTGGACCTACACACATAGTTTGAGCAAGCAGCTTCATAAAAACCTGTAGACGAGCCAATCAGAAGCTGATGAAAACATGGAATATAATAGAAGGCACAATAACTAAAAGAACATAAAATCTTAATAGGATAGTACGTAGCTCTTAATGGTAGTTAGACTCCGTTGAAGCGTTGGGCTATTGAGCCCAATTAACTCCCTTAAGAACTAACTACCTACTAGATACGGAGATATCTTCACTTGTAGCACGTTGAACAGAAGAGTAAGAATAGAGGTAGTACAACACCATAGTTTTTGTCCTTGGAACATATAACTTTAACAATTAGCCCCTAAGGAATGACCTGAAAACAAGATGAACCTCTTAACATGAAGAATACAATCCATTTTAAACAAAGTACCAATCCATTAATATAGGTTTTAATATGGGCACCTGTATATGCAACAAATGTTGTTGGAAGAAAGATCCAAATATGACGGTCAACTTGGAACAGCCACTGACACACAAGTAAATACTTTTGGGAGACCAGCACTTGACAGCCACCTAGAAGTAAGAAATCCGAAGTATTTTTCTCAAGCAAGGTATGAGAAAAACCTGAGGCACTAGAAGAAGCAATAGATATGGAACGTTTGCCATCCAACCATGTCCGCCAAATTCCAGATCTTCTCAATCAATACGTCCTCAAAGAAGCCAGAGCTCATCGGGTATTGGATTTAAGAGATCCAACATATCCAGACTATCTGGAATAAGCAACAAATAACCGAAAAATAGCACTAGCCATTGTATATGCACTCGCCTACGAGTAGATACTGTGTAGACTAACTGGAGCAAATGAATGATCTAAAATATCTGGAACATGGAAACTGCACCTATAGAATATAGCAATCCTGGTGCATAGCTCGTCATGAAACGGTCTTATGCCGAGTATTAGGTACTTTATAGATTGCCACCCTTCCTTAACTCTATCCTAACTCAAGTCGCCAAATCCACAAAACTGCATTGTGGACCAAAATAAAATATTGGAACTAACATAATGCAATTCAAATGGACTACCCCAAAGTACAGCGGCTACCCACGAACACTCTGAAAACTGAATTAATCTCACATGGAACAGGTTACTGCAATAAAACCGAGAAATCTTAATTCAGTACCTTCAACTAGAAATGAGCAAAAACCGCACGGAAACTTGCTTTGAACATCTTCATAAATCCCATTGGACCTGTCAAAACCTTGGTTCATATTCTATCGCATCTGTTTGGATTCCCTCGGTCTCAGCGTAAGATAACCTCAGTCTTTTGCCATATGGTTTTTTCTGTGGTTTGCATGTAGGGCAATTAAGGACATTGGTCATGATCTTGGGAAAGCAAGACTTTGAGCCAACGAAATTAGATAGTTCGGGCATTCGACTAATGAGAACACTAAAAGGCAAGAAAGCACAATATAGGTATTAATTGTATTGATATTGATAGTTACAACTCAACTAAAACTCTCACTAGGTAGAGAAACTGTAGTTTACACTGGGTTTGTAGAAGGTTAGGTTTGCTGGCATAATTGACTCTTTTAAATGCGCGGACAGATAGCAGCAGGCATTGAGGAAGTGCATCAGGTAATTTTAGCATTATCTGTTACGGAGAGATATCCCGAGAGAGGCTGGTTGGTTAGACTTTGGCTCTTTTCTAATCACCAGTTTATATCGGCATATAATGGCTTTTGGCTGAGAGGGAGTGAACGACATATTCTTAAATATTTAAATTGTACATTCATCTGTTTTACAATTTCACTATGGATTGTTTTGAGAAAAGTAGAATTTTTAATTGAGTAGCTTGCAGCAGTGTGAGTGTGAAGAAAAGCAGCTTAGAAGATTCAAGCATTTCTTAAAGGATTGGGGACAAACATCCTAAGCGTAAGGGCTTCGGTTCATCTGAATTCTAAGCATGGGAGACTGTTCCGGTTGCATTCTAGAGCCTGAAGATAAATTTACTACTTTTAGTAAGATTCAATGCAACTTGAAACTAGGTTCTTTTACAAAAGTGTGATAGCAAAATGTAGTATCAACGTTGTAGAAACCTTCATTATAATACAAAAGTTAAGGACGCTTATTCTGGAGTGAATGCAGGAGACATGAGTCAAGATTTCTTAAATGGATGTTACACCACAGTCTAAACCCTAAATGAGGCCTGAGTACAGGGCAACAACTCTAAAATCGATGAAGCACTGTTTGAGGATTCTGTTCAAATTCAACGTCAGAAACCCATTCAGAGTTTTCACTCTCTTCTATTCGAAACTTAGTGCCTATTATGGTCGCATATGATCTTTCCTGCGAATGAGCATGCAAACTTATCTTCACGTTTTCTTCCAGGCGCCTAAGGATTTGATCACTCGAATCCCCACTAAACTCAGGTGAGTTTCTTTCATGTGACAAGAGCTCGGAAATTATCATTTTTCTTAGCCTTGCTTCTAGACCTGTAACATTACTTCCACCACCCACAACAAAAACATCACGAAAAATAAATTTTGAAACAAGACCCTGAAACTTTGGAATATTAGGGTGCGCTTCTTTGACTTGCTGAAAAGCTTCAAAACTTTGTTTAAAAAGACCCAGGATACCATCACTCTCATCGTAACCCATCAACTTCGGGGTAAACAAAGGCTCGCATACCTCAAACCTTTCAAAATCAATTTTCAGAGGTGTAGTTCCATCAAACCCTAACTCTTCAGATATGTCACAACTAAGATTCTTAATTTGATTCATACTAATAGTCCCTGTCTGCTCCATAGTATCACCCAAGTCAAACTCAGAATCATAATCATTCACAAATGTTTCCTGTGAAGCAAGGTTTTGACCGTAGCCTCTGACCTCATCCTTATAACTTTCGAATTCTTCATAAGAGCCAGCCAGAACGCCATATTCTTCCTTAATTCTCTTTGCCCTCTGGATGGTTACTGCACGACTATCCTTAGCGGAAAATCTACCTCGTTGAATAATCAGGCGCTGCATGTACTGACTTAGAGAATTTCCAGCTAAACCGGATATAGCCATGGTCTCAGGTACCACTTCACCTTCTAAGACAACACACACCGATGTCTTGGAATCACCAAAATCTATTACCACTCCCGAAAGATTATTCATCGGGCGAAAAGAGCGTAAGCTTGCTACTGGGGAAGGAATCATATAAAATGCAGGAATAAGAAAACTAGATAAAATTTCAGCGAATTGCTCTCTTCCGTCACGTGTTAATCCAGTTGGTTCAATTAACACAATAGGTGTATCATCAGGGCGAAACTTCGACGGAGGAGTTGAAAGGATGTCAAAGGCATGACGAAAAAGCCGTTTTGTTTTAGGGAACGAATCAGCTGTCATTGTTCCTGAACTCAGCGGCATACGTACCATAAGTGGAATATCAGAGGAGCTTACTCTGTTGTCCTCCATTTCTCCTTTCTCTGCCTTTTGCGATCGTAGGAATGTATACTTTGTAAGTTCCTTCACTGCATCAAATCCAAATTTGTAAGGAGGGGAGCCTTGAGAACTTTTCGATATACCTTTTTTTATTTTTTGGCGTGATAATATTGGCGGAAGCAGCATCATATGTTTTCCCCTGAAGGTTTTAAATTGTACTGAAGAAGATAGAGCAACGCTCTCTGGAAGAGAGAACTGGTTATTTACAAAATAAAATCTTACAAACTCTCCTCCAAGGTCTATTATCAAAGCTTCATCACTATAAGATTTTCTTCTTGGTGTTTTCTCTGCATATGAGGATAAAGATGATATAGAAAAATGCATTTGTTTTTTCTGTTTGTCTTTTGTAAATTAACAAAAAAACACAACGGATAGCTGTTACCAGATTGCACGTCGAATATTTTGCTGGAACATTGATAAGTGTAAACTTTGAAAGATAACAGCATGGTAAAATTTAACGGCCGAGAAAGCCGAATAGAGTGGCCAATACAGTCATTTTATTTTATGTTCCAACTTTCATGACTCCCTTAGAAGTCGAGACAAAAGGAAAAAAGTAAAATAAGAATAAAGAAATAATATTGTCTAATAGAAAAGGCATAGTTGTGAGCTATAAAAGGTTTACTACTAGTAAAGCACCACCTTGTAATAGTTTATTGAGAAACCGATAAGCATCTACTTTGAACATGAGTCATTTACCAGGTGTGGATGGAGGAGAAAGATAAATATATTCTTTATTAAGATTTGAACTCGGTTCTCGAGTGAATTACATATTCAGGTAATACTAAACTTTACAAGTTAAGGATTTAAGCTTCAAACCTACAATATTTGAGGTTTAATATGTTCTTTGTACTAAGAAAATCTGTGCTCTGATGGTTAAGGTATGAACCCTAGGACCAGGAAGCCCTATGGTTCATTATATTTACATGTAAAACGATCTATTACGTGCACGAGTACTAAGGTGTTGGATTTAGCACCAGAAATAGCTGACCTAAGTATGTAGAAGCTCTAATTTTCCCCTCGTTCTTACTTCTTCTAGTTTCTTAGGTCCATGGGTTGTTGCAATATTTCTTGTTGCTACCATTGCTACTGCTAAGCTGCCTAAAATATAATATTAGGTAAAGCCCTCTGCTATTCTAGTAGATGTCTAGAGAATTGTTCATATGCGTCACTCTGCACATATTGATATGCAGAAATCCACTAGAGCTTAAGAATCTAGATGGAGTATACCCTAGCTCAAACATTGTTGAAGAGTGCTACGAATGTAGGCTAAAGACAGGAGGTAAGTTTATTGTGAAAAGCTTTGGATAAAGAATGTAAGCTTAGGATCTACAAAAATTAAGTTCTCTAATATGCTCGGAATCTGGTAAAGCCCAAGAATTTCTTTTCTCTGATTTATGTTGTCTAGAGATAGACGAGGAAAAGAACCAGACTCTGACCTGGATAAAATTATTCACCATCGTGTAAATGAACCCTCATAATTGTTTTCAAATGCATAAATGGAGGTAGGTAGCCCTTTCTAAAATTTCAGTTAAAATTAGCATCAACACATCCTTAGCAAACTTAGTTTGAACATATCAAAGTATAAGTTTAAGTCAAGAAGCCACGGGGAAAAGTAGGAGAAGGAATTATTCCATTTGAACCCTTGAGTAAGCAATCCTCTATCTTCAATAAACTAAGTCTAGACAAGTCTCTTTTCTTCATCTTACTCAGATTTATAAACTTGATATGTGTCTTCAAAACAAACTGGACACACAATGTTTAAACACTCCAAACTAATAGTTTACTCCTACTATTACAGTTCCTTGTGACTATAAATGAGCTTGCATTGGCTTAGAAAGCACACCAAATGGACTTTTCTCTAATACCATGTTCATGGTAGTTGGCCAGAACTTATTAACCTTGAATAATATGTAATAAAACTTCTGTAAACTATAGAAATATAATTCTTAGGGAAGATATAATCAGTATAATTTTTTTCCTGACTAAAGATTATCAACACCTCTCAAGTATGGGAAACCTTAACGCTTAATAAGATATTCTTTACTGCATTTGGCCGTTGTATCCCCATGAAATAGGAGGGGGATCCCACTTAACTCTAGTAATTTGATCATTCGTAGAATTAGCGATAATAACCCGTCTTTAAACTCTTCTAGCTATCATAGATTTGATATAAAAACTGCTACTGAAGACAGAATATTGGGAGGTAGTGTCCTAGATGTTGTATCTATCTTGTACTTTGAAACTCAAACTACAGACTTAATTACCTTATCTGAGAAGCTACACGTTTCATATGCGACAGTTTTCCAGAATTTAATTCTTTAAAGTTACTTTAGATATTTCTTATTTATCATACTTAAGGAATAGGAACTTTCATGTAAGGTTAAACTTGAAAAATTAATTTATTCTCTAGTTTTGGCTGATGATTGGACGGGTAATTGCACCCTACATTAATGCAAAATATAGCACTCGACAACAAATTAGTTGGCTGTATACCACTCCATATATATACTTGTTGCAAAAAAAGAAAAACTAGATCATTTAAATTTAATCAATAAAGCGTTACTATACCTTTATAGAGCCTTCTCACTTTATTCGTTTATTCTGTTGGAATTGATTCTTAAATACAGAAACTCAATTTTAGGCACAGAATATACTCGCTTCGTCTTCTTCTAAGCTTTCATTTGTTTTTTATTCAAGAGACAAAAAGATACTGAACAATTCAGGAGTTTGTGTATTTTAGTCATTCAACCGATATTAATTAACATTTCACTTGTTCTGAAAACATACGTAACAATTCATGTAGCGCTCACTCAAGAATACAAGATATGTTATCCATGTTCATTTTATTACTAAGTTTAAGTAGTTGTGTTCTATGACTCTACACCTCTATGCTATGGTGAGTAAGCCAAAATTAGCTATATTATCTTTGTTAGTTACCTAGGTATTTACCTACTAACGTTGATTCTTGTATAACTCTGGTTATTATTAACTACTCGTGTATATTCTCTGTTCCATATAATCTATAAAAATTGGTAGAAATGCTAACGGGTTTATTTCCAGGCTAATATTCTTCCAAACATTGAAACAGTTCTGAGGATATGTTCGATGTACTTTGGGAGGAATTTCTATATATTGATTCTTTATTTATATTGTATTTAGCCATGTTTTCTCACTGGGAGTTATTAGTAATTATCGATCTATTAACATCTATTGATAATAATGAACGATAATAAGAATATTATCTCCATGATTTGGTGTGAAGCAAAATTTCAAATTTGTTGTTGCTAATCAAGATCTAATTTGGAATCGCCAGATAAATGATAACCTGTAGCAGACTTCATGACTAGGTACAATATAAGGTTACTTCTCTGTAACATGCTACTGATAATACTAGTTTAATATTGTGGTGAATACTTATTCATTTAAATAAAGTCAAAAAAACGGTGATAAACAGATCTAATTGTTATTATGATGATACAAGTAAGCTTTTAAAACTAAAGTAAATTAAGCTAAATCCATAATTACCGGTTTGGAATACGAGAGCAGCAGTTTTGCTGCGCATTAAAACATCCTTTGAGAACATAGGAGTTTACTCTTTCTAAAGAAGTGAAAATATGAAAACAATTCATATATACTTAGTTGCACACATAAGCATGGTTACATAGTCTTACTGAGAGCTATTTCTGAAAGAACAATGCATTGTTCTGTCGCTCGAAAATATGTTTCAAATCTAGCATTTTCTCAAAGTTCCTAAATGTGTCAACATGGCTCTACAAGAATATGCATACTCATGCACGGCTACATGAAATACTATTCAAAGAATACATGTTGACAAAATAGTCTGTAATGTGTTGTTAATCTAACTAATAGTTTCGGTCAAAATAAAACTTTTTAAAGAGATTTAATATCATATACATACCTCGTTGTTAGAAAATACTATTTAAAACTTCCTATTGATGTTTGATGAGGCTATTTAAAAAAAACAAGCACGAAAATTATATACAGACAAGAGATATTGTAAAACTACAATGAAATCAAATACTATAGAAAAATAAAAGAAATGGTTTATGTCATTGAATAATTTTGAACTTGTTTGATTCAACATTTTTATAACTTGAAAAAACTTTCAACATGTTTCCTTGTCGTTTTATGAACCTGCCAAAAATGAAAAATATCTAAAACTCATCATGGTATTTCTAAGCATTGATAGAGTAATGTTGGAATGATTATTTACACAACAAAATTACTTAGATGTTTGTTTAGTGTTATTAATATATTCTTATACGAGAGATGAAAACCGTAGGTCTTAAGGTTCAAGTAATGTAAGTCTGTTATTGAAAAATGTATAGTGCGAATATATCATATCACTTGCAAAGAAAAGAGTTTCGGTTGCTATTGTAGACATCATTTCTGTCAAAATATATATTAACGGTTAAAATATGCTAATACTTCAAAAAGTAAACAAAATGATATTTTCTTTATTTATTATGTAGAGAGAGAACTGCTTCTTGAGATCAGTTTACTGACAGAGCCTAATCTAGACCACCATATTTGACCACATGACCAGAGTGTTGAACTTTGAGCACTGCAGTAGAATATAATACCCGGATTATTTATATATTAATAGATGAATATCAATCAAATATGTGCTGAACAATCTCAAAATTTCATCTTAAATTAAATTCTGTATATTTTTATCCAAGACCTTTATACATAACACTCGATGACATTCGTGTAATTTATTAACGTTTCCAAATATGCCAACAAAATAAGCTAGTATGTCGTTCGTTGAAATATGCCTCAATATTCTGTATGAAAGGTTATATTGATCAAGAATAAAACAAGAAACGGCCTTAGATGAAACTAGATATAGCAAAGAAACATCACATGTTGAAATCTGAAAATTTATTTTGAGATTGGAAATACATATCGGAATATCCTAAATCTGATCCTATTCTATATCACAGTACTCTAGCATCCTAAAAACATACAAAATTTTGTAATCTTTTCAGCATTTATGTTTTAGTACCGTCATGGTAGTGTATAAGCTTGAGTGTAATTTTTAATGCTCGTATCAGAGGATTCATATTCGAATAAAAGATCTTACGTCCGTTTAATATTCCTAAAATAAACAGAATTTCAACAAACATCATTCTTGCAATTATAGCGCGTACTTTTCATCGGGGATATTGAATAAAAAAAATAAAGCAAAACTCCCACCCAAAATATAAGTAGGAATATCTGCAATCGCCTGGAATATAATATATTCCGGATACCAAAACTTTGAATTTTAAATCTCAAAACTTCTAACATCCTTCCAATACGCTATCAGTGGTTCAGAATATCGGAAGTTTCTGTATCTAGATCCCTGTTTTAGGGTATAGCACGATGGTATGTCCGTATTCTGAGCTCAAAAAGTCAATATTTCGTCATGCTTGAATAAACTATCTAGGTTAACCAATGTGGTTGTTGTTGTTGTTTTTGTCTCTCATTTCAGTATATTTCTTTTACGAATATAATAAGAATTTTTGACTTGTACCATGAAATGTCTTTTTCAAGTAACATTAGAATCCTACCGAAATACGTAACCGCAACTTATGAAAAAATATTCGAGATCACTTTATTGCTAACTAGCTAGGCTTAGTGTCCGCTATACACCTCCTTCAGATTGGGTCACATGTTGGTTTTCTCAGGGAAATGAGCATCAGTAAAGTCTTGGCAAAGGTGAAACTGTACCTCTCTCAAATTAACTCCTATTTGTAAATTGACTAGCTGCAAACTGCTTAATAACTCTAAATTTGTTGACATAGGTTTTGTGCACACGTGTGTGTACTAAACGTCTCCAAAATTAGCGAAAAAGATTAAAACTCCTAAATAAATGTTTTCATCTTTAATAACCTCGGATCAGATATGATCATAGATTTTTCAATGAATGAACCATGATTTTCTCTGCTATGTTTTGTCAGTGATAACTCTTGATATTTCTCTAGATTTCTTGGTTTGTTACTAACGATAAACTATGACAAAGATATAAACGATTCACCTGGTGTACTTTTGTTCTGGAAAAAGCTGAACTAGGGCAATCTTCAAAGGGCTTGCATAAGGAGTAAAATTAAGATTTAACATTCTATATCAGTTGCCCCAGGACCATATGCCTAAATATACCAAAGGCTTTAAATGATATTCAGAAAAAACCCAAGAATTTCTGATAAGAATAAAATCTCAAGCAATGTATTGATAACAAGAGTAAGAATGATAATAAGTTGATCGATTATAATTTTAACTAACATGCATGCAAATGTAACGGGCGTGATAGCCATCATTTTCTGGCATCCTCATGCAGTAAGACTAATTTCCATCATTTGTATAATTAAATAGACCAGGATAGCTTAAAGTTTCAAACATAACAATAAAGAAGAAAATTAACGTAGTTCTTGACAAAGGTTAATGCTTTGGAACATCATAATGTTTTATCGAATACCTTGGAAGCACATATAGAATTTGTCATATCTCTGAAACACTCTAACTGTAATGTTACTAAATCATTGCTTTGACAATTTATTGATACCATTAACTTTGAATACACTGTCTCTTCAAAATCATAATTTTACACTGATCCGTGTTATCGTGTGTAGATTTCTCTAGTGGCATACTAGATGGCAGGCAGAGAAGAAGAAGTGCTAGAACTTTCTTTTTTCCTGCATTCAAACATTCAATTCATTTACGATAGTTGACATCATTCCTTCAAGTATCTTCAAAGTCTCTGCCTGATTGGAATATAATGTTAAAATTTAATAAATCTCTACAAGGTTTGTAACAGCAAAACTTCACTTTCAACATTTTAGTTTCCACTCAGCTTTCTCTAAAAATGGGTGTACTAGGGCTGTAGTTACCTCTCCTTATTTTTTTCAACAAAAAGGAATGAATATAAGCAAACGACTTTCGGGTGTTGGTTTAATTTAGAGAAGAAGATTTTGTTGTTCTTTGGAGAGTGTGGATTATTCATCAAATTTAAGTACTATTTACTTATTCCACATTCAAGAAGAAGGTGAATTCGCTAAGTTAACTTTTTTTCAATTACTATCTTATAATATAGACAAGCCTCAGTGGATATCGGCTTCTCTTGTAGTACAGGGGTAGATAATATTTTTCTCAGTTGTTCTTATAAGACTCCATCTTACTCAAAGATATACAACTCTTTGAACCTATTGTTCATATACGTAGGGTTAACCCCTCAAACTAAGAAAGCATAGCTATCTAAATTAGCTTGCTCTAAAGTTCTCGAAATGGTTTCGTAATAATTTCTTTTACATTGAGCCTACAAAAAAACAGTGGTGTTTGGACAAGGATTGCATGCTACAGAATGCATAAGTAAGATTTTTATACTTGAGAGAAGAGTAAAATGAATGCAAGGTAGGGTGCCAATCCTATATTTTAGGTCATCTTACAGCAACAATTGTTAACACTTGGAATAATTCCATTCATAGTATCTTCGTACCACTGTTATTACTCTTGATACAGATTTTAGTACGCTAGGATTCTGAAGATTATAAGAAAGCTGCTACTGTACATGGCTAAAAGGACTTTAGATATAATTATCTTCTGTATGAGATGCTACCCTCGTGTATGATAGTTAAGTAGCTAAGTTTTATGTAGTAAAGTTAATTTTATAATGCCAATGCAATAATTTAATAAACTAGTTGATGAGACAATGATAGGTAGAGAATTACTTCAAGTGAAATAAAATAGTTTCAATTCTGCATTGAATAAGAACAATCACCTTGAGGTCCATGTAGCAAAATAAAACTCACAAAACAAAATATAACAAAGAATTCCTAATAAAATTAAAAGCTAGTTCCAGGTAAAACAGTCTAATGAAGTTTCCCAGCAAACCAAGGGTATTTCAGGTAGCAAACTGAAGGTTAAAGTTATAAATTCAAGAGTGCTTATATTAACAAGTTTGCCAATCTAAGCTATTATAATAAATGTAAAGGGCTCTAACAGCTTAACTCAATACGCTAATCCGGATAAATCAACTTCACTCTATATGTCCCACAGGTGATTTCATTCAGAAAACATAACTTAATCTTCATTAATTAGGCGGGAATTGAAAAATGTTTTCATGAGTTTGTTACCTACCAGGAAAATTAAAGCTCGTTCGATCCGACAAGTTTAGCAACAGATGCTAATATGATTCCAGGAGTTAATTATCAAATTTCTCATTTGAAAGTTTACTTGTTCGATTTTCTTGTTCAGCACAAATTCTGTTTCGTTTTTCTATTATAAGAAATTGCCATACTAATGACCCCACTTAGGAGTACCTTTTTATACTTGCCAAAATGCAGGCACCTTGGGTTGTTGCAATCAACCATCAGCAATTCTTTTATAATTCCATTTAATGAAAATTCTTACTTGTATTTGTTGGACACTACGCACATTAAAAAGAATAGGTTCCTATTCACGTAATCTTTTACGCTAAGTGAACGGTAGTAGAAATATCATAGGTTATGATAAGGATTTGTTGAAGTAGTTCTCAAACAAAGATAGGATATAAAATGCCCAAAATTTTGTGCAAAACATACTTCTATCGCACAATTAAATTGTTATCACTTCATAATAAAAGACATAATGAATGATATTCTAAATTACACTTTATTTTCTAAATACACCATATTTAAATCAACTTCTCCTTTTCAAGCAATACAATATGCTAACACTATACATACCAAACTTCTTCAACACAATAACATCGTAGAATCATAAATCCTGCAGAACTTCCTGCGGTGAAACTTTAGTTTTCAATGCAATTATTTTTTGTTCTAATTCCAATGCTTCTCTCTTCTCTTTCCGATGAAGAAACACCAGGAAACCATTTAACATACCAGTTGCACCTAATGCTCCAACAACAGCAAAGTTAAACTCTAATTCATCTTCATCATCGAAATCACACAGTCGTCGACAAAGAACATCCCGAAGTTCAAGTGGGCTTATGTTACCCCACCTATCTTCTCCTATTAAGTATTCAACAGCAGTTTCCTCGTCGTCGTCATTTGGTTGCGCTTGACTTCCTTGTCTAAACCAAGGCTCTTGTCCTGGCTGAACATCAAAAAACTCAATTGAGCCAAATCCATCGTCAAAAATGTATGATCCAGGATCATCAACGTCTCCGTCACTTTCTTCATCAAACACAACTCCAATGTAAAAGTCTCTAAGTTCGTTTTCATCTTCTTCGAGATCAGCAAGAAAGTTTTCGACTTTAATTGCCTCGTCTAATCCACGTATGCTTGCTAGAGAGCCACCCTCATCAATGCAAATAGTTCTTGCCTGTTCCAAGTTAACATCGGCATTTCCAAACAATACGAACTCAAATTCTATTCCTTCTTCACAACCAGTTGCTCCAAAGAGTTCTTGACAATTAAAGGAAGATAAACAAAGCAATACGCCATAAACACTTCTGATATTCATTTAAAAAGGATTTAAACTCGACAAACTTTGTTATCTCCGTGCAATTTCTTCAGTTTGTTTGCGTGGGATTAGTTTATAAACTTGGTTGACCCATTTATATTGCTTTAAAGCCGCGAGTCACTTATTTTACTTACTAAATGGGACAATTGTCTGTTGATTTGTTAACATCCATCGGGATTACTCTATCAACATTCTGGTACAATAACGGTTTGAGCTCTATAGTTTTCCTGTGTAGATAAGACATAGATTACGTATTCAATTATTCCATAAGAATTCTTCACGGAAGAATAGCCTTGAGATGTTTAGTTCCACACTTTTTACTAGAAGCTAGAAACAAAACTAGGAAGTCAGATAAAAACCTGGTTTTTTCGTTCAAGCCGCAATAAAACCAAATGTTTCTTTCTTTAGTATCTAGTAAATACAAATTATCCAACATAACTCCAATTCCATAGTTTGTCGCCCTTCTTCTTCCACATGTTGCTTGAGAGTAACGGTTAAAAAATACCTTGTTATAAAGCACTATATTCTTGAAAAATTTGAGTTCAAACCAATTCTTCTCCTTCAAATTACCAAGTGCTATTTGCATATCTTATTTCTTTAACAAGTATGTCGTAAAATATCTGCTATTCTATAAAAAGGCGCATAGTAACTTCCTCCAACTAATTACCTTGACTGACCTTTATGGTCACGTTATGATACCCGTTTAAGAACTGCGGAAGGTCCGTTTAAAAACGTTCCAGCTAACCGTTATAAAAATTTCCACACGCGAAACAGTAAGCTAGAAGAAAATAATAGTAAGAAATTTTAACACCCAAAGGTTAAATATATTGATTCTAAAGAAAATATTAGTTATTGACAAACGACACGTGAATATTTTATAAGCTCTCTATTATCCTATCTTTGCTTAACCTCATGTTTAGTTCCTCTATCCTTTTTTCTAAATCTATGACAGATTTCTTTTCAACTCCTAACATGAAAAATAGTAGCCCATTCACAAGAAGTGTTGCTGCCAGAGCGCCCAAGATTGCGTAGTTGAACTCATCGTCTTCATCCTCATCCTCGTCGTCATCCAACAAGCAAGCTACTCTACAGAGCACATTCAATTCTTCAGTTGGGTTTTGATTATTCCACGCGTTATCTTCAAGTCTAAATTCTACAGCTGTCTCTGCATTATTATTAAAGAACGAGTTATCTGGTTGGTTCACGCTATTCAATCTAGACCAAGGAAAATCTCCATTGTCAACATTAAAAAATTCAACCTCGTCAAAGCCGTCATCAAACACGTACCCGCCTGTGTCATCCACATCTAACCCGCTGTCCTCGTCAAAAACAACGCCAATGTAAAAATCATTCAAATCATTGCCTTCATCCTCTAGGGAAGAAATTAAATCTAAGACAAGTGTGAACTCATTTTCATCACGAATACTAGCAAGATTTCCTTCTATACCATTGCATAGACTTCTGGCTGTTTCTAAATTTACCTCAGCGTTTCCAAAGAAAACAAACTCAAACTCTTCGCCTTGGTCGCAACCAGTCGCACCAAGAATCTCTTGAGCTCTTGTTGTAGAAAAGTACAGCGGAAGAAAAAGACCCACAATTTCCTTCTTTCTAAGGTCCATTACCAACTGTTTTACTAGATACCTTTTTGACACTATTTTAGTTTGTCCGGTCTTCTTTCTGGTTTTAATTTCTCTATTGGGGTAACGCTGTATCATCACAATCTACCCTGTCATATTAGCCGTCTATAAATCCGTCGACAAATTAACTACAGTTCTGATTTTACATTTTGCTGAGATAACGGTTAACTCTCAACAAGCCCTTCTGCGAGATTGTAGCCGTTAAACCCAATGTATTTTCATTCGAGAAATATCTAGAAAAGGTCGGTAAGTCTGACAGCGGAGAATGCTGAGAATTGAGAGGGAAAAAGTAATGCATAAGACTGTGTTCCCGTTTAAGCTGGCGTTTGCTGTTGTAACCGTGGTATTGCAACGGAGAGTGCTGAACGGCGGGTAAGTGGGAGTGAAAAGTGCGGTGTGAAACTGTGCCTTAACTAGAAGAAAGTTGTTGAGGACCTTGAGCAAACCGAAAGGTGTTGTTTCCTCTCTCTAGGTACGCTGTAGAGGCCTTGCAATCTTAGTTTGAACCAGCACAAGTTCAACGGTGACACATAGTTTGACTTTAATTGGAATATTTGTAGAGAAAGAAAACATTGAGCGGACAACCAGGTTAGCGTACTCAAACAATGCCAAAAGGAAATGTAAATTTCCTAGACTTACTTCAACTCTTATCACATTTGTTGGGCGAGTGGGCCACTACCTACTAAACACAATCAACATGAGACATGCTACCTTGGTTTGCTCAACACTTTTATATCAATTAATGAATTTGGCAAGATGGCTCCCAAAAAGAATATATAAATGAAGATTTAAATACAGAAGTCAAAGCTCTTCTGAAGTCAATGAATATTGTCCCTTATGGTGAAACTATTGTTCCAAATACCTGTCCACGTCACTAAGGATATCAAACTGAAGCTCATAACTCTTATTGGTTTCATCAATGATGATTTCCTGCAACTTAGGATCAACAATCATATCCAAAGCAACTTTAAACTGTTTCACCATGGCCATTGGACTCCCCTTTATCTGTTCAAATCTATAGAAATTACTTCCTTCATCACCAACGCTCAACCCCTTTCTCACCTTTTCCCCAATCACCTGTCCACCAAACAAATCCCCAAGATACCTGACATACATATGAGCCACTAACTTGTCTGGATCTTCCTTTTCCACAGTTTCAATCGTGTCTACCCAAGCCTTTGTAGCTGGAGAATCCCTTGCTATGGCAAACACTTCATCTTCTTCAAAGTTCTCACCAAAGAAAAACTTAATATCTGCAACTAAGGGATCCAGTCTATCGAGCTCCTTAAAGTGAAAGCTTTTTACAAGTTCATTTGTTTTCATAACTTTATGAACAGCGGCTTCTAAAGAATTGTATATAAAGTAGTATCGTGCCAGCAGATGTTTATATTCCTCTTTAGATAAAGTCCTATCAGCTAACCGCTTCATAACTAACGTTGTCCCAACATCTCTATGGTTTCCTTTTGATCCATCTTTAAGTATTTCGGAAAAACTCATCGATTTTGTTCCTTTTCTCTTGTTTTTGTTTGGGTTTTGTCGGCACGTGTTCTCGCTTCCGAAAATACAATTTCCTAACGTTTTCGTTTCGGTACAATGGTGTTTCCCGAAACTTTTCTGAGATTCTCGATATTGATCAGTATTGAGTATTGAAGCAACGTTTGGCCGTTGAGCACCTTTGAAAGAATGTAACGAAACCTTTAGAATAACTGCATAGTCCTCCGCATTCTGATGAATAACAAGTCATAATGAGCTAAAAGTGAAAGTAACAAGAGAATTTTGTTATATAAGATTTTGTTTTTTCACGCAGTTGGAATTAATGATGTTAGAAGAATTGGTTAGAATTTTGTCACTTGTAGCAAAGCAAATATGAGACTGCAATTGGAAACATATGTCAAACATACAGTACTCCTTTGTAAGTGAGGTAGTCGCGTAATGATTTGCACTACTCACCGTGACCATTTAACTGGCCAGAATTGAGAACTTGAGCCCGTGTATTATTGAAAGTTTAATCATCCAGCATATCATGCAGAATTAACTCAGGATGCAAAAAAATCAAAATTCTTGGAATCCTAAATAAATACTCTTGAATGATAGACCGAAATTATAGAATTTAAATGATATTTGAGCAAACTGCTTATATGTAGGTGACCTGGAGCTGGAAACAGTTTATTGAATCATTTACTATTAAAAAAAACAGAAGCCATGACACCTTCTCATGCCATTTTAGCACTAAAATAAGCTAAACAGCTGTATGCATTTTATAAACCTATACCTCAACCCAACTAATTCACCACATAGTCCGCAAATGATAATTCAAAACTAATCCAATCCGATTAAAGGAAGAAGCACCCTCCTATTATAATCGATTTTGAGAGTTTTTTGCCATACACGTATAAGTATGAAATGTTGGTCTTATTTCCATATAAGATAGGAGTGTAACTTTTTAGTTCAGCTAGCCCTGATTAACTACATCCTAATTCAGTTAGCACCAACACAAGAATACTGGTTTTAGCTGTAGTAATTCCCAAAGTAATCTTAGGAAAATACGTAAGCCAGTGCAATATAACTGGTAGAACTAGAGAAATCTATATTATTTTGATACATAATACAAATAAATCGTATTTCTTGTTATAGTTTTTGGCTAAATCTTGAGAAAAACGTAACGCAAGGGCTATATTCGTATATTCCATGAATGCAGTACCATGCATACAACCACCTTCATGGTTATGTGGATATTATTCAAGTTATTAAAATCTTAGATAGTCAGCTACTATTGTGCTTGTAACCAAGTGAAAGAAACTTTCCTATGAACAGGAGCTTAGGATAATTAAATTTTAAGTAATCGTAATAACCGAAACAACAGAAAAAGACAGTGAGTGAAAGAATAAAATAAAAAAATTCTTTAATAAATGATTTTTGCAAAGAAGTACATAGCAGCGATCGGAAACATTCACTTGGTGATATTGACTATAGACACCGATCGGAGTATATCCAAGCCTAAACTCAAAGAATATGTGACTTAAATAATTCGCTTAGAACGAGAGCTTCGTTAGCCAAAGAACTATACATGACCGATACAGTCAACCTTCGGCATAGCATCAATATAAAAGGTTAGTAGCTATATATAAATACATTATTAAGTAGTCAAGTTAGAGAACTTACAGCTTACTGTAAAATAGAAGAATCAAACCAAACAGCATCATGTTTAACTTGCCCTAAGTAAAAGTATTTCTAGTCACGTAGAATTTTCTAACTCTACGCCAGATGGCAAACATGGAATTGTTTAGATGTAGAGATAGAGAAAAAAATGTAACAGAAGGGTTCAATTTTTGTTAAAGTGAAATGATATGTACTCAGTTTCAAATAATTGTACCTCTCTCGATGGGGTAATAATATGCACAGACTCTATATTGTTGTGGGTACAATACAAGAAGAAGTGTTTATGTACTAGAAGGAGGTTTCAAGGAAAGTACCTAACCAGTCAAAATACCTCAAATATCTTTCACTATATTTGTAACTAGCTATATATCATCATGTAGCTTATAGATTAGAACCAGCTAGTACATCTCACTTGATTATTTAGAGGGAAGTTCTTCTGTATCCACTAAGATAATTGCATTCTATAGAAAATTATTTATTAGTTTGTGATGCTAGTATTGTGTAGCTTTGAAACATTTTCTCAGGGGTTTAGCACTTAAGACTTAAATGGTGGGTCTCTACCTAGTTAGGAAGATGGTCTTATTTACGAAGAACAAGCTATATAGCTACAGCATGAAGGTAATACAACCTCTGTTATAAAGGACATCAAGGCAGAAGATTAATAGCTACTATAGTTCTCTATTTCATCAACAAGTTCTTTTAGCTTCAAGTTCGCAAAATAGAAGTTCTAATAGTGCAACTCTAAACAACACATAGGTTTTGGTGCGAGTGTCAGAAATTCACAATACATCACTTCAACTATTGATACAACATGGTTTAACACACTATGCTGATAAGACGGTTAGCTTCTAGGAGCTATCACAATCAATGATTGGATTGAAGCTTAGCTATCTATTGAGGTTACTCTTCCTGTATTTGAAAAAAAAGTAGATTTATTAATCAGCAACAACATTGTTCACAGAGTCTGCGCCTAGGGCCTACAGAGTTGAAAATAATCGAATATAACTGTAAGTTGCTATTTTCAACAAGATGCTTTTTTGTATAGAACAAAGTCCAGTCAGTAAAAAACTAAAATATTATATATAATAAACTTGATACGTTTCCCCTGTGCCAAACTGTTACTAACATATTATTCTACTAATTTGACACTTGTGATTATTATTAAACAATATTTGATATATTAGAGCTTTTATGTAAATCTAACATTATAGAGTTCATGCTCCTGTGAATCTGATATTTAGCTCCATACAGGAAACTGTACATTCTATCACATATTTGACAACGTTTTTTTGCTTACCTTGCTGATATTAAGCGCCTCCTGAGCGTGATCTATTCAAGAGAATAACTAAAGTTTTTCTGCTAAAATTGGAAAATAATAATTCTATGCAACCTAAAATTAATATATACATGTGTTAGGTAAAGGTATGTGATTTCAACACTTTGAATATTAAACAGTTGCGATGAGTTTTACACCTATTATTGTGCAAAAATAAAAAATTAAAGTATACTGATTCTGCTAGGGCTAAACCGAGGTCAAACCTCTGCTCAGCTTCTCTACAATGACTTGTGGTCACTTAAACTAACCCTTTCAGTGTCTCTCCTAATTTTTAATGTCCTTTCTCTGTCACTCTTTTTTTTTTGGTCGGCAACTATTTCTATACTATGCGCAACTAAACAGCTCTGTATTGATATGTTATATTGCACTAGACCACCACTTCTCTAACTACAGTGGGGACTATAGTTAAGAAACCCTACGACAACAAAAATTCATTTTCATATAGACGAAAATAGATGGAAATGATCATTATAGGCATTAAACCCAGCTAAGCAAAGAAAAAACACTTGCAAAGTCTTACCGCACTTCTACGATGGCTTAAAGTAGATGCAGAAGGAAAAATATCATTATATTAACTTACCGCATTTTCAAGATCTCAAAACAACTACGCTCGTTGCATTATATAATTTCGCTTGCTGGTTACAGTATCCTGGAGTTATATCAATTCAAAAAATAACTATACTTACATAAAAACGATAAAACACATTATGTAGAAGTTAATTATTTTTTTGGAGCCCTTGCTTGGTGCTTATTTAACATACTTTTCGTATTCACATTTAGAGCTGAACTTATGTGGAAGCTACTTACCATTATTAGCACCTCCTAATCAAGCATACCTTCTAACCTTGCAAAAATTTGAGTTTTAAGTATGTGTTGAGTATATCTAAAAGTAATTTTACCTTGATAAAATGTTAGCATTGGTATTATTACCCACAGGAAACTTTCTTGGCAATGGCTTAAAGAGTGCTCGACTTGTTTACTCTAAACAGATCCCAAGTTTGAATCTTGCCTTCAATTATCGCTAGGTATAAATGTATTTCTGAAGATATTTTTCTGACATATAGGGAAGTAGGTACCAGAGGGGATAATTCGGCATGGCACGAATTTACATTTTTTTTGACATTTACCTTCTAATTTAGATGGAATATCTCATTGCATGCATAGAAAATATTTATGAATGTAAAGAGGATGAAAAGCAACATTTGTATCAGAGGAGATTCTGAGAATCTACTTCTTGTGTTGCTCGACAAGGAGCGTGATCCAATTTATTTCTTGCCTATTTCTTCCTCAATCCCGTTTTTAATGGGGAATTAAGATAAAGTCTTCCCGTTGTTGAATTTGTATATGTACATAAATATAGGTAACTTCAACACTAGATGCGCGCAGTGTTTTAATGCCTAAAGGAATATTTTGAGTTTGGTACCAGGGCTTCATATAATTAGATTATTTTTTGAAGGTTCAATAAAACAAGTAAGCATATATTACTTGACCAAGTTATTGAAGACAGTAGATGTTCAGGGCTTGCTAGGACCCCATTATAGCAACAAAGAACGACTAAACTTAAAATAAGATTGTTTGACAACTTCAAGATTTATCTAAAAGTTAATGCCTAATGTACTCTGACTAGCAGGGCTCTCTAAATGACACTAATAGGAATTAAAAGCCCCTTTGTGCCTTCATTATCTCCAACAAACTTATATAAAACAGCTTATAAGTCTACTTGAGCAAGTTAATGTTTTATAGAGATAACTCAGCAGCAACAAATTTAAAGTACCCCAAAATCAATTTCTTTAACTTCTTTAAAGTTAGCCTTTAGTTTTCTTCTATTATTGGAATATTGAGAATAAAAGCTGCATAGGCAAATTACCACTGTGAGAGTAGGGTTACCAGAGTGATGACGTGGACAACTATTAGTCAGTAACTCAAATAGTTAAATTCTATACAGTTAAGTTTTATGTTCTAAGCTATGAGTTATCTTTCTTTTATTTACATATCTTGAGCATACTATCTATCTGTTAGGGAATAAAAACGCTAATGAACAGACAAAATGATAATGGGAATCTAAAAAAGTTGATCCAATTTGATGAGAAAACACATGTGTTCAAACTCCATGCAAAAAATTCTACGTATCAACAAGGATTTTTGTTTAGTCTTCCAGATATGCATTTCGTGTTACTGCACAAAATGACCTTGAACACTTGTATTATGGAACGAAGCTAGACAACGATGATGGACTTGAATACCTCAACAGGGTTAATGTGGGGCAACCTTTTGACCCTGTATATGAATAATTTTATGTTATTTAGGTATCTGTGATTCCAGAAGAGTCTAAAGCATTGAAAGCTGCGAAAACACTTGCTTTTGGTGAAAGTGTTGAGTTGGCAGAACTTCCACTTTTAGGGACCGATGGAGTTATGGAAAAGTGGAAAACATTTCGAGGTTCCCTTGGTGCGTATTCTGAAAGAACAAATGAGGGTATGTATCTGTCTTTGATCACTTTTAGATGGAAGTAAAGCTGATGTTTTGTTGTCGCTACAAAAAAGGAGATTAGAAAATCTAAGTTGGAGGTTGTTACACATGCAAAAAACTCAAAAGAAACCGTCGTCAATTTTTGAGGCAGATTTTTTTAATCCAGATGAGAGAAGAAAAAAATCTCATTCATTGGCGCATCTTGATATTGCAGGTTATAAACATTCGCCTCCAGAATCTTCAATAAAGTCAACTTCGCGTATTGCTTAATTTTATTCTTTACTCTTTAGCTACGAAAAATTCAAGCTTACCTGTAATCTCTGAGTTGGAGGAAGAAGAAGATAGCACCCAGGATTTAAGTGATTTTGGTTTGAACCAACTAAAAACTTTTGCCACTGCAAAAGCCAGTGGAGTTAAAAAATCAATCTCGGCTGTAGATTTATCTCATTTAGCAACTGTGTCTACGATTAAAAAAAGAAGGTTCTCAGGAACGAGCTCTCATAGTGATGACACAGAACTTAATGTGGAGATTGATGGAATAGATACGTCTACGGCTCTTCAAATGACAAGATTGAATAGAGTTACACCATCTGGAAATTCCGATGCAGTTTTTGGAAAAAATACTATTTGTAGAGAGTATGCAGATGGAGGAACTGGAGATTTCAGGGTGCCGTCAATTAGAGCAAGGAGTCATAGGGACGGATCAGCAATAACAAGTTTAAAGTATGTTTCTCATCAAATTATTCAAGGCAAATATGACCATAATCTGCCTGAGAGTATGCCAAAGATAAGATCTCACCGAAACCGAACTTCTGGAGAAGCAAGTTTAGTTCTTAAGCTTAAAGACAGACATACAAAACTGGAAGTTATTCTTGTCTATGTTGTACTTGAGGAGTTAGATGTTCTTATACGAAGAACTATGTTTAGAAACACGTCGAAACATGCAAATTTTTTCTTAGAAAAGGTGATGAGTTCTACAGTGGATTTTGAAGCAGTTGAAAAGCCGTACTATATGACTCATTTGAGTGGTAAATATTTATTTACTTTTTACTCTTTAGGCAGCTGGGCTCGTGAGCGTCATCCAACTGAAAGAAAGCTTTCGCATGGAATAACAGCAATTAAGTCAACTCGCGGAACATCCTCTCACCAACATAATCCTTTTGTTATCATCTCAGCTGGACCTCCGTGTGAATGTAATGTAACTCAGGATCATTTTGCTTTTGGACTTGTCTATTCTGGAAACTTTCTGTGTGAGGCTGAAATTTCAGATGTAGGAACTTTGAGGATGAATGTTGGGCTGGAAGAAGATACTTTTCGCTGGTTGCTTGAACCTGGCGAATCTTTCTCTTCACCTGAGTGTGTCTTGGCTTATTCAAACCGAGGGATGGAAGGGATTTCTCATACGATGCACGACCTAGTTCGAACTAGGTTGCTTCCCCAAACAATGTTAACAAGGCAGCCTTGTCCGATTTTGGTGAACTCGTGGGAAGCGGAATACTTCAATGTGTCCCATGATTCAATCGTCGCTATTGCTAGATGCGCAAAGCAGGTTGGGATCGAGCTTATGGTACTTGATGATGGTTGGTTTGGAGAGAGAAATGGAACCACAACAAGCTTGGGTGATTGGTTTCCTAATAGAGAAAAGTTTCCATTTGGTTTGAAAGGACTAGCGAACGCAGTTAACGGGGAAGGGTGTAAGTTTGGATTGTGGATAGAACCTGAAATGATTTCAAAGGACTCAAAGCTTTACAAAGATCACCCTGATTGGGCTTTGCACGTTCCCGGGAGAAGTCAATCAGAAGGCAGACATCAACTGGTCCTAGATTTTTCAAGGGATGAGGTCGTAGATTATATCTTCAACACTCTTGCTGCTATGTTTCGAAAAGCAAATATCGAGTATGTAAAGTGGGATATGAACAGACACTTGACTGAAGTTTATTCTATCAAGCAGCCTGTACTTCGCCAAGGCGAGGTGAGTTTTCGATTTATGCTTGGAGTTTACAGACTGCATAAGCTATTATCAGAAAAATTCCCAAATATTCGTTTTGAAGGATGTTCAGGTGGAGGTGGAAGATTTGATCTAGGTATGCTTTACTATGTGCACCAAATTTGGGCAAGTGATAATACTGATGCCCATGCGCGAATGAAAATCCAAACAGGTACAAGTTGGGCATATCCCGCACAAGTGGTTGGTTCTCATTTTTCGGTACTAACTGTGTCCTTCAGTTATATTTTCTAGGTTGTGCCTAATCACATTACTCATGGAAGACACAGGAAGAGAACTCGAGCCTTTGTTGCAATGTGTGGAACTTTTGGTTATGAGCTGGATTTAAGGCATTTCTCTGACGAGGATTATGAGGTGCATGCAAACAACGTACGAGTATTCAAGCAGATTAGGCATGTGGTCCGTGACGGTGATCTATACCGTCTGTGGAGTCCTTTCAAAACAAACTTTTGTGCATGGAGCTATGTGACCAAGGATAAAATTGAAGCAGTTGTTTGTGTGTTTAATCACAGTAGTGAGTTTTGGAGTGAGGTGGTTCCTAGATTGAAGCTTAGAGGACTCGATCCTGACGCATCCTACTGTGTGACTGAACCTATTCCAAATAACAGGACCAAATTAAAGGAAAACCTCCAGGTTGTGAAGACAGAAGTACCGGTCTACCAATTTGGTTCTAGGAATGTTATTCTCAAGGGGCGAACTTTGCAAAATGGTGGGATTCCTCTTAAGTTTTTCGCCACTGATGATGCCTTTTTATTCTATTTGTTCAAGGTTAAGTAAAATCTGTAGGTACTGCTGAAATCAAAAGAGTAGATATTTAATAGTGAAGATATGAAGCTAGTAGCTCCTCTCATTTACTTGGAACCTTTTTGCATATTTTTTTAGACTGCCACTGGAAAATGTTTTCTCTCTCTTCCATCCATATCTATGATTATAGTAAAGGTCTTTGCAGTGCTTTATAACCGGGAAAGTTATCTAGGCAAAGACGGTTCTTAATACGTGGTCTGTATGTGTCGTTGCTGTGGGTGCAGACTGAGGAAAATTCCTAAATGAGTTGCTCATTCCTAAACGTACTATTGAGGCTGACCAAGATTCACTCAATCTCTCGGAAATTTTCTTAGAAGGCCGACGAAGTCTCAAGAAAGGACTCACGCTGCATCACTAGATGTTGGTACTAGGAGTTTAGGTTCCCTCTATGAATTTTATTATTATTTGAAACATGACACTATATTCATGGTACCTTAAAACGAATTACCCTAAACCATTAAAGGAAAAATCTTTTTCACGTCAAACAAAAGGTAAAAGGATGTGAATTATTCTCAAAAAAAGCTTAAAATATCATCCTAACTTGGATTGAAAAATAAAGCAACTAATACTGAACTCATTTATTTTCATTCAGAACAAGCACCTCTTTCTAGTAAATGCTCTGAAATATTTAAGGGTTTTAGTTAAGACTTGTGTTGGTCCAAATTAGTATTGCTGTGTTCATAGTATTGTGAGCATGACTTGTAAAGTACAGATCTTGCAGAAACTGTAGTTTATACTGATTTTGCCAACAAATGAATTTAATTAACGGGATATCAAGCTAACTGAAAACAACTTGGTAATCTTAACCACGCTATGAATCACCCAAATTTCGAGAGCCGATGTTTGAAAAGTTTCTAAATATTTTTTGTTCCAGAGATATTGTCATGCCTCCTTTTGAAACTGCATTTCTTAGGTCAGCATAAGACCAATGCTAGTGATCTTGGCCCATAGAAACTCCTATGGTATAGTTGATTGTAATATCTTCAGAACAACAGTAAAACCTTATCATAACAAGGTCTTACTGTCTTATCACAGCCCATAGGATCTCGTTAATTTAATTACCGAGACATAATTGCTGTGTGCAGTCACTTTAGCTAGAGAAGTAGGTTGCTTAATTATATGTATAGACATCGCTAGATGCTGCATATACACGTATCCAGGGATAATGCTTCCCGGGCTTGTACCCTAAAATAAGGTTAAGATTTTAATACTTTCAGCAATTCTACTATTTTTGTAATTATCTTCGATTGGGGTGAGGTGTCTAAAGCAGAAAAAGGAGATACTACTGTTTCTTTGGTTCGCTACTTTGAGTAAGTATATTGTTGTGTAAGTCATTGAACCCTATTTCTGTAACAGTAGGGTTTAAGGCATCATGGCAATGAGGTAAAAGGAACTCGAAATTCTCTGTAGTATCGACTTCATGGAAGTAGAATATTAATCTAGATAGCCTTAAGCTTTCATGACTTAGTAGTAAGACAACCCTAGTTAAGATAAGATTGTACACAGTAGACATGTTTTTTGGTCTTGATGCCAACAGCAATAACCTAACATTTAATTGTTTTGTGATTATATTTTAAACATGATTTTGTATTCTTTTCCTTTTCACAAGTTGAAAATTTACTGAGTTCTTTGAATTATACATTATCAAATGGCGAAGAACGGGGTTTTCAACTACAATATGTTGATTCTTGGTTACTGCATGGGATGTAAAATAACTGTATTTCAAGATTGGCGAAAAAAACACCAGTTCTTCCAATGTACTAGCTAACGCTAAAGACTCGATAGCTTCCCCAAATTATCTTTCTCCTAGAGATAAAACTATGTTCGCCTATTTCTACTTTGAATTAAGATTTGAAGGAGTTACTAAATGGTCCATGCAATTCACTGAATATAATGTTAATCTCGAGTCTGTTTTTCTCAACACAGAGGCTGTAACCAAGCTGACATTATTCTGGGAAACTGCGTACTTTGGGATTCAATTAAAGTTGGGTTTAGATTTGATTTATTGATAATTTATCAATAAAAACTTCGTAATATTTTTCTTATTTATTGATTCCGAGAGTTCTCTAATCATTTTGCTTGATTAATGATAATCAATTTATTTTAAATACAAAACTTTTTCACAAGGCACTGGGCCTAATAGCCAAAAAAATACTTTTATTTTTTTGCATTGTGCACAAAGCTTTAAAAACTTTGTCACATGGTCTAACCACATTCTACTACCGGATTATTCTCAGGCTATGTAGCCAGTTTTTAAAGGTTATCATACGGTGTAGAAATCAAGCAATAAATTTTAGGCAATTTAGAACAGTGTCGCATGGCCCATCCTTATTTTGATAAGCAATTTATGACCAGAATCGTATGATAACCACTTGATACAAACTAAAATTCCAATTTTCTGGTTTATAATCAGAATTAAAATAATTTTCAAATAATTATTCATAAATCTTAGCAAATTCGGCGCCTAATGATATCATAATTAAAAAAAAATCATCTACTAAATATACTAAATACTTGAACTGATCAGCAAAAAGAAAATTATCCTCAAATAAAAATAAAAGATAGGAAAAAGCAATGTAAAGTAACTCATCACTCGCATAACATTATTCTTTGAAAGGTCATTTTCTTGATCTGCGATACTTTGAAACTGAACAAGAAACTCAAGAAAGCTCGAAATGGATTACAGTTGTTTTAACATTGTTGCAGGCATAACCCTAGCTTGCAGTATACTGATTAGCTAAAGTCAAGAACTCCCAAGGGAAAGGGATTAAATTCGTTTACATAACATTTCTTGTGGTACAGTTATTACTAGTATAACAAAATCTGTTATTTTTCCCGCATTTTATGGATATGAATGGTTCAATCTCGTTTGGTGCGCTCTGGAATAAATCCGTAATACAAAATGCCCGTTCCCTGTTGTCAACATAAGGGCTCCCTGGATAAGATATATTGACGTTATATTTAAGTAAAGGGAATGACTAATGTTTCGGTTATCTACTGCAAGCCAGTTTCCATCCTTAAGTTGCATTATTCATTGCATTGAGCTACAATATTTCTTACTGGTATTCTATACATTGAGTTTATTTGTGTCTATGGTTGTTATAGAATTAAAAAAGAAACATTTTTATCGTGACTTGCAGGGAGGTACCACTATGAGTAACCAGTTTGTTCAAAACATATAGGAATAAATGTTTTTGGTAGGTTTAGAAACTAAGGCAATGAAGTAGAACACACACTAAGCTCAGTGCAGGTAGTTACCTCTTAACCAGGAACTCTCTTTAGGAATTAATTTGATAGTCACCACATGTGGTAAAGAGGGCAAACTAAAAAATGTTAAGAGAATATATAATAATCAAGTTAATTTAAGTAGGAAGCTATTCGAATTTCAATGTCAAGAAGAACTCATTCGCAGACTACAAAACAACCACCAACCCGCCATACTTTTCCACTCGTGTGAATTCTCTAACAAATAGTTGCAAGTTTTTTCTAAGTAACCTCAGTGGAGATAATTGGATTCACCAACTGTGCTCCATAACTTTTCTCTGGTTAGTGTTAGTAGCATTAGCTGATCTATTGATTTTTTTCAAGTAAGATTAGTAGAGTTCTGTAAGGGAAAGGATAGCCGCGTTAAACTTTTGTGTTATTTGCTTTTGCTACTGCTGGTAAAACGTTTGCGAGTTTTATATGGATTATACAGTCTGAGTATCACAATCCGGGTTTTAAAAACAAATTTCCTTACAAAGATGACATCACAATTTGGTACTATGCAGGTTTCGTTATCAAATTATAGTACTCGATTACTAACGGTAGATTAACGATACTAACCGCTATAGCTGCTAAGCAAAATTAATTATTTATCGTTTAACGGAATTAACGGAATCTTAACGAGAAGTACAACAAGAAGAATAAGTATCAATACGTCCCAATACCTGGTAAGTTTCCCTCTAATATATTTTGCTCCTACTTGAAATAAAACCGAAACAAGTCCAGACAAAAAGGAATAAAAAAATATTAGGGTAAATAAAAATATGGTATCAATAAAGTAACAAAGGGATTTACGACACGAAGAAAATTGTTTTACTCGCGGGAACTTCCAGCATGGTTTTCTTGCTACTTTTCAGATGCGTTACACACCTGAGAAGTATGAATACTATGCCCATTTCTGAGGATATAAACTGTTGTTGATCTCTATTTGACCAGGCATAGCTTGCGAATGATGAGGGAATGTATTATTGAGACTCTATTTTCGAAGCAAGAAAATATCTGGGATTAGGCCTCACATTTGCTAAGATTTATGAATAGTTATTTGATAATTGTTTTGATTCTGATTATAAACCAGAAAAATGGAATTTTAATTTGTATCAAGTGGTTATCATAGGATTCTGGTCATAAGTTGCTTATTAAAATAAGGATGGGCCATGCGACACTGTTCTAAATTGCCGAAAATTTATTGCTTGATTTCTACACCGTATGATAACCTTTAAAAACTGGCTACATAGCCTGAGAATAATCCGGTAGTAAAATGTGGTTGGATCATGTGACAAAGTTTTTAAAGCTTTGTGCACAATGCAAAAAAATAAAAAGTATTTTTTTGGCTATTAGACTCAGTGCCTTGTGAAAAGGTTTTGTATTTAAAATCAATTTATTATCAATAACCAATCAAAATGATGTGGGAACTCTCAGTATAAATAAATACGAAAAGTACAAGGAAGTTTTTTATTAATAAATTATCAATAAATCAAATCTGTGCCCTATCTAGGATAGATTCCCCTCCCAAAAAATTATTATGCCTATCGTGCATACCGTTATTATCGTATACTTCGCAATCCACTACTAATTTATTAACGGTGGTAACGGTAAGAAGAATTTGGGTCCATTGTATTCGGATAATTACCGGTAAGCTTGATAACAAACCTTAGTACTATCTTATCCGCTGCCTAGAAAATAGTAGTGCTCTGGGGTTTTTCAGATATTTTTTGCGTGGAATCTTGACCAACTTCTCGATTGAACAGAGAATAAATGACTGCAAAAATAAAATTACTGACAAGAAATAAAGGGTCGAATACTATAGTAAGAAGAAACGTGAAAATTAAGCAAAGCTCCGCGAATTGTTATTTTTCATGTTAAAAATGTCAAACGATATACTTGTCCCGAAAGAATCAATTGCTGTTTAATAGTTTTCTTGCTTTGAATAGAGGTGTTCGAGAAGTTTCTTATGAATAGGTTTGCAAGGCTTAGTCATATTGTTTTAATTAAACAAGCAAGGTCTAATACTATTTTCTGCTGTAACGGGCTCTAAAACGGAAAGAGCGATAGCTCATTAGCAAGTATAATCTTAGTCCTAAGCTTTCTATTGACCAAATAGATTGAATATTCTGAATAAAGCATAATGCCAGTAAGGTCTCCGCCTATAGCGTGTATCTGCATTTAAATGGATTTTGCTGTAAGATGGAGAAGGTATTTTCTCTAGGATGATAATGGTGTTCCCTTAGATAAATAATTTTCGCTTATAACAGCAATTACCTTAGGTAAGATATTTCTTTAGATTTTTCAGCTCCTCTTTGAATTATCATATTATGAAAAAATCTCGTGGCAGAGGAAAAGGAGTACCTTCGAAAAGCATTGTTTCTTTTGTCCTTTAAACAATTAAAGGTGAACATTATGAGAGGTTATTACGAAGTGGTTGCTCTTCCGCAGAATACTTTTATTAATATGATCCTAAGTTACTTGAAATCATCTTGATTTTTTCCTAAGAAGTTACTTTTTCGAAAATAATAGTTATAATTCTCTTGAGTTGACCTTATTTTCTTTGTTCTATTAAAACAGCTATGTAGCAAACCGTAACATATCCAACTTTATATAAACTAATAAAAGTTATTTAGTACTTTTCCAATCCCTTGGAGGGAGGCTTCGGTTCTGCAGATACAGAGCGCGCAATTTTGAAGAAAATTTGAGTTAATCTAGCAGTCTATGTATTGCGCAGGGATTTATAAATATTGAATTTTACAAAACTAAGTACCTTGTTTAGAGGATCAATTTTTTTCAAAGTTGAAACCCTTTTTAGTTTCACAAAAGGAAGTTTGAAAAATATATTTTAACGATAACTTACTCCCAAAATTTCCTCTTACGAAAAACAAATCTATTAAAACTACTCTCAATTCAAACAATGACATCTCGAAATACTTGATTTAAGAATTTCATTTCGAGATCTCATATTGTTCGAGACTATTTGCACACTCAATACTGAAACATATTCTCGGATCTTGGTGTATCAGCGCAAAGCAGGGATACTTCTCAACTGTTGGGCATCATTCAGTAAAAACAACCATAGGTGCTGAAACCAGACCAAAAATAACTCTTGACAAATAAGTTCTGAAGAAAAAAACCATAAACACTAATGAGTACAACATGCGACAACTCTTTCTGCGGAACTTTCGGGGAGTGCATTGAAGACTCAGGAAATGCTTCCTGTAGCTGTAACGTTGGCTGGAAGCAGCATAAATCCTTTGCGTTCTATGTAGATTCAGACAGCGAAGAAGGTTCATACCCTTGCATACATAACCGCGTAATAATAATCTTTCTCTCTACGCTTATATTTTTCTTCTTAGTGGTAGTATTTATATCTTATGCAGTCACTCTTCGTCGATGGAGCCAAGTGCGTCGGCAAATGCCCATCTTTCTAGCAGGAATATGCTATTCCACTGCAGCAATAATTATGCTTCTCGAAAAGAATGATGTCTTTGGAGAAGACATATTTTTTACTTTCATTCTATGCTTTGGAATACTTAACTCTTACGCATCTGGTTTAATATATTATAATAAATTCATTCACTTTCAGCAAAAGAAAATTGCTTTCAGCGTATCTGCTGAAAAAAGAATCAATAGATTAAAACGGTTCCAGTATTTTATATCTTTACTAGACTTTTCCGGGATAGTTTGTTTTTTTCTTACTGTATTTATAAAAAATCGTAGACTCTTGTTGGCCAAAATATTTTTTGCGGAGTTTACTCTTAGAGCAATATACGCGTTGATCGCCGGATACTATCTGACAACAGTACTTCTAACTGAGCTCTATCTTCTCACTTCTGGTACACTAAGAGACTTCGCTTTTTCCGCAATTGACAGCGTGTGGAAATTACGCTTGAATGCTATTATGCTTAACCTCATTTCCGTCGCTTTTGGAACGCTTCCTTTATTAAAAGATGAGTTAATGTCCACTTGGATCTACTTGCTGCCTTCTTGGGTAATATTAAGCGCTCTTGCAACAAATACAGCATTATCTTGGCAAAAGAAAGATAGAAAAAACCCTTCTGCAGTCGCGAGACAAAATCCATTATTTGGCCAAGAAGCTCCCCATTCCGAGTTTATAAGCATCCAAGTGGCTGATCTACAAGGAACTCAGGTAAGCGACGAGAAGTAAGATATTTTTTGGTAATTAAAAAGTTCATTGAATTCCCAATAGGTATAAAATATTGTCATCGAAAAAAAGAGCTTCCAAAGTTACTCCTACTGAAACTACTAACTGCTGCATCAGAATCCGCTCTGCGAAACTTTGGTCTACGAGGTGAGACGCTCATATTAGATCTATTTAGAAAAGAAGGACTGGCTGGTGGAGTATTTCGTATTTGAATAGCTTGATCAACTTTTGCTAAAGCACTTTTAAACATCAACCAAGTAGCTTCAACTTGTTCAAGTTCCACTTCAAGTAACTCAGGGCTTGGGATTAGGTTATTTGCAGGATTTTTTCTCACTTTCTGCAACTCTTTTAACATTCGTTCTAGAAATAAAGGTAGTTTGGGAAAGTGGTATAAACCAGCTGAGAGAATTTTATCCACTTCTGTTTTCAGATGCTTAAAATATTTTCGGGAAACGTGATCATTTACAATATTGTTTCCACTTAAAACAGAATTTTGAAATTCTCTATAAAGAAGCATAAAATCCAGATGTTTATTCGCTTTAGATGCACTTGAGGATCGAGAAACAACTTGATCAAGATGTTCCTTGTTTAAGTTCAACTGTGAATTAAACCAAGAAAAAGTTTGAGTCAGTTCTTCTAAATTGTTTTGTAATACTTGACAAAAAACTAATATTTTTGATTCTTTCTCGAAACTTGGGAGGATTGTGAACAACTCTAATTGGGCTGCAAATGCACTTGAGCTACGCATTAGCCGTACTAAATGATCCCCTAAAAGTCGTCTACAAGATTCCACGCTAAAATCTAAAGCTTCTTTTGCTCCTCTTCCAATAGTTCCCGATGCTACAAGTTTTACTTCAGTAACAAAATGCCGCAAAAAAGCTTCTAAAGAGTGAGAAAATGTCAACTGAAACTCAATGAACTCGTTAATGATCTGCGAAACTGTTGACGAAGAGCCTACGTAAGATTTATCCAATGATTTTAAGTACTTGAAATGATTTTGGGCCTGAGTTGGGAGATATCTTACCCCACTTTTACCTTGTTTAAAAGATACTCGATCATTAAACCACGACCATTCTTGAAACGTTTTTGCTTTTCCTCCTCGTTTTCTTCCAATCTTTTTCCACATGACTCTAATCTGAATTTTCCATGCAGTTGGAAGACAATAAAATCTGTAAATCAATGATAAACAAATATTATGAAAATTTTGAGATTCAAATAGAAGATTAACAAGAGGCAAATATTTTCGATCAATCAGAAGAAAAAAATCTTTCAAGCCAATTTTCTGTTCCAATTCTGTCCAGAGTTCAAATTTTATATTCCTATAAATTGTAGCATGATATTTTCGTGCTTGTACAGTTGAAAAACGAATACCAGTTGGAAAATTATTTGTTGCTGCTTCAGGAAGATTAACAAAAACAGAGTTACAAAAAGTCACGTAGAAAAATAAAACACCAGGCTGCTGCTCGAAAGATTGCGTATCCAGCGCATTATTCACATTAAACTTTTTTCCGAATAAAAAAACTTTTGTAAGCAAAGAGCAGAGTTTAGATCGTAAGGGAATCGATACACTATCATGCACGAATGAACAAAACTCTCCAAAGGCAATATAAGTTTTATACGGAAGCTGTTCAATTGCCTTGACTTCAGGTGAATTTGCAAGTTGCTTTCTAAGTTTAGGAGTTCTTCGACTACTAACAGCGTATCTACTTGATTGAGTTATATTTGTAGGAAGTATACCAGGATCAACTTGCTGGAGAGTTGTTAGCACAACGAGATACCACGTCAGCGGATCATGCTTAGATAGAATAAAATATATGTCCTTAGAGTTCGGAAGCTCAATTTCATGTCCTCTTCGTCGCTGTTTTCGAAAAATAGATTCACTTGGCCATAAAGACTTCAAATCACCTTGCAGTTTGGCAAATGTCTTTAAAGTTTCGTTGGAAGAGCTGATTCCAGCAGAAGTAGGAGAAAGTGGGTTGACCAGAAGCTTTGCAGCCTGAGTTAGGTGTTGTGTGATTAAACCAGAATCTTTATCACGAATAAAGTTGAGGATAAGCGGGAGACAGGAAACTAGCAAGCTTTTTTCGTTTCCCCCGCCGTCTTGGGAATAATTATTCATTTTCTTCAGTTGAGCTGTTACAAAGGAGAAAGTGGTCTTTTTGGGCAGAGACAGTGCAACAATTTGACAGGTAAACCACCATTGTAGAATCAAGAATTGTTTGAATTCAAGATACGGAATTTGTCCAGTGAGAATTTCGGTGAAAATACAATGAGAGTCGACTAAAAGAATGGAATGGTTTTTGTAAGAACTCCTTTGGGTCTGTGTAACTAAACATAAGTACTTAAGACTGGTTTAGATAAAAGTATGAGTATTTTGAAGAGATAAGGAGTACTGGTTAAACGTTGGTGTATTTCCTTCAAAGAGAAAAAAGAAATCTAAACTTATTGCCTTAGTTCGCTGCGTTCGTGTGTGCCAACTAAGTATCAAAAAATGTTCATCCCTTCTTGAATTGTGTATATCTTTCCTAGAACGCGCTGAAGTTAAAATGTCTTTGAATGTACCAGCGGGTCAACCTGGCCGGCATGCTTAGTACACATTATAAAGTATTACGAGCTTTGAAATTAAGTCCTATGGAGCTAGAGAGGCTAATATGGAGAAAATGATTATACACTCTCAAACCATGAATATTGCAGAGGAATAGGAGCGCTTTAGTTTATTAATTTGAAAAGAAGCCACTAACTGGAATATTGTTTCTAAGATTAAAGCTTTATTCAAAAACATAGATTGTAGAGCCCATGGGCAGTTTACATTTCCACTAGTGCGCGAATAGTTTTCGTATATCATGATTTTCTTCTTGGAGGAAAAATATGAAAGCGTCCTTCACAAACTGCATCTAGTGAAAGTTGTAAGCTTAACTAAGAAAAGTTTATTCTGAATGGAATTGTTATTTTCTAGTATCATTAGATTTACATTAACCTACCCTAAAATAATTAATTTGCATTCTACTGTAGAACCACAGACCATGGAGCGGTATGCTTAGACACAAGCTCTAACATTTATGGAATCAGGAATATCTCTAGTTTATAGAGCCATTGGGTTGCATTTACCAACAGGTGTATCACGTTGCTCTATAAGCTTTAAGTAGAAGTCAACCATGAAACACAAGACAGCTACATTTGCCTTGTGTGAGTATTTTATAGTTACAGGACCCACCCTCTCGATCAAATTGTTGGTCCAAGAAACATACTACCAATATGGGGTATATAAGAGTTTGAGGTCTACAAAGAAACCAAATGTATCTTAGAAAACATGAATTTGTGATAAAATTTAGCGGGAAATGAATCCTAGTGGTAAGATTCCTTAAAATCATTGGTACTAGGTGGTACATTACGCGGTTGCGAAAAAGTTTTAATTCTATTGCTCCATGGGCTTCATAAGCTCCAAGACCAGGAAAATTGCAGATAAACATACAAGCGTGAAATCACCTAGAGAAAAAGCTCTCATCCTTCAAGTTTCGAGTATTTGCTCTCACCAAGCACAAATATAGTCCGTGGTAATCGCCTTCAGCGATTTATCCTTGACTGTGGAACAACAAATGCATATTATGTAATCTTAGTAGTGCTAGATAGCAATATAAGTGGACCCAGTAGTGGTGATATTGTGAATGGAGCTTAGCTTAGAAGCTGGATATTTCTTGTTAATGAATCCAACAAATTGCTTAGAATAGTTTGTTAATGGCCCGTATCAAGCTGTACGACATGAGTATTAAGAGCTATTATGCAGCAACGAAGTCATATACTGTTCTTGTTCGTAGTGGAAGAATATCCATCTTGGTATTTTCACTGAAGTAGAGGTCCATAGAATCCTTCTGAAACATCTTCTTTTGATGCAAGGAAGAGGCTCAGCGAGCTTATTAGAGGATGCGGTTCCGTGCTTCTAGCTTTACCACCAGCAGATTAAACTTGCCTACAGCAAACGTGTTGTATCTTGTAATGAGTAACATAAAAAGAAAGCAGACAAGAGCCTAAGGTACGACAATGGCTCATAAAACTATACAAGTACTCTAAAACTAAGAGAGTTAGCACTGTTCTATCTGGGTAACTTATTTCCTATTCTGTTGAGTTTAAACAGGGTTTTGTTCAGGATATTTATCATGTATTCCTATGAGCTCACTATCCGCGAAACTTAATTTGCAAAAATAAAATATATAGTGTACAAACATGTTTTTGCGCATATTGCTTTTCAGCAAATACATGATTGGAAAAAGCACATTACCTCTTTCAATGAGAATATGAATGGAACCGAGAAAGCATTTGGCATCCCGTTCACCATCAACTTTTAAAGGTTTAATTAGTTAGACTTTCATGACTCCAATTGAAGAAATGTTAAGTTTTCTTGATTTTGTCTTTTGATTCGTCGTTTGTGATGCTAGGTGTATCGCTCATCTATTTCTAACCGCATAGTTTGAAGCTCTATGCATTTACTATTAACTCGAAATCCTACATGATACTCCTGAAATGCAGTGTAGATGGAATTATCCTAATAAGACACTAGTTGCTCAGAAGTAAATTAATAGCGTACCAAATTCAAAGTGTAAAGCGAACTCTTTGGTTATATCAAACACATAATTCATAATCTAAGAGGCATCAACAAATGAAAAAACTGACCTTGAAATCTTGTTAATTAATATATTATCGTTGAGGGAAAGTTTGATAATTTTGGATATTATTCTTTCGAGAATAAAACATTAGCTGAAACATGTATGCTAGAAAGCCAAGATGGACTATGACTGCAAGACAGATCTTATGTATAACATTGGTAAATCTAGTGCAAAAAATCTGTTTCTTTGCCCACTCCAGCTCAGATATTAATTTGAATTCTGGTTCGTATCCTTTATGGCATCGAACTACGGTAGAACAATTCAAAGTCAGTAACCATGTATAGACATGTAAAAACACAACCAAAGTGCATCGCGAGACTAGGTGTCATTACGTTTTTCTCCAGAATAACGAGTGATGGAGAGTGAATTATCACATCAGGCTTATCTATTCAGAATCATAATGTCCCTCACACGGATATGTGATTCTAACAAAAAAATCTAGTAATAAGCACTATGCTGATATTGTTTCTGATGGTTCAGGTGACACGAACCATATATTCTTTTGTTTGTGAGCTATTCTTAAGGTTACGCACAATTCACATGAATTCACCATCAGTTCTTCTTAAACCTAAAAACGCAATAATCATCCAGTGTACCTAAGCTACCTAAAATGTATCTAGCTAGCTTTCTATAATCTTGATTTCTCCCAAAGCCATTTGACATACGTATGTAGCTACTAACACTTAATGTTTATGGTCAAAGTGTTGTTTTAACCTTGAGAGCTCCATAACTCTCTCCTGTACAAAGCACCTAAACAAAATATCATTTTAAGCAGCTTCTGGGTCATTCTTAAAGAAGTATTATTCTGAAATAGTTTGTTCCCTGAAGGGTATCATTTTTCTGAGGACAACTCTCTTTAGTGAGAAAAAGTAGCAACGCCGGAGACTATGCTAAGAAAGAACATGTTCTTGAATACCACTAGCCTTCAAAAAAATTATGATTGAAATATATCACAGCTGTGGTTGAGCATTTTGTCTTGGTGCTGCGTACTACATGCTCCAAATTGATATCCACCCTTATCTATCGTAAAAGTATAGCTAAATCTATTTGCTCCTTGTCATTTTCATTTGAGGTCCTGAATTGAATACTGTCAAATTTTAAAGATAAGTATTAACTTCTATTATCAAAGCTTAAGCTTTAAGCTAAAATACCTATTACGAGAAACCAAAACCCCAAAAATGTATTTGTCTTGCACTAGAGTATATATTTAATGCGTTTCCCATCAACATCTAAGTATACCTGTAGGGTTTTTTAGTGCTATATTTCAGGTTCCAAATGTTTAGCACAAGACCTTATGGGCAATATCATATCGATAATTAATGCTGATGATAGACTTTTTTTAACTAGACTTTTCATATCAGTACTATAGGTATATCCCGAAACTTCGTCGTCGTCCTTCACATACTCTTATTTTCTACAGAAATATGTTACGTCCATAATGTTTCTCTCTTGTTAAAATTACTTTTATGGATTCAATTTTTGATTTGCAAAATCGGGCACAATTTTAAGTGATCTTAGTAAATAGCAAGAGTTACTCTGCTTCACTTCCATTGCGGTAATCTCTGAACCCAGGAAAAGATTCAAAGATCTAAGAATGCGAAGGAATAAGTCAAGTAGAATCCTTCTGTTAACTGAGGCTGTTTTGAACTGTTAATAGCCTATAATAAATTAATTTTGGTAGACATACTGAAGGCAGTAGATTTAAGATAATTCTCGAGAGCTTTTTGAAGTGATTTTGGCTTCCCGAAATAAAGTTATTCAATAGACCATGGGTGTGTATTCTCTTTTCATAATTTTGAAATCTTAGCATCTTCCTAGACTTTTTTAATCTCAAATCAGTTAAATTCCAAGAAACCAGAAAACTGGTCCAATAGTTTAACTTCTTTAAGAAATGTTCTCTTTAACTAGTAGCACCTGAGGTGAATTTTGAGCTTATTACGTTCTGAATGAAAATATTCCTAAAAACTTTACAAATTTGTTCTCATGCTTGAGAGTTTTACACTTAACTTAATTGATTTCTGTTTCATTTCGCTAAAATACAAACTACTAGTCCTACGCTAAGAAACTCTTTTGTTCTGTTTCTGCATTTTGGGAACCTTGAATTGAAATGTACAACCGATAAAAAGCAATTGCCCAAAATTTCATATTCGTAAATAAAAACATCGCAATGCCAACCAAAGCAGCAAGAGCTCGGGAGAGAGAGCGCTTAAAGGCTGATAATGCCTTAGGTGGTGCAAAGCTAGCCGAGGAGGTATCAGGCCAGGTTAAGATGGGACATCGTGAACTACAATGGTTTCGTCTGCTGCATGGACAGTCAAGACTCAACCAAATTGCTCGTATCTTAGTTGAACTTGCTCCTCAAAATGTGTTTAATCCATTACAAATATACGAAACTCATCTGGCTGAAGAAAAATCGAATGAAGTAAATTTTAAAAGTACAGACAAAAAAAGTAAGAAAAAGAAAAAAGAGAAGAAAATGTCAAAGAAAGAAATGATCATTGCAAAAAACACTGCACGAAAAGAGAAACAGGATGCAGAAAGAGATGCAGAAAAGTTGAGCAACTTAGGACAAAGTTCTGGAAATGGATTAAAACTAAAAACTGAGTCAGGAAGATATCTGCTGCTATTGGAAATTTTAAAGAAGTCAGTATCCAAGCAGGATATAGTTGATATACTTGACACTCTTTGGGAAATTGAAGAAGTTTCTAGAACTCTTTCTCCTTCACTTAAATCTGCTGTTGAAAAATCAATGAAAAAGTATTCAAGGGAGCTTATCAAAGCAACAGATATTAGAAAACATATATCTGATTACTTTGACTATTTCAAGGAAAGGGCTTTTTCACCTCTTCTAGAACCCAAGAACATTTACGATTTTCAGCTTTCCTTCATGTCTGATAGATTACCTCCTTTAAGTTTGCATACTCTAAAAGGAAAGTTTAAATTTGACCCGTGGCAGCTACGTGTTCTTGATTTGTTGACAAATAAGAAGAAATCAGTGCTCATTTGTGCACCTACCAGTTGTGGAAAAACAGTTCTATCAACTTATCTTTGCCAACAAAATAAAAGGGCGCTATTTTGTGTACCTACTGAACCTTTGGCATGGCAGGTTGCTGCAATGTTAAGAGCTTTAAAGTTGGACGTCGCAATTGTTGTTCCAAGTCTTACTTTTGTACCCAACCAATTTTCAGTTGTTGTTGGTACTCCAAATAGTTTAGAATCTGCATTAACTAAACAAATTGGATTTGACTTTGATTACGCCATTTATGATGAAGTGCACTCATTGAACAATAAAAAAATTGGTGCTGCTCTGCAACGTCTAATAAAGGCAATTTCAAACAGGAATTGCCAGATTTTAGCTCTCTCTGCTACGATTGGAAATTATAATGAGGTTCTAGAATGGTGGGAGAGTTTAGTTGGAAAGGGAAGGATCGAATTGGTGAATCATAGGGCGAGGTTCATTAATCTTCAAAGGCATGTTTGGTCTTTTCCAGAGGGGGCATCGAGTGAAGACAGTGGAAAGTTAGATCGTTTGCACCCATGTTTAAGTCTCTCTGTAGATTATCTCGCCTCTCTTCGTAATGGTGAAGCATTTGATCTTGCTTTTACTCCCCAAGACACTTTTCTCTTGTTTAAGGCTATGGAGAAAATTTTAGGTAAGAAGCATCCAAGAGTATCTGAGCTAAAACCAAGATCTTTCTTTAAACTGGCTGCAAAGGTTAGCTCTGAGGACAATGAGGAGTCGAAGGATAGAATTACTCTGGTTAAAAGTAAAGACTATGAGGATAAACTGAAAGATTGTATTAAGGTATTAGCAAAGGAAGATAAACTGAGCTTATTGAAAATCTTTGCTCTCCTTACCCCTAAGCTTCATTCTGGTGATGGAGTTGAGGTGGTGAAAGGGTTAATTACAGAAGAAGAAATTAAGGCCTATATGGATGAAAATCTGTTTAAAACAATCCGAAGCTCACAGAATGAGGCGTCGACAACAGTTCAGTCATTAACTTCCCTTCTATTTGAGCTTAAAAGGAAAGAGATGACTCCTGTAATTTTATTTCAACTTGATTCCGTTCAATGTCAAGCATATTTCGACAAGCTTATTACTGAACTTGAGGAAATGCAACAAAAAAAGTACCCTAATTTTTATCAGGATCTTGAAGCAAAACAAAAGCAGGTTTTGAAACAAATGAAGGCTCAAGCTTCACTGAAATCTTCAAAAAATAATAAACAAACTGAAGAAGATCTGGCTTATGAGTATGAGTTTGGGGCAAGTGACAACATGACAGTAGATCTTGATGCGCCTCATCCAGAGTTTGTACTAGCCCCTGTTGGAAGGCAAATTGGTCCTGTTGAAATAAAGCAAATTAAGTCCGCTATATCCTTTGACCTTCAAATCAAAACTGGAAAGAATAAAGCAGGTAATACTGACAATCAGGATGATCACCCCCTCATAAAGGGACTTCGAAGGGGAATTGGTCTATATATTCAGGGGCTACCTTCAAGTTACCACAGAGTTGTTCAGAAATACGCACAGATGGGAAGACTTGGTGTAGTCTTTAGTGATGAACTACTTGCTTATGGAGTTAACATGCCCTTTAGATCAGCAGTCTTCTTTAATGACCCCGGAAATAATATGATGTCTGTTTTGGAGCACCAGCAGATGGCTGGACGTGCGGGAAGACGTGGATTAGACAGACAAGGGCACCTTATATATGCAGGGTTTTCGTATGAGAGACTTCAGGAACTACTGCGAGGAACATTACCATCTGTGGTAGGTGCTGATCCGCTGTATCCTACTATCCCGCTTCAACTGTACATGAACAAAAAGTTCGTTTCAGCAGGTACTCCACTCTCTGTAGATAAGATGAAAAAAATCTGTGCAACACCGCTAGAGAAATTTATTGAGCACAAGACCATCTTGAACTACTACGAGAGCGCAGACACTTGGATTCACAAACTTGATATTCTTAGAGAGAGGGAGAATACTGGCTATGCTGATCTTATACCAGAACTTGTTTGGGAACTCCGGGCATACTTGGCAGAAAGTCTTGCTATAGAATATATTCTGGAAGAGCTAATTAGAGAGTACAAAGGAACTCCAGTTAGTCTAACAGACACAGATGTGAAGGAACAAACTGAAATGTGTTTGATATTCTCCTGTGTTTGCTCAAGGAAAGTTTTGATAGACAATGAAGTAGCAGAAGATCAAGAGGAAGAGTATGATGGACCTGAGAATGCGTTGCCTAAGCCACACACAAGAAGTGATATCTGGAAAAAGTGGTTTGATCTTGTTGAGGAATCACAGACAAGAATAAAGGAATCTGACCTTGAGAACAAGGAGTCTATTTTATTACCCTCTAGTACCGAGCAGTTTTATTTGGAAAACGGAGTGTACAGTGCTTTTATTCGAAATCAAATTGATCCTAACCTAAAGACCACAGAGCAGCATGAGCTTAGAGAAAGGTTGTGGGATCTTGGAGAGGTGCTCAGATTGTCTACAAACGTCCTTGGAAGGGCTAATGAACTGAGAGGACTAACGAATTTGATCCGAAAGTGCTTCTTAAGAATTCGTTATATCCTCGACGAAAGCTCACAAAGGAATTGGAGTTCCTTATGAAACCTCTAATTCTTGAATTGGACACCCAAGTACTTTATCCTATTATTTTACTTGAGAGAGCTTTATTTTTGTAATTGCCACCTTAAGTATGATAAACCATAAGACACACAATACAACCGAAGTTTAATATATATAGACAAACTTTACCTAATATTATATATTTCTTGTCCCTAGCTTGTTTGCATACCTCAATTTTATTTGTTCCTACATCCTATTAACAAAAGACTATCCCTGAAACACATTACGATGGAAAGCTATCCCATTAACTGACCGTACATCCTGTATCCTGACTTCTATAAGTTAGTACTCCCTGAAATTAAATTTGCCAACAACTCCAGTTTCGCCTTGTCAATAATGCTTTGGTTCAAGCAGCTCAAGGTCGAAAGTGTATCCAGTGGTGTTGTTACCTGATTTTGAAGCAGTACAGAGAGCAAAAGCTGTTGCTCAAGATTTATAGATAAGCTCGACTGTAAATCCACTGGCTGATTTAAACCGGCTAACCCACTAAAATCAGCCAAGTTAGCTGCACTTTGAGCAGGCAAAGATTCCATTGTTTGCGAGCTAGTTTCTGAACAAGCTTCTTGTTCAATATTCCTTGGCTTTAGCAGCATATCAATGCAGTTCGAGAAAGTTTCTGGATTTTTCTTCAACAATCTGTATCTTATTTTCACCGCATTCTTAGTTCGAGAGCCCATCTCTCTTGATATTCTATCCCATTTGCATCCATACTTATGTTGAAGTAAAAGAAGTTTCTTATCTTCATCGTATGACCAATCCCTTTTCTTCTGCCTTTGTAGGGACTTGTACCTTGTTTTTACCGCATTCTCTGTTCTTCCGGGCAGATGAGTTGATATCCTAGCCCAGCAGTTGCCCTCCGCTTTCTGAAGGCTCAACAATAGTTCATCCTCAGCTTTAGTCCACTCTGTCTTCTTGATACTTGGATCAAGGTTGAAAAACCACCTTTCACGACACTGCTTCGCTGATCTTCCTTCTATATGAATAGCCAAATCACCCCAGTTAGATTTGTCCAGCTTCTTAACAAGCTCAATAAGCATTGCATCTTCCTCAGGAGACCAAGCCCCTCGTTTTTTATAAATTTTCATTCTCCAACGTTGTTCACAAACCTCGGGGGATTTCTTCAGCTGGTTCGCAATTTTGGTCCAGTTTTTACCGTACTCCTCAAAGAGCTGCTTTAGCCTTGAATCTTCTCTTACAGAGAAGTCAGAGCACTGCGTATCAAGTTTAAGCTTCTTATTTTGCTCGGTAAGATCACATCTGGCTGTTCGCTTTTTAGTAAGTAAAGTTTTCCCAGGAGAAGAAGGCAAGTCCAGAACGTTTAGTGGAGTTCTGTTCATCGGATTTTTATAGATTTGTTTATTCACTGTAAGTACTACGTTAGAGCTAACTTATTTGTATGACGCTTCAAAAGATTTCTACCCTGACCACAAACACGTGCTAAACAAGAAAATTGAAATCTGTCTTTCTTATTTCTGTGGGTGTTATAAGAAATCGTGCAACAATTTGATTCCTTTCTTTTATGCGCGTCATCCTTTTCTGTCCAACCATTGGTTGGATATAAAATAATTAACCAATGATGTTGAAGGGGAATATCAGATGAATATAGATATAGGCATGTCGGTTTATTTTTATACGGTGGTGGTGATGACGCTGTTTAATTGTAGTATGTTTTCATCGTCACTTGAACCAGGTACATATATGTTTTATTATCAATATAACAATAGAGTTATAGTAAGAAATATCTTATCGAGAAAAGATATTCTAATAACCCGAAGAGTTAAATGCTATTCTTGTTGTCAATGTTGTGAATTCAGTGACATTTTTATATCGGGTTGAAAAATAATCGAGATTTTTTCAATATAGCAATATATTAAATTTCTTACCGGTAGAATTAGAATACATTGATTTCAATAGTGATTCATAACTATATAGTGGTTTATATAATGGAAGTTACATTAAAATTGGGAACTTCCAAGATTCTCTTTTATAAACGGATAATCTACTAATAAAGCAGGGTAAACAATCCGCTTCTGATTCAAATAATTATTTCCGATCTTGAAATTTCTTATAGCTGTTTAATATTGTGTTCTGAGAATCTTTAAACGGTTATGATGGCGATACAGTTCCCAAAACGATATTTACAATAATGCAAGCAGATGTCCTTCTACTACACGAATAGTTGATTTCCGTCATATGAATTAGAATGGCCCCGTCAAACTTTTCTAGTCAAATTTTCCTCCTAAAAGCTAGAAGAATTTTTTCTGTTATCATTAGAAGCAAAAGCATCTATTCTCCATAATATGATAAGTTTGGAGTGAAGAGTTGAGACAAGGGCTCCAGTGGATTATGTGGAGTCTATATGAAACATCCGAACCAAGTCAAGAGATCATACAAAGTAAATATCTGTAGGACCCAAAGAATAGCATAAAGTTTACAGTTAGAAACATTTAGAGTCACTGTTCATTATACATTTAACAAGTGCTGTTATAACAGGAAAAGCCTAAGCCATAGAAATATTATAATTTCTGAATCGTTTTTTATTTTTGTTAGACGCACAAAACTTTGCAGCAACTCTAGACATGTTCTTGGTTGAAAGATGGTTTTCAGTGCGTTATTTTTTTAGATGAATTTTAGCGTTTCATAGTCGTAGGTACAAATGATCCTGGCTAGTTATGGAGTTAGACATTCCCTAATTCATTTGAAATCAAAACAAAAAAACAGGTATATGTACATCGTACTCTTAAATGTGGTTATAGCTATTTACGGGTGAAAGCCCGAAAAGTGGGGTTTTACAATCAGGCCTTGTTTGGGAGTTGAGGAGATTAATAAGACCGAGAACTGATACCAGGTGCTCGAGACATGTACATTTCTTTAGGGTCTAACATTATTTCAGCTTGAACATCCACTTTCTTAGATACTTAGTGCAGTTCTTCGCTTTTATGCGAAACTTCCTGTTGGTGCATTCGCTCAGCAATAGAACACCCTTCAAATTCCCTCATCAAGACGATCCTACAATAATTCTGTGATAAATTCGAGGCAGAAGAAAAACATTACGATCTCAATCGTCTCCTTTGCAGAGAAGATTTTTTTCCTAACGATGAAAAATTGCAAATACAGCCTTTTTACCCATTTTGTACATTGAGGTCCGTTATGCTGGTCATTACAGACGTTCTGCTGGTAAAATTCTTGCCACAGGAAATATATATTAAGTCATTTATGCTCGTTAGGCCAAAATGCAAATTGTATTATAGATTCTTGAATGAATAGAGCACTATTTCCAACGCAGCAGTATTTTGCTTGGTCTTATGATAGCACAGGAAAGAAAGAGCATAACACTTTAAAGAGTTAATTATGAGCCAGCAGGCTTGACATGTATGTCTGTATGCACTTTTTGCTACTTTAATGTCAACAAAAGCCAATGGATACTTTTACAAGCTTTTCTGCAATCTTTACACTTGGCGCCAATATATTAAACAGAGTCAGCTGGGCAGATGCTGAGAGTAAAATATCCGAAGCTTTTAAGCTATTAAATGGCAAATGTTCTGACATTAGATTCTCTTGCCCGTAAGAAAAAAGCAGAAGATTTTCTAGTACAAAACAAGATAAGAATAATGGTACCGCAAACCAACCTTTTGAATAAAACATTCCCATTTATGATTACTGCATAGGAAGAAGTCCTTCGCCAGAAAATGGTTATACCAAACTAAACATTTTTTACTTCAGTATTGGTCTTAAGAGTTAATTACCCTATCATGGAACTAACCTGCAATAGAAAGAGGAAAACTTTCAAAGATTTCTTAAGGGCAATACCCTTCTTCTTAAGCGGACCCAAGGCATTGCACTGTCATGGCACCTACCCTGCAGACAAGCCATTCTTTAAGAGATCTATGCTCAGTATGAATGATCTTGGTGTAGTACAGTAAACTAATAGATTGCAAATTCCCTTTGTACTATGCTTGACAGGGAATTTGAACCTCAATACACAATTTTCTAGTGTGCTCTTCACCAACACAGTCTAACTTCTTTCTTCCAATCCAGCTTCGATAACTGAATTTACCACAGAATTTCCCTTAATCAAGGCATGTATCTCATACAAAGAACACAAAACTGATACCCAGACTGTCCGAGACACCTTGAGTACATCTACAGGAAAAAGTTTAGTTATAATACAATTTTCCATTTACCTACATCTATTTGGATTCCTTTGTATCAATATCCAAATATGGTACAACTATATTAGTTAAACTCTGATCTAAAACGCTGAAGTCCTTGGCCACGAAATATAGTTTTCCAATTTCATCAACGAAGGTATTATACTTTAGTTTATTTGCTTCTATATTTGCTACGATTCAGCATTTTTTTAACGAGTAATCCATAAGCCGATTTCTTCTACGCTTTCCAGGTTAACTGATATGACGAAAGGTCTTAACAAGTTAGACATGGTTTTATATGGAAAATCTGAGCTCTTATCTAATCCCTCCTATCTCTGAAAAAAATCAAAATAGATTTGTTTCATCGCATACTAGCTCGGTCACTTTGTTCTGCTCAACTGATACATGATTTTAATCTTTATTATTACTATTTTATCACTATTTGCACATATGTAAGCTTCAGTCACCTATTCCCAAGCAATTTTACTTTCACTACTCGGCTCAGTTTTAGTCTCGGTAATTCTGTTTCATCATCGGAAACGTTTTGTTGTGTATTTATTAAAAAAATAACAATAATGTACTTTGGATATCTCTCGTACGTTTTAAGAGTAGCTTGGATGAGCTTGTAGCTTTGAACTATTAAAAATTTGCATTCTCCTTTGATCGTAATTTGAATTGCATGCTCCTACCAGTTATGTAATTTACTCTATGCTCTATGTATAAACATACTTTTATATATGATTATCTGCCTGTGTAGTGCCTGAAATAAGAACATAATGTATTCTTGCATTTCTAAAAGTGGTGGTATATAAATACTCGGCTTAGATATGTTGTCAAAAGAAGGAACAACAAATTATAAGACAAAGATTTGAGAAGCACATTTTTAAGCAGCTCAAATATCTCTTGACCTATTCAGAAGATAAGAGAGAATATTTCTGCTTATTTTTTAAACAATATTAATGCTTGGTATTAAATTATCCACTTCAAACGCACGTAGCAGAAACTACTGCTAATGTGGCATACAACGTATCAACCCAGAAAAAGAATGAAAAATCAATACTGTGGATATATAGCAGCAGTTAATGTAGTTGAATATTTTTGCAGTGTCAATCCAAAATCTGTGTACTATTCAAACATCAAAAGCAATTTTTAAGTCAGTTTATTGGCTCTTAAAATAGGTGGATATCAATACGAAATGGGCCCTCATGAAAGAGACCAAAAGATATAGCTGTCGGTAGCCTTAGTTCTTTGTATGTTAGTTTATCTCCTATAGCCACACTGGAGCGCATACATTATAATTTTAACATTAAGAATCTCATTATGTATCTTAAACCCTTGAAAGCTGCATAAGAATTTAGATTTGAATAAGATAACTTTGCAAAGGCAAGTGTAGGAACTAAGTCCCAATAATTTCTTTACTTTATTTGCTAGAATATTTATATAATACAAGTCGTTGTATTATAAATCTATTTCATGTCCTAAACTACTTTGAAAGAAGAAAGTGAGCTAGAGTAAAATTTTATTTTACAGCCATGTCTCAATTAATCTAATACGAAAAAAAGGGAGAAGTCCCATTCGCAAAAACCAATAGGATTAACTTCATTGTGAATAATAAAATAAATAGATTTTTTAAGAAAAGTTTCTAGATTAATATATGGTTTAAGATGACCCAAGCAAAAAAATATTTCGTAAAGTAACAGGTATATTTTTTGCAATTACTGGCAGGAACCAAATAATGTTAAATTAATAAAAATATCTTTGATAACTGTCAGTTCTCCCTACATTCTACCAATGATGAATTGTAAATATTCAGGTGGATAGGATTTTTTGGTATTATCACTATGAGGTTGTAAGGTTTTAACTTGTGTTCTCTATCTTATAGTTTGATATATAGCGGCTAGTGTTGTACTTTTTTCAAGTTCATTGCGATGTATTATCTCTTCTATCTATTGATCTTGTTCTTATCCAAATATGAAATACGCAAAGAATATTAAGTAATATAGATAGAACATTGTCTCAATATTATGTTGAACTAATGTAGAGTCGAGCCACTGCTATTCGCCCAAAGTGACTTGGATACAGAAGTTTGAATGTGTTGACACTCTGTAGTGGATGATACAGTGCGCCCTAAATTTGAATTAAGAGTTTGATTTCTTGCAATAGTAGTACTGATGACAATTATGTATCTATACAAATGTTAATTAATTCATATGTTTTTACTTGAAGCTATTGAGCTTACGTAGCCGATGAAGATGAAATTCAATTGCAAGCCGGGTACAAGAACCATATTTCTATAAGCCGAACTCTAAAACCTCGGTACCATTTAATCCCCATTTTAGGAACTTAAATTATAGGTACTACCTCAATTTATGTAATTTCCGCCATATTTTAAAAATCGTTAGCTCTGAAGAATGGATAATATAGAAGTATCATTGAATCAAAATTTTATGTAGAGATTCCAATACTACAACATATTATGTTCCCAATTCACAGCCATGTTGCACCTATTCTAAGACAAATGGGCTTGAATAACAGTTCACAGCTTTATCAAACCACTAAACGTGTACAGAACATGAAAATATTCAAATTCAAAGTATTTGAGTCAAGGTTCTAGGTAGATAACTTGAAATAGAATTACCGATATGAAGCGAAATATCACCCATACTTCAACAGAATTTACTTTTTTCTTGATGACTTACTATGAATTAAACATAAATGGGGAACTATTAATGATGGCATAAAATTAATGGGAATTTTGCCAAAAATAATACATATGGGTCATGATTAGAAATTTTTAGTTAGTAATATTTACTAATAAAGCATTTCCATGGCAGCATGAACATATAACGAGATTTGGAATCAAATATTGGTTTCGGAGATGATTCATGTTTTGAGTGCCATTAATTTCTGAATAGAGTCAGCATATATGTTTTAGTATGCAAGAAAATTGACCACATAAACCTTGGAGCAAAATCTAACAAATGATTTGGTCACTCTTTCAGAAGTTATTTCGTATTTGTTGTGAAAACTTCCTCAAAGAGAATCTAAACTTTATGAAACATTTCATTGTATGTTTAGAGCTAACATAGAAATCTCTGATTACTCAGTTAATAGTTTCTATTGGATATGCACCTTGCTAGTGTTAATCTCTCTAGCACAAATCTGTATATTTATTCTGGGTAATTCTTGATTCAGAATTTTCTTTTAGAGTTTATATTTTTCCTTAAACCGAATCAACTTTCGGCTACTCCATACGAAAAAAAAGTACCATAAATATCTTCCATAGTAGTCGTGGTAAGATACCTAACTTCTTTTGATTTGTATCTGAACATTCACAAACCAGATTATTTGCTTTGAACAAGAACATGCTACAGTTCCTAAGGCTTTAATATAAATATAGGGCTTTCGGGATATTACAACGGAAACGATTTGGGAGAACTTCGGCATTGTCGGTATATATTATTTTACTGAAGATTGGTAAATCATTCTGATATATGATATTTGTGCTTATATTATCCCTTGTGTAGTTCTTAAGTTTTTTAAATCCTAAAAATTTTGTTTAAATCATGTTTATAGGAGGTTATACTGATAATATATGAACTTATTAACTCTGAGCTTCTCAACTAATTACTGTTTTGGAATAGAATTCAACTTTTTTATGCATTTTAGGCAAGAAAAAAATAACTAATAACTGAATTATCACTAGTTAAATTCGATCCTACATAGGTTTATACCCCCGATACAAGGGTGAACATGTATTCATTATAGTTGGATCCAGTTACTTAGTACAGGATTGTGCATTCTGCTTTTCTAGTGAGGGAAAATAGAAAATTAAAAAAAAAACAATAAAAAAAGGAAATATTTTCTTTTGGAGGATACAAGGAATTGACATTTTTTGCTGAAGATTTATTTTATTAATTGCGATTCCATAATTTGTTTTGTGTCCATCTTTACTTAATATTACAAGCTGAGAGTAGTATATCATACCTCAAACAAAATATAAATTTTGGTCGAGAGTATATGACACGAATTAAAAAGCTATAGCTAGTTTTCAGCTAACACCTTCATTTTGGAATCAAATTCCTTAAAAAAACTATTCTACGTCGCAAGGAAAAGGGTAATTCATGGAACTATACTCAGCTGAAATAACATAAATACACATTTCTTATTCATGTATACTAATCAATCTACAGGATGCAATTACTTTTGACATTTCTATTATATGTAGATAATTACCTATAAGATTTTTGTTCCCAAATGGATAAAATATTCTTGATCATTACATCAAGAAGAAGCTAGCTCAGCAGACTGATGTGCCTACATTTGCAATAATCACAGATACAATATCCCACATTTTGAATCATACTAGCCAGCCCAATAAAAAATTTCGTCATTTTTAAAACACAAAGATATTAATTATACTCTTTATATCGCTAATATGTTTTGCTATGAAAATAAATAACAAGTTTATTTGAACGAACTGTTACAGAGTTTAATTGGAGTAGATAAGAAATCAGCGGGAAAACAAAATTCTTGTCTATGATTGTATTGAAAACTTGAAGGATGGTATACAAGACAGGTATTTATTGAGTTAATTGGAATGATATACAAATTCAAAGGGCTTAGATTAGCCAAGCATGAAGCATATGTAACTGTGCGATCAGTGTCCATAACTTTTCTATATATTTCCCTTATCTGCTGATAACAGGTTCAAAACTTTTTTGCTAAATAATCTAACCAGAACAACGTTTCTATTAACTATTACATTGATAAAAGATACAGGAATCATATTTATATTGAGGATAATTTTGGTGAAGGTATATCAGCTACAAGAATAGCATCAACTTCAGGATTTTGGGTACCCTAAATCCCATAAAATGATCCCAAACAAATGAGCAGGTTAATCATCAAGTACCCTCTGCATATCCACGGTTCTTTATGTAGCTTTTAATAGAACAAAACCTTGTAAAAATTATATTACAAGAAGATATTCCATTCTGTTTAAAATAATGGTTCCCTCAAAGATAGCTATCTGGTAGGTCTACATTGTACATATTTGATCGCAGACTACATACACTGCTATATCCTTTTCCAGAGACAGAGATATATTTTGGTAGAAAGCTTAATATTTCCCAGAATTATCTAAATTTTAACTATAAGATGATGATATTATTATTTGCAAGAATTCCGTTGGTGATAATTCATTAAAAAAAGGCCATAGTAAGACAAAACTTTTCTTGACCACATTTCTTCCGATTAAAATGAAACATGCGACACTTGGCCAGATTTACGCACAAACAATACCGATTTCACATGAATAAAATGTTTCAAAATATTTGCACGATATGTATATTTACCTAAGCAATGTACCATCACCACACGACTTCATACAGAGCAACCAATACCAGATATGAAAAATGATTTATATATGTGTCTGGCTCATACGAAATTTTATATTCTAGGCATTGCTGGTACTAACTTCATTTCATGTGTTAGGCTCAGAACATTACATCTCTATCAAAAGATATGAATTGGACTTGCTAGATTATCTTTTGATAAAATTGAAAAATTACGATGCTAGTATGAGATTATTTCCAATTTTATGCAGGATTTTAACTTATACTGAGCGTGAGTTCAACAAAAAGTAGCGAAGAAGTTACTTTATAAGCACAGATTAAATATTATTTACACATGTCTAATTACATTATTATTTCGGATTGATCGGTATCATATTTATGGTTGGTTATTTAATTATATTTGTATAACTCTTCTAACCACATGCCCAATTTCAGCTATATTTGGAATATTTTCTTACACACTAAAGCATTATATTACACTAAAGTTTTCTGATTTAATTAGAAAAGTACTTGGACAGAGGTTAAGAATGGTACTTCAAAAACTATGTAAGCAAAATAGACTTGCCCTATAAGTATCGAAACCAACTTTTGTTCAGTATATGCAGCTGGGGTAGCCCTGTGAAGCTTCTGTAATACGTCATAGACATCGCGCAACTGATTAAGTATTAAATAAATTATACGAAACAATCCGATAGTATTCCTTAATAAATCTATTAAAGCGGTGCAAAATTAAAACTTAATCAATATAAATTTGAGAAAAATATTATTGAATATGAGCGTATTGACATATATTCTGAGCAACGGGGTTTATTTCTGATCCCCCATACTTTTCTTTCTACTTCATTTTTAAATTTTCAAAAATTTGCTGCAAACGGTTTAATCTTTTAGTTCAATTTCCTCGTGAAACCCATTCTCTTGCAAAATTAACACTTCTTTTTTTTTTTGACTTGATACCAAGTTCCTGATTAGCTAACAAGAAAATATGTTATAGCCATCCCATTAATTACGTAGCTTCATTTGCACCATATTTCAAAATCACTTGATGTAGAAACATATGTAATAAAACCATAATTTCTTAAGGGCTATATTACAAGAGCTTTTCCCGATAATACCAGCTTGAAGATAGGAGAATTAAATACTAGAAATAGTTCACTTCTATTAGTAGAAGTGCTTTGTTTTAAAGAACCAATTTCAATGCATCTGCGAGTTTGTTTTAGCAGACTCAAAAAGTAGAATCTATAAAAATTGTAAGAATCAAAATATGTCCCTAACTTAATTGGTTATATTGAATCCACTCTAATATCAACAACTCAAGAAACTAAGCTCTGTACTAAATAGTGAGAAAGAGTGAGCTGTACCCTGATCTTACAGTTAATCAGACAAAAACAATAAAATATTGTGACATAAAGCTTAGAGGCATGATACAATTAGTTTTAGTCACATGTTATGTCTTATTAGTTCAAAGAATGTTTTAAATTTTGTCGTTATGGAGCAAGCTTTTTCACACAGGTAAATAAAGAAAACAAACTACTCAATCAAATAAATTCAGAAATATAATGATGTTATTCTAGTTCAAGCTTAGTGAAGTTAAATCATGTTCAAAACAAAGTAGCTTTACGTTAGAATATCTAACGAGAAACATGAGACTGGTTGGTATTAGTTTAATTAAGTTTTCAACAAATACAAGAAATTAAGCACCTTCTACATAGCATTATCTGGCATCAACATGATAAAGCACCTGTCGATTTTATATTAATCACTGCACTGAATAAATCATGTGTAGAATGCTAGGATTTCTATTTGAAAATAACCCGGTTTCTATTTTATTCAACAATACATAGGCATTGTATTAAATATTATTTTACATAGAATGTGGTCAAAATGTTTATAAAACCTTGATATTCGGGGATATTTTTATTCTATAATCCAGATTTGTTTACTTATATTCACCAATAATTTTAGGACGTTTTGAGAATGTTATTGTAATAAATGTTGAGCCCTCCATATTGACGATAAATATAGTGGTAGTGAATTTTATGTTCATAGCTCATAATATAAAGAGCTCATTAATAAACTTCATATAAAAAATATATTCAAGGGGTGTGAAGCACTAATACATTTAATATTACACCAAAATACACCTTCTTTGTTTGTTGACCACATTGTTTATTAAAGAATACTAACCTAGTAACAAATCGGTCCAACACAAGAGTTTTATGGAAATCACTAGAGGTGTCTGTTCAAAATCGAAGTCTTTTGAAAGTAAATTTTCTGGATATTGTCGAGGTTCATTTTCTTGGACATGGAGTTACATGAAGTTATGTTTTCTAGCCCCTTACCTGAATACAAATTCAATGGTTAAACAAAACTAAAAACAAATATTTTTACGTTTCTCCAGATACCATTTTGGACAATTCCTTATGGAGGCAGTACATAGAAAACTTGACTAATGTAGTTCCTGTCCTATGTTTTAGTTAATCTGGCTTCATGGAAAAAGATGGTGAATGTTCTATCTTTAATATTAGTCCAGAAGACTAAATATATTGAGATCAAAAGAGCAGTAGCCTCTATGGTGAAAATGTTAATAAGAAGGTGAATACAAAGGGTATAGGTGATGGAAACCTTTATATAACATTGCATATGAAAAAGTATCCAAGAGCACAAAGTGTCAAGCCAAAACGTAGATAATGAGGATAATATTACCATAAGATTCTAATGCTTCGGACAGAATAACTAAAATTCACAAAATTACTAATCAAACTAAGCATAGTCACTCTACAGAGAAAACACTTATTCTCTGCTCCTATCTCGTAAGCCTCAAGTGCACCAAATGATTACATTTGTTATTTGAACTGATCCAACTCTATGACCTTCATCCCCTAATGGCTGAATTATGGAATTTTATTTTAAAATAAGAGGAAGTATCGCTATTGGTCAAAATTTGATAGACAGCTCTGAAGTAATAGCGACAGAAGTTCCTTAGCATAGTATGTGGCAGGGTAATTTTTTGGTTCACATACAAGAATATGGAAAGTATCAGGAACCTGTTTGAGTGTCCTCAAAGCTCATCATGCATCTTCCCAAGGACTTGTTCTACTCATTAAGTATGTGCTAAGCATGGACTGACCTCACAATTGCAACATAACTACGGCCCATGAGCAAAATGTAAGGTTATATGTAACATACACCAAGTCTTTATAAACAATTGTGCAAAAGTCTTGAAACTCAACGATTACTTTCTATTAACGTATCATGTAACATGTAGGAGGGAGCAAGGTCTTGTTGTGATGAATTGTTCATTTTCACGTGGACTGGCATAATAATTTTCTGTTTGCTACCCCACATCTATCTTCAAGGCAGTGCTCAGTTGAATTCGTACTATGTTCGGAAATTGTTGGAACAGTGTGCCACGCATACGAGGGATGAATAGAAACTCTAAATGTAAACACATTCTAGGTGCGTACATGTCTCCACACGAAACTAACGTACTTGTTGTTGTAACTGTGTAGAGTGTAGATGTCTACTATAAAATAGATAACGAATAGTAATAGTGCATTGCGCAGGGTCTCATATCCGTTTCTTGGCTTCCTATCGCCATTGACAATTCTATTCTTATGATTCTGTCTCAAGATCACAGAATTTGAATAGTTAACAAAGACATGTCATAATACTCCAGTAGTTGCTTATATAAGATAAGTCAAATTGTAAGGCAAGGCAATATGAATATTATATTATTTGTAGTTGACACACGCAGTGTAGTAGCCCTGTATCTCTTTAAAGAGACTTCCCATGATCTGACACCAGTTATGAATAAATTCTTATTTTCAGTTCATACTCTTGAAAAAAAAAATAGCAGTACTTATATGAAACATCTTTCTGAAAATAGCCAAGACTTCAAGTCGTAGTGATAAATGCTATAATCCCACTAGGCAAGCCCATTAGGCATAAAATGTAGCTACGTTCATGCCTTCTTTAGCTGAGTATTCCAGATGCGAGTCAAAATATTACCGGGAGATTAACGGGAGGAACCACAAAATTTTATTTCACAGGAAACAAAGAGAAAAAGGACTTTCTCTTAGATATGTCATATAGTTTAGCTCTGCTGATAGTATAATACTTGTTGGGTATGGAAAAGATTAATAAAATTTTACCAGTTTGATAGAAGAAAACGGGCTTTCTAGAAGAATGCTCAATGATAAAATATGACAAAATTCCATAGCCGCTTTATCAATTCTCCGCTATATTAGGTTATAACACTAACATAAACAACATACAATGTTCATATGCCGAGTCCACCTGCTATGTAATATTTCAGCAAGTAACTAAAGCTAAAAGATACATAGTAGTAAAAGGTTGAATGCTTTCTCTAAAGAGTAGACATATGAACTATGGGTGTTACCTCTACCTATTTCCTTCTTTAAAAAAAAATTAAAAGTCATACTCTAAGATTAAGAAATCATCGAGATCTGTTCTTCTAAAACCGAAGAGTCACGTGCCTTTGCAGAGCCATAAAATTTCGTTCATTTTACTTATCAAAGAAACTGAGTTAATGTAGCTTAAGAGATATCCATAATATACTTTCTTTTACAAGATAAGTGAAGTATATAAATCTAAGTAAGAGGAACTTCCTCTATAAGATATTCATAGATTTATTTTAATATGTATTGTGCTTCCATAAATATTGATATCTTTTCTTGTAAATTTACAAAATCTGCTAACGGCTAATAATAACGGAACAAATCAAACAATACCGGTTATATTGCTTGAATACAGAATTACTGTAGGTATTTCTTTCCCTGACTAATTTCAGCAGCATACGGCTACTATAAATCGCAGTGGTCCTAGCCAGAATAAGAATTTGAAAACAGAAACGTCAATATGACGTTTCAAATTTCCTACATTATAAAAATAAGCTGCTTTTCGATCAAACATTTATTTGTAAATGTGTTTTAATTTTAAAACGGGGACAAGCTGCGGTCTACATGGGTTTTGCGAAGAAACTCTGGACATTTGTATTTGCGATGATGGTTGGTATCAGTCACTTGAAGTCACCTATTTTCCTTTTACACATACTATGCATAAAACCAACGATACTGATGTTCTCCTCCGTCTTCCTTGCTCCTTCAACAACTCATTGCTTGTTTCCATCTACGTTCTAACAATTGTAGTGCTCGTAGTTGTGCTGGGACATATCATCCCAGTACTTAATACAAAGAGAAGGTTTATTCGCCAACTCCCTCTTGTGCTTAATTATATAATTTCTCTTCTCCTTGCTTTAGTCAAGGTACTTGATCTTAATAGAAGCTTCGGAGAGGATTTTCTTGTTACCTTCCTATATTCATTCTCAAGCTTTCTTCAAGGTCACGCTACCACAATTTTTCTTTATAAATACCTCAAATATCACCTGAAAAAAATGAAAGTTGGTTTTGGCTCGCAAATTGTACTTCTTGGCGTAAACGTAACACCTGTGATTGGCTCAATGCGCCAAATATTCTTTACTGTGGATGTGGTAATGTTCTCTCTGTACATGGGCACACTTTCGACATATGACAAACGAATTGAAGGCTTCTTTCTCTATGGCGCGTACTTAACTGCTGTGCTTCGAACTTTGGCAATGATATCTTTGACAAGCTTTACTTTGCTGAGCTTAATATCCGATATGACATATTTCATAGAAACAGTAGAATCCAGAGGAGGTACCAAAACAAAATTTTATATGTACTGCAAAGGAGTCGTAGTGAACCTAGGAGATACAATGTGGAGCACGGTCTTTTATGCTATTCCGCTTATGGTGTCATTTCTTTCTTATATTTTTTTTCCTTTTGTCCAGACATTTCACCTTTATATTTTTGCTTGTGAGGGACTTCAATACGCAATAATGTCCACATTGGTAACACGGCAATCAATCAAAAATATTAAGTTGCAGATCACGTTCCGGTCACATGCAGTTTCAGCAGCAGTTCATAGAACCAGTGCTTAGATTTTGTTGTGTTTTTTTATAGCTTAAACTTATTTCTTTTTTTTTCTTAACGGATATTCATTAGAACAAAATTCGAAAACCAGTTTCTTAACTTGATATATTTAAATACAAATGAACGAAAAATATTATCAAAACAATGACTTTATTTAGAAAAACATATTCAGGAAAATCAGTTAAGACAAAAGAAAGTTATTTCCCTTTGCTGCATTTGACAACACGGTTTCCATATCTTGCACGACAGCAGTCACTTCTTCAAGGCTTAGAAAACTTAAGTTTCTAAGAAGACTTATTGTAACTTGTTCTTCGACAGATATTTTCTCAAACTCAGAACCGAACTTGAACAAAGTCTCCTGGTATTCATCTTCCCCAACTTCTTCAGAAAGGGCATCTGTGTGACTCAGCAGCAAGATGAGCTTAGCTCCTCTTTGATGTACCCGTTGTAAATAGTCGCGAAAGATTCTAAGAGTTCTTGTAGCATCTTTATGTAAATCTAATGCACTAGCACAAAATACAATTATATGTGCATCTTGAGCAATCATTCGCCATTTCTTCCGCTCTGTTCTCCCACCGCCAACATCTACAAGTTTAAACTGCTCTTCGTCAGCAAAATTAGTAGAAACAACAACTTCAAACCTGCCAGCTGTTTTCACTCTTGTCCGAAGAATATTGCTTTGAGTCGGAATATATTTTGAGCTGAATATTTCTGAAATTCGATGCACAAAGTATTCTAAAGCCTTGAGATCGAGTTGCCTCATAAGGGCTAGATTTTCCTGTTGCATCAACTCAGATCTAAGGTCATTTAACCTAAGCTGCTCTTCTTCAGATATGTCTAAGCTTCCATTTTGAGAGAGGTGTTGTAGCCGCTTAATCAAAGGCAGAAATTCTTTTAAATTTGGTTTTGCTTTATTGACAAAAGTAGCAAGCAAGTCGAGAACATATCCTTGTGTTATATGTGCTAAGTTCATCCGTTTTTGAAGTTTAACTAATGCAGCCTCTTTGCCTTTGGTTTTATACGATAAATATATCAGCTGGTTAAACAGCGTACTTTTTCCCCCTCCGTCAGGGCCGACGAGAACACACTTACTTATTTCACGAAGCTGTGCCAAGTCTTCCTCCTTCGACATTCTCATTTTCATTGCAGGGCGTGAGAACTTTTTAAAAAAGGACACAGAGAAACTCTTTTCTTTACCCTCATCGCTTTCGTCAGAGGTTGGTTGAACTACCCCTGAGTTTATCTGACCCATTATTTTCAATAATTTCTTTTGTTAACTCAACGGTTAGATTAACTTCTTCACACTTTTTATACTACGTTTCACTACTGGGTAAAATGCTGCATACGCTAAGAAACATTTAACTTCTCCCATTGAGAACTGGATATGAATTTTTTATATACAATATTATTGGTTAAGAAAATGAAATACAAAATTTGATTGGTTTGAAGGAATACCTTGTAACTAATCCCCGGTAATAATACAATATTAACGTTATTGGCAAGAAACTGACATTTCCTTTATACTAATCACACGGAGTTTGCATAATACAATTTCCGTTACTTTACTGTTAGAACATTACTGAATGAATTTTAGAATGGTGTGTATGTCTGAAAACTTTCAATCGCGGCGTTCATGGCTTTATTCATAAGAGTTTCTGGCTTCTCATATCGGTATACCTTTGCCTTCGGGAGCATGTTCTCTACTTGTTCCACATTTTCCCGAACACCATCATGAATTTCATGCTTCGTTTGAAGTTTTGCAAGTACTTTCTGCTGAAGTTTGACTACACTCCTTTTCCATTTGGCACCGGGAGAAACTGCTTCTGAAACATATTCTACACAAACTGAAGGAAATCTATTTATATGAACTGGATATGGTCCTATTCCTAGCTTTTGACATCTTAGACCCCAAAATCTTTGATCAAAAAGAAGAACTCCTGTAACAATCGAGGGATTACCACTAAGGATAACTTCTGATGTTGTACCTAAACCTCCATGATGTATAACGCAATCGACAAGTGGAAATAACTTGTTAAACGGAGTCTTGGAGAGAATGAAGAACCTTTGCTCATTTATATCTTTCTGAAGAGCTTTCAGAAGACTACTCTTTAGATTTCTACTTCCCGTGAAAGGTATACTGGGTGCATAATCCCAAAAGGTAGAACCAGTCTGATCAGCTGCTAAAGTATTGTGTTCAGGAGAGAAATGTAAACTCTGGGAAAGTTTCGCGTAGTTTTTATCCCCAACAACAGCTATAACAGAAACTGAAGGATTTACTTTTTGAATGAGTAAGTTGGCTATCTTCAAGATCTTCTTAGCTGATACAGGCATGGAAGAAAACGCCAGCACTACAAGTTTTTGACCATTATCTTTATTCAACTGTATGAATTTGTTCAGCTGCTGTGATATTTTAGGCACTTTTTTTCCTCGAAGAAAAATACACTCTGTGAAGATTGTGTTTTCACTCCAGTTTGAAGGCTTTGGTCCAAAATAGATCTCACTAAAGTTAATGAAACCAAAAAAATTACTCTATGGGTAAAATAAGTGGAACTTTCTTGATAGTCAGTTCTTTCCAAGTTTTATTGAAGATTGGAAACCCAGTAGCTCCTATAGCGTTTACAATAGTATATCTGCCCTCTTCTCTCTGACTAAAGGTGATTAACCCTCTACTAGCTCGCATAGTGTTCAAATGTGCAGTTATGGGATTATTCTCAAATATTTCTTTTAAATGCGCCAACACTTTATGCTGGTTCCCATTTCTTTGCTGCGTAGAAAGGATGGAGAGGTTAGTGTAAGTGGATTGATCTAAGGGGATTATAGGAGGAAACTCTTTGGTTGGGATGCAAGTTGGTTGCAGAACAAATCCAAGCAATGGGATATTTAAAGCTTCACTCACGTTCATTGTCACAGCAGCCACTAAACATAAAAAAACAGAGCATAATCTACTTGTGAACCCAAAGATTAGGTAATCTGGTTTCAAGATTTTAGCGTGAAAATATACAGCTGGTTCAGAATCAAAGAACTGAACTTCGGATCTCGATAGCATCAGCGTGTTCATTAAATCAGATTCCAACCCAATGGCCCATTTTCCTAACTTTCCATCAACGGTTCTTTGGGTATCGCCACCAACGGATTTGAACTCCACTTTACCTTGAGATAGATCTTTAGTGTGTTTTAAGATGTATTCCTCATACCTAGATTCTGTGCACAAAGTAACGTGGAAGTTTTTAAGTTCTGCTAGACCTAGTGCTAAACTGAGAAAAGGTTGAATGTCTCCGCGAGTTCCTCTGGTTATCATCATAATATGTTTTTTAAATTGTAGCTGGGTTGAAGGTTTAGGTAGGTGTAGAGGTAGAACTTTTAGATGAAGAGCTAGAGGCAGATGCTCTTTATTTTGGACTACTAAACTTGAGCTGTGTAAACTTTCAACCAAGAGAATTTTTTCCTGTTTGTGAGCGTGTAAGAGTTTTAAAAGAGTAGTTTGAACTTTTCCTAGGCAATCTGTTTTTGCTTGACTTTTGTAAACACGAATCTCAATCAGGGAATCAGTTATAGTTGAGTTTTCTTCCTCTAATGTTAAAAAGAGGTTGAATTCTTCTGAATTGCTAAAAGTGTCCATTTTGTCTAGTTTTACAGCTTTGGTTTCATTAAAGAAAAGAGATGTTGAGCAAGATTTTTTAATCAGATATTCTTGGAGTGGTTTAAGCAATCCAGCACATTTTGTACACACTCTTTGGGTTGTGTTTAATTTGAAGGATCCAGGGAGCAGAAGAAAATCACAGGCACAGTAAGCACAAAAAATATTTCCACAGTATCTGCAATGGTGCTAATAATTATAGAATATTTATATATACTTTTCTTAAAATAGCTGAAAACTCATTGTCGCATAGTTTGCATTTGTCAACGTGATAGTCTGGAACCCACGAAGTGTACTCCCTCTTCTCGGTAGCTGGTTGTAAGCTTACGTTGAACTTTGGGGTATTAGAAGTTCCTAATTGGTCTATATCTTTGGATGTAGGAGTGGAGGTGCAGTCCAGGTATAGCTCAGAAAGTCGTAGACGCTTTGGTGTGTTTATTAATTCAACTTTCAGACAAACTTTGCTATTTTCCGAAATCATAGCTGTGGTAATGTGGTATTGAGTCGATTTCTTTACACTAGACTAGGGGTGCCGCTTGATAATATCATGATATATCAAACGAATTTTGAGGATATTGATTTTACTTTAAGTGAGTTCAAGTTTTTTCCCAGACTTTGAGTGAGTTTTGATAATATCATGAGTATCATTTGAGGTTTTGGCCACTTGGCCCGTTTTCTTTGATAAATGGTTACTTTGAGTTTCTTGTATTTTCAAACTTTTTGACTTTCAAGTATTGAATGGTAGTACCGTAACAGCTTCCCCAATTCATGGAAATCGAATCTATGCACAACACTTCATCTGTCGCATCATCCCCAACTGCGCCAGGAAGATTATGTCCATTACGTGCATCATATTACTACTGTGAGGACAAATCATAATTCCCAAAGTATTGAAACTAGAACACAAACTTTATCTATACAAAATAACAAACATAAATAAAACGAAACCTATTGTGAGCAATAAGCTTCTACTCTTCGAATGCGACTGGTTTGAACCCTGCAAATTTGGAACAAGTGAGCACTGATAGTAGTAGAAGCCTCAGAGTAACCCAAGAGAATTTTTGATTTTGCGAAGAGACTTGCACTACTATCAACTTAGGAGAGAAGAAGAGAGTAAAAGGCTTAGCAGCTGGAATAGAAGTATGAAGGAGATGAACAAGAAGGCCTCTACGTTGAACTAGCAAGAACACAGCTTTAGAGATTGAATTGCGGGTGGACATCAACCTCGTAATCCACCTCCCTCCATTGTACACGTTGAAAGTTTAGATGGTGAAGATGAATACCCGGAAGATGTCAGAGACCCGATGCTGATTTTTAAGAAACCGAAATTCTTTATGATCAAAATTTTGAGGCCTTTAAATGCTACCAACATTGACATAATTTCGCAGGATTGAAAATCTTGTCAATCAGTGTTAGGTAGCCACAGAATATATGGAGGAGTTGTATGGTGCTATGTCGCTGCTTAGGCCAATCTACAAAGGTTGTGTGAGCTACAGCATGGACTATTCACGTGCAAATGTTCCACACAGAAACTGTGGATAAAATAATTATCCTGTTTCGTAGAACCAGCACCAAGATGTATGATATTACGTGCATATACATAATTATAAATGGCTTTTTTGTGTTTTTTTTTCCTACAAATGCATCTTCTAAACTCACCTCTTCCTCGTAATATTATGAAAATTCTCACTAAAATATTTTTTCAACATTTCTTATTGATACTTCAAAACTAAATGAAGTGTGTAGACTTGAAATTTTTAAAAAAATGTTTGTTCTGTCTCGAAGAAGCCAATATTGAGGAGAAAAGCATGGTTAAAGTGGGTTGAAGCACACATGAGATGTATCGTTCCAAAGCCTTTCCCTTTAGATTTTACATCTAGTTAATATGTAGCCTTTTTAGGAAATAAAATTCGAAAAGTACATAGAATCATGTGTGAGTCTTGAGAAAATTCATGTATTCATAACCAAGAAAGGGTCCTATCTTAGCGCAATATTGATTTTATTAAGCGTAAAATATATGATTTCAAAGCTGTTTTTATTTGCTATCAGCTTGTAATGTATAATATGGCTTTCAAGTAAGTTAAATAGGTTTTGTCCATGCTTTAAAACCCAAAAGTTCCGGCGAAAACTTGTATATTAATACTTGCCCCAGTAAAAGTGATTTTCTTATCCCATACTTCGTCTTCTTGAACCAAGTAAGAACTTAAGATATTCTAAGTAACATATTCGAAGAGCTTATAGTTCCCGCTGTTACTTTTACCTGCATTTAATATGGTTAAACTACGTATTGCTATACTTGAAAAATATTGATCAATTTCAAGTCATATTTTTGTTTCTCCTTTATCTCGCTTAATTCTTATGTAAACCGGCATTATAAGTAATAGGACTTATCTTCAAAAGTATTTCTATCCACTGGTTTTTCAATTAGTCGCATTTGAGAACTGCAAGATACTTTTCTATTCTGCTCTTTTCACGCCATTCTGTATCTTAGGTTAATTTCTAAATAATTGTAAATTTCATTTCTCAATGAATTTTTTGAACTATGAAAAATAAAGCAAAGTTCTAGAAATACCTTTTAAGTTTATTTCGAGCCATATAGGATAGTGTAGGATTTAAAAAGAATAAATCGATGCGGAGCACTGAATGCCACAAAAATATAGCTCATTCGTTTTATATCGGTCAAAAAAGAACGAAGACAAAGGTTACACCATCTCTGTAAACTGTCAAGATTAGCTCTTATACTAAAGCTACACCTAGTAGTAAATAATAGTGTTTTATGGCTTTTGTTATTACCGGATGTTGAAAACTTTATCAACATTTTCTTCAAAAATGCAGTATAATGGGCGTATAATAAATAGTGTCATTTCAACTCTTCTACAAAGTTTAAATCATATTGCAAGCTAAAACTAGCACTTACTCACATGAAAATTTAGAGGATTAAAATAAGATAAAGCCTAAAAAACCATGATTACTGAAAATAGCGTATATAATATTTCTTTTTGTCACGAAATCTTTCGCAAATATAATATTATCACCCACAATGTATTTCACATTATAAAAACTTTACAGCAATGTGTTTTTTCAGGGTATTTGATAAGAACGAGCACTTTAAACTCTAAAAAAGGCTAATTCTAAGGGTCCTTTTCACTAAGTTTACAGATCTCTAAAAAAACATACATTCAAACGTAATATCACGAAGAACAACTCTATAGATGATATGATTATTCTCAATCCCTAGAGAATCACCGTACCTAACTTTTCGAACCATTTATCAAGGATTTTCTTCTCTGGTTAATTGTAACTGAGCTAAACTTCACTGAGAAAAGTCAAATGTTTGAAATTTGCACATCTGAAAATACGAAATCTCTCAGTCTTGCTATAATCATCTAAATTTTTGTACTGATCAGCTCCCAGTATCTAAGAAACAATTTTTGTAACATTTGATTCTATTTTCGTCGAATTTTTCTATGATTTTTTAAAGAAAAATCTATATTGGTGTGAGATGTTGTTTTTCTCAACTTTAGTCCGTGTAATACCTCAAGAAATACTCCTTTAGAGCTTAAAAGAATCTCACGAATCAAAAGAATGGATTAACTTGTGCCTAGAAGATGCTTTGCTCAAGAATTGAAAGATTCTGTAAGGGCTTCCTAACAATGTATCCTATTTCCATGATCTCAAAAACTCTGAAAAAGAATACCCTTAAATGTCAAATGTTCCTGAATGGATGATAGCAAGTAACGAAACATCCTGAAAAATGGTTGTAACCCAGATCTATAGATGACTTAGAGTACCTCTGGGTTTTGTTTGAGAAAACTCCAAGAACTACCCTATTAATTTCAACAATAGTTATTTGGCTTAATTTAACTTGACTCCAAACTCAACTTTAAAATAGTCAAAACTGAGCTTCCAATTATTCAAATACCATGAAATTAAACTCTAACCTTATCTAGAACCAATTTCCGGTAACTTAGAAAGGAAAAAAATAATATTTGAACTTTTGTTTGTTTTAATTATACAAATCTCTGTCATATTATTACAAATTCCCAATTGAAAATGTGTGCTACTAAGGTTCACACCGGATAAGGTACTCATAAACACAAATAAATTGGTACAGAGGAGGCTCTCATGAATTAAAAAAGTCTGTATTATATTAGAAAAAGTTGTTTTTGTAGTTTTTTGTTTTGTATTTGAATGAAAAAGTGGCACTTCTGTTTTCAAAGTACTTTATAAGTTCAAGATACATGAATCAGAAGACATCATTTCAAAAACGGATCATAAAAATCTAGAGAGTGGAAAGAAAAACTTCGAACATATTGCATCCTCGCATCACTTCTCTTATCACCAGTTAACTTGTTCAATTTGCTCACAAAGCACTCGAGTTCGCAAATGCGCAGTCAAGAAGGTTTTAAACACGAAACAAATTGCAAAGCTCCATCTTCCTCCAACTCAAAGCGGCTCTTATACCTTAAGAAACCTCTTTTGACTACTTTATGCTCTGTTTTATTGTTCCTACAAGTAGTTTTCTTTCTTTTACCACCGAAATTGTTTGATTTTGAATTTGTTTTACAGAAGGAATCTTAAGTTTAAGAGATTACCCAGAAGTTTGGAACATACCGTTACCGCAGTAGACCGTTTAGTTAAGAAATCCTACTTGTAAGAGAGTTAGGCTATATATCCAAATTAACTCCCTAAAGAACTTGAATTTGAACAAATAGACAAAAAAATATGAAGTCAATCAAACAACAATGTGAAGAAAGACGTGATAAAAGATATTTTGAAATTATATGATATCTTAATTAGCTTAATTATTAAAAGGGAACACGATAAATATGGAAATCCAATAAACCCAAAGAAGTTCAAAACAGAGATAATACGGTTTATCAAAGGATTCCAATCAGATAAAGAAGTGTCTACTGTATGGTATTCTATCTTCTTTTATTCTCATATTAGGTTTGAATGTTGTCCCTTTGATGCTGTTAAACTAATATATCTAAGTTTTATCCTATATTTTCAGGCTGTGAAAGCACTGCAGTATTTTGTTTTGTTTCTTTTAGTTTAGTTTTGAGCGTTGTAGATTCAGTGAAAAAAACTTTAAAAACCTTCAAGAACTTAAAATATTGAAACCGAATAAATTGAATTATATTTTTTTATATGTTTAGTTTAGATTTGACGAGTGTAATATTCCTGAAGTAAGTTCTTTTTGCAGTTTCTTGAAATCAATCAGTGTAAGAGATATTGAGTATAAATATTTTATATTTTATTTAGTCTAACTAATAATAAATTCAGCTCAAAATATTTATCAAATATATTTAAAAGTTTATCTTTTAATAAAACACTTTTAAAAATAAGGCATTTCTTATGAAAATATTGAATTCTTAGTATTGAAGAAAAGGTTCAAGATAAAGTTATTATTTCAGCTATTAAAATCTACTTGAAAACGAATGAAATAATAAAAATTTTAATATATTCTGCATTATACGAATCCAAAAAGCTAGAAGAAGAAGATATTATTAAGTTAAAAAAAATAGCTGATTCACATCCTTCTATTCTTGATATTCGATTCTATGATACTTTTGTTGAACCTAAAGGGAAAAGTGAAATATTGAAAAAACTTGTTCAGTCTGCTTTGCAAACACAATATGAAAAAGAAGAGGTGCTAAACGAAATTCCACTTATTCTTATGGGTATTTTATTTAGTTTAGTTTTATTCTTAGGTGATGGAAGAACTGGAAAAATTCTTTATTAAGAAACTTCTCTGGAAAAAGTTTCCAAAGAGAAACACAATCTAATTTAGTTTTTGAAGATTATCAAATATTTCAAGTTGGCAACAAAAATTTTAAACCACTTGCAAAATACGATCTGAGTGTTCACAGAGTTAAAGATATGTTGTGTATTGGATATTTTATTGAAGATGAAGTTCAAAAAGAGTCAAAATATAACTTAGATTCTAAAGATGAGTTGATTACAAGAACTATAAAAGAGAAAGGTTTTATTGAACAGTACACAACACGTTCTTATGATTCAGGTTTTCAAAGTCATGATATTTATTTTCGTGTTTACGATTTTGGACAAGAAGTTTTTTCTTCTGTTCATCATATTTTTATGAACAAAAATGCTTATTATTTAGTTGTTTTTAATCTAACAAAGTTAAAAGAAAAGGATTTATACAGATTAAAATTTTGGTGTGAAAGTATTTTAAAAAATTCTCCAAAAGCACCTGTTATGTTTATTGGAACTTTTTTAAATACTTTTTTAAAGAAAAATAAAACACTTGAAAAAGTAAACTATACAATTAAATCTTTTCTTTCTGAACTCTCTGGGGAATTAAATATTCTTAAAGATAAAGAAACTATTTTCTTTCCTGTTGAAAATGGTTTTTGTTCTGACAAGTTTCGTGGGAATTTAATCAAAGACCGGTTAAGGAGCATAGTTGCATATATGGTGTTGTTCTATAGCGGATTATTTATAGGTATACGGGTTAAATCTATTTATGTACTGTTTCTGGATAACTGTCGAGAAGAATCAAGTTATATTACAGTTGAAAAGTTTAAACTAAAAGCTAAAAAATGTAACTTTTCTGAAGAAGAAATGGAAGAAATGTTAGAAAGATATTCTAAAGAAATAATTATTTCTTATTTCAAAGATATTAATTTATCTGAAAGTAAAAATTTTATATTTTTTGCACCTTCTTTTTTAGCTCAAGCTTTGAGAAGTTTCATTCGTGATGAAAGTTTTCATCAACTTGCTTTTAGAACAAATAATAAAGTATTTTCAAACTATAGAAAATATATTGACACTGGGATTATAAGAAAGAATCTATTTGATGTTCTACTCAAGCAATATACAAGAAAAGAAAGAGAATATGTTTTGCACCTTGCATTACATAGTTTAATTTTATTTGTTGATCCAAGAAAGAAAAAAGCTCTTGTTGTTCCTGAATTGCTTCCTGAAGTGAAAGATAAAAAGTTGAAAGGATTCTATGGTAATTTGAAAAAGGTAAATTTTCCACAACCAATTACAAAAACAACCTTTCTGAAAGTTATTTCTATTTCCTTAAGTGAAGATAGTTTGATTGATTCTTTTCTATTTAACTCGTTTGCAAGGTTTATTTTTGGAGCTGGAAGCATTTTAGATATTTACATAAATATAGAAAATATAATGATTTTTAACTATATAGGTTATAAAATAAATACTTTGATATGGACAAAAATTCAAAGTATAGTTGAAGAATTGTGCAGTTTAGATGAAGAAGTTGAAGAAAACTTTCTAACTAAGTATTGAAGTTAAGGGAATTAACTTTTGATTTATACTTCAGATATTTTTTTATATACAAAACAGTCACTGATGAAACAGTTTTCTTCGTTTAATCAAAATTCTATTCTTTCTTGCAAAAAAGTCTATGTTTAAAAACTTCTTACTTTACTAAGAACAAATATACTTGAAAACTGTTCCCAAGATAACTTATCCAATACTAAAATCTTCTCACCCACACAGTTTGCATTGCTTCTTAAGAACACAAGGTTCCCCAATGATCTTCTTAAGATAAAAATCTTTTAATCCTTCTTTTCTCACTGATTGAATCCACCCGTTCTGAACATCCAAACCAAAGTTTGTTGTCAAAAATGCTTTTATCTTCAAAGTGCTTACTTTACCATCACAAACACCTTCCAATTTATTATAGGCTTCAATAACAGCACCTTCAAAAGCTTTTTTTATCAGCATACGATTTAGAATATTGAGAGATATTTGCATCATTTTCTAAGTTCGATTTTATTTTCTATGTCTGTTTTCTCGGTTCCTTCTACTTTGTTTGAATAGGAGGTTATGTTGATGTATTTACTTTTGCAGTTGACTCCTTCCTATCTTTACTAAGATGTTTAATCATACCAACATGTAACATAATACCTTTCAATAACGTTCTTAACTTGTTCCCTCTTTCAAGTGATACAACTCTTTTCTTAAACAGTTGAAATTCTTCTTCCATTTTATTCTTTTGCTAAACGGTTAAAATATTGTTTGCACAAATTTTGGAAGAAATTTGAAATTGAAAGATGAGCCGTTTAAAAGATGGAAAAAACCAACAAAAACATGATGAAGATCAGAAGAGTTAGATATGATGAAAAGAAGTCATTTGTTTAGAAAAGATTTTTTGGGAGTTAAGAAGAGAAAGGAACAGGATAGCGCTTCAAGAAAAAAGAATAAACAGGTTCATTATTCAGAAGATGTATGGAAGGTTCGTAGTGTTGTAATTGAAGGGATATTTATCTTTGGTCTAGTGTTTGTGAGTCCTTGATGTAAAGCATGAATTTGTATGCTTGGATGAACGCGAATGAGCTGGATATTTCAAGAATGTGATTTGATTCAGTGATGGTGAAAATATGGTTAGTGATAGCTGAGAAAGAAAGCTGTGTTAAGGTTTTTCGTGTACGGAAGACTTGAACATGAGAATCTGCTTCTTCGATTGAAATATAGATATGAATGGGGTAATGCCATATCGTCAGATGTCGGTACTAGTGCTGACGTGGAATGTTGTATTGTTTGAATAAGCAATATGCCCAATATACTATGCTGAAATTAGAATAGAGAGTGGTTTGGAAATAGATTTTTGAGATGATTTATATTTCTATGGTTAAAATATAAATATATCTTATATCAGGAATAAAAATAAAACAAGTTTTAAAAGAAAGATATCAAGTGAGAAGTTTGAATACTTAGCAGTTGTTTGTTTAAGTTAGGAAATAGGGAGTACTCCAAAATTAAATTAAATTAAATTTGAAACCTATAGCATTTTTAAATTTTTATGATACCCGATATTTATAATCTTCGATGATATGACCGAGTTGAGGAGAATGTGGAGAACAAAATAGGCACGCCAGAAGTTAGAGTTGAGCAACAATTAGTGAAGTTTCAGAAAACAAAGAATGGACTAGAACCTCGACTAGTTGAACAGGTACCAGATTTGAAAAAGGTAAGATGATCATCAGCAGGGAAGATTATGATAGGTTGATTGAGAGTGGGGAGAGGATGTTAGCTCATTTAGAGCGGTTGGAGGTTAGTAAGAGTCAGATGATATGTGAGAGGAGAGAAGTTGAACAGTCAAGAGTTAGGATTGGAGGGGTGGCAAGGAATGAAGTCGATAGAGCAATGGAGTGAAAAGATGCTTTATATTCTAGTTTGAGAGATGAAAGTTTGGCTGATGATGATGAAAGCTCCGAGCCAATTGCGTTGATGTAAAGTGCTTGACAGAGGTTGAGAGAAGAAAAATATAAAGATAAACCTACTTTACAATCTCTAAAACCAGTTGTAGTAATTAGCTTCTTGGATGAATACGGGATACATGAGGAGAAGGTGGTCAATTGGAGGTTTAAACTGCTCAAGGATGATTTGATATTGTGTCTCAAGTGAGGTCAAAGTGGAGTTGGGAGAAGAGGGTATTAAGCTTAAGAGGTGGCGAAAGATCATGAAGCCTCTAAAAGATTTTAAAAGTAGGATTATCGAACTAGAGGGAAGATGGTGTTGATACAAGGTTTCAGCTGAAATGGAACAATGAAGGATCCCTATCAAGTTTCATGTACAAGTTCAAATCCAGCTGTGATGTCATTGTGAAAAGACTTGAGTCTTATAAGGGCTCCATGGAAAAGGAAGGTTCCTGGGAATGGTATAGAAGCATACGGATTGCAATTGTGATGGTGTAAGCGAATCGGATGAAGAAAGAAATGTGGAAGTGAAGGTTCATCAGGGGGCAAGCTTGAGCCAAGATATTTCTCAGGAAGAGGCGCGGATTGGGGTTGGAAAGGTTTGCCGCACGTTGATAGTTCGGAAGCCCAAGAAAGCCTAAAGAATTAACTAGAAGTAAAAAATTATTGAGCTTCAAGAGCAACCGTTTTTTAGTGCGGAAATGGCGGAAAAGCTTAAAGAGAATAAGTTGGCACCATCATTGGTTTGGGGCGGAGAATTCAAAGGGTGTCTTTTTGTTTTGCCAATCTCCAATGGAGCCCTCGGCCAAAGCAAATGGAGTAACTAAAAAGTTCAAAGACAGGAACAGTTAAACATAAGAAAGTTTATGAGACAAAGGAGTATGCACGTGTCTAAGAACAGAATTAAATCCTAGGTATTAGTAGTCTCCCATGCTCCTAAGTAATACATTGATTGTTAAGCACTAAATAGTGGGTTTGCATCAATAAATTGTTTAGTTCTTGAATGGATATTTACCAATAAAGCTACTTTAAGAGAAGGAACTGTTATCATTAGGCAGTAGGATATACAAAAATACTCTTGTAGCTCAATTTGCATATTCCCTTTTGCTCTGTTCATCTCTCTAAGCTATCAGAAGCTCTAGAAACCTTAGTTCTTCACCAAGAAAGTTAACCCAAACCATTCAATTACGTAGTTGCCAAGTAATTGTTCTTTTATTTTTTTCGAATACCAGTTTCTTTATCATAACATAGGACGCAAGGGCAGAATTCTTCAACTCTAGAATACCAATGCGAATAATTGTAGGCTGGGCATGCCCATTAATTCATATAATTATGTATGGAACAAATTTCTTTATTCCCTTCAATTTTTTAATTATGAGTGAAGGCCCATTATAGTACGTATTAGCAATTCTACGTGATGCGAAAACCTCATGTTACCGTTGATTCAGTTCAAGATTACTCTAACGAGCATCTGCGTTAACTCTATATTTTCACTGCTCTTACAATATTTCTCATCATTGTTTATACAAAATAAAACGAAACAAAGAGTTTTAAACTTGCCTTTGGAACAACATACACTAAAAAAAATAGGTGAGAATGAGAAATTGTTTTGTTGCTTTGACAGCTCTGCTATTTTTATTTGGTCAAGTTGACTCGTCTGTTGAAGAGTTATTGGAACACTTTGATAAAGATGGCAGCGGAGGGCTTTCTGCAGAAGAGGTGGAGCACTATCTGGAGCATTTGAGAGGTGAAGACGTTGGGCACTGTGTAACTGCGAATGACATCTTGGGGGTTGTTAATGCGACTGGAGATGAAGCTACTTCGGAAGAGGCTCTAGCCGGAGTGCTTGTTGAGTCCGTGAGTTGTATTCTTGAGGTATACTGTGGAACAGAGTTTGAAATTGAAGTTGATGAAGAAGTATACATTTGTTACGAACATGATCACGATGAAGAAGAGCAGGATGAAGAAGAGGAGGAAGAACATGAGCACGAAGGGGAAGTTACACTTACTGCTGGGATTAATGATTTAGAGTGTGAACATCTTGAAGGAGAAGAAGAAGTGGGAAATACAGTTTTCACTACAGCCATCTGGGCAAGAAGTTTGTTTGTAACTTTAGGAGTTTGTATGCTCTCTTTAGCTGGAGTTGTACTTCTTATTTTTGGTATTGATCCAGCAAGTATGTCTGACGACAATCCAATTCTTTCGGATATGCTGTCATTTGCACTTGGAGTATTGCTTTGGGCAACTTTGGTTCACATTATTCCTGAAGGTGTTGAGGGAGTAGAAGCCGATCTTGGATTTGGAAATTTTGTTATGCTTGGAGTATTAGTTGGTGCAGTTACCGAACTTGCTTGGCCCGCTGTTTTCGCTATATTCAATAATGGCGAACAACCACCAGTACATAATCACTACATCAAAGATGATGAAGCTGCAGCTCAGATTGAAAACAAAGATGAAGCTGAAGTGGTCGGTACTTACCATGCCTCCAAGACCGCGCCAATTATTGCAAATATTATCTTTGGTGATTTCTTGCACAACTATGTTGACGGTGTTATCATTGCACTTGCTTTTGGTGTTTGCAACTCAGTGTCCTTGGGAACCAGTGTAACAGTTGGAATCATTGCTCATGAACTTCCTCAAGAATTTTCTGACTTTTTGGTTCTTGTGAAGTGTGGATTAAGCTATAGAAAAGCCTTGCTTTTCAACCTTTTGTCATCAGCAAGTGCGCTCTTCGGTGCAATTACCATTTTATCGGCTGGAGAGATGAGCAGCGTTACTCAGGGAAGATTACTTCTTGTCTCTGGTGGAATCCTCCTATTCATTGTTTTGTCTGAGCTATATCCCATGATCTCCGCAACAGTAGTAGGAAACACGAGCCTCTTGAGACGCCTATTATTCATTGGAGTAGGAGTAGGTCTTGGTGTGGTTATCAACGAGTTTGTGGCGCATGAACACTGCCACATTGGTCATGACCATGGTTCAGATGGTCATGAAGGTCACGATCACTAGAAATTAAAGTGTTTATTAGAAGTGCTTGGGGTATATATATAACACTCAGGTAAGTCATGAATCTAGTTTTTCCACCCAGTTTCTCTGTTCTTCAAGTTTCGTGTTCCTGCAGGAGTTACTAGAAAAAGTTTGAGGTGAAAAATAAGATACCTATGAGTTTCAAATTCGGGAAGTGTTTATCAAAAGCATCTACGATCACACTATTTGAGTCTTTATGCAGATCCGCGTTTCCATCGCCTCTCTTTTTTAGAGTTTGCTTCTTTGTGGGTAGCTTGTTCTTTCGTTGCTTCTTATGAATTACAGTTTCGTCTTTTGTTTTCTTTCGGTTGGTTATTTTCTCTATTAAACTCTTCTTTTGAACTTCATTATTTAAACCGTATTTCGTACACAATAATTGAACCTTTTTCTTCATCCTTTTTCCTTTACTTTCCCCATGTATAAGAACATCTTTTCCCGTTTTAAACTTTCTTTTTTTAGTTCTTATACTAGAATTTGTATTAACTTTATTAGTTGAAGGTAAAGCATTGCCAAATGTTAGGTTGAAATTAGGCAAGCTCTTCTTGAGTTCACTTCTCACTGATCGAAGCCCTAGTTTTAACTCAATTTAAATACGAAAATACCAACATTTACAGGTTTCTTACTATCCATATCATCTCTCAACCAATAAATATTTTCTCTTTTTTCAAGTATCCTATCTATGTGAATCTCACTTTCTGTAACTTCTCTTGCTTTACTCTGTAGCAAATTGTTACTTTGTTTGATGAAATTCTTTCTAATATCCTTCCTCTTCAACAACACAATCTCTAGTTTTTTAGTTAGACTCTCTACCTTAGATTTTAGTAGTGATATCTTTCTTTTCAGAAATATATTTCGTGCCCTTACTTCAGCTAAAGATACCCTTGAATATGCGATTTGTTTTCTTAATGCATGAACTCGGTCATTTGACAAGGTATGTTGCTCCTCAAAATTTCTGGTTTCCAACAAACGCCTAAGATAAGTTCAGGAACAAAGGTTGACTTCTCAATTAAAGCTTTCTTTTCCTCATTCAACCTATGAACCGTAGATATTTTCTTCTTATATTTTTTCTCAAGTAAAAGAAGGTTTTCATCCATTTCTCTTAACGGTTACTAAATCAAAAATTTATCTTGCGAATAATAATTATAAAAACTTTTTTTGTTTATTGATTAGGAAGCCAATAAGAAGTAGTTGGAGCAGATGTAACAAAGGAATAATGAAATACTTTGTGTACTCAAGTCAAATAATAAAGTCATCTGTGTTTTAGATCTTAAAATGTGCGCTTTTTTGCTAATGCTATGTTAAATCCAAGAAGAAAATTATGCCCAACTCATATTTGAGGAGGTGTGCATTATTTTTTTAATAAACTAAATTATCTAGAATTAATTGAGGAATCGAAACAAACGACACAAACACTATGTTCTGGAGAATACTTGGTTTGCTTGTAGCAGCTCAAATATAAAAACCTAATGAAGGTATGTTTTCGCTCCCTAATGAAAAAAAATGTAAAATCACCACAGCAATATAACATGACCAGTTTTGAATCCCTAGCTTCTGGTATAAGTAAATTTGGTAGTTGTAGCTTTCTATGTATTGAGAAGAGTGTTGGGCTGAGGCTGATTAGAAATTAGATCATCTCTGTTCAAGAATGTTTCTGTGGCATTAGAGTAGGTACTTCCCTAAAAACGGTATGAATGTCGGTTCTTTCTTTTGATCCTGATAATTCAATTTAGAGGCATAGTACGACTCCAATCAAGGTTTGATAAAACTAAAATCATACAATCAAGACATTGTCATTGTGCTGGCTACAGATATGGACTACCTGTTACACTAAGCCACATCATTAGGGAAGCAGGTAGTTCTCATCTGCAGTCAGCATTCTGATATCTTCTCGCCAGGGCTATTAATTAGCAAATAAAGTTATATTGGTAGGGATTATGTAATTGCTAAAGTTTGTTTATTGCATCGATTGCACTTAGCTAGAGCGAGAATCAATCCATTGCTACACTCCGCTACTAGAAAACCAGTCAAGTAATAGATGAGTCTAGGTACTGGAGAGTTGAATAACTGCAGTTAAAACACCGACAGCTTGGTCTTAAATTAATTGAAGGAGTTAAATTCATGAATATATGATAAGCTTTCTTTCTCTTATTAATGGAAAACTAAGCAAACATACTTTGGTGTACGGAAAACATAACCAACTATGCTTCATGGGTTTTAAAACCTTTTAATCTTGATCCCTGAAAAATAGTTCATGAAGATCTAGTTCGTTCCTATTAGAAATTCAAGACATCTTAGAAATACCTTGTTCACTGTTCATCGAAAGAGGTAGCCTGTGAAATGTTCATCTTGCTCGAAGTATGTGTGTTGTATATATCGGATAGTACTCATTTCAGTTGCAACCGCTATCCTGCAAACTGATTCTGGTTAATGCAATTTTCCTGGGAAAAGTCCTTGATCATGATTAAAACTATCGCTTATGCATCTTTTCGGTTAAATGTTTCAGGTAAGCAATTAGTTTGACAAAATGCTAGAGCTTGCCTGCTATTTAGTAACTCTAAATTTCTTCTATGAACTTGAAAACCGATAGATTATATTATACAAACCACCTTCTCTTACGTAACAGAAAGTCAAAAATTTTTACTTTTTTCTTAAGAATATGATTCCAACACAAAGTTCCCATTAGATTGTTTTTTGGGGAAATTAAAGGGGTACAGCTATTTTATACGCGTGCATTGTACATGGTATAAACAGGTATAGTACTGCAGAGCTCATATAATCGAGAATACCTAACCAACGAAAAAATAAAACAAAAGGTTAAAATTAACACAACTTAGTGAATCCTTCAAGAATTTAAAAAAAATCTCTCACAAATATTCGCACATATGTACAGTTCTTGATTTGGTTAACAAATTGATGATGTCCAAAATCGCAAGAATTTATCTCAAATGCCGCAACGTTTGAACATTTCCAAGAAAAATACTGCAAGATATTTAAGAAACTTTTTAGTAGAAACTTAAATCAACCTTAAAAAGGTAAATCTTGGTGTTAAGGTTCTAAATTGCCCTGTGAAGAGCGCGATTGTTAAAGGAACCTATTTGCTTGGTCTTTCCTCCTACTTTCATCCATGTGTTTCAATCTTCTAATGAGTGTTAATAATATTTCAGCACACACTCCATCAGTATTTTCTACTATATTGAAGCTTAATTGTATCTTAAATAGTAGAATTTTTGTTCTGATTAGAATAGAAAAAACCAAGTCGTGGACATGTAACATTTGTTGCGCAGAAGCACTTCGGCTACTCTTTCAAGAAGACAACCCACTGATTGATCTAGAAGAAAAGAATTAACACTTTAAAAATTACTGACCTTTTTTTCTATATTTCTTAAAATAACTGTAGTTGATCTCTCTTAAAGTTGCATGTAGGTGCATCAAGTTGTCACTCAATGTATATGATACAAACTTTCTTTTAGATTTTTCAGTATTGACAGAATATAGAAATTTTATATTATATTGAAACTTGAAACATTTAAAGTAACAAATGATCAAAAATAATAAAAAATTGCTTACCTACAATAACTTCAGGCATACATTTTACTCTTACCTTAGTAGTCCATTCCTGAGGATATGAACTGTACGGGAGTATAGGAGTTCATAAGATGTACCATAGATAATTATGTAAGAATCTTCCCTCAGTAATCAAATTTATTATCAATGACATCATTGTCGTCCTGTGAAGGTTGAATCCAAGGACCGAGTTTAACCCCCAAGACATTTTTAGTACATGTACAAACTAAGTCAACACATCCTTTGATTCCTCGCGTAGAAAACTTTTTTGAGTGCATGTTAATATTTATTTTCTAGAATTGCTCACATGAGCTCTTGAAAAAGTAAATTGATTACTTCATTTAAGGAACGGCTAAGATTAATCAAATGTGGATTAACTTATCACTACCGGCTAGTTTTATCAAAAAAATTTCAAGTTAACTAACTCCCGTCAAGCTAATCTTTTTCCAACACTGACACATTCCTAGTTTTAGAGATTTTTTTTTGGCTTCTAGTGGGTGTTGTGTTAAAAATAAAAATAAACAAGAGAGAAAAACTAAGAGTTTGCTGGCTTATATGCATCAATTCCTAGTAGGCTCCAGTAGAAAACACAAACTAATTCTCTTTTTCCTTGATAAAAATGATATTAGTTGATCAACAGATAAATCAAGAGTGTCATTTCATTCCTCTGTCAAGAATCAATGAAAAATGTTATTGCATCTGATGTATGTAACTTGGGATGTAATATATTCGATTAAATTCAAATAGTAGGGGAATATTACAGGGAGGTAAAAGTTTCTATGCAGAATATACTTACAAAAATTTGTTCATTTACACAACATTGTTGGATTCCAATATCTGTCTTTTCTTATTGTAGCTTAAGTTCTATGTATGACTAAAGCACTTGATAGAGAGAAGAATTACCTTATCTTAGTATACCATTTTGTTCATTTTTTTTTAGTTTTCAGGATTTCTCCCTACGATTATACAATTAACTTATCTTAAGAAACTCTTGTGTGGCCCGTGAAGCATCGTATCATTAGAATATTCTTACACAGATTGCAAATTTGATATAGTGGATTTAATAAATCCAAACATGGAATTTAATTGATGCAAACTTGTCATCCAAGGGAAAATAACAAGATCTCCTGTATTAACAGATTGACTGGACATTCTTACCAAATTAGTCAATGAACCCTGAGTAATGCTACTTGAATTTCATCAAAACCTATTCTTAAATTCTGCTTATTTACATACTGTTGTCCCAGGGAATTCTCGTTTATATTAAGGGAAACGTTCATAAGGTTGATGAAAGTCATACATAGCTGTAGGTGCCGTAATCTAAGTTACAGAAACTCTTTAATATATTAAGCTAAGACACTGTATATTAAGAAAAATCAAAGCGTTCTTTGAACTCGATGTGGTAAAACATCCTCTGCATTATTTCAATCTTAACCTCTGACTGTCTTTCCAGTTTGTGCATGTCTTAATTTATTAAGCGTTTGATTTCCATGTGTTCACAAATATATGCTACATTAAATAGTACCCACCAGACCAAGGATGCCATCTGAGCTCCATTAATCTTTTCCAAAAGTTTTTTAAGCCGCCGATAGTAATAACAGAGCGAAATTGAAGACAATCTGTGATCTTGTTTGTTCTCTTGAATATAAGGGGTCATGGCGTTGTTCATAATCTTCATGACCAAAATAAACAGTTGGATAGAATACAAGAGATAGAGAGGAAGGTTGATATGAGCATTCACAAAAATAGAAAACAAATGTTTAACTGGGGTATCTTTAAAATCCTGTTATATATTTCCGTCACAGTAAGTTTTATAGCTTAGCTTTAGTTTACTGCTCAATTGGAGTACGGAAAACTACAAATTTCTAAATAGAGATTCTGAGGATGCTGCAACTTTGTATCACATATTTACATGTATCTACAAGCAACTTAGGTGGTTCTAGGTAAAACAGGAGTAACCAAGACTTCGAGTAAAGCATATGACTGGATTATCTCCATAATTATTAAGTTCTTAGAAAATATGCTTTCTTAAACCGTTGTAGAGGTAGATTGTTTCTATAAACATTTTTTTCAAATAAGCCGTAATCTTGCCTGCTTAGTAGCTAACGTAGGCGCAATACAGTAAAATTTATCTAGATTCAATTAGTGAGTTTATTTTTGATAAGTGTGCATTAGTTAAGTGATGAAAAATAGCTATGATTCCATTTAACAAATATAATTTTGTTCATCTCATGCAACTTAACAGCCTTAAGCGGTTCTTTTCGCATTTTGGTCCATAACTGATGCTCCATGGCTTTACTAGATGTGGGTAAGGGTTTAAGCAAATAACATCACACTGATGTTTGATGATAAGGATGAGAAACTATAGTTTAAAGCTACTGGAACGAATAGTCGAAAATATCATCTAGGAACTGAATGAACACACGACTCTGAAATATAACATTCACTGGAACCAACAAAAAAAGTATATTCATTAGAAAAAAATATTTTCTCTTTATTGGTTATGTGCTAATAAGATATCTTTAGAACTCTTACAAACTACTAGAAAGATACAATTTAGGTTTATTGCAGACAGAGCAGTATCTGCCTAACTTGTGAGTAGACAGAAACCAGAATTCTACATCAATTCAATAACTCCTAAGATTCTCCACAGAAACTGATATTGAAGCTGGTCTTTTCTTTATATATACATTCCTTCCTGAAAAGAGATTTCATTTCTTTTGGTTGCTATCTATAACTATTTGCATAACACTTGAACTTAGGCTTCCAAAACGCAATACTCATATGCAATAACTATCTAGAACTAAGGCACCAAAGTTCTGTGAAAGTTAGCCTTCTTCTGGCATATTGGGAGGAAAACTTCTAATAATATGTTTATATTATGAAAATATGACTTTTCTCTATCTGTCTTAAATCTAGTTCCAAGAGCAAGTAACAATATACCTTGACTCCCGAGATTCTCGAGAATTCTCGAAATTCCCGCGAATATACCAAATTGCCCAAAATTAAACCTGCCCATATTGGACAGGTTTATTTTATTGGTGAAAATGGGAGAGGAAGACGATCAAGACAAGAACATCCAGTTATGGAAGATAAAAAAGCTCATCAAATCGTTGGAAGCTGCAAGAGGGTACAATATTTATGATCATATAAGAATAGAAATGGAACTAGCATGATATCGTTAATTATTCCACCTAAAGACCAAGTATTTCCACAAATGCTTTTTAAGTTTAGATCTCAAGAGCTGCAAAGATGCTTGGTGATGAACTTGGAACAGCCTCAAATATTAAGTCCAGAGTCAATAGGTAAGCAATATCTTTTTCATTACCTTCAGACTATCTGTTCTTTCAGCCATCACATCAACTCAGCAACGACTGAAGCTGTATAATAAAGTTCCTCCAAATGGACTAGTCCTTTACTGTGGAACAATCGTAACTGATGAAAACAAAGAAAAAAAAGTGAATATTGATTTCGAGCCGTTTAAAGTATCTTTATTTTATTCTTAACGGATAGCCAATTAACACCTCTTTATATTTATGTGACAATAAATTTCACACTGAAGCGCTGCAAGAACTTCTTCAGGATGATGAAAAGTTTGGGTTTATGGTTATGGATGGTAATGGATGTTTATATGGAACTGTATGTGGAAATACAAGAAATGTTTTGCATAAATTTTCAGTAGATCTTCCAAAGGTTTTTGTTTACTTTTTATTTATTCTGTAGAAACACGGCAGAGGAGGTCAATCTGCGGCTCGTTTTGCTAGATTGAGACTTGAGAAGAGACATAATTATGTAAGAAAGGTTGCAGAAGTTGCTGTTCAGATGTTTATTAGTAATGATAAACCAAATGTAAGAGGCATTATCCTTGCTGGTAGCGCTGACTTTAAAACCGAGCTAATGAAATCAGGGTTATTTGATCAGAGATTAGAGCGAATTGTTGTAAAACTGGTTGATGTATCCTATGGAGGGGAAAACGGGTTTAATCAAGCTATAGAATTAAGTCAGGAAGCTCTTGCTAATGTTAAGTTTGTCCAGGAGAAAAAATTGATTGCAAAGTTTTTTGACGAAATTGCCCAGGATACTGGAAAATATTGCTTTGGAATCAAAGATACTTTGCAAGCATTAGAACTTGGTGCAGTAGAAATGCTTCTTGTATATGAGAACCTGGAAATGTTAAGAATTGAGTTGAGGAATAACCAGAAAAATGAAACAACAGTTATTCACATCAACCCTGATCAAGAGCGTGACAGAAGTTTATTTGTTGACCCTGATTCTGGGATGGAACTTGAAGTAGTTGAACGAACACAACTTATAGAATGGTTTGCGACAAATTATAAAAAATTTGGAACAACTCTAGAATTTGTCAGTGATAAATCACAAGAAGGATCTCAATTTTGCAAAGGATTTGGTGGAATTGGTGGAGTACTACGCTACCAAGTTGACTTTTCAGTTATGGATGCAGCGGATGAAGATCTATATTATCAAGATGACGACGATGATGATGAGTTTGATGACGAAGAACTTTTCTTTTAATAAGTAAAGAGTTATACTTGCATGTTTTTTTAATGAAAAGGTAGGTAAAATGTTCTTTTACTGCAATTTGTAACAATGATCTGTTAGTATTCTACTTATGCTGATTACGAGTAGGTTACAGAAAATGTAAAACAATTGCCCTCAAGATCCAAGGAAATATTGAATTTGGTCTTTGAAATAGCACAATAATATTCCAAATATAGGAAAAAGATAATAAAAAAAGGAGCTTGATGTTTCGAACAATCAACAAGGAAATGGGTGAAAAAGCAACATAAGGAGAAAGTATATCGTTTAATTGTTACCGTACTCAGTGGTGGCAAAGACAGATGAGGGTTTGTTATCATGGCTTATGTAGTACGTTGAGTAATGGTATTTATGTAGTTAGATAAATAACTTGATTTAAATAGTTAATTTGATATTGAGCACACTTAATAAGGGAGAATATAGAATATAAATTTATATCAACAAAATTAAAAGGATATGTTTGATGATGTCGGGGATGAAAAAAATTGTTCCCTGGATGTGGATGAAAGAACTGTTTATAGTAAGTGCCTTCATTAGAACTGAATTTACTCTAGTATGACTCAAAACTGGAGGAGCATTTTGAAGAATCTAAGTGCATCGGATGAGGTTAAATTCTCAAGTTGTGTATATGCGCAAAGCTAACTGGATAGATAAATTAGCTTAATCCTTGTCTAATATCGAAAGTACCTGCGTATCTGTCTCCATTAGACTTAAAAAGCCATTTGAAGGTTCAATTTAAAAGCCCAAAAGGATCTATGTGCTTTTGCTTAAAGAATAAGTAAATGGAAGATCTTTTCAAATAGTCCCTTTGATCATCATAGCTATTAAGTGCTAATGAAACAGAATAATGAACAAACTTCATTCGATATGTGCAAACACCGTTGGCAGGGTCGATTTTTATATTCTCCTAATGAAAGTCATCTGAAACAGTTAGTTTAGAAGCTAAAATTAGCCAAGTTTAAAGTAATTCAAAATCTAGAGAGCCCCGATTCGTATGTGGCCCAGTATCATCGCAAATATCAGTAAGGAGGGTACATTATCAGTAAAGTGTAGTTTTCTACCCACAATAATCGCATTAAAAGGATCAAAGAATTGTGCTAGGCCCCATGTTACATTGATAAATGACCAAGCCAATGATGTAACTTTTATACAGCTCTCAAAATTGTAGAGTAAGTATTTTTTCAAGTTCTCGGGCTGAACGTATGCCCAATAACTCGCTCAATTCTAAATTGGGCGAAGCTATGATTCCGTTTTTTTTTAATAACATGTTTTTGTTGATGCCTGAAGGCATATGTTCTCTGTCATTCGAGCTCAATCAGGATCACTATAACTATATTTTTATTATTTTGGAAAAATTCCTACAATAATAGTTTGTGAAACTAACTCTTTCTTCAAGATTCAATATTTTCTTGTTGTTTATGAACTAATGTATAAAATATCAAGACATTTATTTCTGTAAGGTGTCCTCAAATTAGAGCTACCATATGTCACAATCCTGCAAAGATTCCACACCTTAACCTATTTTTCACCTACCGGCGACCTGATAAAGACTATTATAACTGTATTTAGTAAAGATCTATGCGTTATAAGCAAATTAATTGTCGATTAACTTTAAATTAATCATTGATTGAGCTTTGAAACTAGCTCAATTCTAATTAAAGTGCCTTAGGTTGGGTATTAATTCGATACAAGTGTTTTTAACTTGCTTTAACTTATTTTACTTTCTTCGATACTTTCAAGACTTTAATTCAGCAACGTATTTCTTATTAATAACTTTCCTGTACTTGTTTATCAGGTTCTAAGAGATATTGGTACTTTTCCAATCAAAAGCTTAGATTACGGAGTCTATGCTTAAAGATCTTGTTGGCTGTGTACTTCTTAGTTACAGCAACTCCAAGAATGGCAACAGACACTCTAATTACCTAATTAATTATTGACTATAGAAACAATAATTATCACAGGTCTGTGGAGTGCTCGGATTGCTTCTCATATACTTACTATATATTCAGAAAAAAATCGTTGGGAAATCGAATAAGCGCTTTTGAGCCATCTGTATATTAGTAGTCAACTGCTGTTACCAAAATTACATAGAAGCTCCCAGTACTCCAGATTGCATTCTCTTGACTTAATAAAGTATTGATATCTGGAGCAAGAACAAGAACAAGTGCATACTTACTATGTTCTGAATGCATCAGAGCCCCAATAGATGAATTTGCCTGGATGGATGTGTTGCCATCCAGGGTCTATCAGACGTATGGTAGCTAAATCGGATCAAGGAATAGCAAGAAAATACATGTCAATTTCATACGATTCCATGTGTTTCATTTTACTCTTAAGATTTCTTTGGGGTTAACATCGAGCCACAATATGTAGGTTATGAACGTGCCTCCTTATAGAGGAAAATTGGGAGGTAAAAATTTTGAATGTAGGATATATTGGGTTCAAGTCTCCAAAATAAAATCAGTGCATGGCACCTTAGATAGTTTTGAAACGCGTTAGTCATCAAATAGTACCAAAATTTCTCGGTATGCAACATTTTCTAACTTTGAGCGCTTTGGTCTTTTCTACAACCGTGTACTTTCATGTTACTTTTACGAATATCCAAACTATTCAATATCAATAGAGTTTTTTATATTGGGAATTGTTATCATACTTGTGAACATACGACACGAGGAACTGAAACCTAAGGTTTTAAGATTTATAGAAGGTAGATGTACATAACTCCAGGCGTTATGTATTGCGTCATTAATATTTAATAGTAATTCGATCTTACATAGGGGATGGCACATCCAATTATATAAATATTCCAAAACTAATCTAAAAAACACCAACATTCGGAGAACTTGCTTGCTTTCTGATTCACTGTATTTGTTCTAAGTTTTGTGTACATGAAACCTACTGATCTATTCCCTCACAATACCTTTGCTTCTTTATTAGGAAGGAGTTTTTGTATATTTTTAGGGGAGTAAAGAATTCTTCCTACAAACCAACTACTCTTGGGGCTTCCACATTTATTTGTTTCCTATGTAATTCTAAATAATCACTAGAGTTCAAATGTTGAACCATAGTTTTAGTCAAGTTAGAGTACTGTAAAACCTGTAGCATTAGAAAGTGCATAATTTGGGTTACTAGTACTGGACACGATAAGCAAATCTGGCCACAGCCGATAAGAACTTAATCTCCCATAGAAAGTGACTGATCATAAGTTTTGGGTTAAATATAAGTTTCTTAGAGACCTTGTCAATTCAGCATATGAAAGGGAGACTATGCGACGGTAAGTCTTTGCACTATCAAGAAACGTTCCCTTTAGCCGAGTAAGTACAAAATCAACTCTTGTAGATTTGAAAAAGGTTACTTTTATTAGTTGCATAAGACCTTGCAGTGATAATACCTGGCCACATGTTTCTTGTTAAACAATCTTGTATTGGGGTTGATGGTAAGTATAATCTCAACCACTCTCCTCACTTTCCAGAAATACTTGTTGACTCCTGCCCAGGCAATGAAGACTATTAGGACATCAGCAAAATATACCTTATTACATCATATAACCAAGTTTATTGTTCTAAGTTGAGATTAAATAAAGATTTAAGATGTTTAGCTCTATGACTTATGGATTAATATATATCTAACTGCAAATATAGGCATAGAGTAATTTATACTTGTGAAGTCATTTAGACTATTTGGCGATTTTCCGAGTTGTCTGAGTAGATCTCGATTCCTCATTGAGAGAGGAACAAGAAACTAATAGAAGATTTTTGACGAATTGACCACAAAGCTTCTGAGGAAACTGTGAAAATATTATTGGAATTTTTGACGAGGTTTTTGAGGGATATGGGCTACACAATCATTATTATTTTATACTTTGCATTGCTAATTGAAATACCGTTTTAACTTATTTGTACTTGTTCCATTTCATAACTTTACTTAAAACTAGCATACTTTTACGAATGCTATATTTATTCATACTCTCTACCTTGGTTCAAAGTGATTCCAGTTGTTTACCTATAGCAAGATCTTTATTAGCGAGAGAACTTATAGTTACGTGTTGTTGTTCGCTGCGTTACTCATTTGATAGACTAATTCGCTAAATTGTTTTAAACTTTTAAATTTTTTATTTAATGTATAGTTTCAGTTTCCTTAATCTTTACAAGCTTTCTAGGACTAGAGATGTCTCTCTTGGAATTTTGAGTCACTTGAAAATATTGATTTGTTTGGTTTATTAATAGTTTATCAATATATTTTTATTCAGTATTTTTCGCTGATTCATTCTTGTGATGCACAAACTATTTAAATCAATTTCTAATAATTTATTGCTTGTCAATAAACGACTGGGAAACTTGGCGTCAGAACAAATAAGCAGAAAATGGGTTTATTGTTTTTGCACCGTATGAAAAACATAAAATTTTGCCATTTGGCCAGTGGTGTATTGATAGTCAATTTTTAATCAGAATAAAATCCTAATCAGTTGATAAGAATCAGAATAAAACAAATAATAAACAAATTTGATGAATAACATTAAATTCAGTGTCCAATTTTAGAAACTAACTCACCAAAGTTTTACCTAAATAATGATTCTGCTGTCAGAGCGCATCCAAAGAGCACGTAATGTTAATACCACAGCCTAAAGATCAGAGGATAATAGCAGTCGTAAGGCCTAAAATAAATTGGCCCCATGGGACCTAATTTTTTCTAGACTCCAAGAGGTACTATTATTAACTGGAGTATATACACGGCGACTTTAATTGATATCCATGTCTTTCGAACCTTATACATATATTTTGAAATATGTTTTTGTTACACATAAATAGCAATGCAGTATATTATAATCGGAAACTAACATCAACACTACGGTTAAAAATTTTAAAGTCTTGAGATTTTTGGAGGGTACTCATTGAGTCGTTGCTCCTCTCGACTTTACATTTTTAGTATCGACTTTCGTCTTCATAATATTTTTAAGACAGAACGAATCTATAAAAATACAAATTTTCAGTAAGACTGAGCATATCAAAACTATGGCTTTTGAAAACACTTAGAATAAATATAGGAGAAGAGTAAATGGTGGATGGAACGTGCAAGATTATGCTTCATTTAAGGAATAAAAGTAATTTTTCCGACAAGAGATATCAAAATTAACTTAAAGTAGCTTGTAAATATACGCACATGGTGTTAGTCTTGGGAGCTCTTTTTCGTGTTTTATTTATATAAGACTGTAGCCTTAAGATTGCTAATCATTATAGAACCAAGCAAAACCAACCTTCAAAGATTAACATTGTGATAGTCACCAAGAAGAAGTGAAAGCGGCTTACACCTGAGGTAACTCCCTGGCTTATATATTTTTTTCAATTTTATATTTTTGCAAAATATTAAACCAGAAATGACTAAGAAAATAAACTATATGCTCAATGAACAATGTGAAGTTAATGGTGAGACAAATAGCAAGGACCACTTGTAAATTCTCGAAGTTAGAGTTATTTTCCTATGCACGCTCAATATTATGGTTGCCTCTCAAGCTATTTGCCCAACCTGTTTGCTCAAGTAGTTTTTGTTTTGGGTGTAGAAATTATTAATTTCTTAAAATATTCTCAATTAATAATAAGATAACCTTTTAGTAACAAGAAATTTTGGCTAACTGAATACTTCAAAGCAAAGTAACGACTATGACAAGAGATGTGCGTCAGAGTACCAACTCGACAATTCTTAGTTATCGAGACTAACTATTCTAGATTAAATAAAGTTCTAATAATAAATTTCGATCTCCCTCAAACCTATAATATTGCACTGGTTGTGACTGACACCCTTAATTTCCATTTAAACGTTGTTGTATTATAGGAGGGTGATAGCAAGAGAGTAGAATGCCTTAACAAGACAAGCTACTATATGCCAATAAATATTCCTAGACCAGAATTTTAAGTCAATATATCGCTAAAAACCATAAATGTATCTATTTTAACTTTAGGAAAAATAAGATGGCTAAAACACCCTCCCTCCGCAAGTTACAGCTGATTTGTACACAAAAAATCAAACAAAGTAAAGATCCTCCAAGATTATCCATTGTCATAGAAAACAAGTTCAAAAACATGTAGATAAACGAAACAACTTTTTCTACGGGCCCCACTTACACCATTAACCTTCATTACAGTTCATACATCCAATGATCTTGGAGGAACCCTCGATAATTACACCAACTACCTTGTCTATTACAGAGCAGATAATGCTCAAACAATTACTACGACTGTTAGAAATATCTCAATAATACATGTCTTCATAGTTTCAATGAAAAAAAGCAGGTTGCAACAGGCAACACCAAACTCAACAAGAATTTCCTATAGCTGATGTTCCCCATAACTCTTTCAACACATCTCCATAACGCGGTAAACAAGATTTATAATAACTTATACAGTCAAATAATCCTCATATTCATCTCCAACATAAGTTATGACCAAGGTCTAAGCTGGAGAAAACTTTCGTTTCCCTCATCTAAATTTATGTCACTTCTCATTTAGCCTATCTTCTACTAGTAACCACCTTTAGTATTGCCGTTTCTAGCAAGTTGGATTTACTTTAGTAACTGTAGCTTCGTAGTGTGGGAAGTTTCAGTCGAGAGAGATTGAGCAATCAGGGGTCCCCTGCTAAACACTTGTAAGTTAACCCTCGTAGCTCCACGCTTCCACCTAAAAACTTAAGTTAACTACCACTGATTAACCCTAATTTAGCGGTAGTAGCAAGAATCACAAAATCTTCTTTCGGGTAAAATGACCAACGGTTGGTAACGATAAATTTTCCTTTCAATACTAACGATAGTGATGCACAGACGCATGGTTTTATTTCTATAGCCCAATGAACTTTCGGTTTTCTGGGTTTGGGGTGTATATTTGGAAATCCTGGGGTTACTGCAATATGAAAACTACTTGTAGTTCTTAGCAACACAGCGAAAGAAACCCTATCTGAAATTTTGGAATGAGTTTCCATGGAACTTCTTATTAGAAACCTGCTGACAAATTTTCTCAAAAGAAGCTTCAAAGAAAATGGACTAAAATATTTTGTTTCAGTCTTTGCTTATTCATTTCAAAATAACTCACAGTCAAAATCTAATAAACTGCAAACAAGATAGTCAAATATACTTAATTTTAGTCAACTGTATCGAGTGCATCTTACATTATGGATTAACTGATTTTTATCTGGGATGGACGCAGGATTTCTCTTGCAAGATGTTTGGTTTTGTTTCTTGGGTTACAACCCCACATTCTAGCATTAGAAATTTCTCGCCTCAATGATTCCATCAATTTTGAAACATGGAATCCGCCGTTCAGAGTTTCGTTTTTTTTTCAGAGCCACGCGCCCATCCCTAACTATATCATCCTTTTTCTAACCATTGAATAACCCTGCTGTAATGCAGGACTGAAATGCTTTCTCCTAATAAGAAGCTCTAAACTAAACATCCCTTCTGATCGTTCCAACATGTATCTTCTGTGCGATTACATTTTGTTTACTTAGTAATATTGATATTACACTTGCTGCTCTTTGTTCTTACACTCAAAGTTATTTTGTTATCTATCGCTCCCTTAGCAAACATCTCTAAACTTCACATAAAACTCTTAACTCAGTTTCCAAATTTCCTTTCTCATTTCTTCATCTTTCTTCCATGTAACCATTGTTTGTACTACTAATATAAACATAATATTAAAAACTTGAAATGAATAAACCTTCAATAAACAGTAATGCCCCATTGCAAATACAATATATCGCGCGTTGGCATTATATATCCAGCTTATAAATTACAGGCACAAGTTCAAAATTCTATATCGTTCTTCTCATATATATATCTACATTACTTGCCCAATATTTCAACAACCCATATCCAATTTTAACCGATAATATATTCATATCCATTTGCTTGCCACATGCCGTGAGAAGTTTATGCCTAAAATTGAAGCGGCATAGCTGTATTTTCCCATATAGTCACTCCAACTCCCGTTTGAATTGTGGAAAATTTAGAGTGGCCAAACTGCACTTTGCTGTTAACGTTTATTAAAACCTAAACAACAGACGAAGAAAAATAAATAAAAGAGCCGTTAAAGCAAATTAAAAGTTTGTGTTGTTCTGGAAAAAGTGAGTGTATATAAAATGAATGGGGTGTTTAGACTGCGTGCAAAGGAGAGTTCAGGTGAGAGTTTTGTCAGCGCACCGATATTTGATACAACTGTTCCTCCAGAGGAGGTTATGAGAATTCAGGAAGGTTGTTGGTTTTCACAAGAAAACGGCTGTCTGAAAGTGGAAGAATCCCACAGGGGGCCTAGATTTTGTCACGAGGAGGGAGATTTCTTGAACTCTGCAATGCTTCACCTTAGCGGTTCGAACCAACCCAGGAATATACTGCCTAGCTCTGTTGAAGAATACTCGACAGAGTATAAGAGTGAAGCAATAGGACAATATGAAATGGAGACTTTGCAATCAGGATTTAACTATGCTACATATTCAAACTATTCACTAGGTCAAAATGAAGAGATTCCTCGTTCGCACTCCAGCTATGGAAACCTAGGTAGGGAGATTGACACAGCTTTTCTCCGAGTTGACAGACCTGTACATTCCTTTACTTCTAAATCGAAGCCCAAAAGGAAAAGATCAGTCACACTTCCTGCTGGTTCGCTTCCTTTTCCTATATTATCACCGACGGACACAAAACACTCAGATCCACGACAATACTTTCACCAACGTCAGAACAGTGCTCCACCCGCTGAATGTGAACCAATATCAAAACCAAAGAGCACAGTAAAACCTGAAAAAACAAAGAAGGCTGTGGCGAACTCTAAGCCTTGGAAAGATAGAGAAGAAGTGTTTCTAGTTGGATGTGTTTTCGATATGTACTTTCGAAGGGGCAGTTTAACTCCAAACAAGAAGCAAAGAGCTACTGTCACGGATGAGAATTACTGCTGGGAAAAAATTCGCCGCATTTATGACAAGGCAATTAACAGGTTCGAAGAACTAACTGGGGAAGTTGCCAATCCTCGTACTATGCACGCTATTACCAGACACTTTAAAGTGATTAAATCAAAGTTATCCTCAAATGTTGGAGAAGTAGATGAAGAGGACGAATATGAAACCGAGGATTTTGAACTCAAGAAAATGTACTTCGAATGGGAAACCTTATACAACGAAAATAATATTCTTACTTGCACAGACGAAAAATATGCCCTTAGAAAACTCAGTTTAAATACTTTTCGTTATGGTGGATATAGAAGTTCCAACTAGATGGCCTGTGTCGACTAATGCGTTGTATTCCTAGGGAAATAGGGTTAGAACGCGTATTTATCGCCATTTAGAATTGTTAATAAGATTCGTATTATTTGCGCTTGCTAGAATAGGACATTATGAAAAATAAAATCTAAAACGCTAATAGTTAGAGCAAAAAGAATTTTTTCCACATTATTTGTTTTTAAAATAACACAAACCATTAATATCTAAGCCAGCTCTGCTTCAAAATCTTCTAGCTGCTGGAGAAACCCATCATTAGGCCTTACAATTGGCCTTTGTTTTTTAACAAATTTATAAGCCTCATCTCTTGACATACCCCGATATTTCATCAAATAGGCTATCACAATTGTAGCAGATCTACTTATTCCCCTCTGACAGTGCACTAAAATTCCTTCACCCTCTTCTATAGCCTGATGCATCCTATCAATAGCAGCTCTAAAATGTTCCTTTAAGTTACAGTGAGGTCTATCCTGCAACAAAATAGAATGATACTCCAAGTAATTTGGAAAGAAGTTTTCCACTTCTTCTGTCACATTCACAACAAGCTTTATTCCAAGAGAAGTCATTTCCCTTCTGTTTGACGCGTTGTATTCAGTTCCAAGATATAACCCTTCGAAGATCTTTGAAGGCGGATCTAGCTGTCCAACGGCAGTAATGGTGTACTTGTCAACCAAGGACTTTGAATACCCAGTTTCTCCTACAATATGGTCTCCATACTTGACTTGAAGCCCTTGATAAACATCCATTGATGTAATTTCATCAGGGTCAAACTGGCTAATTATGTGCTTTATAGCATTTTTTAACTCTTTCTTGGATGGTAAGTTTTCATTATCTCCAAAATAATTCTCTTCACCATCTGACTCTTCAGAAAGCTCTGATTCAACTATCACACTACGCTTTCTTTTCATCCTAGATCTTGGCGAGGTAGCTGCATTCTCAATCCGAAAATTTCTTGTCAACGTGCTCAAGTTTTTATTCATCTCTGTAATATAAAAATCTGTCCAGGAATGCCCCATTTCAACAGAATAAAAATTATGATTTCGAGCAAAATGCCTTGCTCTCTGCAAAGCTGTAACAAAACTCCACATACTCCGAATAGATACAGTGTCAATCTGCATCGCAACATTATTTGCTACAATCTTAAGCTGCCCACCTCCATTCAATCGAATTCTAGTATCGCTTAATACATGTATTAAAGACATGATCTCAAGCTCATATCTACCAGGTACTTCATTTTTTCCGTGAATGACTTCAACATTTCTTGTTCCCCTTCGATTACTTTTTCGACCAGCTGATGCTCTTTTTAATTTATTTATATCTGAAACAGCAACTGAGTCGTTATTCGAATACACTGATTCCTCCCCTGAAAAAACTTCTGATCTTGATCTAGATCCAGCTGTTAATCTGTTCTTATTCTGCCCAGCATTTCCCAGAGTTTTAAATTTTCTATCTCTTTTTTTTCTAATAAGTTCTTTTAATTCCTTTGTTTCTTTTTGTTTCAAGAGTAAAACTATTGATGTTTCCACTCCATCTTTTCCATTAGAAACAATTGCAACAAATAGATCAGAAGCTGGTTGAGAAAGATCACTTGTACCCAATCTTGAAGGCTCAAAATACGTTTCATTAACTTTAGATTTTTTCAAAGGACTTAAGAACCGTACACACTCGGAAGGGCGAAGTAGATTGACAAGAGATTGGAGGACATTTTTCAGTGTTGAGTCAACTGGATCAGATCCTGCGATAGAAACTTCAGGTCTTGCTGAAGAGTGTCGTAGTTTAGACAACTTAGTTTCAATATTTTGCCAGACTAAACGCTTACTTGTATTTCGCTTATTTCTCTCCTCCTTTTCTCGTCGTATTCTGTTCAAATACATTACGTTCAAGGGAACCAAGTCGAGTTTAAGATTTGAGTCTTGATCTAAGTTTGGGTTTCTTCCAGCGCTGTCCTGCTGATAAGCAGAGTTGTGTGTCACGATGAAGTTGTTTGCTATGAAACCAGCTTTTGATACGCTGACGACATTAACTGCAGCTCGTTTAGACTCTGTAGAATCACTTTCGTTCCCACTGGTATATACCAGGCTTCGTAGTCTAGGTCCACTTCTAAAAGATTCCTCATTTACTTTTTCCATTCTAGGTCCTTGTTCTTTAGAAAACGAGATTGTTCTCTGTATTTGTAGGAGGTTTAAAACAGAAGTGTTAAAGAGACAACTGAACCAATATTTTACACTTCAGTTTGCTTGTTCTGAAAGGGAAGTATACGATGCATCAAATAGATTTATTTATAGTATTTATGAGAGTAAATTCTCCATTGTTGAATTACTAATTATAGTCTTATTACTGTGGTGAAAATTGATCTCGAATGTCTGATAATGGCAGAGTTTTTGCACTGTGCTGAATTTTTTTTTTGGGTAAATTCATAATATTGTATTACCGGAAGTGTTTCTCAGTTTAAAATTTCATAATATGAAAGGTTTAGTACATGAAAGAAAAAGACCTGAGAACTTCAAATACCTAATGGAGAAAAAATAGATCTTGAGTATAAGAATCCTATGATACCTGAAACAAAGGGAACAGGGTGTCCTGTGAAGAGTTTTTTTCTCAGATTACATCGGGAATGGCTCCTGAAGCTAAGAGAACTTGAACTATGGAAAGGCCTCTAAATGTGTTTCGAGAACTAAGCAATACATTAAATTTGTTGCATATCCATAATTCGTATAAAAGTGTAGATTAATTAATTTGTGAGAATTAGGTTTTGTGTACCTGAAGATTCCATGGTACTTCACTCTATAGAAATTATTGAATGGAGCAATGATTTTAAGAATATATTTAAACTCTACAAAAAACTCCGCTCTTAAATGTAAATCACATAATAAACAAATTTTACAGAATTTACCTCTTGCATAAGATTGGATGTTATTAACTGTCCAAGAATGTTGTGTTAAAGCAGCAAACAATAAAAAGTATATGCGGTTTAAAGTTTAAACTGTTTTTATCAAGAAACGGCTCCCCTTTCAGAGTAATAAAGAACATAACAAATACTAATAAATCCATCATATAACTGGATATTGAGTATAAGTTTTCACCCCTATGTTGTCACCAGCGATAAGTACATAGTTGGTGGAATCCAAACATTAGTGAACTTCAGAATTTCCAAACTGTATATTTCTATCTCTATTTCAGATATGAAAATATACATATGCGCTTGAAAAAAGATTGTACCAAATTAATTCTATGTACCCCTAGAATTGAATTGAATAAATAATACTTTTAAACTGGCGCAATAGAGTAATATAATACTCAAAAGAAGCTATGTAAGTAGAAAAGTTAGTTACTGAAAACTGAAAGTGCAAAGCTAAAAGGTTCTCCAGGAACATGTAGGGTCTATGCTCATTTTGGCATACGTCGAATGCCCACTCATGACAAACCTAGAGAAATTATCCATGGGTCAGTTTATACCTAGAGTCAACCCTAGCCGCACACGATTTTGTAGAACCGACTAATTACCTCTTCAGTAATTGGCTCCTCAGAAGATTTCAAGAATATTGAATTTCAAACCTTAGGAACTGAGATTAAAACATCTTTGGCAGAGATATGCTGCTACATAGTTTAATTACAAAATTACGATCCCGGTGCGCGGATTCAACTACGTAGAATTCAATGTTAAAACATGAAAAAAATATACCATCCGAGTCTTGAACATTGTAACATCGGGATAAAATACAAAAAATACCAATGTGTAAATATGTAAATATGTATTAGGAATTGAGGACCTAATGAAAATCTTGTTTACTAAGCTCAGAGATTTCTGATCCAAGAACTGTGTTCATGATGAATTAGCACTGGAAGGCCAGCCCATGTGATGAGGTAAAATAACTTACTGCACCCATCAAAATATGATTTCTACCAAATTCATTAATAACGAATACGAAAGAGCCAATCTAATCCGATTTTTGCTTAGCTAACATCAATGAAAGCACTTGACAGGCATATAAAGGTCTATTTCTTGTACGATTTACTCCATTCCTTCATTAACAAGAATTTATTTTAATTCTTGCAAGTAAGTGACTAGCACTAACTCATATGCACTATGGTTAAAGACTGGGCGAAAATATCCTTTAAATTAATATTTTAGTAGGCTCGGTCATAGGTTCAATTATGTAATTTATGGTTTTCTGAAAGAACCAAAATACATTGATCTATATTAGCTACGCAATACGTTGCTTTGGTATGTGATCAAAGAGCTATTTCTCAGCTGCCAAATGATTCCTAAATACTTTATACACTCTGATTTCTTGTTTGGGGCTATCCTAGCTCTATTGAAGAGACAAATACTGTCTAACTATAGCATGTAAATAAAATAAAACAAAATTTTAAAGCTATAACTTTCCTTAACTGAAACATGGAGATCCAATTATTGAGCACCAAGGTTGGGCTGATTTAATTTTCAATAGTTTAGAATTGGTTAAGTATGGAAGGGATATAAGAACTACTTGAGCTTTAGCATCTCCAAAACAGCTCTAAATAGCACATAGGGCGACTCTTAGCACACATTGTAGACTAAGCTACATTTTAAGATATAAAAGCTTTGCTATCTTGATTTTTAGAAAAAAACTTACAATACCCTTTCTGGGGGTGATACTTTCGTACTCGGTGGCTTTCGAATTTACATTCCAAATATGATGCCTCTATCAAATATCGTCATTAAATGGAGATTTTAAAAAGGATATTCACATGGGGATGACAACTCAGGTGTTCAGGTATTGGAAACAAGGAAATAGGGAAATAGAAGAAATGTAACCTCCAGTATAACTAGTTGCCATTGTGTTGCTATTCTAAAGTCGAGTTCGATAGGATTTCTGGTATCTGTAACAACATTAGATCTTACTGAGATTACTAATATGAGCAGTTCTAATAAAATACGAATCGTTCGCCCAATACTACGAGTTTTGAGGAAAAACCTTGTTCCTTATCACACGATCACAAACTCAACCAATATTTTCCTTCCTGGTATTCATCTGAAGTCTTAACTCTAGATGAAAACATCTTTACATTCTCTGTTTCCAAAGCTTCAGCTACAGACTTTGAGATTAAAATGTACTGTGATACTAAATCCATCTCCATCTAAATTATTTGGTTTTTTTGAATATTTCTTGAAATGCATGTTTAGTGTCTACTAAGAATAATATATAAGACTTTAGTAAACAGTGAAAAATTCTTCTGTATTTAACTCCCTTCTCCTAAGATTTGCCACTGAAATTTTATGAGTCACTTTGAACACCTACTTTTGAGACCACAATTTTTTTTACTACGAAACATAACATTTGCACTTCAATAGACTATATTGAAGTAATTATTAAAGATGAGAACATGTTTTTAGATCTGATCTACCCTTAGGTGATCCCTGTAATCTCCGGCTTAGAATCATTTCATTTTGGAACCCCTTAGAAAATGCGAAAAAAACTAGGCCATAAATTTATAAATAGTTCCAAGATTAGAAAATTATCAAGATAAAATTATTTTATACATTATTACAAGATTGTGGGTCCAAAACTATTATTGTTCCTGATATATGTTGACGACAGTAAAGTTAAACAGATAAATTGATCTACAGTTTGAGGGAGATGAAAGTTCAGGCAAAATGTGTTGAAATGCCTGAAACTAGAGTAATAACAAGAATAGCCAAAATAATCAACATATATGGAATCCCGGAAATCAAATCTGAAGGTTGTACAAAATATATCTCTTTTAATACTACTAGCTTTCTGTTGTTTTTTTTTCCTTTATTCTAGGTTTTGATGTGCAGCATCTTGGTTGATAAACCGACATATGTGGTGTATACTCTACAGTGCCCAGAGACTGTGAATGTGGTCGTTAGGTTTCAATTAAATCAAGGTCTGTAAATTTATGGAAATATATCGAAATAGGTAAAATAACTCAAAGATAAAATTTCAAAAAAAAGGAATTTGGAGAGAAGTGCCTTTAGGAGACTCTAAGAAACTTCTTAATATACAAAAACTTAAGTGTAAAAATTGGTAAGTCTTTTGAAACTTTGAAAAAGATCTTTTATATCATAAAATACAAATATTTCGGTATAGCAAAACCATACCCCGAACTATAACTTCTGTTTTTTTTAATTAAATTCCCTCCCAAGATAATATTTGCATTTAAATATCCATAATATTTGTAGAATATAACATGAGAATGGAGCCATATATTTGCGCCTGATTTCTAGTGAGATATGTCTCAAAATAAACTATTGGGTAAATTATGAAATTATTCTTAGAAAAAAGTTGGAATATGAAATTCTCAGAACCTGTCATATAACTTAAGAATTATCCGGAAATCCCCTACCTATGGTAGAGAAAAGAAGGACCAGTTAAGCTTTTATACCCTTGCATAACTTTATCGAAATATGTGGAAGGGATTTTGCCTATTGGCTACCCTTCTGCAACAAAACCGAAGAACCATTAATCGTTTTGTTACAGAGAGCAAATTTCATTTTGGTTCTCGGGGTTTAAGAGATCTCTATGAAAAAAATCAGGAATTGTAATACTTGAAGCAAATTAAGACTAGACGATTTGAGTATGGAAATACAGTTCTATCTAGGAATTCGCGAAGCTATCAAAAAACCTTTTAATAGTTTCTAAATTCGTCGCATTCTTGTTGAGGATATCGACCGATGTTACTTTCGATACTAAAAATATTTAAATAACAGTACATATTATTAAAAGTATTGGTCCCTACAGTTCCGTTTAAATATTTTAGCACTTTGTTTCAAAAATTCACAATAATGAATATGACGAAGTAATTTGACCAGGATTGAGAAAACAGATTCTTCCCATATTAAGTTGATTCTAAATGATTGTGTCCATTAGAGTACGTGTTTTGCCTTGTATACATTTTTTGGATTACATTTTCATTTATTACTACATTCCAAGAGCCTTAGTAAGAGCTGAGGCCCCTGGTTGGACTTTTATTTATCTTCTGAAGAAAGTTAAGATTCAGCTCTATTCTAGATATGATCAATTATTATGTTCGAACATTTGTGTAGAACAGAACTGCATCCCTGCACCACCTCTGCTAGATACACCATAAAGTTTTAGGTTCTGCCTTGAATTTTTACTGCAAACTATGGAATAGAAATAAACATAATAAGGTGTTGCTTTAGAGTAATTAGTGATGTATATATATCATTGCTAGCTGAGATTGCGAAAACCGATAATCCAAGCATATTGCGTTGCGAAGAATCCAGTAATTTTTTTAGGAGGTAACATCCTGTTTTCACCCATTAACTGGTCAGATAAGTTTATTTCTTTGATACCTGTAGACAGCTAGAACAGTTTTTCTTGGACATTAACTAATCATTAGCGTTGAAAACATATTTTGTACCTTTTAGCCCACTAGCAACAAAAGTAACAAATTAGAGTCAATGACAGTGCAAATGCTATGCTATAAATTAAATTTAGCTAAACCATCCCAGCCACTGTAATTTCTTGCCCTTTTACAAAGATATATGCAGTAAGAGTCGCCTACTTAAGACTATGTTCTCTTAATTAGAAGCAGGGCAGCTACATGTAGTTGTCGCTATTGAACATAACATAGATTGAGCAAACTTCGGAATGAGGGTACAGTGTCAGCAAAATATTAATGCAAAGGGACTAGGGCCAACAGTATCCTATGAGAATATTTCGTTCACCAAAGGGTCTAAAGATTTCTTGAAGGCACAGCTAAACATTGATTTAAGAACAGTACGAAGTTAGCTGCAACTTAACGTCTATTCTAATATTTTCTGATTGTATGCCAACTAAATTTTGAAAATGCCTAAAACATTGAATATCATACCAGTGCTTAAATTCATTTTGATAACTGAGTAAAGAGTAATCTGCATTAATGCTCAACAATTTCTTTCATTACAGATTTCCAGGCAGGATAGCTACCATACAGATTAACTAAGAAAATAGGTTTTGTGACCAGAGAAAATTTGGCTTTGTACAGAACATGGTTTTCTCGGGGGGAAGGCAGCAGATGTCAGTGATGTTTGGTTGCTTAATGTATTTGTGAGTTGATAAGCGCTGCATAGATACTTAGGTTTTGATTAGGTAATAAGTAAGATATGCTGCCACAAAGTGGACCTATAATGTCAACAGTGCAGGGCTAAGGAAATGTGCCAACTATGGCCTATTCATAGTGTCTAGCAACTGGCGCACAGCCTAACCAGAAAACCATACAAGTCATAGTTCTTACTATTAGCCTAGAGTTGGCCTGGCACTTTGGTTAGGTAATGTATAATGCACGTTTTCATGAATCTACAAAGTTTCTCGAAAGTGAGTTATGGATAAAAAGCTCTGCTTAAACCTAAATCGCATAAGATAAATTTCATTAGTGTTGAAAACGGGTTGTTTAGTTGGTAAGGGCTATTGGATGTAGGGAAGAAAAATTCAGTGAAATTGCATTGAAAAGCATCCAGTAGGGTAGAAAGGAGAGCGTTCATTATATGTTAGTGGCAGCACTTCCTTTTAGTGGCTTGTTTTCACAAGAGTTTCATACTGGAAGCCCTGATGCTACACCAGTGGTATGTAGTAGTCTGCCGCTGTTATGCTGGTGACAATGTGGTTAATTTAAACGTGTTTCATTTTGTGTAAAAAATCTTTCAGTTGAACCATGTTAAGAGCTCAAGTTATAGTTTCTTCTGACTGAAGCTGCAAACTTTTTCACCTTAGATTGTTCTTTCTATATATTAGATGTCAGGAACTAAAAAAGTCTGTGCAACTGGTAATTGCAAAAAATACATTCCTCTTGTTGGTGATGTTAATATTTGTGTGAGAGAAAAAATATTTTTTATTGGCGCGGTGTAAGTTAATCTTTTTCTGAAACTAATACATCAGGGATTGAATAAAAGGCGAACACCTTGGAAAAAGAAACGTTCCACTTTGTTTGAAGGTTAATTGGAGATGGTAAACCAAGTAACACCGGTGTTATTCATTGCAGAAAAATAGTTAAACATAGCTTAAACATAGGTAATAGGATCAATGTTGCTTTGAAAAAATCTTCAAGCACCATAAGCTAAATGAAGTTTCTGCATTGAATACATAAATATTTTATTTTTAGATAACATGGTGTTTCTTGTTCTGGAAATAGAGCAGTATCTAGACTTTGGTGCCCATTATAATTGGATAGGGTGTTCTATCTGAGTGAGTGACGTTTTTTCTTCTACCAGGACCTCTAGTTTATTTTGCTTAGCAAAGCCTTATAGTTTACGATACTGCACACATTGTGTTGGCAGGTAATAGGGAATAAGAATTTTTATTATAGGATTGGTTAAAACGAAAATATATTGACCCTCAAAGAACAAAATGCTTTGGACAACGAGCTATGTTCATCGACCAAAGGACAAACGGGAATCCCACTTTTAGAGTTGAGAAAAACTGAACTGCCGAGGACTATTCTCGTAAGAACAACGAGACATAAATGAGGTCTAACATTTTTATTTCTTTCACTACCTGTAGTTGAAAAGAAAACAAAGATATAACTTGATATATTGTTTGAGATGAAATAATATAACCTTGAAGGTTATATCACAATAAACCAAAAGTTAGATCTAGTTTAAGTACTGAACCCCTATCGGCATCTCTCTTATGTAGTTGCCTTGTAGCAGCGTGAAAATTGTAGTTTTGCCTCCAACGTCTTGTTTAAGGCTTGTCCTTTTTATTTTTAGTCATGATTCCTAAGACGGATTTTGCAATGATTATGCTATGATAGATAGGTGTGTTCTTATCTTGCCTTCCGCAAGATATTTTCTCCAACAATTAACAGCGGTTTGTATCTGTTTGCCATATAGAACTTTTCTAGAAACAAGGAAACTAAGCACTATCAACTTGAAGTTGTTAGATGTAGGATTCTCATCTGGCCAAGTTTAATTTGTCTTTGCGCATATTGAGTAGGAGGCAATGTTTAGGTACAAAGAGGTTAATAATGTTTACGGATACTTAAAGAACCTGCGACACAAAGTGATCTTATAAGTATAACATGTTAAAGCTGGTATGGTGCGTTGCATTTAAGCAAAAATGACGGGAATTATGAGCTTTTAGGTTCATGCATCAATGTTTTTTTTCTTCTCATGCTTTGAAGCTGGTATCTAGCTTTTCACTCTCAAGGCAACCTCTGGGAACATTTTTTTTATATTGTCCTATTTTCTCCAGCACCTAAAGAATGTATCTGATACATATGACAGTAACATATATACATTGATGTCAGTATGATCTGAACATAACTGTTTGAGATTAAGTTTACAACAACACAAGACATTGCAAGCCGCAATATCTTTAAACTAGCTTACTCTACTTGAAGAATACTTTTGATGGGATTAGCATAGCCTGAGATCTTTCCGAAGAAAAATACGTGTTTTACAGTAATTGAAAAAAAACTTTTCTTCGTATTTCAAAAGAGTATGTGATGGACTATGTAACAATTCATTTGACAACTTTCTCTTATGTAATCTATATATTGATCTATCGTCCACAAACTTGATTTCTTCCAAAACCGAGAATGTCTCTCAAGAGCGAGAGCGAGTTATCCGAGAATCATCTCATATCTCGATAATACAACAAAGCTACATAGGGGGTAATGAACCGGTGCAACCAAGAACGTGCAAATTATGTTATTTGCAAAACGGAAGTCAACCGTTAACATATCCATGAAATTAAAAGCGATATTATTTGTAAGAGCAAAAATATTTTGGTATCATTACCGGAAGTGATGTTACAGCAATGAATTTGAATTATCCCTATTCCAGTTTCTCGATTATTGAATCTGTCCGTATCTTCCATACTTTTTTGTTGTCGCGGAAAAAGCAATTGCAAAAGTTAACGAATAAGAATACAATAGATGAAAAACTTTTCATTTAGTGGAGATCAACTGGATGAAAGATCATTAAGCGAGCTATCAGACGTCCTCTTTCCAAATGTTAAGGCTATAAACCCGTACTTTAGCTCCTCTGAACTATTAAGTATCCAAGAAAGTCGTGATGCAGGCTCCTCAAACGGTCTGAATGAAGAATGGACAAACTTTGGTCGTGGATTTGATCCGGCTGAAGAAAGGAAGGGGATAGAGTTAGGAAGAAACAAAGCAACAGATCTTACTCACTCAAAAGAGTACCTTGACTTTTACACAAGAAAGTTTCCCGGTACCGACGTTTCCAACCGACATGGAGAAAGCCGGGTTTTTATGGGTGAAGAAATTAAACACGACGATTCCTCAGAGTTTTCGACTTTTACTGAAGATTCTACAACTTATCGCTTGGAATTTTTGTATACGGATAAATGGAAACCTGAATATCAAAGGAATAACCGGAACGGTGGATTGAAGAACATTAGGTGCTTTCCATATTGTGGTGATAAACATTATTCCTCAGGGTTTTGTGGAATGTCCTTGATGCTTAAGCTATCGATTCAATCCAAAGAAAATATTTTTAATAGCCCGATGAGCGTTCAAAGCTCTGTTAGTCAAATTCCCACACTTCCTCGATTTCTTGTAATAGCGCACATTTCTTTAGAGAATGCGGCTAAGATGGCGCCTAGAGATCAAGGACTTGATAAAGAAGATGATAGAGTACTTCATATTGGCCAAGTTATATCTAGGAGTTATTTAGAAAGCAGACTTCGAACAAAAGATAAACCTTTCCACGACTTCTGGCCAGGTGACATAAAAACTTCGCAGCATTTTAGTAGGGGAAATAATGATTCTGTCCTTGTATACGAGTTCAATAGGGAAAAAAGAGGTTGGCATTATGGATGGACTTCAAATAAATATATTAGCAGGTCGAATCACGTAGTACGAGCATATGTGTTGAAACAAGTGCAAGATCAGCACAATGCAGCTTGGCAAGGGCAATTGTTCAAGGTTGTTCATGTTGAAATGAGCAAACCTTTTAAATTATACAGTAGAAAGCCTAAAAGATCTAGCGAAGTAATGAAACAGGAGAAAAAAGATTCAAAGCTGGAAAAGAACCTGAGTACAAAGAAGCCAAAGAAAAGTTTTGGTAGTATTGCAGGAGTTGGAAACAGTCGCAGAGTGAACCCTTTTTCAATAGACACTGGACTACTTCGCTCAGCTTCTAATGAATTAACAGCATTTATGCAGAAGTTGTTGTATTTTAATCAAGATGAATTGAAGAAAGTTGGAGAAGCTGAGGAAACAAGTGAAGAATGTAAGACTAAAGTTGAGGTTGAAGATGAAGGTATGTTCAGCTTTGGTGGATTCTTCGAGGAGAAGACTAGTGAGAATTTATCAAATACACAAAAAGAAGTGGTTGCACTTCGAGCGTTTACAGCTTTCTTAATTTCCCACGAAGAAGATCTCACAGAGCAGATTCAAGCTAGGTTGAAAGCATTGTCGTTTGACGAGATAAAAACAGAGAAAGGAGATTCATGTGCAGACATAAATACAAAAACAGAGTTTGCACTGAAGTTAGCAAAGACAAAGTTCAATGAGTTTCTTTCTTCTTTTGACAATAGTTTGAATGTGGATTTTTACGAGAAGTTCTCTTCAAATGAATGGTTTGTTGAAGGAAACCTAAGTAGTAAAATGCTTAATATACTTCCTGAAGGACCCGGAAGTTCACTGGATCCAACACGAAGTCGGAATTTATCCTCTGCAAAGGTTGCACGGAAGAAATTTATCACTGATAAGGGGACAATTGAAAACTTTCTGTCTAAATTAGAAGGCCAATGGAAATGCTCTCAGGAGACTTTATTGGGTTATGATAAAATTTATACAAAGATGAATATTCCATATGCACTAAGGCAGTGCTATATTTGTATTACAGAAAGTTGCCAGTTTAAGTACGCTTCAAAAAAACTTGCCAAGAACCAAATTTTTTGTTTATACAACCCAAAACTTTTTTCCACTGGAGTCGTGAAATACACAGTAGATGGAAAGTATAAGGCTTGGCCTCTCGCTTCCCCATTAATAAATACGGAGCATGATGCAATTGGAATGCGAGCCTTTATACGGAGGAATCCAGAAACAGAAACGCACGAGTTTCATATTGAGCACATTTATCGTCATTTCAAGATGCTGCGGGTTTTAAAGTGCGTAGAAAGTGACAATTGTTCAGAGATCTTAGGTTATGTAAAGCTTTTTGAGAAAGATTTTGATGTAGAAGGAAATGTTGAATGGAATCAGATAGAAATAACAGAGATCAAGCTGTTAAAAGTTTGACTCTAATTTTGGTGTTGATTTGTTTTGTGAAAAATAGAGTACACTCATAATTTGTTAATACTTGGGGGTAGAAAAGATAATATATTTAATACCTGGAGAAGTAGATCCAATGTTTTGTTTTAATTATGAAGCTGCGAAAGGTATAAAAATAGACATCAAATCAAAACAAGTTGGTTTCCATTTTGAAAACTAACTTCAAATCAAACACCTGAACCTAAACACACATTTGTTCAACTAGTATTATCAGAAGAGTCAGCTTCATACTCAGATGATGGTGGGGTATTTTCCTTCGAAGCTGTTTTCCCTGCACCTAAACTCTCTCGCGAAACACAACTACTATCATCCCCATTTTGAGTTTTACCCTGTTCTTTTTGTACTGTTACTTTTTCTACATTAGCCGAGTTAGATCGAACCTCTATTGTAAGGTTTGCTAGAGATGATGTTGACGACTCTGAAGAGTTGTTTTCACTCCTAGAAGCACTTTCCATTCGGAATGTTTCAGAAAGAAGCATAAATAGGGCATGAATAGATGCAGGGTATCCATTAGAATCCAACTCAATGTCACAAGTCAGTTGCTGATCTGCTTCTTTTTTTGAAGAAACATTGAGCATAACTTTTATATACTTCTTTGACTTGTTTTCAATTTTCTTAAAGAAACCAAACCTTTTTCTTTTATCTCTGGAGATCGCAAACCATGAACAGAGAATTATCTTTGCAAGTTCTTTTTCTCCATCAGTACGGAAATTAAGGCTTTCAAATAAGTTTACGCCTTCTATTTTATAGTTTATTGCCTTCCAATATTCATCAGCAAGCAAAGCACCTAACATTTCAGATCGAAGAGAAGCAACGCAATGTTTCTGATTATCTGCTATAGCCCAGACAGCGTAGAGCTTAACTGATGGAAGCCAAGAAACATTAAAGTATCTGCTCTTTTCAGCTTCCTTTGATAAAAGGAAGCGATCCACATTATCCAACAATAAAATATTCTGTTTAAGGTTTCTATTCATAAAAGTTTCTTGATCATCAGACTTGGCAGATGTCGATGTATGATCCACTCTTTTCTTCTCCTTTATCAAGTTGATGTGTTCAACTAACTTTTTAATGTAATTCTGCTGCTTCAATGCTGCATCTTTAACAAAAGCAACTAAATCAACATCATATTCACTACCAGAAAGTGGAAAAGAAAACGCTTCCGTATGTTCTTGCCTCCAGAAAGGCCAATCACCTATAGAATTAAGTGCCAAGCTTTCAGGTACACTTAATCTGCTAAGAGAACCATCAAATGAATCCTCAAAAATTTCAAGATCATAGCCATTTCTTGTAAGAAAACAAGATATTTTAAAACTTGGAATATCTTCGCTTTCAGATGACTCACAATTAAAGAACTGCTGAGAATCAACCGAGGTGTCCAGTCTTAACCGTTTCTTTCTTTTACCTTCAGGCTTTTTGCTTCTTTTCAAATGTGGTTTCATAGCTGGTGAGTATATTTTGTATTCGATAGATGCTATTTCCTTTTTCTTTATGTATTCCAAAGAAATGATTGATCTTCAAGTTCTCTCTTCTTGGCGTCGATTTGTTTGTTTCCATATATCGTGTTCTTAGAATCATTCTTCGTTTTCGTAGAAATATAGAATTGGAATTCGTGGAAGATTCCGTGAGATGCCACCAACTAGGCCACATGGCCCAACCACTGACAATACTCTGTCCCAGAAAAATCATCTGCATTATTCCATATGATATTTTCACCGAAACTACTATTTCGGGGTCGCATTATAGGGGTATAGGTCGGCTTCTTTACATAGCTCTTAATTTTCCTGGTTCTGCTTAACTATAACACTATTTAACCGGATCGGTGCCTATAATGCAGAAGCAAGTCTTGTACTCGAGGCCTGAAGGGAATTCGAAATTTTGACTAGAAGTTCCGGTTTAGACAGACTTAAACGGGGAGCTTGAATGTCATCCAACTGTTTCTTGAGGTGTTGAAAGCCCTCAGCTTCTTCATCAAAAATCGCAAAGGATTTATTTGGTTTGGGGTTGTGGTGTCTAAGAGTCGTTTCAAATTTTGTGATATGCCGGACAAGGAAGCTCCTACCTGGCAGTGTTAAAGTATTTCACATATCTGAAATATTGTTTTCAATAATCTATACTTCGAGAAATGGCCAGTTGGTAGAAAACAGATGCTTTATCCCAAAGTCCGTCCTATTATGGTCATGATATGGAAAGAATACCAGTAGGGGTTAATGAATAAGAGAAGTCGCACGTATGCAACTCTAGATAGTTTTCAAACAGATTCCCAGCCCCTTATAACATCAATTGATGTAGAAAATACAATCGTCAAAATAACTTAAGCTCCAGGTAGTATCCTTAGAGCTCTGTTTGAGTTGTCAATAGGATGACAAACGGCGCCCAGGCGAGTGATACTACACTCTGTAATGGTTCTATATGCAGTTTACCTAAGACATAATTTGAGTTTTGCGCATTTTGCAATAGAGTAGATATCTGTTTTTGCATTAAATCTTGAAACCTAACTTGCAGAAAAGATTATGCTCATAATATCAGTGTTTGAATATTCTTGAGTGTGATAAACGAAGAAAGAAAAGCTCAGAGTTCCTACTGCCAATGACTTGTACGGAAAATATCTTGCTTCATATATGATAGGTTTCTAAAAATATCTATACACACATCTATGTTAGATACTTATTGAATCTTACATAATTGGGAGTATTCCTAAGATAGATACAGCAGCTGGTCAGTGAGGGCCGTGCATAGATAACTGTGGAAACTTTTTGTGGAGGGTCTTTTTAATAGTTCAATGTCTTTTGAAGTTGATTTTTTGCGTTCACATCATTATTTTAAATGTGCCCAACTTTATTTTCGTTTTCAGTTGTTGCTGCGCTGGCAGTGTCTGTTTGACCTTACTTTTTTTAGAATTCCCTGTGAAATTGGGTAGGCATGATCATAAACCATTCTACCTGGTTCGTTAATATTAAATTCTTTAGAGTGTGTATAAGAATGAATTCAGTTTAACTGAGTCATATTATCTTTGATATTCTTCACTTCGTGTCTGAAGACATTGATTTTGCAGTAAAGTTAGTAACGAATACCAATAGCGAATGATACGAAGCTACAGAGTTAATTTGAAGTTAAGGGGGGCTAGTAACTAGGCCTTGACTTTGATTAGGGGATAATCTCACCTTGCTCTCTTAATTTTTCATTATTTCTGTAATTGTTTTCCCAAGAGTCATGGCAACCATTTCTAGAGATCTCTAACATTATCCATGTATCTAATTTTTGTACCTCAGGGTTGGGGGTGATGTATGTATTCATCCAAGCCACAAAAAATTGTGTTCTGGGGTCTTACAACCTACTCTCCTTAGAAGGTAAGGTGTTTGTATTTTCCTTGGAATTATTTTTTTTGCAATCATGTCGAAAAGGCTAATAGGATCGAGACTAAGGTTGAATCTAGATTATACTCTTTAGTTTCTGCACTACTTTGTAGGAACTAGAAAGTGAGACCTCACTTACCTTTCAAAAGGATCTCGAGAAATGTATGAAATCAAAAGCTTATGGAGAAGGCTAAGACTTATTTTTATGGAAGAAGAGAGATAAAAATTTCCGTGTACGCCGGTGCTGCCATGTACTTGGACTGAGAGCAGCTGTCTGCGAAGTTGACCATCTTCTAGCAACGATTGAAAGGCTTGCCTATATCTTTAATGAGTTTTGCCACTAGTTAGATCTACCTCACATGAATGTATGTTTAGTCCTAGGATATCGCACTTGTCAACAGTATCTGTGGGAATCACCATTTTGTACGAGTTGCATTTTCTAGGTGCGCTAACTGTTTTCTGAAGCTCCCCGAACAAGTTGTGCTTAGATTTGTCCTAATAGTTATCTTAACCCAAAGTTCGGAGTTTAGATTGACTTTACTCAAAAATTAATTTGTCCAGTGTTAGCTAATGTATAATCGGTTGATAATTCTTCATAGAAGTCAATAAGCGTGTTATAAAATCCTTTGAAATTATGCTGTTTGATCTCACTCTACATATTCATGACACTAGTTTCAACGGCTCCTATTGGCCTCTCATTTTAATGTACGCATCACATCGGTTTTTGTCATGATGATAATATCAAGAAAATTTGTTTGAGTATCTCTTCCTGTTTTTTCAGAATTATACAGTGTCCAAGATATAACATCTATTATCCACAAATGAAAATGGTACATTGGATCAATATACTCTGCCTAATTTAACGGGTATATTCCAACATTCCGATTATCCAGTAGTATGTAGCCTATGTAGTAATTATCGAAGATAAAAGTTACTTCATTTTGCGAACTTAAAGGTATTAAATAATATTTTTTAAATTAATCTGCATGTCTTTCATCCAAGAATAGTACGTATGTTTAGTACCATAAGTAGCACTGAAGGGAATATTCTAGGCTGTGTATAGAGTCTTTAAATACATAAGCTATGATTTTCATATTGTAGCATCTATAGATATAGGGTTCATCCTGTTTGATAATTTTTTAATTAATTGAGATTTAGATAGGAAACATTCTGGTTGTGAGCGTGTACTTTAATCTCCACCTCTTCGAGCTACTTAGATTATATTTGAATCACTTAGTCTTTCAAGGTTCACCATGAAGTCTAGTGCTTTAAGATAAAACCCTGTTCAAGACATTAAAATCTCACAAAGTATAGATTTTAGTTGAAGTCTGAGAGGAGTTGGAGCATCTTATTTCAAATCTTGAGGAGCATGATAGATGGGCAGAGATCCCTTTCAACTACTTGGCAAATTGGGAACCAACAATAGCTAAACAGAGACTAGTTCAGCTGCTATAATCATTCTCAGACTATTCAGGGAGATGCTAGGTACAGTATTATTATACTTGATTTAAACATTCCAAGGAATCTTTAAACATACAAAATAGTTGGTATGGTACGGATTAGCTAAGAAATGATCTAACATCATATTAATCACGAATTGATGACTACTGTATTATAAGCAGTTAGAAATTAAGTTTACGTCCACAGCTGAAGCTGCGCTCAGAAATGTATTGCACAATGGATAACTCCGAGATGATTTTGTTTATTTATATAACTTAGCTTTGTTCCTTAATTTTGTTCTACGAAATATATACCATCTCCAAAAGAAACAAATATTGTACCTCCCAAAAAGAACCTATATGGAACGTGCTTAAGGGTTTGATAACATTGCCAAATCTCCTTTAACAAATCCACGTCTTGGTACGTTTTAGTTGGGTATTTTTATTAAACAAATCAATACAGCAACAGCAGCTAGAAATACTAGATCGGGTTAAACTCTTGAGATCTCAAAATCCTTCACTGAACTGTTCAAAAGCCAAATACAAAAAAGTATGTTATAAGCAATTTTATTGTAAGATAGAATTCAAGCAATAACTGGTTGGCATGAGTGAGATCCATCACATAACATTCCTAGTTCTGCACTCGAGAAGGACTGCGCAACCGAGAACAAGGGATCCACAACGAACGAAAAATAAAATAATAACAAAAACTGGGTTGATGTTAAATATAAGAAGGCATATATATATAGAAGGACTAAATAGCTTTTTAAGTAGTTCTGTATCTGAGTAGTGATCAGGAACACCCAAGCCAATAGATAAATAATAAATACATTCTAACTTATATAATATAAGATAGAATTACTGAGTGGTCCAAATAACACCAAACCTATCTAGTTCACTTACAGCCTCCCCAAAACCTCCTGCAATTTTCCAACCTTCTCTAGTTACTGACATGCAGCTATTAGTTTCAACTCCTCCGCTGACTTCACGTCCTAGATTGGTAGTAAATTCAGCATAAAAAATTCTCATTCCACCATTACGCTCTCCTTCACAGTATCGTCCAGATACAAAGTGTTCCCCAGATTCCAAAGTTAAGCTATAAGCATCACCTCCACTGCCACCAGCAGAAACAGTTTCACCATTGCTATACGAAAAGGAGATGGCGTCTACTCTTGCGCCACCTTGAATTGTTATGGAAGTCAACTCAACTCCTGTGGCAACTACTTGGTCGATTGAAGTAAAACCCTCACCACCAGTGCCACCAAGCATATCAGTCTGGTGAACATTTGAAGGTGATGTATATTGAAAATGGCCAACAATAGGTGGATGATCTGATAGACGAAGCCCATCAGGAGTCAAATCATCTTGTCTAAGGACATAGCTTTCTACATTCAAGTTTAGATACCCATTTCCTCTGTAAATAATCTTGTCAACAATTTCACAGTTCGGAGAGGTTACTTGCGGATCACAAACAAGAGCACCACCAACAGCTGGAAGAACTCCATCTCTAGTATCCTCTACCCAAGCATCTAAAAACAAGTCCTCAAAGAGGGAGGAATCAGTCAAATAATTTCTAATATTATCCTCTGCTCTTGTATATCTTGCATTGATATCTCCAGCAATAATGACAGGCCATCCTGCAGAGTTGGCATTAATATGATCCGCCATTTGTATCATATTTCTTCTTCTGTACTCTTGGTCTGTTTCTTCATTTGCTGCTTGAGCATGTGCGTTATATAAGTGAATGTAAGCACCTTCATCAACTCTGACAGTTGTGAATGTGAATCCTTTTGGAGTAAGAGCATCAGCACCATTCCTATCATTCCAAGTAATTCTATCCAGATCATCCATAGGAAAGTAGGAGAGTGAATTTAGCCCTGAACCAAACACCATGCCTCCCGAAGTAGGAGATCTATACGGATGGTCATTACAAGTATCATACAACGCAGCGTGGTAGTTGAAGTCCTCTTGTACGTGTACAATATCAAACTCATTTATGTAGCAACTGATAATTTCATGCGCTTCCTGTCTATCAGATTCAGCACTGCTTAATCCAAGTCCAAGTCCAGCAACGTTATAACTCAACATCGTAAACTCTCCGTTCACTGCAGCATCCACAACTTGAGTAGATACAAGCCCAGCAATAATAGATGCTTCAATTGTTTCATAAATTTTCATCTTTTATCTAAATCTTGTTAACAGTAATTGGTTTTGTTTTAGATTCAGTAGCTTTAAAAAACTGTATAAGGGGTGAATATAGAATACTTCAGCCATTCCCGGAGAAACTAGGAACGCCAATAGGAAAGGGTGTGTTAAACAAATGATGTTTAACTCCTACCACTGAATTACAGTCAATAAGGGTGAGTTATTTGGAATTTAACTCCGGGGACAATGATAATGACTCCAAGAACGGAGGAACTTTACCTAGTGTAACTGAACTTATATTCTGTTCTGTAGTATCTAAAGGTCCTTCAAGAAGCTCAGAAGGTATTTTTCCTTGAGGATCAAGTCGAATAACAGCCAACCTAGGAGTTTTCATATGTCCAACTTTCTTTCCTTTATATAAGAGTGAAACTTTTTCAAGGACTTTATTTTGTTCGTACGAATCCTGAACGGATGATATAGGAAACAAACGCTTTCGAACTACTCCACGAAAGTTTGTTCTTGCAACAAGTTCTTGTCCTGTATAACATCCTTTATCAAAACTCACTCCATTTAGATATTCAAAATTAGCTTCTAGTGGAAACATGTCCTTAATCTCTAAGCCTTCTCCAATACCTAGACTTAGTCTTCTTCCCTCGTAATCGAATAAAGTAAAATTTTCTGACAAGTACTTATTTTCATCTGATGCTTCAGTATTTAGCAGCACTTTGTAGCCTAATAGATCACTTCTAGGATCTTTTGTCACATAGCCATAAGACGTAAGCTGATTTAGAAAGCTTGAGTGCGGTTCAACAAGGATTTGATAGGCGGAATATTTTGCAGAAACATCTGTGATATTAAACTTTTTTCGGAGCTTCTGTATCTTGAATAGTTTTTGGAGAGACTTTGAAGTTTCCTGAGGAGCTTCCACGATAAAAGTATTTTCAGAAATACGACTGATAATAGAATCTGAGATTATTTTACTTTTAGAAGTGAGAAAAGCAGCATAAAGTGAATTTCCTTTTTCTAAGGTTGTCATATCATTTGTGCAAATCCCTTGCAAGAATTCACTGGAATCTGGTCCACTATATATCAAGAAACAAATAAAAATAACTTTAGTTCCAGCAGAGTTCTATTGCTTAGCTTGGAAAATTTTACACTTTTCGAGAATTGTCTCAAAAGGTTTTGTTTTTCTTTATTGACTACAGATGTGAAGATATTTTTTATTCTTCCGTTGAACATCTTTTCGTCTACTTTTTACGTTAACCAATCAAATAATAGGACTCAATTTATCCAATCAAATTCTTATTGGAAAAGCAAAAGGAAACCAATTGGAAAATAATTAGGAAATGTTAACCAGATTTTTGTCCTCATCAAAGTCTCTAACAGCCAGCAAAAGCAAGGTAAACATGTTGCATCTTAACTTAGATTTTTCTTCAATATTTTCCGAAATATTCTAATCTTGATTCAGTTGGTTTCAACAGATTTTATTCATAGGCTTTCTTTAGTACTGCAGCACCTGTTGAGTTACCTATTCAGTTGTTTGGGGTAAATGCAAACTACGCAAACGCTCTTTTCAAAATTGCTGTTCGTCAAAATACTTTGGATACTGTTGAAAAGGATTTGACCTCGTTTTCCTCTATGATCAAGACCAACGAAAAACTTAAATCCTACTTGGATAACCCGATCATCTCCACAGAGCACAAAGTTCAAGACATTACCAAAGTTGCAGATCAAGTTGGGTTAAGCAAAACCACATCATCTTTTCTAGCTATTTTAGCAGAAAATGATAGGCTTGGTGAGTTTGGTGATGTAGTCTCTAAATTTAGTGAGTTGATGAAAGCTAAGAACGGAATTGTTGAAGCAACTGTGAAAACTGCAAGCGAGTTAAGTAAAGCTGATTTGAAAAGAGTAAAGAAAGCTATTAGTGATAGATATTTGGAATCAGGTAAGACTTTGAGACTCAAGACTGAGGTAGAACCTGCTCTTCTTGGTGGCCTTCAACTTCAACTTGGAGAAACCTTCTTGGATTTATCTACTCAAACCCAAATTAACAAGGTACATAAAATGCTTATGGACTCTAAGTAGATGCTTAAAGGATTAAACGGAATCTGAGTTTTTTAGGCTCGTTTAACCAATCCTCTTGCATTCAAACACCAGGACACATTTAACCCTATACAAGTATGCAAGAAGATAGGATGTTAGAGCTTTTGGTCAAATTCTCATTACTACTGTTTCGTATTGTGTGACCTGTTTTCTGGGTTAATGCATTTTGTCTTATGAAATAGAAGCAGAGAAATTAAATTCGAAATGTTCGCATCTAGCTCTTTAGAATCAAGACACCATTTGCAAGCATTTGTTCTGCCCTCCAAATAAGCTATTCAATACTGTATTAGCCTTATGCTTAGAAAAAAAATCACCTCAAGTAAACTAAAGTTTGAGAGACAAGATATTGTTTCATGCTTTAAAACTGAATATAAAAACGAACAGGCCATTGAGAGAAACCTTATCCCCAAGCCTAGAAGCAACCTTCAGTAAGACCTCTTACAAAACTGGATCTGAAATGCCACAACCTTAGGCAATTTCCTAGTTTTCGCCCTTTAAAACGCTGAATCTATGGTGTGCGTGACTGTGCAATCGAGTTATGTCTTCAGAATAACTAAGATGAGTACGAAAAATGTATAGTTTGAGCTAAAGAAGCTATTTATGCCACCTATGGGAGTAGAAACCTCATTTCATTTATATGATACCAAGCCTATAAGGTTCAGGATACTATCAAGGGAAGTAAAACGAATGGGAATTGAGAAAATCATCAACAAAACATCACTCTAGCATTTTATTAAGGCTAAAGATAGTCGTGGTATATGTAGGTTCATCTCAAAGTTTATCTGTATGAAGTTGGTCTCCTTGTTAGGTACCTGTCCAACTATTTTATCCTTTATAATTTACTCTTGTTAATTAGATATTATCTATAATTGTGATATTTGAAACAAATATAAGTAAACTAGCTTTAATTGAAACAGCCATGACCTCGTCTCTCAAGCGGAAAATATGCAGTTAACTTACTGCAACAGTATCTGCTAAGATGCTTGTCTACGTTTTAATTAGCTACCCATAGCTCAAACCTCCTTTCAAGGATGTGATCATTGCTTTTGTTAAAATTTTTGATTATTATCGTCTTTTGTTGTACTTACCCATCCTGATTGGTGACAAATCAAGTATTAGTTCAAAACCAAACTAGGATACAGAGACAGTCATGCATATATTCCACACTATTTAACAGGATCAAATATTTTTTAGAGGTATCGACAACATTATCTTAGGTTCAACGCTAGAGTTATTGTCGGTATCTCTTACCGAGGGGAAAATGTCAGTAGAGCGGGAAAGGTATCGCTACAGAGAGAGAAGATTATTTTTGTCACTGCGGCAGCTTAAAAGTACCATTTGCCTGTGGAGAATGAGATTTTTTTTTAATGGGCGAAGCCAAACCTAAAAGTTCCAGTTCTTAGACACCCCCGCAGACAAAACTCTTTGTCCCAGGGTTGTATTTTACATATTTTCCTATTCCTGTTGTCATTATTTCATTCTGCTATGCACTAACGGAACCTGATTACAGCGATGTGAGTAGGTGACATCCTTGACCAGAAAGAAAGAGCCTCAACCTGTATTTTCCTTCGTACGATGTTTCATTTCTTTTGGTTGAGTTTTCGACAATTTTTTTATCCAAGACTCTTCCCGTTTACAGGTACCGAAAACAGAAAATCGCCTTTTACCCAATCGTTGCACATGCTCTACAGCCTCCAATTAAGAAACACCAGAAAGAACATATTTCACACTTATTGGGATATAAAAACTCAGTATACCGGTTAAGTAGAACAGAAACAACGTTATCTAAGCAACTATTTTGACAAAATTCCAAAATTACTATTATTAAATCCTGCCAGATAAATGGCACTTCAATTATCCCCGTTGCCAAAGTTCTGTACTCTTGTGCAAGCATCATCTACTATACTATTTCATATTGCATCTATTCTAAAGAAAACAAATATCCTCGTTCTCGCTTCCCTATTATTCCCATAGTCTTTCTTCCTTGAACACAATGTAATTCTTCTTCATACATACAGGACAAACACAATTTAACACAGCCTTTTGCATTTTATCAACTTTTTATACGTAGAAAAGCGAGTAGTATGTCGCAGTTGTAACCAACGCACAAGGCTGTGTAAGAGCAGCATAAGCAATAATACCCGCGATGATATAGTTGATTAAACGTTGTTGAGTCAACAATGTTTGAGCAAAAAAAGCAATTAAGAAGCTAATGATTAATTCTGGTAAGATTCTTATTTATATGAACCAGTTTGTCAAAATTTGATCTTAAAACATTTTTGAGGCGATAGATTCTTTCCGATGGTAGTCTGAAATATGACGCTCAACAATCGAGGCCTATCATGGGAGTGGCGGTATACTTGATACGGCTAACAGCACCATGATTGGTAATCCAAGGGTTTGAGACACGTATAATAAGGTTAGGCCTAAGTACTTTCAGGTTGTACTGCCCCTTTTCTCCAATATATTATAAATCTCTTTCCTCGTGTACGAGCTTTCTTTTTGCACTATCCTAAGGGTAAACCAACAGGCTTCAAAATCACTTTATCCAGTGAATGCTAAATTATATTGTCCTCTAAACTTAATAATTTAACTGAGCACAAAACCTTCTTTATCATCTCTTTTGTAGTCTTCACTTTGACATTGTAGCTTTTTTTTCTATTTTCAGGATCCAGGTCTGTTAATACTGTCTTTATGGGTGATCTTCCATTCAATCACCTACTGCAAAGAGCCTTTATTTGGGCATTTAAAGGTTCTTAGCCTTAAACGAAGCTTTTCTGTGCTTTTTTTTACATGTGGTTATCTATCTAATTTTTTAGGGGATACCCAATAACTGACTCTGGTAAGTTAAGGTTTTGTGATTTTTTTGAAGCTGAGTTGGTTCCTTTTTTCCCTTCCACCGCTACCAACTTGCAATGCTACTCCCATCAGGTCGTCGATATCAAACTCCTTCAAGTACTCCATTAATTAAAAAAAGCGCTATAATAACAAACAGGGAGTTGTAAATAGTGTATATCTCAGCGACTTTATTTCATTGACTTGGCAACCAAAAACTTATCGAAGCATAGCTACTAAGCTATTGAAAATAGCTCTCAGTGCAGGAGAAAATATACAGCTATTTCACGTAGAGAGTAATTACATACATCGATGGGTTCATTTATATCGTCTTAGGTCAACAACTAAACTTTGCATGTGAGTAAAGTTACACAATAAATATTCTAACTAAACATATATAATTTCATAAGATAAAATCTTCTTGGAGGTTTTAAAGGTTTGGATCTGGAATACTTGGGTATAGCTGCATTGTTTGATGTTTCTATGCTATTGAGGGCATCAGAGTGATTAGGTTTCTTGTGAAAAAATGCTGTGCAGATTAAACATGCAGTAAGAGAATGAACCTTGGGTCATAAATCACTATGCAGTTATCGGAAGTTATATATAATGTCAGTTAATCCAAAGTTATTCAAAACGAGGAGCTTGGGAATTTTCTTTACAACACTTTTAAAATCGTGATGATACAATTACTTTGTAAAGAGTTGTTGTACTCATTTTAACTACAATATGCTTATTTACTAAACACTTGCGATTAATCGTGGGACCATAACATGAAATTAAGAGAGGGAATAGCGGTTTCTATATGTTAAATCTGGTAAGAGTTTCGCCAGTACCATAGATTACAGTAGCTACATGGATTTATGGTTAGTGGTAATGCTACTAAAGGCTATATACACTTCATTTCCTTCAAAACCAAAGAAGTGATAAAGTACACCCACATGAAGGCCTACTATCCATAACTAACACGAAAACTTAAATAGCTGTACAAATACTAAGAACCTAAAGAAATCATTGAGGAATATATTGCAAAGACCACCATAAATTTAATTCAGTCTGTATCTTCTTGATGCTCATTAGAAACTTACCTGGGTATTAGGTTCATATTAGTTTTCAATTCTTAATGCTTCTTTTTCATTTCGTTTGTCGTGACGCATCCAGCGTATCATATGCCCTGCTGCTTGTAAAAGAAGAGAGCTCTGCAGGCAGATCTTATGGGTGCCTTGCCGAAAGTATTGCAAATAATCATAACGTACCCTTTTCCCTGGCTGCAGAAAGGCGTGATAACATTTTTCAACAAAACACATTTTCTTGGTGTAATTATTTTGTATTCTAGATCTACACCCTGTGTATATAACCCTTCCAACTAAAGAATTACGCTCTTTTATGCAAACTTTGTTTTATTTAATAGTATTTCTTTGTATTTTGCTATATGGACATCAGTGAACTCTTTAATATAAGTTCTGAAAGTAGTACTGGATAGCTGCCACGTCATTAGCACCAGTACTTCCAAGTATTTTCAGAACAAAAGGAGCCGATCTAATTCCCTTGCAATACCAAAATAACCGTTAAAATAATTCAATGCAAGAACAAAAAGAAAGAGTTGCTATAATTGGAGCTGGAATTGGTGGTCTTTCAGCTGGAGCAATTCTATCAAGAAATGGATATAAGGTGACAGTATTTGAAAAGAATAGTTTTGTTGGTGGTAGATGCTCCTCCTTTAACTTAACTTCACAGGACGGCTCGATTTTCCGGTTTGACCGAGGTGCTAGTATGATGTTTATGCTTGAGACAGTGGAAATCTTAGAAAAGAAAATCGGTTTGCCACTTAATCTGGATTTTCTAAAGTGTGGCAACACGAAAGTATCCATTCCTCGTGAGAAAAAGCAAGCAGCTTCGTGGAATAAGAGATCCCCGAGAGTTTTACCCAACCATGTCAATAACTCTTCGAAAAAGAAAAAAAAGCTGCGCCATGTCTGGTTATCAACAGATCTTAATCAATTCGCTTCTTTGAACTCTAGTTATGGGGAGCGGATTAAGAGTGGCTTGTATGAGTTCCTTCCGCAAGGTCAAAGATTCTATGACATGGCGAAAGACACTGTGTTAACTTACAACTATGCAGATATATTTGATTTATTTAACTACGATGTACTGAAATACTTATCAAAGATTGCATTGAAAAATCCGCTGGCTCTTAACCCAGCAGAGTCACTATTTATCTACATGAAGCGAATTTTCAAGGACGACACCTTGGCCAAAGCTTTTTCGCTTCAAAGCATGTTCATGGGGTTAAGTCCTTACTCAGCCCTATCATTCTATTCATTTCTTCTATATGATGAGATTTCATCTGGATGTTTTTACCCTAAGGGAGGCTTTAAAACAATAGCTGAATCCTTGAAAGACATTATTCTGGAAACAGGTGGCGAGATTCGCTTGAGTGCGCAAGTTACCGATATTAAAGAGATGACAATATATGGACACAAAAGACCTCTAGTTTTTTTCAAAACAAAAGGTATTGAAAAATATGAGACTTTTGACAAACTGATATGCAACGTGGATTTTTGTTATGCTGTAAAGCACCTTTTGCCGAACCCGTATCCTAAGCTAGAAAAAACGCTGAGTTCAATGAACTTTGGTTGCAGTACTATAAGCTTTCACTTTGCTCTAGGAAGAAGATATAATTTTAGTTCACACGAGATTTATCTGGGATCCCACTTTAAGACAGCGTTCAAGTCAATATTTGAGCAAAGAAGCCTGCCGAAGATTCCAGAAGGACTTGCGTTTTATCTCCACTGTCCATCCTCCTTAGACTTATCTGCTTCAGGAACAAAAAGATCTTGTGTAACAGCTCTCATACCTGTTGGACTAACAGATTCTCAAACTACAACTACAAATTTAATAGCTGCTATGAGATCTGAGGTTTTGAAGAGAACTGGGATCAATGAATCAGACATAGTTGCAGAACAAGTTGATACCCCAAAAACCTGGAATGAGAGCTTTAACCTTTATGAAGGTTGTGCATTGGGTTTGGGGCATGAAATAACCCAGTTGGGTCCATTTAGACCATCTAACACTACGAAGTATTATGATTGGCTATATTTTGTAGGAGCTAGTGTTCAACCAGGTGCTGGAGTACCCACAGTAATGTACTCTGGCATGAATGTTGCTGCAGAGGTTCAAAAACAGAAACATGAAACTAGAAAGCATGATCGCTCAAGGATGTTCAATTGGGAGAGTTTTCATAATACTCTAAGATGGTTGAGAGAGAAAAGTACCGCATATCAAACAGCTGTCGCAGGGGCTTCATGATCGACTTGAGTATGTTAGGGATATAACACCTAAGATTGAAAAACTTATAAAATACTATTGTTCTTCAAGCTTTAAGAGAAAACCAACTGGACAGTGATCAGAGATTCCCCAGGAACCATCTCTATCTAAATTGTCTAAGTGAAATACATCAACAATTTTATCCTTTGATTCTTCATTGAGGAGACTAGGAGAAGCGAGAATATAATCTAACCTGAGACCCTTGTTTGGTGGACGATTCCCACTTCGATGAGACCAATACGTAAAGGCTCCTTCAGCTTTTGGGTAAAAGTGAGTAAAAGAATCAACTATATTCCCGTCACGAAGAACTTTCTTAAAGCTGATTCTCTCTTTAAGAGTACAACCAGCTTGTTTGAGTATTGCTTTATTTCCCGTGTATTCTTCTTCTGTTAAGAAACCAAGATGGGGAAACTGCGGTCGATTATAAAAATTGTGAATATCTTGTGTTCTAAAAGCACAGTTCAAATCACCAACACAAACAACAGGTTTATTTTCTTGTGCTTTTTTCAGCCATGAACTAAATGCTCTATCCCAGGTATTTACTCTCTCATTGAGTCTGTTTAGTTTTTGACCACTATTCGGTGTATAGCAGTTCATAAGGAAAAATGAGTTAAACTCTAGGATACAAACTCTGCCTTCATTTTGAAACAATTTACATCCAGGAAGCTCTGTATGTACCAGCTTATGATCCAAGCCAAGGGATTTCTTTACGAACGTTGCAACTCCAGAGTATCCTTTCTTAGCGGTAGAAAAGTTCCAGTACTGTTCATAGTCTTCAAGATCATTTTTACAAAATTTTTTCACTGACTCGTCTTTCAAATGTATTTCTTGAAGTTTATGTTCCTGTAGCAAGAGAATGTCTGGTTGCTGACTATTGAAGAGGTTGTCGAACTTTTCTTTTCTTTCTTCGGTGGTTAAGAGCTTTCGAAGTCCAGGAATATTTATAGAAAGTATTTTTATAGCATTCTTTACATTCGTTGTTTTGTCTTGTTTAAATATTGGAATGGAGGATAATTTTATCTTTTTAGACATAGTAACGGTTTTTTTCTTGTACTATATTTTGCCGAACAGGAATCTTTCAAATGTCGTAATTATCTATTATTCTAACGTATTCAACCATTCGTCTTCGTAGATAACAAGCAGAGGCCGAATCATATATTAGAACAATGAAAAGCTCTTCGGTTCGAATCCGGGTTGCTTTCCCTAGGAAGAACCAACTCGACCTGAATAATGAGGGTAAAATCTGATATAATGAGTCTGATGGGGTTTCTTGAACAGTTATGTAATGGGAAAAATATACTAGAGTTTGCAATTCAGAAACATGGTGACTTTTCAAATTATTTCAATCCCTCCTCACAAGCTAAAAGGAATAATTTGCCCTCATCATATTTTCTTCTTCTTTAAAAGAAATTGTTAAAAACCTGTTCTTTGACACGATAACATAGCCCTCCAGTGATTTGCAGATAATATGTGTGAAATTTTTTGTGTTCCAAATATAACTAAGAACTACTGATTTTCCTACAGTGCATCATGACTACTCTCTTCCTGAAGAAAAGTAGACAGGTCTGCCTAGATTCATTACTGAAGCGTTGTGCATAATATTCTTTAGTTAGATTTCAAAGACTGGAATTCACAGGAGTTTATGTAACCTTTATCCATTCCTCGAGTTTGCCACCAGGATTTGAACAGAAAAAGGTTTTTTTTGCAAATCACGTGGTTGTGGAGATAGAGCATTCCTTCTTTTCAGGAACCCTAATGCCCCCCACATTTCTCTACAATGTTTACGAAGAAATCAATAGTTAAATTAATTTCCCAATTGCTTAGTATTAAGGACTACAAATACCTACCCTCTAGGAGCTTTGCTTCTGCAACTGAGCGTCTAAACCAGTAACCAAGATATATGTTCACCTTCAACTAGTATTTCGTGAGAGCAGGTTGATGATATGACGCAGAAAGTTTTTGAGGAAGAAGAAAGGTCTTAGAAGGCATAGGCACAAGGTTTGCCTTTTTGTTTGATCGGTTTAAATGTCTACTGTTATCCTAAAAAATATAGGTTTTATGATTTCTGAGTAGCGGTGTGCAATTCCCGGATATAAGTTCCAAATTAAAGCTTCAACATTCTTGAATTGAATTTGGTTTTCAAGGAAGTCTGAATTCAAAATAATTCAGAATACGACCTAATCATTATTTTAAGAACACTCTGCAGATACTTCCGTAATTAGGGATCTAAACTTTATAATTTAGTCTTGATATCTAAGCGCCATATACTGAAACTGGTACGAATCAAAAGGTGGAATATGATACCCAGGGAAAACCCTGATAATACCTGAACTAGAAAAAACTAGCAGAAAGAGGGGCCCGTTCAAATATTTCGCAGCACTTGTTGCAATATTTGAACATAAGTATCGTATTAAAAGAAAAATGTTTGTCTCAACTCTTAACTTTTAAACCAGTTCTGGTGCTAAGCGAAATTATCTCTCAGTCTTTTTTGTAAAGCTACCTTGGAATGATATTCAACTGACTTCTTTATCGCCGCACCAGAACATAAATACCACTACATATATTTAACCTCGCAACATATTCTTTACAGTAAGTGATAGTATTTAATAACTTAGTACATAAAATCGTTAGTTGTTTAATTTTAGATTGCATGGCTTCCTCCTTGGTTGGAGCACAGACTTTGCTGTAGCAAATTAACAGAAGATCTAATAACGTCAATTGAGTAGAAGCTGTAGCACAATACACGCTGTAGAGAAACTAAAAGAAGTTAACCTGCCAAAGCAAGGTATCTCACATTGCAGAGCAAAAGGTGGAAAAGCATAATTAATCTCTCTTTACATAGAAATAATCTGATATTTCCTTCAGTGAATACAATAAGTTTTACAGACTGATATTTTCTTATTTAGAATTCTGGAAACAAAAATATAAAAGCTTATCGTTTGAGCTTTGTTTCATCAAAGCTGAAACCTGAAATACTATAGGGGAAAAGAGATAAATTTTGTATTCAAACTTACTCAGCTGGCGTATACTCAATTTAAAAGAGAAGTTAGTTAAGTTTAAATGCCCAATCCTTATCGTAACCCTTTACTCAAAGTGTTTTCGCCTGTGGTTTTGGATGAGCTACTGTCGACCAAAAAAATTATGATTCTGCATCTTTTTTAATTGGGGTCACCTATCTTTAGACAGCAGTACATGAAAACTGGCTATTCTAACAAAATTTGTTACTAAAGCATATGATTAAATAACCACCTTTAACATCAACATCTAAATTTGGTATATTTTCCTGTGGCTTTAACTTCACAGAAATTTTTAATAAGGTGAATATGGTTTCATTTTATAACTTTCTTACATTAGTGACCCAGAACTTCTGTTTTAAGTCTGAATATAGGGACGGGTAAATTTGTAAAGTAGCATTAATGAAGAAAGGAGTAAAGAACCAATCATTAGATTATTTTACCTAATAACTTATCGGGAGTTTTTATTCTTTCTTCTATGTTTGAGTGAGTTAAACTTCAGTGTTTCCTCCAAACATGTAGCTTAAACAATCACTATTATTATTCTTGTGGTTATTGAGCGATTATATTTGCACTAAGCTTAGTACGAGTTTAATAAACTTAAGAAACCAACAAAATATCTCTCTCTACGTATACACAAGTGTGTTCAGATAGGTTCAGTAATAAATTAAGTAGGTCTTCGAGGGTTTAGTTAACTTCTCAGAGCACCAAGTTAATTTATAACCCGTTTCTCGCCTTTAATACAGAGTAGATGACACCTTATTAATATTTTAATACTATTACTAACTTTAAGGCCATGCGATAAGGTTGTTTCAGACAGAGCATCTAAACAGTTATAATACTCTATTATATTAGATATACATAAATATTGATTTGCTAATATTAATGTAGAAACAGATGTATCAGAAGAATGCCAATTTTGGAAGGTTTCCTCCCCTGCTTGATTATGAGTGTTCAGAATATTTGAATTGTCTTTATGTGATTCTTCGACTTACCTAAATTCAGGGAAATAACTTTAGTCAACATTAATTTATGTTTCGCGTATGAGGCAACATCGATGAAGTTTAGAGTTTATGCTTGTTGGTTTTATTAAGTTACATTAAACGAAAAGTATTCCCCTTCCAAACAATTAGTTTCAAAACTTTCTGAACAACATTTTCTTTTATCATATCCCATAATATGATAAGAGTAAGTATGCTCGAAGCGTTCTTGTACTTTTTAAATTCATTAATTCTCTCAATTCAATGCGGAGTCTGTATTTTTACTTGTAGCTAATGAAGAGTTTAGACGGTATCTTTCATTACGGTATCGAAAAGCTGCCGCTTAGTAAGCCCTACCTTATTTTCTTGAAAAGCAATTGACCACACTATATTTGGTATTTGCCACAGCTGGTAATTAAGTCTTGTATAACCGTGGAGCTTGTTTCGGATAGTCTGGGTAAAGAAACGGGATGTTGTAGTCAGCGAGGCTCTTTATCTCGAGTAGTTTGTTAAAGATGTAATTTTGAAATAAAAAAAACATTTCTAGCTGGTATAACCTAGAACTTGGTGAATTGAGAGTTTAACAACATCTTCCTTCTTACTTGTGTTTATTAGGCAGAAACAAACCTCTACAACCCAATCGTTTTTCAAACTTGCAACAATTAAGCAATTTAGGCTACTTGAATATTATAAGGTATAATATAACAGGGTTCAACCTCCAAGTAGCCCCCCCCCAAAAAAAATAACAGGGAAGATTTTTTAGCTTCATTTGGAAAAGACTTAGCAGGAGCACAAGCTGCTTTACTACCTACGACTTGAATTGATTTGATTTAGTTGGTGGTGGTAGTAAACTAAACGAATGTTATGGGAAATCTTGTGTAAGGTTACCACACTGAAAAAGTAAAATTAAAGTGTTCACCATCAACCTAAAAATCCCTTCAAGTCTTTATTCTGCTTTAACCCGAGTTTCCATGAGGCATATCTTTAATCTAGAACTTATTTTCATCCTATGTGGGTGTTGTGAAGCACCATATCCAAGTACTCCCATAATAACAGACAAAAACAATGCTGCAGAAGAAATAATTATTTGAATGAAAATGGGCTACATAAAGAAAAATGACTACAATTTAGAGCCAAATACCTAGCTAGATCTTACTTAGCATTGTAATTTACTAATTTGTTTGTAGATCTTCATTCTTGAGTGCAAATTGATAAAGTCAGCTTCTAATTTTATCTTAATAACACAAAAAGCACAAATTTTCATATGGTTTTATTCAATTTTGTTTCCATCACGGAACCTTTCTTCTTCTAGTGGGTACGAAATTGACTTCTTTCTCGATTTCTTAATACGAGGCTGTAGAGCACGTCCAACGGTAACGTAAGTGGGGATTTCTATTTTTCGATACACGTAGACGAAAAGTAATTTTCACCAAAGATCTGTCGCAAACTCAACCAGAAAAGAGCTATACTCCGGCGATAACGCTGTTTGCAAGATAAGGCTGGTCTTTTCTGATCAAGGCTGTCACCTATTTAGATCGCTGTAATCAGGTTCCGATAACGCATATAGGAATGAATATGTAACGGCAGAGGTAACTGAACAACTAAGACACACCTTTGCAATGAAACGTTGTGTCTGCCTCCGCTACTGATATCATTTTCAGGCTCTAGTGAGTGTGTTTGTCTTGGCTTCCTCTCGCAATAATGCATCCTCAACCGGAAAGTCGAACTTCTCAGCCACCTCTAGGACAAGTAACTTTTCTTAAACTAATTGCAGATCTTGTACAAAATATTGGCGTTGAGGAGCATCAACTTTGATTCTAAATCATTCTTCGTAACTACATTTCTTGAACACGATGTTAAACATTATATATGCATGTTTCTTTTATCTACTCTTCGCTGGAACCGCAAACTTCAAGTATGGCCTTCATTATTCCTCGCAACTTAATAACAGAAATAAGTCACCTGAAAAGAAAACTATCATAGTTTGTGCGAACATAATTATATTGGAATTAGTCTAGAGTAAGAAACCTGTACTTGGACCATGGGCTATTGGTAAATCAGCGAGTGCTCAATTCGAGCTCTAGAACATTCTCCAACCCATGGTAAAAAAATTCATAATTATACGAATCTAATTTCACTCAAATTTGCAGTGTGAAATATTAAGGTGCCTTTAAATTCTTGTAGATCATAAATCTACTGTGTAGTAAATAATGGATTTGTATAGATTGAGTAGAGTGTTATTGTGAGACACATTGAAGATTCTCGTTGCACACCATTCAAAAATAAATGCAAGTAAAATTTATACTCAATGGGCTATTAATTAGGTTTTTTGCAGCTACATAAGTAGAAGATACTCCACTCAGCATCTCTTACTAAAAAAAGATGTTTCATTTATCTTACTTCATGCAGAAACTAAAAGGGTAATACTTACTAAGGCAATAAATGTTACAATCTTTTGACTCTTAGAACTTAATGCCTTATCACAAAGCGACTCATCCCTCTGATTTTCTTTCCTGGGTTCATCATAGTGTAGTTAATACAAAATATTGTACTAAATAGATCCACACAATAAACCAAGAAATGCTTGTAATTAAGATGAACAAATTCTTAAGCTAATTTCTCCTTCCGAACGAAGTTAATATAGTTAATGAAATCTTCTGAACCAAGGTTAACTAATTTTACATAACTAGCTGTATTACGCCAGCTAAGACTAGTAACCCTCGCTAACATTTCTCTCCACATTTGTAAACTTCGTTCTTTCCCAAGAAGGTACTCACTATGCAAAAAAGTAACTTTTGTAAAATGTGGAGATAAAAGTCTTGAAATCAATATAGAAAAAGTGCTTTGACTTGTATGACAGGGAAATGAACTTCCAAATATAGGCAAACTATACCCAAAACCCATCAGATGAACTTTATGGTCTTTCCACAAGTTCGCATCAAAGCATTCAGAAAAATCATTCCAAGATAAAATAGCCTTTCCATTAGAATTAACAACATCTGGAAACACTAAATTCACAGCTTTATCAGAAAATTTCTCAAATGACTTTCCACTTTTCTTCTCGCTGAAACTAAACTGGTTAAGATTTCTACTATGTTGAATTGAGGAAAAAAAACTATGCTCACGAAGTTGAATTTTTCCTTTATTCATGTGTACGTGATAAAAATCAGGACTATATAAATATTCTAGGATGAGAATTTCGAAAAAGTTTGTTGAATTGCAAAGTATGATTGCTCCAGGTTTCACATCTGCATAAGAAGTATTCGAAATTTGTTTTCCTCCGAGTTGAATTTTTCTTGTGTCAGCAATAGAAAAATTTATATACCAGAATCCGAACAAAAATAAAACGATTCTGATAAAGAACTTTGTAAGGAAGAAATTCTTCAATCCAATTGCAAAGAAAAACTTAATAAGAAAATAGGATAGAGGAAGAATGACCACAGATACAGTAAGCATTATCAAAAAGTAACAAAATCGTATTGGTAAGATAATAAAATTCTTCCACATTGGGTTACTTGATATTGATTGAGGCAGAAAGGGATTTATTCCTGTTGCTTTATCATCCCATTTTGTAAATTTTTCCATTTTCACTTTTACTAATGACGTGGCAAATTCATCCATAAATAAGAATTCAAAAGAAAAGAATCTTTGAGAAATATTTTCACCACAAATACAAATGAAAAATAATATAGCACCAAAAAATTAGAGGTTCAATGTTTTAATTCTCTAGTCTTCTATCGACAATTAGTACTTTCCTTCAATGATAGCTTCTGCAATTTGAATAGCATTTAATGCCGCACCTTTTCTAATCTGGTCACCAGCAACGAACATTTCTAAACCTTGGTTGTTATCTTGGGATACATCCATTCTAATTCTTCCAACATAAACATCATCCTTTCCTGAAACTTTAATTGGTTCTGGATGCTCGTTGTTCACCCTGTCGTCCATAACCGAAACTCCATCTGCTTTTGACAGAATATCCTTGGCCTCATCAACAGTGATAGGTTTCTTTAAAGCAACGTTTATGCTCTCACAATGCGCTCTAAGTACAGGAACTCTCACACATGTTGCTGTTACTTTGATATCATCATCTCCAAAGATCTTCTTAGTCTCCTTGACCATCTTAATCTCTTCTTCATTGTATCCACTTTCTTGGTCAATACCAGAATTATGACTAAATAAGTTAAATATATATTGCTTTCCAAATATTGACTGCTCTAATTCATCCCCTCTTTTTCCTTCTCCAAATTGTTTACATTGGGTTTCTAATTCTCTCATAGCTTCTGCTCCTGCTCCAGATGCAGCCTGATAGGTTGAAACAACCACTCGATTAACGCCATGTGTCTTAACCAAAGGATAAACGGCTAAGTTCATTATGATAGTGCTGCAATTTGGATTGGCCACAATTTTGCTGTCAAGGTCCTTCAATCCAGAAAGAGCAGACGAATTAACTTCTGGAACTACAAGAGGAATATTTTCTGTCATTCTAAAGGCAGAACTGTTATCAATTACTATATTTTTGTCCATGTAGATTCCATTACTCTTCGCCTTTCCAGCAATTGGAGCAAATTTTTTTGAGATTGAGCCACCAGCAGAAAAAAATGCAATATCACATCCTTCAAATGAATCTTCTTTCAGTTCTTGGATAGTGTATGTTTTATTTTGGAAGTCAAAGGTCTTCCCAGCGGATCTCTTAGAAGCCAAAGGTCGTAGTTCAGCGAATGGGAAGTTTCGTTCTGTGATCAAATCAAGCAGCTCTTGTCCTACAGCTCCGGTGATTCCAGCAATGGCAATAACAGGTTTCTTTTGGGTACTTGTAGACATTTTTCTCAATGCGTTCAACATTTATTTCTTAGTTTCCTTCGAATTACTAGCACGTGGGCTAAATTTGTGTGGTAGGTTTAGATTTGGATAATAATGTATATTTGTGGTAATCCTCCATTATGTAGCTGTATTCTAACAAGAATTTTACCCGAAATTTCTTGACACCATTTCGGAATTAAAATTGAATTTGAGTTAGAAAAGAAACTACTTTGCTTTCCTCTTTGAGATTTGAACAGAAAACTTGATGGAGATTATTTAACAAAACTTAGAGAAATTAAATATAAAACCCTCATGGATTTGTTTGGTTGGGGGTTATAGCTCTTTAATTCTACTCCAAAGAGTTTCTTTGCTGTAGAAGATAATTGTTGAAGCAAAAAGTACCACGCAAAGGACTCAAGTCCTAAATAAAGATATGTGAAAATAAAATTTTCAGGTTTCATGCAGCTAACTTTTATGAACACCTCCTGAATGTGATCCATAGCTTAGAGCAAGCTGATAAGAAATGTTTCCTCACTTCATACAAAAACAGCTTCATATATCAAAGCTTTGAAAAAGAAGCAAGATGTGCTACCTTAATGGAATTCAAAGAGTTTATTTTTTAACCCACAGCTCAACATTCAGAGCTACTATAGGATACTGGATAAGCTTCTTCCTTTTAGTTGATAATAATAAAAGCGGACCATTGAGTTTACTTTACATATTGAGAGCTTTTAAGTAAGCATAACCGACAATACCTTTAGGTTTATTAATAAGGAATATATTGTGAATGTCTTATAGGTATAGGTTAAATATTTCTTCTCGTAAATCAGAGAATTCTATGCTCTGTATATTTCTTGTTTTCTTCCCTATGTTTCTTGGAAAAGCTTGTTTTAAAACAGCAAAATCTCTTCTGAAGATTCCCTATCCCATTAACAATAGTAGAAGCTATATACAGCTCCTTCTAGACTCCCAATAAGGTATAGTATATATAATTTTTTGTGCAAATATATTTGACTACCTACAAATTTAGGACCGTGTAGACATGATGTAGAGCAGAATTCTAAGACCTAAAGTTGCTTAACATCCAAGGGAGTTAATGAAATGTAAAACCTACAAAACAAATCAATTACGCAAATTGACCCGTTCGTGTCTCTGACTTCTCTTTAGTATGTTAATAGTTTCTTTTAGCCTCTATATTTCTGTGGAGGGATAAAAATCACAATCAGGATAAGATTCTAGCATTTTGCAAGAAGGAAGTATCTTAGGCATAAAGATGCCATATGCTGAAGTATAACGTTAGGTATTTTCGGAGCTAATGATGTACTAAGGTTGCTACTATGATTGCTAAATCAATTTATTAGATGAAATAACACCCATCTCCTAAGTATATCTTTTCCTTCAACCCACTTAGAGAGGCAACTGATAGCTCAAGAAGCTATCATAAGAAACAGACAAAGTTTAAGTAAATGATTTGGAAATAATATAGCTACTCACTCTGAGTAAAGCACTGGTTGACCTTGCTTAAAAGTTCACAAACAGGAAATCATTAACTAAAATAGAATTTCCTACATACGAATCTACAGGGTCATTTAAAGCTTCCTAAGGCCCATTGCAACTCACAACTAGGTTACCCAATATATGTCACCGAACGCACTATACTCTCTAAATTCAGCTCCATTGAAAGCATATATAGAAAGAAACCTTTCACCTAAGCGTCTTTTAGTACCCTATTTATGTTTAACCGAGGCCTTTGAAAAAGAGCCAAGCATGAGGTTAAATATTTCGAGATTAGCTTAACATTGATTAAAGGGATAGGTAATATTGTCTCGTATTTGAATTGTCTTATTAATATTAGTACTTATTCCAACAGCCGTAACCTCTAGTAGCATTCGGCGACAGCTCCATCAATAATATATGGATGCTTAAATAGTATTTTAGTTAAAACCAAAAATATACCCGAGTAAAACTAACTCGTAGGTCCCATAATGGTCAATATTTACTCACTAATTTAGATCTCATAGCAGAATTACATCATCTAAGAAATATATGTATGTTCTTGGTAAATGATTCTCTGCCTAGATATATCATCTAGCTGCCGGATAATTCTATAAGTCATAAATATTGTTTCATTCTGTAGAGTATATCGCACTGAATGTTGCAGCATATAGTTGTAACTTGATTACCACTTGCTGTGAATTGAAGTTGCTAAATGATCACAATAAATGCTTTAGTATGTATATAATAACAAAACTAATTCTAGAAACATCCAATATCCAACTAGATGTATCACTGTATGTATAAGTTGTATCAATAAAAACTCTAAAACTATAAATTTTACATTTGCAGGTGGTTGTCTTAACCATAAATACTTAATCAGAAACGTATCTTTAAAAGCTAGAGGGAGTAAAGTGTGGTTTTTCCCTACATGTTCCCAAGCGATGCGGTATTTGAACTTAAAGCAATATTCTTATTTTGGGTGAATCTCAACAAAGAAAATTTGATTTTGAAAAAAAAGTAACATCACAGAGAAAAAATGTTTTTATTCTTTCCGTGCATTTGGTTTCTATGAGGCATTAGTTGCAATTACATCATCCATCTGAAAACATCATCCTATGCAACTTAAGCATTGGAGAATATCTACAACATTTTTCTGAGTTTCAGATATTTTCATGGGACACTGACACTAATATCTGGATTCGAATTTTCTTTAAGTGTAACCATTAAAATTCTGCGAAAACTGCGATAAATTTTATTGCGTGCTCAAGTAATATCTCAATCGATCAACAGGGTAAAATACCAACAAAACTTACATCTCTGTTTCATAGTCGGTTTTCCTAGATTATATTATATCCATATTTGTATATTTATAAATATTCTTGAAATATTTATGGTATTTCCCTATTTTAAGGTACAAACTGCAGATACTAATATTTTCTAGGGATCAAAGTAGCAACGTAGTACCTCAAAAATTCCAAAGTGTGTATTATTTCACAGAAACAGAAGATATCGTAAATTAGCTATCTCAGATTTTATTCTCATGTTAGCAATAGAAAAATGCCTTTACATTCTAGCCTATGAAAATTCTAGAGATTCCATATAATTTTCTCTGCATGTTAAAATTTCCGAGCTACTGTTAACCGAAAAAATAGATTAAAGGCGTTGGGTAACCATGATATGAGTTCTTGGTTGTTGTACAAATTTATTATAGAAAAGTTGCTGGTTAGTTTATCAAGAACCCAAAAAACGACATCGTGCCTTACTATGTCTAGGGATATTGTTTGATGAAATTGAATATTGAGCAGTTGAAATCCATCAGGTTCAAACACGTTAAATGCATTTTTAATAAGTCTCATGGTTTGTTTGAAGTAAAAAGAAGAATACAGAAGGTCAATTAAGCGGTAAATTATTGTTGACTAGTTGCTAATATTGAAGAGGTGTATTTTAAGTTTGTATTTATATTTTAGTGGTTTTGTTAAAAGCTTAAGAAAATACAGTTCGGTGAAACTCCTATTCCCTATTTCTAGTATTCTAAATACAAGACAATATGCTCATACTTCCCCACTCTTCATAGCTCCTATGGTGTAAATGTATTTTTTATTGAGTTGACTTGTAACTTTTTTGTATCTTTTCTTGATTTTACTTGTAACTTTTCTTGTATTTTTTTTTCTTGAGTTGACTTGTAACTTTACTTGTAACTTGTATTTTCTATTTCTTAACTTACTTTAGTGTGTCCATTAACTTTTGAACTATGTTTTTGAAGATAACTTTATTGACCGGTTTCGTAAATATATCCGCTAAATTTTTTCCTGCTTCAGTGTATTTTATTTTCCAACTATTTCTTTTCAGTTCAAAGCGTGTAACAAAATATTTTATGTCGATATGATGACTTCTTCCGCTAATTGTTTGTCCTTCTAGTAACTTTACTGCATCTTGGTTGTCTGAAAATAATGTAACTTCAGGTGTTTTCATCCTCAAAAACTTCAGAATATTTGTGCACCATTTCAAATTTGACACACCTCTTGCGACTCCTATGGTTTCTACCTCTGTACTCGACTGAGCTACGAGATCTTGTTTCTTTGTTTTCCAAATAATCGGAGTTCCGTTCAAGAGAATAATATGGCCGTCAATAGACGCCATATTAGCTGGCACGTTTTCCCAACTAGCGTCACAATAAACCTCTATTTTCGTTTTGTTAATGTCACTTTTAAATGATAGCGCCAGTTGTTTTGAGTGTAAAATATATTTAAGTATTCGTTTTGCTTGTCTTAAATGTTCTATTCCTGGTGCTTTCGAGAAGACCGAAAGTCGATTGACTGCCCATGCGATATCGGGACGACATGTTCTCGCTGCAAATAGTGGTGTTCCTATTATCGACTGAAAGTATTTTGGATCAATCTTCGATTCTGTGGGCTCATAATATAACCCTGATTGATGTGGGATCCCAACGAATTTTGAATTCTCGACTTCGTATGTGATCGCTTTTGTTTCAATATAATTTTTTATATGTAGATAATAACATCTCGATGTTTTCTTAATCTCGAAACCTATGAACTTCTCGGAATTATCAGTATGTTTGATCTCGAAAATCTGTTTAAATTTGTTGAATAGTGCATTACCATTCTTCGGATTTTGACAAGCAAAAAGAATATCATCGACGTATATAATAAGAAACACTTCATCGCCATCCTGATCAAGCCGGTACATGGTGGTCTCAATAAGGCATTTGATGAAGCCTAGCTCCCTGAGACGTAAATCCAGAAGCTCATACCAACATCTTGCTGACTCTTTTAGACCATATAACGCCTTCTCGCTTTGCCAATAAAAATTCTCCCGATCCTTGAAGTATTTTTGAGGGAGGATATAGTATCTTTTTGTTTCTAATTTAGCGTTTAGGTACGCTGTAGATACATCTAGTTGAAAGATATGCAAGCTACTTTGTGCCACTTTTGAGAAAAACATCCTGACGCACTCAAAGTTGGTTACTGGACTATACGTCGGTTGAAATGCACTGCTAAATTTTCCGTTCGCAGTTATACGCACCTTATAAATATGCTTTTTTTGAACGTTGTCATATTTCTTAGAGTAAAGTTCAACGAGGTTCAAGACTTCAGCTTCCTGTGGTTTTTGTTGTATTGGAATTTTTGAAAAGCCGCCTATTGTTTCAAGTTTTACCAGCTCTTTATCATAAGCTTGATACCAGTGTTTGCTGTCTTCGTATCTTCTTATCTGTGAGTAACTTTTAGGTACCTTTCCCTTTTTCTTTTGCAGAAGAAAGATACTTTGAGTTGGATCTAGCAGTAAAAAATAAGCTTGTTCTACGAACGCTGTTAGCTGGGTTTGTTTTGCAACATATCTTCTTACAGGTTTCTTTTTTCTGTTGCTCCTTCTAACCCAGTCCTCTGGAACTTCTGTATTCTCCTCCTTTCTGAGGTTGTCAAACTGCACTTGTGGATCCAAATGTATTTTCATTTTCATTTTTATATTTATTATATAGGTTATTTGTCAACGGACGAATATCCCTTGCTAATATTTCTTTTCCTGAAGCGTCATCCAATATTATGTGCTCTGCTGAAGTGTTTTTTACCCCAACATATATTCCTTTCTTGGATCTTGCTGCAAACTTGTTTTCAGGCTTCTTAATTCTATATACTACCTTTTGACCAAACATAAAAAGATTGTTTAATTGTGGTTTTCTTTTAAATAAGACAAAAACTGGAGGTGTTTCAACTGTAGAAGTAGATATATTGTTGCTGATGAACGCTGCGTATTTAGTCTCGTAGGTCCAGTATTTCTTTTCTAGTTTCGACTCGTAAATGAGCGTTCTAGAAAGTTGTAGTATTCTACGATTGGCTCTTTCAGCGGTGCCGTTTGCCTCTGGTAGATATACAGGACTAAACCTGAAACTTATATCCTCTTGGTCAAAGTATGTTCTCAAAGTAGAGTTTTTGAATTCAGTTCCCTGATCCATATAAACTTCTTTTATTTTATATTCGCTGAGCCTTTGTACTTTTTTGAAAAATATTATCAAGTTTTCTGGAATACGATCTTTTGACTTGAAATTCTCTACATATCTATATTTAGAGAAGCTGTCAGTAACGACAATAAAATAATGTTCTCCAGCTTTACCTCTTACAGTTGAAGATACAGTGTCACAATACAGTCTCTCTAGAGGTTTGTTGGCCTTGAACACTTTTTGTTTATGAACAGGTGTTCTTTGTTGTTTCGTTTTTGAACAAACTTCACAGCTTACTATACCAGGTACTTTTATTTTTATATTATGAAACTTTAAAGTATTTTTCAATATATTTACTGAAGGATGACCAAAAAGTTTGTGGTAATATTCTACTTCAGAAATTGTAAATATCTTTTCGTTATCAATGAATTCTGCTTCTGTTTTGAATACTCTATTTGCTTCTTTCTTTGCAGTTAAAACTATTTTATTATCCTCATTTACGAAAACAATGTTCTTATCTTTAGTTTTTATTCTGAGATCTTTCTCTAAAAGTTTTCCAAAACTTATTAAACAAGTATCTGTATCAAGAACTATTGCATCTTTCAAAACGAGAACCTTATTCATATCCGTTTTTATTTTGAACGAGGCTCTTTTAGTTATTGGCAACGTTCCACCTACTACGTTTACGTGTCCATCTTGAACATCTTTTATTTCAAACGCTTTACTAATATATCTTTTAGGTAAAACGTGGCTACTTGCTCCTGAATCTACGATGAATGGTATTTTATTTTTATCTTTTTCTATTGTATTTAGGACATGTTCTACCAAAACATCTGCAGTTTCATCATACACAGTTTCCGTATCTTCTTCTGAATTGTAAGATTTTTGTGTTCTTATTTCAAAGCTTTCAGACTGCTGGGTTTCTTCTCCTTGCTGAGTTACGTTTCTCGTGTTTGCTTCGTTATTTTCTTTGTTCCCACCTTTTCCGGGACACGCCGGTGCAAAATATTTATCCGACTTACAAAGAATACAATACGTTCTAGCCGTGCATTTTTTTGTCACATGGTTAGTTCTCCAACATCTTCCACACTTCTTTTTTGGTTTCGATGACTGCGAGTAATGGTTATTAGAAGATTTTTTATTGTTGTCTATTTTCTCTGCGATGAACCTCAGTTCTTTTAAAATTGTATAATATTTTCTTAAATTAGTATATAGCCTGAGCTGTTGCTGCAACGAGTCTACTAAAGGATGTTTTAGGATCCTCATGATCCACGCTATCTTGTCCTCGTCGTTAAGAGTTCCCGCTATCTCCTGATAACGTGCCTGATTAACGTCGAAGTTATTGATCCTTTCTAAAGCTGTATTCCCGGGTGAGTTGAATAGTAAGTTTCTGAGTCTGTCTCTTTCTGAAACGTCATCAGCAGAATACATATCCTTTATTCTCTCCCAGAGAGTATTTGGATCTTCAACGTCACCTACGGATTCTATTACCTTTTCTGAAAGATGTTGGTAAATAATTCTAGTTGCAGTTGTGTCTATTTTGGCTTGGGATCTTTTTGACTTGCCCGTGTAAAGTTCATCACCAGGTTCGTCTTTAGAAACTCTGAGCCAAACACCCTCTTCACGAAGGAAGCTTTTAATTTTAATAACCTAGTTTTTATACTGTTACGGGTTGTTAAGTTTGAAAGTACTATCACCCATTCTTTTTATTTTTTAGGGAAGTAATATAAAATTCTTTTGCTGGTTGTTAACCTGTTGACTAATTGCTAATATTGAAGAGGTGTATTTTAAGTTTGTCTTTATATTTTAGTGGTTTTGTTAAAAGCTTAAGAAAATACAGTTCGGTGAAACTCCTATTCCCTATTTCTAGTATTCTAAATACAAGAAAATAATTATATCTAAAAATTAAATTTGTTATTTCTAGAGTCATATCGTTAGATACATGTGAGACAGCATCATTCATAGAAACAAAGTTTATGTAATACGATAATGAACCAGAGGTTGATGGTTGATAATGATATCTGTGCTATCGTGATTATGAGGTAGAAGTGAAATATAGAAAAATGACTAGAAAAAAATCAACCCTTATTCCGAGTACATAATCTGCTCTTAATAGAAATTTTCTTAAGCTCACGGTATTTCGTTAAAATACCTGCGATAGCTGAAATATAGTAAATTTCAAAGGACTTCTTATGATTTGTTGGACTCCTCATGAGATATTCTGACAGATTGTCTAAATATAATACAGAAAAACATAGTTTTCGTTAACATTTTGGTCAAGATTTTTTGAATTTAAAGTACGTAGAATCGACTTAAGGCAGGTAGAATAATGAGTGACCAAGTATATGAATGTTTGCGTTCTAACTCTTCCCTTAACTATTTGAACAATTCAGACGACCATATTCTTGTTTTGGGGTATTTTTTAACTATTATCAATTTGATATATTAAAGTTATAAACATATTATCCAAAATATATATTAGGTACATATATGGTCATTGATAAATAATCATAATTGTTCTGGATTGCACGAGCTATTTAAACATCCATTCTCTATATCAGCTAGGTATATCCACTGCAAAATACAAATTCAAGTATTTATAATCATTTGTTGTCAACTGAATGCCACTTATGTAATGGGTAATTAATTTAAAAAATATTAAAAGAACTGGAGTACAAAGTAAGTATAATTTACCTTGTAGATTATTTATTTAAATCATGTGCGGGAGAACAAAGTTTCCGGCTCATTTATTAATAGTGTCGAGTTATTTTTTTGTGACTAAAAAGTTGCGAGGTTCTTGACAAATCATAACTTTAATTGAAAAGGTTAAGGTATGGTTAATCTACTTCTTAGAAACGAAAACAATACTTTCCCAAAATTTTAATTTCTTTAGAGATTGTGGTATATTGTGATCTGCCAATGGCTTGAAGTTTTTAATTAGAATTCCACTGGTGAAAGAGTACACAATATCACAAAACATGTGTCTCCCTGTATCCAAATGACAGTTTTTGTTTCGATTAAGAGGTACGACTAGAGTGTATTATATTTATTAGCTTCAGAGAGTAGCGATATTTCTACGTACATCTAAAGTATTAAATTTCACCACTTACAATATAGCAACCAGTATTTTAACCTAAGCCTATTCTAGGCATAGAAGTACTTAACATACATCCTCATTAGCTTAGAATCTCTTCAGTATTGAATAAAACAATTTTAAAGTAAGCAAAGTAAAATAGTGGCTATTTCCTTTATTTAAGAGTAACGCCGATGAAGTAGGCTGATAATCTACATGTGAATACTAAAGTACTAAAGCTTTTGTTTTAATTTTGTATACGAAATACAGATACCCGGAAATCTAAAACCATAAAATATAAAAAAATGCTGGTTATTCTTTCGACCCATACAGTAGCTATGTTATATGATATATTTGGTAAGGGATGGTTATCAGTTTCGCTTCGACTTTTTTTGTGCTTCTAGTTCGAGAATCAAAATATGACATAAGAATGGTAACTATGTCCATACTAATCTTCTCTGGTTTGAAATAGTTTTATTGCGTGCTCATTTTCAAAGTTTCTCATTTGTGAAGAAAACAGAATTCCAGGAATTTGTTATATTGTAGAGTTGCATACAATGTTTTTTCAATTATGTGGTTTCTGTTAGACTTCAGTTGGTTTCTTCTGAGCCAATTACCGGTTTCTGGTAACCTTCGTCTCTGTAACTATTCAAGCAAATGTGTTCTTGTGTGTGCTACAACTAATTTAACTAAAATATCCTATCTAAATACTACAATATTCTCATGTATGTCCGCTTCTGTGACAGCTAGTTCATTATAGTGCTAACTCCATACATCATACCAAGAATAACCTTTGCATTCGTAGCAAAATTTACCTTTTCTACAACTAGACGAAGATATAAGAATCTTAATAGTATAAAGGTATCGACTTTATCTAAGATTATCCTCTCTAAAATAATCCGAATTGCTAACCTCTATGTTATTTTGACATTTGCTTCTAAGCATAACTCTAAAAAAGCCATCCGATGAAAATACAGATACTTATTCCATTATATTTCCGGCTACACCTATGTTGAGCTGCCAGAAGAACGTCACATAGCAAGAAATATTCATGTATCATTTTATTGTTTATATTCGTACATAGTTTAGTCTGAAAAGGGAATAGTGAGCCCAGTTTTTAGACAACATGTAGTGAACCTAGCACAAGGTGCTTGATATTGTATACTTAGTTGAAAACCATTTCCGTTTCATTATTATAGAAGTTAGGAAATTTTCAACTATCTAATAGCCAATAAGCCTATGGAACCTACTAATTACTTTCTAGTTACAAGATAATGTGCTTCACTCAGTAGAGAACCAAAATGTTACATTCGGATCTGCTCGATCAATCATGTTTCATTAACTCTTGGATATTATCATTTCGCCCCCCGAAATCTTTACACGGATAAATGGTATCCTAGCAGATTTATGAAGTCCTAGTAGGGATGGAATTTGGTTCATTGATAATTAATTAATAGTAAATTTACCTATGTTTTTCTAATTGATTGATGCTGATAATTCCCAAATCATTTTGAATGATTAGTGATAATCAAAAAACAGTCAATTATAAATTGGGCCACATGGTCTTTGGGCCAAACGCTCAAAAAAATTCTGTATTCCATGTTGCCACCGAATGGAATTCTCCTAAACATGAGCATATGACTAAAGTTTCTTAGCAGTAGAAACGTGTTTTACCGTAACAAACTTCTTCGCCAAACCTTTATCGAGGTAGTATCATAACACGGGACTTATCGTTATGCAGCGGCATAATATGTCATTAAGAAAACCGGAATATAACCTTGCAGCATTTTATTACTGATTGTTTTCGGGCTATATGGTCTTTTTATATAGATTTTGGTGCGATGCAGAGGTAAAATGTATGATGCTGGGTTATTGGGTTTAAGGTCATATGGCCCAATTTATTATTGATAATCAAAATAAAATCAGAATCATTTGATAAAAATCAAAACCCAATTTCTTTTATTGATAATCAGAATCAAAATGATTATCAAATAATTATTGATAATCCTTGTAAAATCCGACCCTTAGTACTGACGGAGATATTAAAGATGTAATTGCTGGAGAATAATGTCGCTATTCTGTGTGAAAATTGATTTGGAACAACCTTTGATGAATCTAAGAAAAAATATGTGTAAAAACATAACTTGTAAAATGTAACACATTTTCTGAAAGGTACATATAACTAGAAAGTCAACAATACAGGCATTGGAATGCTAAATAAGTGGATTTTCTTAGTTTTAATCTAGCAACAGAGTTACAAGTTTGAATAATAATTCTTCTTTTAGGTGATCAATTTTTTTATGGTCAAGTTTTCGGGAGGATCCATACCTGATATCTTTACTTACATATTCAGTTCATGAGGCATTAAGTATCATAATTTTACGCTATTTTGCCAGACAAGATTGTGTTTTGATTCGATGGCGCCGAAATACCCCCTATACATTATTAGTTACAGCGAGATATAAGTAAGGGTTGCATCTGAGTTATTTATAATATATCAACTAGTTTTTGTCTATGTTTTTCATGTTCAATCTTTAATACTGGTAAAATCATTTGATTAATGATCAGAGTAATATCAAAAACATTTAATAAATTTAAAAATTTTAATTCTCTTATTAAAATAAGAACCAATGCTGTTATCGAACAACTTTTAACAAATTCTATCAAAGTCAATGCAAAGATACTTGTACCAAGTTGAGATCAAGATTTTGTTTTCCTTTGAGATGTGAGAAAACATTTTCTTCTCTTAAATATGGTTGGATATTTTCATTTTTAATATATCGTGTATTCCTAAGTTCGAGTCAAAATATTTATCTACTAGTTGCTTCAAAGGTATCCTTTGCCTGAAATTTAACTTGCACTCTTGCCAAGGTCTTCCCTTGAATTCATGTTTTTCCTCAACTGTACTTAGATGGCAAGGTATTTCAGCATCAACTGGCCAACAATGGAAGCAAGCATTGTTAGTAGTCCAGGTGCAAAACTCTTGCAACATGCAACCAAGTCTAAACCAAATGAATTAATTCAAACTATAGTAATAGTTCCTGTCGAAGAATAAGAAAAGATTTATTTTAGAACTACATAAACCATTAAGTGAGATATCTTTTTTTTCCTACATAATAGAGTTCTATACAGAAAGGGCACAAAACTTTTACCTTGAGTCGTAGTCCAAAATGTATCTACAAAATAGGATGCTTTCTCAGCAACAACAATGGAAAGCTTGGTGTTTGAAGATTGCAGTTAACTACAGGTGTAGTAATAGATTCATGGCCAGTACAAGATTCTCTGAATGCTCGAAGAGAACAGAGAATTTTGGGTACTTTATTTTTATTTTTGCATTTGATGGATCTTCGGCGTGCTGACGAAATCATTAACAGTGGCACTTCCGTGTTGTGGTTCATCAAATCGTTTGGCATTGAAGTCTTCCCGAACGCAGAACCTCTCCGATATAATTTTTGTTTGACAACATGGGATATGTCCTGTGGTTTCCAGGTAAGATTTAGGTTTTTTTTTTGCAGGAGAACCCAACATGTTTTAATATTAAGTGAGATGAATGACTTTACACGACCGGTGTCCTGTGATAGTAGCTTTTGAATACTTTCTTGATACTTAATTTATAAAGAATAGGGTCATACCCACGTTTTCAGGCAAAGGCAAGTAAGAAAACATGGATACTCTAGTTGGGTAACACTTCAACTCTCACTTCTTCTAATTCAAATTTACAGGAAAGTTCGTAGAAGTTTCTTTTAACAATATTATAGGCAGCCCATTAGCCACAAATATTCCCAAGAAATTATATATATGAAACAAGTAAGAAAAACAATAACTTTATTGGCCAGTCTTTGTTCTTTATGAACTATTATATGTTTTCCCACAACTCTCCTTTCATCTTATCGAGAATATAATACCTGTTCCCGATTGTTTCCCGATAAGAAGCATGTGGATGCCCAAGTTCTTAAATGAGAAAAATATCCCGTAATGTCATTTTCCCGGCATCTAGCTATCACTCGGTGGGCCGATGATGGGCCTTCGGGACAAATTAAATGGGATATAATATATGTGATAACAACATTTCATTACACTACTGGTATAAATAGTTGTTTAGGTTGATAATGAGTATGTATGTTAGATTTGGAATATTAGAATTAAAACGGAATATTGGTTGCGTTACCGTATAATTGGGATACCTTTTAGACTAGTAACTTCTGCTAACTAGCAGCTCATAAGCAGAATAAAATAAGAACTCAAACTGAACCAACCAGTACTATATCTGGTTAATCATAAGTTTGTGTTCTCTAATCAAAGGAATATTATTAAACTGTAAAACATATGAAAGGAAATATAAAAAGAGGTGCTTGGACTCAAGATGAGGATAAGTTATTAATTAAGTTGATGCAAAGAGAAAACTATCTCAAACACAAGGACCCAAAAAAGCGGAGAAATTGGAAGTTGATTGAAAGTGCAATGTCTGGGAGATCAGCAAAGCAGTGTAGAGAAAGATGGGTTCTTTGCTTGGACCCTAATATTAACAAATCAAGTTGGTCAGAGGAGGAAGATGAAGAGCTTCTTCGTCTTCAAAGTATTTTAGGAAATAAGTGGGCAAAGATAAAAGTGCTGCTTAAAACCAATAGGACTGAGAATTCCGTCAAGCTTCGATATCTTAAGATAAAGAAACCAAAGAAAGAAGATATTTCTGAAGTATATGCAAAAGTTGAGAATAATTTGAAAGAGGAAAAAGAAAAAGAAAAAGAAAAGAGGTTTCTTGCTGTTGATATGCAACCAAAGCAACCAGTTGTTATGGAATGCAATTCCTGGAAGCTTAAACAAGAGTATGTACTAACTGACGAAGATATTTTGGAAATGTGTCGTATGTTGTGTTAGTTTATTCAATTCTGTCCATTTGTTGGATAGATTAAATGTCATGTTTGGGTAAGAAATAATACTAAAGCTGTTTACTTTTTGTCCGTTTAAACAAGTTCAACGAAAAAAAGATTAAAGCTTTAAGAAAAACTTAGTTTTATGCTAAGGAAGGTTGGTAGTGTTGAATGTATGGGTTAAATTAGCTTTGTAACTAGTGATAACAAGGTGGATCAGCTGTGGAAGTAATTAACGTGCAGCTTACTATTGTTAATATGGTGGTAAAAGAAAAAGCACAACATTGAACATAGATTCTACTAATAGCAGAGTTTCAAGTACTTTCAGAACAAACTGTATTCGAAATCCCTTGGACAGTTTGTCCTGAATATCAAAGGAGTGACGCAGCAAAACAAAAACCGAGGAGAACTTTTTGACTCAGCAAGAATTGGTTTCAAAGTTGAAAGGTAATACCGTGCTTGAACGGTGTTACTTTGTGTCTGATAAGAATCGGATGGAAACTTTGTTCTTTGGAATATGGATTGCGTCATTTTTCGGCTTGGTTGGTTTTTGAAACTCCAAAGATACTTGACGACCAGATTGCGTAAACAAAATATTCCCAGAAATATAAACGACGTAAGATGTTTTCTTCAAAGGCCAAAAAGACGTAGTTATGGACGGATATGGATGTTAAAATCAAATCATTACTATGAAGAAACCTATTTGGGAGCAAACGCGAGAAGAGTTGCTTGACGAGACACAAACAGTTCTTGACTACCAAGATCTGCTAGAATTTGCAGAAGGAAAGGTAGGGGCAGTTTTTGGAAAAGACTTTGCCCAAGTAGATAGTTATGAGCGACGAATAAGGCTTCCAACACGAGAGTATCTTTTAATAGACAAAGTAACCCAGATTAACGCCGAGCCAAAGAAATTTGTTACTGGATCTAGTATTACCTCTGAATTACATATACCTGAGAACTATGAGTTCTCCCATGGTGGAGATATTCCATTAGCGATATTGGTCGAAGCTGGGCAGTGTGAAGTTCTTTTGTCTTCATATCTTGGAATAGATTTTCAACTCAAGGGTAAGAAGTTTTATAGATTACTGGACACTAACTTATCCTTCTCAAGCTATGCAAAGGAAGGTGAAACACTGAAGTATGAAATTAGAGTAACTGATGTACAGAGAAAAGGGAAAGAAATAGTGTTGTTCAAGTATGAGTTTGATTGTACCGAAAAATTTACTGGTCGAAGAGTTTTGTCGATGACAAACTCGGCAGCAGGTTTTTTTACGCAGGAAGAACTAGAAAAGGGTAAGGGTATCATAAGGCCTAGATTGGAGATGAAAAAGAGACAAAAAATATATGAGAAGACTCTGAGCTTATTTCCTCCTCCTATTTCAAAGTTCCATTACCTTTACTCTGACAAACACAGCCTCGATGAGCACGATATAGATAGAATTTTTCAAGGACAATGGGCTGAGGTATTGGGAAGTAGATTTGATCTTGACTATCGGTTAGCGGTTCCAAAAATTAAAATGATTGACAGAGTTACGCAAATAATTCCTGATGGGGGAATTTATGGCTTAGGTATGATAGTTGGAGAGAAGGATTTAGATGAAAATTTCTGGTGTTACAATTGCCACTTCATTGATGACAAGTGTTTGGCCGGTAGTTTAACTGCAGAAGGTTGCTACCAACTAATGAAAATTTATGTACTTTATTTGGGTTTGTTCAAGTGCTTTGCAAAAGGAAACTTCAAACTTCGCCCTGTCAATGACATGCTTTGTACGGTGCGTTGCAGAGGCCAAATCAGTGCCAAGAAGAGCAAGCTAGTCTTTGTATTAGAAGCTAGACAAATGGACTTTGATGACGATGGTCAGCCTTTTCTTATTGGTGACGTTGATGTGTTATTCGTAGACAAGGAAGAAGGAGAGTCTTATACTGTGGAGGAGTTTGGTGCGTACAGTGATAGAGGAAGAGAAAAGAGAGTTGCAGTTGATCTCAAGAACTTCGGAGTTAAACTAGAGAGAAACAGTTAGTGTTAAATTTAAGTGTCAGGGTTCATATAGGAACTTCGTAAAGCAACCACAGCGTATGGAAACAAGAAACTCCGCTGAGTTATGAGTGTTCTACGGAGAGGATTATGTAGTTTTTATGACTGCCTCTAGTCTTTCTATACTATTACCGAGAACCACCATTTTCCAAAGTTCTGAGCTACTTTAAGACGCATGAAGTCAACAGTCTTTTAAATGGAACCCTAATAATTATATATATATAAGCTACATAGTTTCTTCAAAGACTGATTTCCCTAAGCTTAACTTAGGCTTCTGTCAAGAACATAATACGTATTATAGCCAACTAACCATAGGTCTTACTGTTGTCATAAGCGGTCAATTTTAATCTGCGCATACTTCCAAGGTCGCATAATATTAATTTCCTAGAAGATTAATCCGAATATAAGCAAAACCCAAAACCATTACAACAGGAATCACAAAAATTTATAGAGACACAGAAAAAAGACAACTCAAGAGAAGAAAATGAACCGGTACCGCTGAAACAAACTAGAAAAGATGGGAAATATAAATACACACAGAAGAGCTTGATGAGGAAGGCAAGACATGGCAAACATAATTTTCATGCCTTGAATTTATATATAAATAGAAGAATTTAATGCAACCCAACGGCGGATGTTCAAAATCAAAACATAAAAATGCATTTGAAGAGCAGTATGAAATGAAGATAGTGTTAAGCTCTAGAACTAGGCTTTGAAGATGATGTGATGGATGAGTTAGACTTAGCGTTCTCGAGGAAAAAATAAACATAGGTCTGTCAAATGGTTGTAACAAAGGGATGGGGTTTAGGACTAAACAATATAGAGCATTAGCGACGAAATATGAAGAAATAAAATTGTTTCAAGGACTTATAGCCAAGAAATTGCACAGTTTGCTATTTAACTTGAGAGCACATCCCTCAACACCGTTTGTTTTAGATATATTACATTTTTTTTCTATTATGTTTTTAGGCGGCTTACTCAATGGTGAAATTTAATGAAACTCGGGTGTTCTTGCACGACCTTTAGATTCTAACAGAGGCAATAGCCCAGATTTTCCCTTCATAGTTCTATTTATCAAGCTGAGAAAAGTTGTCATAATCAATATGTGCTCTTGCTCATTTGATGTACAAAGATTAACCTGTTCTTGGCTCAAATCAGGGATATTTGCATGCCGACATGATCTAAAATATAAGAACTGTATGAAAATCAGAGAGAGAGAGAGTTAAGCTTTTCGTTTTTCACTCTTCTTTTAGAGGAAGAAGACCAAGTTTTTTGTACGGTAATATGTATAGAGGGTGGCTTCTAATTAATCATCTCTCAGGAAGATTCGCTTCATCTAAGGAGAACTTCTTCTTGACCAGCGTGAAGCTAGTGACCATATGATAGGAATGAATCTAACTGTAAACAAAAGATACAGGCGAAACTTCATGCATCGCTACTCAAGCCTGCGCCGTTATGTTTTCTTAGATTTTTAGTTTAAGCTTTTAGTTTTCCATGAATCATTGCTGGTACTGATTTCAAATCATATTATTGTCCAACTTCAAGCTGTACTGTTAATATTTTCTTGACGAATGAACCATACAGTTTGTAAAGAAGATCAATGTTTCAGCTTATGCATAGTCTCTAAGCGATACCTTTTTTGATGGTGAATAACGTGATTTGTTCTTTCCGAAAGACTTAACTTAGCAAGAAGAAGTTCTAGCTGAGCTCTTCCTTGATGACATCATGATATCCTACTGCTCTTTGAATTGAGAAACACATGTAGCAAAAAATGTTTAGTGTAAGTGTTGTAGTTCTTTATTATATTATTTGGTATTGTTGAAGTGAAATGAAAAATCTTTTTCGATATCTTGTATTTGTCATTCTCATCTTTGAAAAGGTGGATCAAATACTCATCTAAATTAAAGACCTCAAGTGAATCTATATTGCAATCTAGATAATCTCCTTTAGTAGACTTCATCAATTCCATTAGTAGGTAACTAAGCTTTTATAGGCATGTGTCGTACCTAATAAGTTTCGTTTTAAATCTTTTCTGAATCATTAAAAGTTTCTGTGTCAGTTCTAAGTCATACTGAACCTTCTTTTTACAAATTAGAGATTCTGACACTGGATCTATCCATCTTGAATTTCTAGTAGTTATGAATTTTGTTCCCAAGCAGATATACATACCCAAACAATCAAGACATACGACATCACACATCTCATCATGCATTTTATCGCTCTTTGGACTAAATTTAACTGAATGAAGTCATAAAACATCTACAAAATCTTTTTAATCCACTGCGTTTAAATGCTTGGAGCATGCAAATAATGTAATTGATCTCTAATTTCAAAGACAGGTTCAAGAGGTCCATCTTCCTCTTTCAATATTTTTTCAAACCTCAACAACTCATCCAGCCCGTATTTTGCACCGGTAGTTTTTTTCTTCATTCAACATCCGGTGAAGCAGTTGAAAGCCATTGTTCTTATTAACGCATTTCGTTCACATGATTTTTCTTACAAGCGACAAACGATGGGTAACTTATCCAGAACCCATTAATATTTACTTCCAGTACTCAGAAAATTTAGATTAAAAAAAGAAGCATATTATTTTGGATATCTGGATCAAGAGAAAATAAGTATCAATCACGAAACTATTAACATTGTACATCCCATGATTAACATTACACGTAAATCTAACATGAAATTTGCCTTTGTTTTATTCATTTTCAAATAAAAGAAGTTGTTCATAGATGATTTTGTGAATGTGAACTGGAAGTGTTGCTTGAATTTAAAATTTTAAAGCTTAAGAAAAAATGGCCTGTAAGAGCGGGAGTACCCTGCAAGGTATTGAGTAGTGTTTCAAGTATATAGAATAAATACATGAGACGTATTTAGTAGTTTGAAATGGGGGTCTCTTTGCAGCTTCAACTCTACCCTGTGAGTCCCGTCTGTTAATAGTAGAACTACTGGATTTATAACGAATAATTCTAATTTGCTCTGCCAAAACAAATTTCCCATCAGTATTCACATCTTGCTACTATGAAAGTATATATTAATGATGAAAGAATCCTCTCTTAGTGACTCTCCATAATATGGTTAGTTTTGACTTTCACTAAGATTATTTTGCTGCTTGTTTCAATACATAGATATTAATATATAAAAAGTTCATACCAATCCAAACTTAAAGTTAATCATACTTCTAGAATGCACAATTCTCTAGAGGTCTAATATGTACTCTCATATAGATTACTTTCAAAATACGAATTTATTCTCCTCATTTGTCTATCTAACACAAACACCAAATTTTATAAATACGAGCATAACTGCCATTAAAACTACTTATAACAGTTATACTACACGCATCAAGTATAAAAACTACGGAAGTTGCAAGATTACTAATGGGTTAGAAAGTTTCCCAATAACATAGTTTACACCTTGTCAACCGGGTATTTGAAATAAATGGTATCCAAAGGGCATGTGTTTTATTCAGTAACTTGGTAGGTTAATGGTATAATCTTCTAAAATTAGAGTTATAAGTTTTAATGTACCTAGCCCATACTAAGAGGCAGAAGTTGCCATCCTCAGAATATTATTCAACATATATATATATATGATATTCATATTTTAGTTTCTCCAGATGCATAAATACCAGGTTTTTTCCAGAACTAGTTACAATCTATGTATTGTATCATCAGCAAGGTATTGGAGAATTTTTGTAGGCCTTTAAATTTTGAGAGGTATAATGTGCTTTTCAAATGCAGAGTGGGCAATCCAAAAAAACTGGTGCCTTAACTACCATATATCGTGCTTTTAGGTTCAAGAAAAAGTCGAATAAATTGTTTTATTAGAATTAGTAAAGTCTAAACATGTTGATGAAACCCGATTGGATACATCTCAGTACAAAAGAAAGCTTGGTGCAAGTCAGTATTTAACAATATTAACTTCGAAGCACCTTCTTGGGCTACGGGGTACAAACAGTTTTAATGTTAGCTCTTAAGACTTTTTGCTTTGGCTTTACACCAATTTCGGAACAATAGTTTGTGTTGGGGATTTTATGCTACTGATAGTATTCTATTTCTTGCGGAAATTGTTCCGCGTTAAGAAGAAAATACACCTAAAATTCATGGAAACAACACAAGTTTTCTATTGTACATGATATTGGTTAGAAATGAATGTGTATTAAATGTTAGACCTATTAGTTTTGGTTGAAGCCTTTTCAGACTCCAAGAAAAATTAAATGATCCTCAGTATTTAAATCAAAATTGGACGAGCTTTGTGAGTTTGTTTGGTATTATAAGTTGAATGACTTACGCCTTCTTTACCGGTACGATTAGCTCATTGCCTGACCTGCTTGAAATCAGGATCCACGAAGACCAAACTAAGTTTTCTCCAGAGGAAGTAGATGATAATCACTTAAATGGCTTAGATGTCATCTATATTATCTTAGTTAGCCTTTTTTAGTTTCCAGTACATTATTTCACAATTCAATTTTAGTTAACAGGCTACGAAGAGAATAATGGTAAAATGTAGTGGCATGTGTACAAACATTTATTGTGTTTGTTTTTACGCGTGTAGTTTATTGTTTCCATTATGGAAAATGTGAAGTATCCCATAAGCAGAAATATAAAGTAAAATATTAAAAAATAGTATGATCGAAACAATAAATAATAGTTATCCTTCTATTAAAACTTTAAGGTTAAACTGAAACATATAATCTGATTATTACCAGTATTAACTTAATTACAAAAAATTTAATCTAGATAGTTGTTTAACAAAAATTTTCCCGGTCAAGTAATTACCATTAGAACATATATTGAAAAACACATTCCCCTTTCAATCATCATTATCTTCTAATATTGCCCATAGGCATCTGCCTTCCGCATAAATTAAACCTTTGAAGTAGAAACTATAATAAAACAAGGTAAATGGTCTTCTTAATTTTGACTTAAAATTAATGCAAGACTAAATTTCTTCTTTCCATGATAGAGATTTGTTTGTATACTTTGTATTCAACTGGGCCGTCTGGTCTTACCTATAGAAGATGGATATATGTTTTCTCTCATTGCATGGTAAGTCACAAATGTGATCGGTTTGAGAATTATCTGATTTTGCTAGCATCTGGCAACAACTACAAATTATAAAGAACAAAAAACAAAATCTTTAAGATGAGTCGAGGTGGAAACAGCAATTATGACAAAGACGTATCCACATGGAGTACCGAAGGCCGATTGTTTCAGGTTGAATATGCGATGGAGGCCTTAAAACATGGATCAACCTCTGTTGGAGTATTAGGAAAAGATACAGTAGTCATCGCAGCTCTTAAAATGTATTCTTCTAATCATCTTAACCCTTAGAAACGCCAAGAAAATGTCTAGCTCCGCTGATAAGCTTTTTCCAATTGATGACCATATGGGTATGGTTGTTTGTGGGCTTAAGCCAGATGCTAGGAATCTAGCCTCTTACATGCGGACAGAATGTTTAAACTATAAGTACTTCTATAACGCCCCAATGATCAGCAGTGAGTTAATGAATGATATTGCAGAAAAGAGCCAAGAAAAAACTCAAAATAGCTGGTCACGACCTTATGGTGTTGGCTTAATTGTTGCCGCTGTTGACAAAGACGGACCTCATCTGTATAGAACTTGTCCAAGTGGAAATTTGTTCAATGTAAAGGCAACCGCTATTGGTCAAAGATCTGAGGGGCCTAAAACATATCTTGTCTCTGAAGATGAGAAAACCCCTTTCTTAGAAATGGGACGGGAGGATTTAATTATCCGTGCTCTGAAGGCTTTAGAAAGATCTGCCCTTCGAGAAGAAACTGAATCTAACCAAGAAAGCTCCGTACCAGCTGGAAATAAGATTAAACTAAAAAAAGAGAGTATTGTTCTTGCTGTAGTTGGAAGAAACGAGAAGTTTACAGTTTTATCCGAAGATGAGATTCAAGGTTATTTAACCGCTTAAAATATGTAAGACTTTTAACAGTTAAGTTTTTTTCTTCTACACGAATCTATTGCTGTTTTTTATCCGTTACGTCAACTTGATTTTGTTGACTTTCAGAATAAAGAGATTTGCAATTATTGATGAAAGTTTTATCAAACGTAAAAACGATACCAGAGTGAAACAAAAAACAGAAGATCCCAATAACTAAATGAGCAATAAATCTATCTAGTGACTGGAGAGGTTCAAGATGATAATTTGACATGGCAGTGCAGATAAAACACAATGCGAAACTTATAAGGGTTGATTTGTCAAGAAAGAAGCGATTCACTAGGAACTCTGAATACTGTTGTGTGCTTCGGGTGAAAATATATTGCGTGTGGTGAAGAATTCTAACCACCATATTGACGGCATTAGCCAGCATAATGCCATTCAAACCTGCACCTAACTGCTCTAAAAGAAACCATGATATAAAGATAAAGAATATGGAAGCTCTAATCAAGAAGATGTTGAACTTGTTTAACTGAGTTGGTGTCATTGTTGCCATTACAAACGCTTCCAGTACTCCATTTGCAGCAATAAGCGCTACGTAGCAACAATAGATGGATAAACCATGGACCAAAACTGGTTCCTCGGCAAAATTTCTCCCGTAGAGTAAAAAGATCAAAATAGATGTATAATTACTCCCGAAAGAGGCAAAAACCAAGCCAACAAAGGAGAGTATTTTGAAAAAAGAAATTAGCAACTCTATGCTCTTAGGCTCATCTTTATATGCTGCAAAGATCGAATATGCAACCTGCTCAAGAGGAGCAAACAAAAACCTTGCCACAATCGATCCCAAGTTGGATATCAAGGCATATTGGCCTAATATAAATGCAGGAACTTTGGTTAAAGAAACAAGAACAATTTTTTCCCCTTCCGTAAGAATAACCTTCAATATATTTTGAATATAAACACTGCGAACATCAGCCAAGATCTCTTTAGGTAACATATCTCTTGAGAAACTAACTTGAACATTTGAAAAGATAAAGAAAAGAACAAAAAGTGACATAGAATAGACTAAATAAGAAACCCCAAAACTTAAGAGTTCGTATTTAGTGACACTAAAGAAAAGAATTGTAGAAAAACTTTTCATAAAAAGAGAAAGAGACTCAATGAGCGCCCAGTTCTTGAAAGAGAGAGATTGCTGTAATGAGAAAAACATGGGTTCAAAACAATTTTCTGTAATTATTGACACACAAACCATTAAAACAGAGAAATAAAACTCAGGTTCCAAATCATTTCTCTCTCCAAAATCAATAACTGCAAAATATAAAAAATACACAGCTAGAATTGGAATAAACAAAAATGAAAAAACAAGTGAAATCAACCAAAGTCCTTCAAGTTTATTTAAATATTTTTCATTTTGAACGTGTTTAAGAAAAACCTTTCTTATTGGCTCTCTAGTTAAATTCAAGCCTAATGTGTAAAGCAGGTAGAGTTGGACCGAGGATATTCCAAGTGCTGTTGTATCCCTCATATATCGTACTATCATTTGGTTTAACAAGAAACTTACAGTTTTGGAGAGAACCTGAACTCCTGCAAGGTATTTGATAGAATCCAAAGAGCGTGAAAGAAATTTTTGTTTTCTCATTTTATGTTGTTGAAGTCAATATCGCATTACCAGATGTGTATTAGAGAATCCAGAAATGTTAACCGTTCTGTTTAGATTAGCGATCTTTAAATCATTCGATGAGTGAAAGCATCAAAGTTGTAGTCAGATGCCGACCAAAGAATAAGAAAGAAGTAGCAGAGAACAGAGACTCTATTGTTAAAATGAATCGGGATATGGGTCAGGTAACCATCGAGAACAAAGGAGAGTCTGCGTTAGGCAAGTACAAGACGTTTAGTTTCGATCAAGTGTACGATGAGACAGCTGAGCAGAAACAAATATACGACGATATTGCTTTCCCACTGGTTGAAAATGTAATCGATGGTTTTAATGGCACTATATTTTCCTATGGGCAAACCGGAGCTGGAAAAACATGGTCTATGATTGGAGAAAATACTCCAGAACTGCAAGGGATCATTCCTAACTCGTTTGAGCATATATTTAAGGGTATCAGGCTAAGATTACACGAAGCTGGGGGAAATAGCATTGAATTCCTTGTAAGAGCCTCTTTCCTTGAAATTTACAATGAGGAAATTCGCGACCTGTTATACGAAGGTTCAAGAAAGGAGAACTCGAACCTAAAGCTCAAAGAAGTTGCTGGGCTAGTTGAAGTGATGGGCCTAACATATCATACTTGTGAGAATGAACTTGATCTTCGTGAAGTCCTTGCAATAGGAAACAAGAAACGTAGTGTTGGAGAAACTAAAATGAATGCACAATCTTCCAGGTCCCATTCAATCTTCACTATAGTCATTGAAAAAAATGAGAAGGACACAGATGGAAAAGACCATCTTGTGATGGGAAAATTAAACCTTGTCGATTTAGCTGGAAGCGAAAGACAAACTAAAACAGCGGCTACAGGAACTCGATTGAAGGAAGGATGCAAAATCAACCTTTCTTTATCAGCTTTGGGAAACGTTATCTCAGCTTTAGTTGAAAAAGCAAAGAAACCTAACGCAAGCAACATTTTTATTCCTTATAGGGTATCTAAGTTAACGCGTCTACTTCAAGATTCCCTTGGAGGAAATACGAAGACGGTAATGATTTCAAACATAAGCCCAGCAGATTATAACTTTGATGAAACTATGTCAACACTTCGATATGCGGACAGGGCAAAAAGTATACAGAATAAACCAGTCATCAACGAGGATCCGACTGATGCTCTGCTTCGAGAATATCAACAGCAGATTAAAGACTTGAAGCGTCAATTAGACATGAAAATGGAAGGACCACCACTTACAAAACCGCAAACTAATGAGGACGATGAAAATCATACTAATCTTGAAGATGAACTAAAAGAAAAGGACAAGCAGATTAAAGAAGAGAAAGAAAAGAAAGAAAAGTTACAGTTGCAGTTAAAGAGAATGGAGTCACGATTAATTCATCAAGATATGGCTGCAGAAGCTAACTCAAAAGCCCAAGAACTCTTAGAATTCAAAGAGAAAAAAGAAAAAAAAAATGCTGAACTCTCGGCCCAGAGAAAGATACGAGCCCAAGAAGAACAAAATTTAATTACACAAAATCAAGAAGCGGAAGATCACGAACTAAGTAAAGATTTAACTTCCACTCTCCAAGCTGTTGGTCAATCCTCTTTTGAGCAAGATTTCAACACAAAAACAAAGCACATTTTAAAAATGATGAAAAAGAAGCTTAGAAAACAGGAAGAGGGTTTCTCAAATCAAATCGTGGAGTTAAAAACTGACTTTGAACAAGAGCGGTCTGATCTGCTTCAAACAATTATGGAACAAAATAGAGAATTCAAGCGACTGGAACAAATTATTGAATGTATACTTCCAGTCTATGAAACTGAACGAATTTATCTTTTATCTGAGTGGGATGAATGTGATGGAATGTGGTATCTGCCCGATATTGAGAATGTTTTGTGCCCAAGGTGTAATACTAGAAAAGATCAAGTTGCTCCTTTACCACAGCTACGGATAGAAACTGATATGTCAACAGAGCTGCAGAACAGTCAAAGTGCACCTTGTTTAAGTCCACGTAAAAATGACTATATTTCGGTGAAGCAACTGAAAGCCGAGCTTCAAGAAGAACCAGCAGCAAATGAATTAATCTCATCATCTGATTTGCACAAGCATAAAATTGTAAGAAAAAAACCTAGACATCTAGAGCCATTGTGAATACGTTGCACCTAAGGTGTTCGGTGTTTCATAAACTTTCACGAGAAACATTTGAAAGAAGCTGAAACTTTTTTCAGCGTATACCACTTTATTTGATCTAATAAATTCCTCTTATTCCAATACTATCTACAATGCACGCAAATAGGTTCTTGCATCTAAGATTTATGTGGACTAACCCTAGAGCTCAACTTAAACTAATGTGGCTCATTTAAGGTAGCAAAGCATTCGAACTGATTATCTTATAACTGTGAACTTGAACAACATTTTATGCACCAAGCTTACGATTTGGGGAACAGCACAATTTGTTACTACTTTCTCTGTTCTAGTAAAGAGCTGTGAAAAATTTTCTAGAAATTTTGTGTGTTTAGCTTTAACCATGTTAATCCGCAATACTCACAAGCCCTCGTAACCATTTACCGTGAACATGTATACTCTAGTGCCCAGAATTTATTTCATCACAGCCTCTTAAAGCAAAATACGAAAGATCATTTGTATTTTCTCATCCTTACCTGGTTGAAGAGTATGGATGTAGATTCACTACATATAAGAAAGTAGCCCTTCCTGTACTTTCGTCGAGCTACAATTTTCCATTTGAATATTGACCAGCAGCTTGTGCTGCTCCTAAAAACTCAGGATCATTAAAGCAGCGGGGTGAAAAGGATTTGCTTTGAAATTTTTACCCCATAATGAAATAATCTAGACTGGTTTTTCTTTGGTAGTAGTCAATCTTAAAATCAAACAAAAAGAATGTGGGGCCTCACAACATAAATTTTGGTTTATACTGTAACAATGGTAAACATATAAAAACTTAATCGGATTTACTTGAACGTCAATTCATCCTTCTCTCTTATTCAGGACTGTTTCATGAGAGGTTAAGGCAGACCTTTTCTTGTATGACTATACGGTGCCCATCGGATCAACAATGTAACTATCGAATATTAGCGCCCTGTATCCACAGCTCTAGGAAAAAAATCTAATTAGATACTTTACTAGTAAAAAACAATGCTAAGCTAATCATCTTGACATACCTTGAACTGGAATATTCACCAAGAAAACTCTCTGAAAAAAAGATCTTCCATTTAATGCTAGAGAAAAAATCCTCAATTACTGACTTATGAGAAATGCATCGAGTTTCCTTATTTGGTTAAACTTATTACAGGTATTTTCTTTCGATACCAGTTTAAATTATTTTTGCTGGTCTTATTTATAACGTCGTGACATTGATGTCATTTTCTCCTACATGGGTTAATCAAGTTTGGGTAGTCTAATGGTAACATATTAGCTAGGGGTAAGTTCTGTGACATATATGGAATAATACGGGGGATGGTTTCTATTTTTATTTCTACTAGTATTACTTGGTTCAACAAAGTGGCTAAGGCAATTTCGAAGTAAATTATTTCTACATTAGCTATTCACCCACCTGGCTTTACGAGAAAGGTAAGTTTGTATTTCCATACGTGTGCGCAACTACTGAATAGGGAAAAAATCTGTTCATTCCAGCTAATGTTCGAAATATATAATATATATGAGCAAACATATAGCGTTACGGTATGATTTATAGGATCATTAGATACGGCATATGTATATTTGTTCAGCCAACGGGTTAAGTAATAGGATTATTGGAATAGAAATGAGTATTAATATCAAAATACATTTCCACAGCAGCGGAAACTTTTAATTTTCTTAAATATAAACTTTTCGTAGTTATTCGTAACTAGTACTCAAATCCTAACCATGTCTATGATTTAAACATCGCTCTATGTCCTGGTATACCAACTTCTGTCACCCGTTACAATATTATTGCCAATATAATTAAGCCTCTTATGTTTCGAACTCATCTGTTATTACCTTGCTCTTATCAACAGGCCAGTTTACTGTGTATACTATTCAGCTTAGACATTACCACAGGAACATTGACGGCACCTATGCACTCGAACTTATAGTTGAATTTTGTTAGACTCACTTCATGGCAATTATAACAGATAAAAAATGTTGCAGAGGTACTTGGGTATGGTTTAGATGAATAAATAGTGTGATTATAATAGGCGAAAAAGTCTTTGATTCTTTTGCTAACCGAGAAAATTCTGCAGATTTTTGTTTGGTCTTTAGAAGCAAAACCCAACTCCTTGTTAATGTCGAGTTAATATCTCGAGTCGGCCATAGGTGTAGAGGGGTCGCATTCGCTAAACTTTTTTAGGAAGCCTTCAAACATGGAAACCTATAGAAGGAGGCTGAGGGGTTCTTGCGAGCATGTAATGCTTGATCTGTTGTAAAACTATAGTTTCACCACCATTTTTTTTTAATTTTCAATAACCAAAGATACAAAGATAAATAAGAAACCAAAAAGGGTAAAATAAGAGGAAAACTAGTTTTAAAAGCAGAGAATGGCGATATCTAACCCAAGCAGTCGAGCTCAACAGCTATCATTTATCATGTAACGTACTTTGAAATAAGTAGAATTAATTCAAATTGTAAAAAACCATTGTATATTCTTATAGCTTCAAGTTGCAGAGGAGATTGAATGACCCATGAATTCGTTTATTAACGGCGGATATTTGTAATTTATGTAAAGTTGTGATACATATCCATTCTTAGAAATTCTTTGTCCAATGATATCAAAACATTCAACGAGAAATCAGTTTGTGCTTGGACCAGATTTAGTTATTCGTTCAATTGAATTCTTTACTATGGAATCTTCTTACCTCCACCCAGAAAAAGAAATATATTATATAAATATAATTTTAAAGAAATAAACATCCGATTTGAATATTGTTGATATAATTTCCAACTCATTCTTACTGAGTTTCATTTAGAACTTCATTTTTAAGTACACTTCTTTCGTCTTCGACGAGGTGACTATATCTAAAAATAAACTTCTTTGATCATGTGTATTTCATCTAAGGGACATAAACTAATTTTTAGTTTAACACAATAGATTTGTTAAATATGTGATGGCAGTAAAAGCCCAGTTCTTTGAAAGTTTCTCCGCAGGGTGGTTGAAAAAATATCATGGTTCATTGCAGAAGAAAACGGCTAATATTCCTATAAATATTAGAAGACTTATATCTGACTAGAAATATTTCTCCACCTAGTTAAAACTGAAAAGTTACTGTGTTTAAACCCATTTCTCAAATCAAAAAACCGAGATTCAAGGTTGTCGACAATTTCGTACCATTAAATGAATCTAGTACTAAAATACATGTTCTCAAAGTATTTATGCAAAATTTTATGAAATCTAAGAAATACTTAAAACTTGTAGAATTTAAAGAATTATAGTTAAGAATATCTTATTGTTCTTTCTACTTGGTGAAAGATCAACAGTAAGAGATGTTGATATAATATTGTATACCTCCAAACTTGGGATACGTTGAAAGAAAAGAAATCCCTGCTTCCAACCAAATGTAATTGTTGTTAACACCAAACCTTACGAGCTCCGCTCTTTCAAATAACGAGGTGGAAGAACAACAGGGGGGGGTAATCTTTGTCATACGGAGAAGCAATTCTTATTGGCGTTTTAACTAGTAGCAAAGGGGCGTAGTAAGTATCATGTTGAAAAATATCTCGCAGCTTGTCTAGGAAGACACAAGGTCTTATATAATGTAATGCTCAGCGGAATCTGTTGATGTTATGGTAAATTGTGGTATACCTAGCTTGCCAAAAGATTTAAGATACATAAATATTTATTTATCCTTTTAAGAACTTCTTGGACAGTTAATGAATGATGAAACGTATACGAAGTTGAAGAAACGACTACTACATTTTGTTCCAGAATCAAGAATGATAAACATTATCATGTCCATATACAAAAGTTTAAACATTAAAAGTCGGGTTGGCCAAGAGATTTCACATAGCCATTGATATCGCTCTAATTATATTAAGTTGTAGTAGTCTAGAATAGGCCCAGGGCTACCGTTAGATAGCTTTGTAACATAGAGTTAGTAGCGGTTGAATTAACATACAAGAACTTGAGATGCATATTTTAAGGTATCCTAAGTAAGTAAAATAAGAGACAGAGTAACCGATCAGTTGAAAACTTTGGGAGAGGATATAAAGATGTATTTAACGTATTCTCATCAGAGTGACTGTAGGGTTTAGTACTCGCTGAAAGAGGTTAATAGCAACAGTCTATCTGTGTTTTTCTTCTTAAAACAGAAAAAAGTTAAGGTTACGGCTACAAAAAGTAACATATTCTTGTAACTTGCAGATGGTTTTGTATTTGTTTTCTGCAGATCCAATAACAATTGCTGCTATGAAAAAGGAGCCAAATATCTACTAACTTCTAAGATTTGCATGTTGGTGGCTTGAAGCTAGCTCTACAACCTTATCTATGACTGATGAACTGATTAAAAAGTATCAAGGTTGTTAACCCAAGCAATCTGTACTGGGTAAAGTCCCGAAAAAAATGCAAACGGCTAATCTTCAGGACCCCGTGAAGAATTACGCCCAATTACATCAGCTCAGCCAAAAGGAGACAAACAGGGTCAAAATCTCTACAAATTTTAGAGTATATCAGTTGTCCTCGGGTAGGTTCACTGCGCAATAGAGATGCTTAGTTCAATAAAGGCAGAAGGGAGTGTTGTTTAGTAGCTTAGAAGGTAAAGTTATGTGCTTCAAAAATATTTTTTCTTTTTTTCTAAAAAAACCTCCCTTACTTGAACAATTAAAATAAACACTGACTACAATACCCCTAAAAGCTTCTTCGGCACCAAACTAGGGTATTGTCTATATATTTTCTAACTATTTATAGGTACTGACATAGATAAAAATAGGGAGCCCTTAACTTTTTTGTTAAAATCAGAGTCCATGAAGGCATGTTCTTCTAAATAGATTCATGATATTTAGAAAATCCGAAGCATGTCAACCAATAATACTGAGGACAGTAGGGTAAGGAAAAGAACCAGAATAGAATGTTGAACTAGATTTTAGTCTTGAACTTTCCCCAAACTTCATAAATACTAAATCTTTCTTACAATATACTCTTATGCATTTATATGTCTTTAAGAAAGCTAGAATATTAACTTTATAGCTAATAACCAAGTTTCCTGCTGCCTAAGTATCAAGACCATGTTCGCATCTTCAGCAGAGATGATAGCAACATGTACAGTTGAATACCATTACTTTTATGGTTTCTCTAGAGCAATCAATTTATAGTTTAATTTAGTTACTATTATTTTACCGAGATTAAACAACACAACTACCTTAAACTCCTATTTATGAGGAATCGCCGAATTTTCATGAAAAAATAAATTCCAATTTATCCGTTAATATTTGTTTCTACTCTGAAAAAAGGAAGAAAAACTGCAATCACAAATATGTATAAGGCTAAGAAGCTGCAAAACTGATCAAGCTAAGCCTAACGCCGTTACACATACTAGTCTAATTCCTCTTCTTAGCACGCCTTTACTGTTATTGAGCTCTTTTCCGTTTGGACTATGTCAGTTGGCAGAGGAATGGTGTGGTCTCAAGGCTGCTAACGAAATATCCTCAAGTCGTGTACATCCACTGTTTCTAGCAGTCTATGAGTTGTGTTTTGTTTAGGCGAAAATAAGCATACTCACGTATATAAATTACATTATCAAACCTAAAAAAAAACAAATAATGTATTTTTTATTAGTTATTATTTCCCTATTCCGTCTTCATTCGATAAAAGGTCGCGATTTCGGAGCAGGACCCTTCTGAACTCTTTGTTGTCTATTACACTAAGAGCCTTAGTTCTTACAACTACTTATATACTTTTATCTGCTTCTTATCTTCAAGTACAAGTCGTATATTTTCTCTTTCTCTTGCACTCCGTATTTTTCTTTTATCCCTGTATTCTTGTCTTATCGAATATTAAATAAGTCCAAAATATTTGTACTTGGTTCTCATATTAAATAATATGGTACAATTGTATCATGTCTAAACTAGACACAAAATGGCTTTATTAGCCATCTTCCAAAAATCTGGACAAATCTAAACAGGACATACCAAAAAAAAAAGAAGATAAAAATGAAGAGAAACAATGGATTCAAGCAGAAAAACCCCAAGGATAGTGGAAAATTGAATACAAACAATACTCAGTCTCACCGAGCACCTATTTTCCCCCGCTTTCCAGCTTTCTTCACTGATTTATACGAACTAACAATGTCAACTGCAGCTCACGCACATCGAAGGAATGAAAAAATGGCTCATTTCGACGTTTATTTCCGAAAGGCACCTTTTCAAGGAAAATTTGTGGTATTTGCAGGACTCAGTCGATTTCTTGATGTAGTAGAAACAATCCAAAATGATCTCACAGAAGCCGATCTTGCAGATCTTCATACCGTAATGCGTTCCCAAATCCCAAAAACCGGCAGTAAAACAGATCCACAACATATTACAAACATACATGTAAACAATTTCCTGCAAAATTTCAATGAAGACTTGAAGCGGTCCATCCAGAAGGTTGTAATTAAAAGCGTACCCGAAGGATCAATTGTTTTCCCGTACGTTCCAGTAATTACAATTCAAGGACCGTATTGGATTTGTCAATTTCTGGAAACCGTCTGTTTAAATCTTGTTGGTTACGCTTCGTTAATCGCAACAAATGCAGCAAGGATTAGAAGACAAGTTGGAAAAGACACGAAATTGTTCGAGTTTGGTTCTAGAAGAGCTCAAGGACCTGATGGAGCAATTTCAGCGGCTTATTATTCGTACTTGGGTGGATTTGACGGTACTTCATTAGTTTGTGCTGGGCGTCAACCTGAGATTAAAGTGACTGGAACAATGGCTCACGCATTTGTTTGTTCTTTTGAAGGATGTACATTAGAGGATTTACGAAGTCAGAGAAAGAGTTGTATGAATGGAATTGTGAGAGAATTTGAAAAAAAAATGTTTGATGCTGTAAAAAGAAATGAGCAAAAGGTAGAAAAGTTTTATAAAAGCAAACCATCTTTTCAAATTAAGAGGAATCAGTTTGAATTAGCTGCATTTACTTCTTACGCGATGATCTACCCTGAAAATTTTGTTGCACTTGTTGATACTCATAGTGTAAAAGAAAGTGGAATCCCAAATTTTTTAATTGTTTCACTTTCTTTGCATGAATTAGGTTTTTCTGGGATGAAAGGAATCCGATTAGATTCTGGAGACTTACTAGATCAAGCTCAACATGCACGAAAAGTTTTTGATGCACTTAAAAAAGTAGAAAAATCTGTGAAAGATGTTTATTTTTCTGTTCTTGCAAGTAATGATCTCGATGAAGAAAAAATTGCAGCTCTTCAGCCTAATGGAAAAGGACCTTTTGATGGATTTGGAGTTGGTACTCAATTAGTAACTTGTAGTCAACAACCTGCTTTGGGAATGGTTTATAAATTAGTTGAATTTGATGGAAAAGCTGTAATTAAAAAGAGTGAAGAGAAAGGAAAACAGACTCTTCCTGGGTCTAAGAGAGTGTTCAGGGTTATGAATAGGGGAAATTTTGTTGCAGACGTTATTGCAGCTCAAAGTGAGGATGTTGGAAAAATGCATTGCGTTAAGTTTCCGCTAGATTCGAATCCAAAGATGGAAAAGATGAGTAAAGATAAGGGATATGAAGTAAATGAGTTGATGAAAGTTGTAAAGGGGATTGAGTCTGTGGTAGATAGAGAAGAGTTGAATACTTGTGCAAAGAGGGTTCGCGAAAATCTTTCTAAGGGGTTGGGATCGAAATCTATTTTTAATGATGAGGTCTTTTTGAAAACAGATGAAACAACTCACGGATATGTTTATATTTCTAGCAAAGTTTTTGATGGAGTAAAAAAACTAGAATAGATTTTAGTTTTATCTTCTAATGGTTTAGTTGCGTTTTAGAATGCTTATATTTAAATATATGTGTTTCTCTTACATAATTTTTGAACCATGAGTCAGTTTAGATAAAATGCTTTATAATTATGAACCCTTCAGTGGAATATATTTGAGTCGTGACTCAACTTCGGTGCATAGTTCCCAGCACCAACTTCTTGTTTTTTCGGGAACAAACACAAAACAAAAAAACAAACAATAACTTCTGAAGTAAAAATAAACATGTTGAGAAATCTATTCCTTGTATTCTTGACGTTTTCTATGACCGTATTTTCCCAGAGGCCTCCAGCCGAAACACCTGGTTTGATCGATCTAGTTCCAAGAGATTCTATCTTGGACACGCCGTTCATCTTCCTTGTACAGTTCACAATCTTCTTGGCTTTATTTATTTTAGCAACTATTTAAACATAGTTTAAAATTAATAGTTAAATTAATGCAAGTTAAAGCAACTCATTCCCTCTTTTTTCAAAACTAGAGGTAACTAAAGAAATTACTAAGTCTTCTACATTTCAATAGTTTTTTCGGTACCTCTATTGCCTAAACTGTGTTAAAATTATTATTTTTCAATACGTTTTTTCTCTTAAACAGTATAATATACTAAATCTTTATTGCCATTAAATAAAACAGATGATCTATTTTTTTCTGTTTGATCTTGGTGTTGGATTAAAGTTGGAGCAAAACAAAAGATTTGTATTGAAGAAAAGGTGAAATCAGAATTTCCTCACGCCTAGAAGTTAAGATTAGAATTATTGCTAATAGAACTTGATTTCAACCCTAAAGTATTCAATCATTTATGATAATCAGCTATTCTTGCATGAGAAAAACCGGAAGTTGAATTATGTCTCCAAATTGTTTTCATAGCTATAAAACTAATTTGTGAACTCTCACAAAAACTCAGATTTTGATGCTAGTGCAAAAAAGTTCTTGAAAAACTTTTTCTGATTTTGACAGAGTTGCAAGAATATAAGCTGAGTGTCTATAGTAGTTTTTTAATTTGGTGAAGGAAGGCGAAATGAGGGGTAAATAAAAGTAAAATGTTTAATTAAGTAAAGAATGGTAATTTAGTTTTTGTGATTCTTTGCCTCCATTCTGAAAAGAACATCCTATTTACGAAAAAATCTCTATAACAAAAAAAACTACTCATGCTAAGAACAAAGTTAACTATGATGGGCTTTGGTATCGATTATCCTCGCTAACTAAGGATTGAATCAGCGGAAATTAAACAGTTCTATGCGGTCTCTTTCTCAGTCTATTTTTGTCTTCCTCCTATATTATAGAACTGTTTCGACAGTGAAGAAAAAGACAACCAAATTACCTTTTTATAACTAGATTTACAATAATCTTAATTTTTTTAGCACGATCCTTAGCTTATATAAATAGCAAAACATACTGGTACTTTTTAGTTGACAGTATTGGGAAGGAATCAAACTTCCAAATTGTATGATCACATTTCACAATTGAGGCAAGTTAAAAACTAAGAAGAAAATAGAAACCAAAATATTTATGGGACAAACATGGGTTTATTACTTTTTCGTTATCGAGTAGATGATATTCCTAGGAAACCACTTATAGTTTTTCTACGTCGATGGCTTCTTCTTATTTGTTAAGAATTATATCCTTTTCCATAAAAACAGGAAACAAAAGTTAAATCGGGGAAAGCAGATAGATCTATCTTAGCAATAATACTCGAATGTTTGTGCTATCTTAATTATTATAACATAAAGCTGAAATTTCTTGAAAATATAATATGATGGAATAATCAAGGATAGCTATAAAATTAAGCTATTTTCACTCGTGGTTAAACTAAACAAAAACGTAAACAAATTAAAACCCTTGATTAGAGCTAATAAACTCTGTCTAATCATTAAACAGCTGAAATTACGCTAACAGACTACATAGATAAAGACCTAGTGGTACATTACGAGTAAAAGGAATTATTACTTGGAAAAGAAAAACATTCTGTGTAATACTCCCAATTTTCATCTTTTTCTAACAAAAGCAGGGATTTTTTGCAATTATTAAGTTTTGGTAATATTAGAAAAGGTGGTTCACGTTATACCTTAGAGCTAAAGAAAAATGTTTTGAAAAACTTACAATATCTTAATGATATTGTTTTACTGAAATTATCCAAGTAATAATTTTTTCTTTAGGGCACTGGATTTAGTCATAGGTGAATAGTCATATTGTTCAATAATATTACTGGCACATTTGTGATTACTATTAGATGTTCAGCTTTCTCGTTTAGAGTTAAGTACAATCCTAAAGCAGTACACCCAAAAATCTCTTATTCATCTTGAACCCAACTACAATTGACAGAGAAAACTTTTGTTCAACCATAGCTCCCTCTCAGCCAAACTGAGAAACATACAAGACAATGAATCATACCTTTTTTCTGAATGTATTAATATATTAACTTATTTTCTTCTTAAGATACTTTGAGTTATGCCTTTAGTTCCTGATTAAATCCGCTTGCTACCAGCACAGCATATCATTAGGTCTGCCTTAGGTTTCTTACTTTAATTGTTATTAATTGTACCATCTAAATTTTCATTTCCCCAATTTTTTGTTTATCTAGATTTTCATTAAGGTTTCACCGATACTATATCCTCACGGTATTATAAGTTAATCTTTTCAAATGCCGGGGGTAAATTCTTTCAATTCCTCAGGCTCATGTATGAAACGGATATTTTTATTCAATTTCCATTTAGAATGATGAACAGATGTTTCCAGATTATGTCCTTAATTCTGGTTTATTTTATTTTGTTTGCTTGAAAGAAATCGTGAGTCTTAATCCTAGCGTTCAATTTATATTAGCTTGTGAAATAGCCAAAAGCTAAAAATACACATAGGAGGGCGTAAATATGCTTGCCCTGAATTTAGTTTTAATTTAAGAAAATTATTCTCAAAGGATAATTAATATCGCTTTCATGCCAGGTAATTAAATTCAAATATTCTCTATTCCTCAAGCTTAAATTGTATACTGTAACTCATAATTAATAACCCAAAGTAGTTCCTGCGGTTACTATTGTGCAAGTTAGGTACTTGACAAATTTTATTTTTTTTATATATTTTAGGCATGCTAAGCCCTGCTACAGTATATGAAGGTATAATTCTCGTTTTGCAATAACAGATATAATTCCAGGCTAGTATTATGCCATGCTCCTAGATCTTTTTATTCGCAACTTGATTTCCTACATAGATGATAATAATTCTGCTGGAGAAATAAAATATAATATAAAAGGGAGCAGATTTTTCTAACATGTCAAGTCTTACCCCTTCCTTACTTTACACGCACATCATCAACAAATACTACACTGGTAAAAATTGAGTAAAAGTTGAAATTGTTTTTCATCAGATAGTACTCTATACTCAATAAACTCGTGGTGTAAAGTGAATAGCTGCAATGGCAAAGGTGTATGCCTGTGTTGATGTAAATGGGAAAGATATTCATTGTGACATCATAGTACGTGTTGAATAATTTATTGTAATTGAATTGAATCTTACATTGTGTTAATAATACAAACAAAAAATATCTATAGATTACTACGTTACGTTTAAATGTTGGCGCATATATGTATGTAAGCAAGATATTATCTTCTTCAGGAAGCGGAATATCTATGTTTTTTCGTATAAGAAGCCAAGGAAAGTGAAGGTGCTATATTTTTTATGTTTATACTTAGACACACACCAACTGTAATTATTATGATATCGCTACTGCATCATCCATGTAGAATTTTGCTACCTATCTTTGAAGTTGGATTATACTAGCGAAAGTCCCCAAGAATTGGTTATGTTGCACACTTCTCCGAATGATCAAAAACATTGTCTTGACGGGTAACACCCAACAGTTAGATAACAGTCACATTTTGTAAATAGAAATCTTAGAAGCAATCTAGACAAACAAACAGAGTATGTTTCTCTATTTTGAGAATATCTGACGATACTTACTGATTCTTATCGAACGCATATGTTCAATTAGCAGTTCAGAAAAGAACAGGAATTTTGACCTGTTCTATGCCTAGATCAGGAATTAATTCTCAACATGACCTGTATTATATCTATTTTTATAATCTTGATAGATAAGAGAATAGTAGTAGGTATTGAAATCCTTTTACTAAATTATTTATATTTCACTTAGAGTAGCGTTAACATAGAACAATCACTTACATATAAAACATATGAGAATGACAAATGGAGTCAGAAGCTGTCAAAATAACTTACGAAGGTGAAACTAAATGAATCTATATTCAAAATATGAATTTGAAATTCATAAAAGCAGTTTTTCGCCAATATTTCCATATAATATTACTTTTGTTTTAACACCGTAACCCTCTATACACATCAAAGAGTACAGAAATTCAAAAGAAAGAATATTGCAAGAATGATTCGTTGGCTGTGCATGAAAGTTTTGCTAAATTTTCTGCCAAAAAAAATGGTGTAGTGTTATTAGCGATATAAAGGTGCAAAAAATTCTTTTTCTGCCAAGTGTAGACTGGGCCAATTATTATACACTTGTATATTGTGTACGCGATTACTTGGGGCATGATTACATAATTCATATCCTGCAAAATACATAGCCAAGGCGACAAACATAGCTTAAACTCAAAAATACCATAGCTCGGTGTTTTTTTATATTATTTCTTCGTTCTTATAAGTTCTAACAAGTTACATGAAATATGAAATATTGTCAGCCCATACGCACTGTGCTATCTAAATATGCTTCTATGTCAGCTACAGTAAGCTGAAACCTGTTCCATAAAGCTGAAACTTTAGAGGAATAACTGATCCGAGTTTACGGGAGATATATAGACTTTAATTTATTTCAAAGCCTTTAAATTTCTACCCTTACTTGTTAATAAGTGAGTACTTTTTGGTGCAACAGTACCAGGCGTCCCTGGAATAGCATTTTTTAATTATCCATAACGTATTTTCTTCCGGTGTTATCTGAGTAGAGAGGCTTGTAACCTACGGATTAACTTAGCTATTAAACGTCAGTTATTTTCATTTGAGCTAGTTTGAAGAAACATGTTTACTTTTCTTAAGAGTTGAATAATGGCGATGAGCGTCGTAGTAAATAATAAGCTAGCGACATTCTTTCATAGTCACCGTTTGTACACAACAAGCCTTAGACCCCTGGAATCTTATTTTAATTTATTTAACTGCACTCGTGTTATGTTTATAATAACCATTTGCTACCTTTCCATTCAAATCTGTCGGTTATGCTACCGATGTGGAAGCTTTGGTAAATACGAAGCCAATTTGTAATATTTTTACGTCATGAGTCTGTTCACAAAATCAATATATATATATATGTTAAAGTACGAGTATTTTGAAGAAAACTAATCAAATCTAATCTAAAATTCACCGGGTAATGGGGATTTTAAGTTCGAGTATAATATTTGTTTTAGTTATTTATTTTTTGGGAAATGTATTCTGCACTCAGGTACCGCTCATTGCTGTGTATCATACTAATGAGTATAAGGCTGCAGACTGAGGAAAATCTCTCATTGAGAAATTGAAGATTCTCAAACTCAAACTTCTTTAAAGAATTTCTTGAAGTTTTCAGGATCCTAAAACTATTTTCATGAAGCTCAAATCATCAATGAGGAGAACATTGAGGGGGATTAATTTCTCTGCAAAGTTCACAAGAACCCTCTGTCAGTTTCTCACTCAGATCCTAAGTCCAGTCTTCAATGAGGAACTCATTCTCCGCTCACTCAAATCAAGACAGCTCCTTACTCAATATGGCATTGAGTTTACCTAATACTAGCTCAGTTCTTTAAATATTTTTTTAAAGGCCCGAATGAGTTCACAATGAGAACTCACTTTGCATCTCTACGTGTGTATAAGAATTGACACCCAATCTAGCCTCTTCATATATGATGATACCAAAAACTGACGATCTTACTTTATATTGAAGTATAATTTCAATGATTTAAGGGCACAATTTATCTTAAACTCCATAAATGACTGTCGTGTTGACACAAGACTAACACCATTTAAATGTGTTATCTAGGTAATCCCACAAACTCGATCTGCAACGAATTTATTTATCAACTGAAGAAGATGAAAATGATAACAATAAAAATATGGTTTAGAAAAAGGTAGCAGGATTAATTGGCTAACGATGGTTGCTATTCAAACATGTATGGCCCTCTATAGAATTTGGACTACAGTTTTATTGGGCTAGGTTGATTATTTTTACCAGTGATAGAATCTCCAATAAATATGAGAACATTCCGTTTCGTTACACTTGCCCACCTTTACCAATTTTTTTTTAACATTCAAATATAGAAATGATTTTTGTCATTCTCAGAAAATTAAATTTATTTAGGATTGCCCTTTCTCTATTAAAATAAAATTTTTTATTTCTCAGCATATTTACATATAACCAAATTCTGTTTTACCAGGTGTATAGGATTGTGTTTACAAGTTGCTCAATTTTAAAGAAAACCATACTTTGCACCATGGCTGAGATAGTCTACAAAAAATTCATCTTAGTCAACATGATTGTATTAAGTAAGAGCAAATAAAGAATAAACTCTAATGGCTAAAGTGTCATTTCCAGTTCTTCAGTGCGGCTAAATTGCCTAAGTGGAGTTCTTATTGTTTGTATTAGTTCAGAAGTTTTCTTGAAACTAACCTACGGGACGTGTAAAAAAATGAAAAAGGAATGTTTCAGTAGATCAGATGCGGAAAACTGAACAATTTTGCTTAAGCACCTTGATATTTAATAACTTAATTAGTGCTTTCTTGTAACTTTATAGGTGTTAGTTAATGGAACGACGATTTAATAATGTCACATATTGCTCCATTTTATATTGGTTTTGGGTTGGTTCATACAAATGCTGTACATGCACTCTAATTTGCTGGAAACAGAAGAAAGAGAGCGTAAGACATGGCCTGAATTATTATATGCAAAAGACCGAGTACTCTAATAAAACGCGCCCTGGTTTCAGCCTAAAACTCCAACTGTTGGGGCCTTCATGCATAATTGGTTCTACTTTTAACGATTGAAAATAGTGGTTCGTACTGGTCAAGCTCTAGAATTTACTTCTGAGTAGACTTGTATCTTCCGCTTTATACAGAAGGTAACAATCTAAAGTTGCGTCATTGTCCCAGTCTATCCTAGTCTGCACTATGCGTTGGTCTTGAAGTTTAAGAGGTTAGACCCAAATTTTCAAATCCCTTAACTCAATATATTACAGGATGACGGTAGAATTGAATCTGCTCGACTCTCAGTCACCTCTCACACACGTCTATGAAGCTAAAGAACAAGCTCCAATATCATATTTGTTGTAAGCTTACTCTCTTGTTGACATTTGATATTAGGTGATACCCGAAAAAAAACTGAAGAACTTAAGAGATTAAATAAACAAATTATCTGACCCTGTACCTAATAATTTCATTCTCTCTGAGCAGATAAGTTCTTCTAAACATTCTTCGTCTTCTCTGAAACCTTCTTCTAAAATATCTATTTAATATTTTATTAAAATCTTTGAACAGAAACACCCAGCAGAATATTTGGGCAGTGAGATATAACTAAGTGACTCTTAAAGTTCAGTAATATTATAAGGCCACTAAAAAAGAACCATATTTATTATTTTCCACTATATGTTCTATAGCCTAAACTCGTTTCGCCCTTCTCAAAACCATAGTAATAATTATAGGAATTGTTTTCTATCGTTACATACCATTAAGGTTCAGCATATTATTTTGGGCAATTGCAACGTATTTAGTATTGAAATACAGTTCAATACGAACAGAGCTACTGCAAAATACAAACCCGATGAAGTTTATCTTATACGCGTCTAGTCTATTAACTCTCCTTTTACCAAAAGTCCACACACAAGAAACCAGTTTTTGTGTAGAAAGAACAGAGTTTGTTTTTTTTACAGAACCAGAAGCTTTTAATACTGCTGAACAACTTTGTGTTGTGGAAAGAGATGGTATATTAGCAAAAGTACGAACAAATGAGGAGTTCAATGCAATATTAAATATTATGGAAGAAGAAAACATTATTCAAGGATTTATTGGACTATCTTCTGAAGGAGATGTTTTAAACTTAGATGACTTTAAGTTCTCAGATGGAACAGATAATGAAGGAGTTGGTATAGATCCTTCTTTTTGGGTTGATAATGGAGAAAATCTGGTTAATGATATTACACAAACTTGTGTTTTGTATTTTATTTTTATTTCATTTTTATAGTTAGAGTTAATTCAAATACTGGATTATTTTTCAATGTAGATTCAATAAATTGTGGAGATGAACAAACTTTTTTTTGCAGTATAGAAAATTCTCAAGCATGTGAAAATAATAAGGGATCAATAATTCCAGAAATAAGTGCTACAAATTTTTTAATAATTATTATTTCTTTGACAATGTTAATATTTGGTTTATTTGCTTGTTTAATTCATGAAAGAAATGAAAGAGCACTTATTCTAAAAGAAACTACAGCAACTTTGATGGAACTTGGAAGTAGAATGAGTGTTTCACTTTTTAGAAATTCTGTGTTTTCAAGACGAGAACCTGTATATTTTTATTTGTTTTTATTTTTTAGCCTCAAAGTCCTCAAACTCCAAATACTCAAGTAAATAAAGAAAAAGAAAAAAAAGGATGTTGTTCTTGTTTGACTTGTTTACTTTGTTGCTGTAAGAAAAAACAAGGTGATTTTGACATTGTCTATTTAGATGGAAATCAATCTATTAGTGCACTTAATGGACCAGTTCATCCTTCTGGAGTTACAATGCCAGCTTTAAATTCCTCTTTTGATGTTGGTAATCGAGGTACATTTCATACTCGATCTTCAAACAACAGATTTACATTTAGAAGTATTGCATTTTCAGGGATTTTTTCTAATAAAGGAAATCGAAACAGTGAAACTTCTTTGGAAACTTTTGATGTTCCTCCACCCTTAGGTCCAACTGGTTCATCACGGGATTTAAACAGTGTTAGATCTGTAGAATCTACACCAGTTGGTAGACGTTCAAGTAGAAATTTGAATCAAAATCGGGGAAAACCACAGATTGGATCTCCAAGGTACGAAGTTGATTTTCAAGCTTAGATGCATGAAAAGTAATTTTGTCAAGTAAATGTTTTAGTTAGAGTGTTAGGATTTTTTAACAAATTAACTCAGAAGTGAAATTAGAACTGTTCTTAATTTGAAGCTTTTGGAGTAAGAATAAAAATTGTTTTTCAGTTTTACCCGAAGGAATTAAAATGAATTTAACTTTGTCTCCTATTCCAAGAACACATTCTAAAGGAATTTTGTCTTCATGTTCGCATTCACTTGTAGAATCTAAACTGTAAATTAGCTCTTTGTCGTGATTGCACTCAGCCAACAAAATTTGTTTCAATTTCGTAACACTGGAAAAATCTTTGCTTGAAAACAATTTTCTAAAAATTAAATTTTCTTTTTGTTTTTCTAAACCATTGCACAAAAAAATTGTCTCGGGAGGAAAGATCCCACAAAAAGATTCTAGATTTTCCTCTTTGAAATGTCTTGGTAAAATGATGCCTTGAACTAACTTTTTCCTCAAAGCTGTGGAGATTACATCACCTACTGTTTCTTTCTCTTTTTTTCCTTCGGTGTTTTTAGTTTCCTCTTCATTCTTTACTTCAATTTCATGAGGAAAATCAAGCGCTTCTTCTTTTAATTTAACAAAAAATTTAATTTCTGAAACAACTTCTTTTTCACCAAATTTTAAGAATTCATTTAATTTCTGAACCAAATTTTCAACTAGATGCCACTTTTGAACCAAGGAAAAACTAATTTCTTCAATACAAGTGTTCTCTTCAAGATTCACCTTCTCCTCTCGTTTTTCCTCTTTTTTTTCATCCCTTCGAAGTAAAAAATCTTGCTTAATTTCTTCCAATCTTTGGTTCATAAAGAAAAAAAATTGGTTCTTGATTTCCCTCATGCTTTTTCGTACCTTACTTAATTCGCTACGTTTATCGTAGATCCAAAATATTTCCTCTACTAACAGGCTTTTAGCATCATCTAACTGCTGTAATCCCATCGCAAAGCTTAAATTTGGCAACTTCATGGTTTCTTCTAACTCACAAATCTTTCTCATCCCCATTGATGGCGTGATTTCACCGATGTTACATCCAGCTTCAAAACATGAAAACGACAAAGTCCGCTCAATTTCATTAAGAAAAGGTCTTGTTTCCTGGGTTTCAAACCAGTTTTTCAATTTTTCATCTACAATCTGGGTTTTTCTTGGGTCAACATCAAGCAATGAACTTTTTAAAGTGTTGTTAATGAAATTTAAAACAAACACCTTTTCCTTTTCTCGTGCTTCAGTACCCTCTTCAGGGACAAAAAACTGAAATCTAGATGGTAAGTGACCTTTCTTTGTGACTAATGAAAGCAAAAAACTAAGTTTTCCATCAACTTCCTCTTCATTTGACACATCTAGAGAACAAATCAGGTCTAAAATCCCACTTCTAGAAGCAGATTTTGCTGCATAAAGTGAAGAAAGCATCTCAAATGGATCTGGAGGCTGAAGTAAAAGAACCTCATGCATCAAATTATTCAAAGTTTCTACAATTTCATGTTCTTTCATGTACTTTTCGATTTTATTTCTTTGTTTTTCCATTACATTAAACTGTTCAAAACTTACAAAAAAAAGATTAACTTTTAAAACTCTCTACACCATTGATCCCATTAACATCTGCAATTCTTCTTCTTCCTTAGAAACAGGAGTTTTAGTAGGAGATGGCAATGTAATTGGTTCAGTACTAGGAACATTCATGTCTGTCAAAGTCTTCAATAATTCAGCATCGGCATCAGACATTTGATTCGTTTGTGCTGGTGCAGCAACTTGAGAAGTAACTACTGGTTCATCAAGAGCTTCTAACTCATCAAGAAGATCTTGATCATCTAAACCATCTGTAACACCTTGTGTCAAAATTCCATTAATCTCTTCTTGATCTGCATTTAAATCTTCTAAATCTTCAAGCAACTCTGCTAACAGGTCAGGGTTCACCTAAACCAGTAACTACACTAAGTGGAAATTTACTTTGGAATTAATCTTGGACATAGTATTTTTTGCTAAGTTAAGTGCTTTTACCGCATCTACAGTTGCTGCACCACTTTCGATTCCTAGGATCTGCTTATCTAATGTCAAAATTCTATACATGTAAATTTAAGGTACAAACTGTACGTAGCATTAAGGGTAGTAATTTCATTCTCAATTATTTTTCGTTTCTTTAAATGCATTAGTGCATCATCAGTTTTATTTTGTTTCTTTGCAGTTTGTGCAAGTTTTAGTTGATTATCTGCTTTTTTTCGTAGAAATGCCGTTCTATGAACACATACAACAAAATGTTGATCTACCTTTTTTCAAGGTTACCCTGGGTCTGTTTCAATGATTTTAATGCTGATAATGGATCATTTGAATTTCCCACAGGTGCTTTATCATTCTTAGCTTTAGTTTTGGACGCTTTTGTCCCCCTGCTTCCAGTTATTGCGCGAAACATTTCTTCTTTGTTTATTTTCGATCAGAATTTGTTTCTTTTACTTTTGGGTCATATGGCCAACAAATGAAACTGCAGTATCACCTGGGCCATCTGGCCTATCCCGAAGTGGGCAATATGGCCTATTGAGAAGAAATAATTTTGGGCAATTGAATGTATGGCGCAAAAAATAGAAAAAACAACAGTAGAAATATATCGAGATTGTTTAAGACTTATTAAACATGTTGCAGGAGATAGTCCAAAAGCAAATAATATAAAAAATATTCTTCGACAAGAATTTAAGAAAAATAAGTATGAAACAAGTGAGGAAAAGATAAGTGAACTAAAGTTTTCAGCTGTTCGGGGATTAAGTAATTATTTAATGTACGAACTAGAAGCTAAAGAGAACAAGAAATAATAAACTGAACTACTGTTCCTTTTTCTTCATTTTCTCTTGTCTTACTTTTTCACTAAGTGTTAAAAAACTTTCACTAAAAAGTATTTTCATCAGTGAAAGAGCAAAAAATGAAATTATAATAGTCACATTTACAACTAGAGAAAATCCAGAAAAGTCAATTAAGAATCCACCTAAAATAGGAGAAACTAAGCCAACAAGTGCACGAACAGAATGTCCTAATGAAGTAACAGCACCTTGATCTACATCTGTGCCACAAAGACTTAACATCGAAGTAGTTAAAGTATAAAAAAGTGTAGATCCAATCGACATAGGAATAGAAACAGCATAAATTCCTAATTTAGAATCAAGAAAAAATTTCATTCCGTAGGAAGAAATATTTAATAAAAGAATTGAGATAAAAGTTAGAGAGAAAAAGTTGTAATTGAACATTTTGATAAGTGGTTTGACTAGAAAGATATTTGTTAAGAGACCAAGAAAAGCAATTATGCTCATATATTCACCCATAAAAGAAGGATCTAAAGAAGAAGATTCTGTAAGAGATAAACTTAAAGCAGTTCTAAAAATGCCTACGCTTAAAGACATCAAAGAAGAAAAAATCAAAACTTCACGGACTTTTTTCTGTTTCAAAATTTTCCAATTTTCAAAATTACTTTTTGTTTCTTTTTTCGAAGATTTTTGTTTTAAATCAGGAAAATAAAAAATATCTAAAATTACACCAAAGAAAGAAAATAAAGAAGCTAAAAAACAAACTCCTTCAAAACCAATGTAATTTGAAAAATGACCGCCAAGAAAACTTCCAAACAACATCCCAACTCCGTAACTTAGAGACAACATTCCAAGTGCTTCGGTTCTTTTTTCAGGAGAAACAAAAGATCCAATTGATGCTTGACAACACATCATCGCATGCTGACCTGCACCAAATATTCTAGAAAAAAACAAACTCTTCAATGAATTTTGAAATACGGCAATTGTCATGAAAAAGTACATTAGGCATGATGACCCTTGAGCGACAAGTAAACCATATTTTGCGCCTTTCAAATCAATTAATGAGCCGATTAGAGGTCCACCTAGGAAGGAGATGAAGGAGACGGAACTGTAAAGGAGTCCAAAAGAAGCGCCATCGGATCCAAGGGACTTAGAGAGGTAAGGAAGGACAGGCTGTTGCAGCCAAAAGGTGAAAGCATACAAAAAGAGATTAAAGTGGGAAAGCAAGGTTGATTTTATGGTTTTGGGGTCCAATTTTGTTTCTGATTGCTTACTCTTGAGTAAGAAGTTTGTTAGCTTTTCCATTTTGAATTTGTCCGAACTGGTTTCTAGGGAATGGAACATTTAGGGTAATGTAATATTGAGGTTTGAGTTGAAATTGTAGAGTTTAAGTCTTACTCGCAATGTATGGAAAAAGTGGCTGACTCTTATATTATAACACAAAAGGCTAGAGTTTAGAATCATTTCATGAATATATTGTCTCCAATTAGTTAGAGTTAATATTATCTACGAGCTTTTATAGCCAAGCACATCTAGCTATTAGAGACTTAACTCGAGGCAATGAGCGTGTTTTGATGTTAGACAGGGGAAAATCCACGAAAAGGGGTCATGAAAATATAAGATAAAATAAAATAACTAAATATCTATAATTCCTATTGTATTCTTGGATATATAGTTCTACCAAAAGTTGCATCTTAGAGCTATATAGAAAAGGACACAGTACAATCTTCTTAAATTAATATGCCATTATGCCACTTCAGAAGCTTATTTAATTACATAGTAAAGCTACAGCTTACAGCTACTCTACTTTTATATATATATTTATATATTTATCGCTTCCTGTTGTACATCCTTATGATACTGTTCACATATTACGCCTGTTCAAGCTTCCAAGGGGTAGTAGGACACAAAACAATAAGAGCGAGGCAGCCGAGATAGAGAGTGTTCTATACTCCAATTACTTTATTTTTTATATGAGGGGCATTTTAGTACTAAAAATACCACGATATTGGGAAACACACAGTTGCGCTCAAAATTTAAAGAGTAGAATATTTTAAGAGGGTATACACAGCAGCAATCCGGGCAGAATCCGCCTAGAATCTTAGTATAAAGGTTAGATGCCGAAAAAAAAATATATAAAGACGTCTTCTCTTTCATTTGCTATAATTCAGTCGAAATTTATTTGTAATCCGCTTTCTCTATTTCATCACTACTAAATGATTCCCATGTCCTCAGTTGCTAATTCAAAATGGATTGAGCCATATTTTCCCTACTTCACTAAAAACATAGAGTGATGCGATAAGTTGTTTTGGGGGTCTTCAATAGATTATATTGATTTAATAATTATCAGTTCTAATTTATTAAAAGTCTCCTTCCTTACTAAGCAAAAGAAGATAACCTAGGTCCCCTAAATACAGAAAAATTGTAGTCCTCTATATCTCGAATATAAATTGCATACATGAAAGCGTGATCAAGTTAATCGACTCTGTGATCTTTCCAAGTAGATCTATAATTTTTTTTTGTACGGTTACAGCTCAAAGATAAATCAGAACACAAAATAGACCTTTTTTACTTCAAGGGGAACCTTTCAAAAAAAACTTGGAATAAAAAGAACTTACCAACACAGAGGAATATTCTAAATGATAACTTATTTTATTAATTATATGCAGGGAATTATATGAAACAGTTGACAGCATATTTTTATCCTTAGATAATAAGAAATGTCACGTGTGAAGCAAATGTATTGTATTTGAGGAGAGTGTATTCCGCGAAATAGGTTCAAAGCAAATTCATTCACTTGCTGAAAATTCTATCGAGGACATTAACAAGGAAACTCCCTTGAATTTTTGGATTAGTAAGTACTTTTTTGGGGTTATTCTGTCCTGCATTTTCCAAAACTTCCTGGAAGTTATTTTGGGCACTGAATTGCTAATATCAGTGCCGATAAAAGCAACGCTTCTCAATAAGATAAAACTCTGCACCTTTAACATCCATGAATATATAACGATTTGGATTTAAGATTAACAACCTACCCCAAAAAATAAAACCATAGTAATTATAAAAAAATGTACTGGGTCCAGTATTTCAGTTTCTTTGAAGGCAAATCCAGCTGAACTTATTGCGATTGTATGAAAAGAAAAGATGTCACCTGATTTGCTGACATCGGCTCACTTCTGAAGGGAGTGATTAAAATGTTTATCACCTTGGCTCCGGATTATTGAATTTGGAATTTAGAATGAACTTAGTATTTTTAGGGTACTATAGTCCCGTAGAAAATGGATGGGTTCATTATAGAGTGAGATCACTTAATGCGAATTTTTAGTGATTTCTTAAGCTCAAAAATATGTAAAAATGGTAAACAATGCCACTATCTTTCTAAGGTATCAGATATCAAATTTTGAGTTATTTGCAGCACAATTAGAGGCACTTTCCTTCACTTTATCTTTTGGTTCAATTGTATTTATACTATAGATCATGAACAAGAAAGTTAAAGAAGTTTTCGTAGACAAGATTAAGAGAAGACAGAAAAGAATTAAAATAAGGGGAAAAATCTTAAGAAAACATTGTAAAAGAGAAAATAACCCTTATAGCATACTTAAAGCGCTCATTTTGTTACTAAATGCTACTTTCAGAATAATTGATGTCCAGAGTAATGATGCCAAAACTAAAAATTTCGTGAATAGTGAACTAATCGCAGCTTAATACCCGTATACTCGGAACAAAACTTGCTGCTTAGAATACAACACAGCTACTATATTGTCTCAAAGCTAGTGGGAATTCTGTGATAGTCTAAGTTAGTCTTAAAAAAATATAATAAAATAATGGTCGGGAACATAGTAAAACTGAACAATTGGTACAAATATTCAATTATAGTTAACTACATGACCGAGGTTTAAATTGTTATGATTCTATGACAGAATGATTTCAAAAGACTCTTTGTGTAGAATTAAAATAAAATACTTCACATTGTTTTACATTTATACGCAGAAGAATTCTAACAAAGCTCTATATGCTAATATTGCAAGTGAGATTTTTTCATTTGCATTTTATAGTATTGAGTTCTAAATTGAGTTTGATTAAACTTTATTTTAATTTACAATGATACCAATTTAAAATCATCTATATGTTAATAACTCACTAAAAGTAGAGCACATATATTGACAAGATAGTTAACAATCGATAAGAAAGGCCTTATCGGAGTATGTGGAGTTATTGTGGTTATTGTACGAAACTAGGAAATGTTCTAGATTTTGAGCATAAACAAACGTATGTAAATTCCACTTTACCAAAAAGGCCATTTTATCAAAGGACATATTTAAATGGATTTGAGATAATTTTAGATGGACAGAAAAAAGTTTGGATTTACTACCTTTGATGGTTCTCAACATTTCATTCTTGGAATATTGCACATATTACAGAAGCCTCAGCTCAATACTAAGATTTCTTACTCAAGGAACCAATTGATTAGTGAAATCTACCATGATACTTTGTGGAATGTAATAGAATATATCCAAGGCTAGGTGTAGTTGCATCGGCTTATTTTATCAGTTCAATGGAAGAAACAATATTGACGATATAGGACATGCACATCATGTGCAAGAATTCCGATTAATAAATGCAGGAATATTCTTTGTATCTACACATTTCTTCTGCCTATAGATATAATTTTTTACTCGGTACTTTTCACGATGGTATAAGGATTAACTTCAACTTATATAGAAATCAAACCAAAGTAAGAAAATTGTAAAAGCGTTTCAAAAATAGTAAGAAAGCTACAAATTTAGCTTTTTTGCAATTCCAGTATAAACTGATACATTTTAAACTTAAGAATGACATAATCCGGATGGCATTTGGTAATTACATCTCAAATTTTCCAACAGGCTGGTTTGCATGCGAGGAGATTTTGTGGCATTTTTGAATAATACTTAGTAATATCGCATTCTTTTCATAACTGACAGGGAAATGTTAATAGACATTGACCCTAACTCTGCTGATCTCTGCAAGTAACTTATACCATGACACGCTGCAAATAGATCGGAGACTTGTCAGGTATTTACTCTTGGTCAACAAACCTGTCTATCGATAATCCTCTTACCTAGGAATAAGGGCCATTTCCCTGATTTTATACTTTATGGAAATAATTTCTGAATTACTTGTTAATGATCCAATCTTATGGATTTTCGTGTACTAAGATTTTTTGCATTCTTCTAGCCATATTTTATCCTATCTGTATACACATATTTCAATGTATTTCATATAGGTTATATTGCTGTATTTCCAACATTTCTCCCACTCGATATTGAAAAGAATAGAGATTAAAAGATGCATCTTTGTGCACCCGGATATCTATCTGTTGTCTGCTTTTCACAACAAAAAATGTTTGTACAAATTCTCAAATCTCTTTCTATTTTCCAACATAAAACGTGTAATTTCCTTTATAAAGAGGTTATATGTTATTCGTGAACATTCACTCTAGTTGTTCAACTTGAATAAAACTGTTGCATCCCCTAACTATTTCAATGGAATATCCAGAATGAACAAATAGGAACCTGAGAACGAGTATTAGTGTCGAATCTTATTATTTGTTTCTAGAATTCATGATAGCAAACTATTCCTTTAACGGAAGAGCTTGTTTGAAAAGAATTCATAGTTTAGCTAGACATTACTAATTTTCTCCTGTTCAAGTTTGGGCCTTACTCATGGCTAATAGAGCTATAATTTGAGGATTAGATGATGCTTCCGATAAGTACTAGGAATTTTTCGTAGTTTCAAATATTTAAGAGTTTGACTTAAAACCCTAACCGGGAACCCATAACCTAGCAGTCCTGATCAACATTATTGATCCGAGATTTAACAGATTCGCTCTATTTGCTTTGGATACCCCGACTAGTTATAGGAAAAGAACTTCTCAAGGCAAGTAAAACATAATATATAGTAAACCTATGCGCTTGGAATGGGATAAAAAATGCGTTTGCATTTATTTTCCCAAGAAAACAGCACTAAATGAGCTAATACTTTCTGATCATGCGGATGGGAAATGTAGTTGCTGTATTCAATATTACCAGTCTGATCTTTTAAGTATCAACTCGATATCTTTTTCATAAGTGCTGAGTGCCCGTGAATATTTTAATTATGTGGTCTCTTTAGATAGAGTTTCAAGTTTCATATTTCTTCATCATAGAACCGAAGGGGAAAAGTATTGCTGATAGTATTAGAAAAACAATTTAAAAAACTATTCAACCAAGAGAGTAGTTAAGATTTTTTGAAATTCTGGTTCAAAAGTAAGCAAATGAATTCATGCTGTCAAAAAATTAAGCTTTACTTAATATACCTTACTTGAAACCCTTTCAGAATAGAATTAGGTTTTTCGAAATTTTCAGAAACCGTAGCTCAGATTTTCATGAATATGGATATCTTGAAAAAAAAAGAATTTTGTAAGGACGCTTGTTATATTCATCAGTTTCACCTCGCTAAGTAATAATTTAATAGAGAGTGTAGACATCACGAATATTAATGTGTCCTTGAGAGGTGATTACCTTGAACTGATTTAGCAGTATAGTGAAACTGTGATCTCTGAATCGATCTTTTTGCATACTTTTCAGAAAATTCGTAGTTACTTCTAATTGCGAGAAAAGAAAAAAAATCGTTCCTCGCAAAGCAATTCTGAGTAAACAAGTCCATAGCTTCAAGATTTGCTACTTCGCTGTAGAGACTATCTTGTTCTTTAGTTATTGTGTATATTCGATCGGTTATCGTTTATCATAGTAGCATGAAAGAGTATAGTGATAATCATAGATATATAATTTGGGAAACTAAGACAGAACCAATACTACAACAGATATCTAAGATAAAGTAACAACAAAAGAGCATTGCTAAAAGCATGCTAAATAATAATAAAAACGAAATTTAATACTAGTATTAAGATTTAGAGTTATAAATTCAAAATATATTTACAGATTTCTAGAAAGTAGTCAAGAGCTTCATTCTTTTTTAGAAACGCTTCTTTTGAGTAATTCGTCTTCGGATTGACTTGTATGTCACTGAAGAGAGCCTGAAGTGGTTCAATTTATAGCTAAACCTTCTTGTTAGAAGCTCTGTCTCATTTCCAGTATCTGACTGTTTGATTATTCATTCCGAGAACATAAAGCATCGAATTCCTGAAATTATTATTCCTGCAAAATGGACTTTTAACGATATGTCATTACTATGATATAAATCCAATAAAGAACATATATGTGTACTTTAACAGAAACACAACAACAACCCACTATATAAGCTGGTGTTACCTAAGCAAGGCAGTTGCGCTCTTCTTGTCCAAACCGCATATCATCTGTTTGAAAAAGAGTTCGTAAGTATAAATTTAGAAGAGAATATAACATTAACATTGACCATTATATAGTTAACATCTAGAACAAAGTTTTTTTTGCTATCTTAAATATCCGAATAGGGTTTTTTGACTCCGGAGTCAAATACTCCAAATTTTCATTGGCCGAATTTTCAATTGCCCAAAATTGTTTTTTCAAAAAAAACAAACCAACAAATTCAACATAAAAAAAAACAAAACTTTACCATTCGATCACAACAGACGCCGGGAGACCCAGTGATGTACCAGATGGTTGCAATTTGAGCATTTAGAAACATGATTGAACGAAAAAATACCTTTCAACGATATGAAACAGATATTTTAAAAGTGGATCACCCTAACTTTGAAAAAAACGTCAGACGTTAGGTGCCGATTTGGATAGAATGAGGATATTTTACACGGAAAGATTTCAACAGAATAGAGCAAGATCGAGGGATAAATAAAAAAAACAAATAGGAAGTTTTTAGCTGGATGACGCTAAATTTCGAAGAGAAAAAAGACTACACCAAGAAAAAGAATGAAGAAAAATAACGAGTTTGGATAAAAAGGTTGCAGCTGAATTAAAAAAAACAGAGCGAGTTTGCATAAACAGTTGCATCTAGATTAGATGACGAATCCATTTAATTTTTAAATTTTAATTTTAACAAAAATCTAAATCTTCTGAATTTCAGGTTTCAAAATTATTTGTCTTAAGCTTTTAATTATGTCACTTCATATATTTACTTATTAACTTCTTTACAAATTTTCAAGTTTCTGTATTCAAGCTATGGAAAAAGATTTAAATCCATCCTCATTTTCATCGAGGGCCGAGTGGGGAGGGAGGGCCGAGTCATGGGGGCCATTTTTAAGGACGCGGGGAGCATGAAAGGCTCCCCGCTACGCTAGGGTCAGTCAACTTCAGATTTTATTGTTTCTTAACTATTAATATTTATTTTTTATCTTCTACTACACTTAACTTTATTCCCAGCCCCCTCTCTTTTTTGTCTAAGTATTGGAAATTATTGTTCTGCGCAGCGATTATTCAGACGAAGTATGGAAAAATCGCGATTCTGCGCCTCCATTATTCAGACGAAGTATGATGAAAAAAAATTTTGGGAAATCGATCTGACCAATGAAATCGCGAGGAGTATCTGACTCCGGAGTCAAAAAACCCGCGCCCTTAAATATCTGCAAATGAGTTTGAACCAAGTAAACTTCTGGCTACTAAAGAATCATCTCTATATATTTTTTTTCCTTGAGTTCTAGAATATCTTGTTTTCATAAAATGTTTCTTTAACCTATTCTTATTTGATTCTGTACTCCTAAAAGATTCTAAACTCATTCTTGATGCTTTATCATCAGAAGAATCGACTTCATCATCAAAATCTAAATTAAATCCGGGTTCTTTAAACAAAGATTTAAACCTTCGCCTTCTATAGTGTTCTAAAACAACTCCAGGTCCAGAAGGAATAATAAATTCAGTTTCCAATATTTCTCTTTCGAAGTATTTTCTCAATAATATTTGTGTCAACGGCTGAATTAGAGTAAAAGAAATTAAAGAAAAGATGAAAGTTAATAGAAAAAAAGAAGAGTGGACTAAATTTGAAGTAATCTGCTTCCAAGTTATGGTAATAAGAAGAGTAAGAAAAAGAAAGAGGATAGTTTGAAAAATCAAAGTTGCCAATATTGAGTTTCTTCTTCCTGTGGGACCAAAAATATAATCAACTTCAAGCATTTGAAGTTGAGATTTATAATGAAGAAAACAATTAAAAATATCTTTATCCAAATTATTTTCAAGAAAACTTTCTTGGGTTTTTGAGGAAAAACCATGGATTGCATAAAAATTTTTTGCAAGAATAGAAAGCTTTTTATACTTTGGGGAATTTTTCAAAATATTCATTAGTCTTTTTTCAGCTAAGTATAAATTAATGTGGGCTTCAAGTAAAGCAAGATCAAAATCAGGTAAAAAATCAAGAGGAAGATTGTTTAGTTTTTTTAGAGTAGATTCAACGTAATTAAATGGGAAAAATATATTAGCAGATAATTTAATATAAAGCTTGTTTAAGTGAATCATAAAATAAGTTTGAAAAAGAATAAAAATATTCAGAAAAAAAATATCTAAAAATATTATTAAAAATAGAGATATGATAGAAGAAAATAAGTAGGAATTTATAGCAGACAGAAACCAGAAAATAATAAGAAAATTGTATATTTCAAGCCATAGAGGTGTATTTTTCTTCAGCGAAAATAAATAGACTCCAATAGTGGTTGAAATTTTTCTAGAGTTCGATAAATTTTCGCTTTTTAACAAAAAAAACGCTGAAAATTTATCTAATTTATCTTCCTGAACATATTTTTTTTTTAAGTATAATATTAACATAGCTTTAAAACTCTTATTCTTCCAGTTTTTTCTTAACAGAACCAATATAAAAAAAATAGTAAAACATAAAATAATTTCCCAAATTATAAGATTCTTAAGCGTTTCTTTTTGAATTTCAAGTTTAGAAATATTTTCTTCAAAGGAAAAATTATCAATTGTAAGGTTTGTAAAGGAAGATATTGTAAGAAATCCACCTATCTTAGTATTACAAAAGCACTTAATTGGTCCTTTAAGAGTAACTTTTTCACAAGCCCTTTCTTTTAAAATAAATTCTTCAACTAAATTTTTTTGAGTCAGAGTTTGAGAATTATTTAAACAAAAATATTCATCTTGTTTTGTTAAATGTTCAGGAACAAAAATAAGTTCAAGTTGATCAAATTCTTCATTTGATGATATTTGAGAAATATTTAATAAATCAATCCCATCTTGTATACTTATTTTATTATTCTCATCAAGCAAATATAAACTTGTATGTATTCTAAAAGAGTTTGTAAAGATAACCGAATTATTGAATAATGAAATATTTTTTTCGTATAATGGATAATATGGAAGAAAAAATAGTAATTCAGGGTTTTCTGTTAAAATATTTTGATCTAATATATTTTTTACAGTAGAAAAATTATAAGATATTTGCATTTCCCCAATTGGAGAAAAAAAAGTGTATGTTTTTAAATCCTGTTGAAAAAGTTCTTGTATAGAATATAAATAAGAAAAAGTGTTTCTCAAAATACTTGATTTATCTGAAACTCCATAAAAAGAAAAAATAGTAGAAAGTTCTAAATATTGAATAGAATAGATTGTTCTATTTTCTTGTTCAAAAAACCAAGAACCTAAGTCAAGTAAATTTTGACGTACAGAGCTTGAAATAAAATTAACAAAAGCTGTTTCTTTTCCAAACGTTTCTTTATTTTTATTTCTAGTTGATTCTAATAAAATTTCCTGTGAGTTTAACAATAAATCTTGAAGAAATTTAACTTCTTTTGAGTCAAATGTTATTTCCTCGGATTGGTAAATTTGTTGTATTAAATATAAACTCTCTAAATATAGATTAATGTCAAAATAGAATTTCCAATAATTCTCGATGTCTAATAATTTATGTGGAAAAACTTCAGCTTTTTGCAAAAACTTTTCCACGAATTCGAGATTCTTTTCTATATAAACATAAGTAGAAATAGAAAACAAAGTCAAGGCATCGATATCTTCTAAAAATAATAAGGCTTCTACTTCTTCAATTTGCAGATCATCAACTGCATGATGAAAATCAACATCCGCTTTTCCAACCAAAACATTATCTGAATAAAATTCAAATTGTAAATCAAATTTAGATTTCACATATGGAAAATTAATACTAAATTGTTTCGAACCGCTCTCGATAAGATATTCGACATTCAGAAATATATCGCTTTCATAAAGAAATTTAATTTGATCAAAAACTACTCCTTCAACAGAATTTGATCCAACATTAACTTGGTAACTCAATCCATGCTGATGGTCAACTTGGACATCAAATACTGGAACACTTTTGGAACCAATATAATAATATGCTCCATTCATGGAAAAAAATCCACTATAAGAACTAAAAGAAATTTCTTCTAAATAAAAATAATCTCTTGAACTCAAATTAAGAATAGAAAAACTATTTTTTTCTCCATCATAAAATTCAACAACATTTTCTTCCTCAATAAATTCTGAGTTTAAAACAATCCGCAATCCTTCTCTAAGAAAGCCTTGAATTATATTTCCTTTAAACAATTCATCTCTCTTATCATCTTCAAACTCAATCTGTACTCTTTCTGAACACTGATCCCACCAAATTTCCTCCGGATCAACATAATTCTCATCCGCAATCACCCAATTTTCAGCTACTGCTCCACTATCCGAATGATCCACTAAATATAAAAAATATATAAACAATACTGTTATGACAATGCATAAGCATCCTACCATTAAATTTATCTGTAAATAATCTAAATCGAACTTTTTCCATATCAGGTCGAGGTTCATTATCAACACATCCAGATGCTTCACAAGGAGAACTAAATGTATCAACGTAATCTCCAGCTTGATGGTATACAGAACCTCTTGCAGAAGGTAAATTATGAGCTGGATCGACTAATTGCATATGAAATACGTGTGTATGAAGTGGATGAAAACCGTGGATTAACCTAAATTGGTATATTTGCTGCTGTTTGATTACTGTAATGTTTCTAACTATTGGATTAGGTAAATTATACCCTCGAAAGTAATCAAAATTAAAAGAAAATGGAAGAATTTCTAAATCCATTGTTTTTGTTTCTTCGTCGTAAAAATAAGAAAGAGAATCTGATCTCACAAAATTTTCTTTTCCAGCCATTGGTTGTGTTGAAATTCCACTTGGTTCTATTTGCCTTAAGTCCGGTAGGTAAGAAGGTAAGCAAGGGTGAATTTCAAATTGATCCTTGCTAAATTCATGTACCGGGTTTGGATTTTGAGAACCCATCAGCACTTCAAAACTCATTACGGGAAATGCATACTTTACAAAAGCACTGTCTTGTCTCGGAACTTCCATGATTAAATCCTTGAATGGATCTTCATCTTCATCAATTTCACATTTTAGTAAAAATTCAACTCTTGAAGCTGCATGCAGCCAAATTCGATCTCCATCACTAAATTCCATATTTCGTGATTTTCTCAAGTAAACTCCATCTTTTGCAATTAATTTAACCTCACAACCATTAATATAAAAAAGTCCATCAGAAGACATTTCTTCTTCATCATCTCCAGCAAGAAAAAGAATGCCAATTCGACTCCATTCACGATTATTTACTTGCAAAATAGGTTTTATAAAACCATTAACCAAAACAAAAAACTCTTCTTTACCCAATTCTTCTCCATTAACTTCTTTTTCAACTCCATCTTCAATCCCTTCAAGTTTAAAAATCACATCCAAAACATTCTTTCTTGGATAAACTCCATTTATAAAATCATAAATTCCTTCATATCCTTTACTAAGTAAACTTAATTTTCCAGGAAAAATTTTCATAATAACTAAGAAGTGTCTTTCAAGATTTAATATTTCTTGAGGAAGTTCAAACCCACTTTTTTCATCTTCTATAACTAATAATCCAGCTGTTCCTCCAGCGATCGTCATCTCCGAAATATGTTCAATATGCGGATGATACCAATGAACTCCACCAGCGTGATTTGCATCTACATTAAACTCATACAGTCTTGATTCACCAACACTTATTTTTATTGAAGGATCGTCTTCAAAAGGTGATATATGAAGTCCATGAGTATGAATATTAGTTAAATAAGCAGTTAATTCAAAAGAATCTTGAGAAATATTTGTATTTTTGTGTAAATTATTTGTTAGATTAAGAAACAGTTTTGTTCCTTTTTGTATTCGTAAAGTAGGAGATGGAATAGATGGAGAAAAAGAATAGGAAGAGATATGATAAGTTTTGAGAGTGAGTTTTAGAAAACTGTTTTCTATTATTGTATTTGTTTTGTATTCAACTCGAGGTACAATTAACGAAGCTCGTTCATAAGAAAATTGAAGGGGATTCTCAGATGTTTTTCCAAATTCTTGAGGGTTATTTGAAGTGGAGAATTCTGGTAATAAACAGTTATTGATAACTCTTGCAGGGAGTTTTTGACTGCATTCTTCTGTTGTTTGTAGATTTCTTTCGGAAATTGTTTTGTGTGAGAATTCAAACGTCCTTTGGGGAAAAGCTTGGTTAATTTTTGTTTGTTGAGTAAATGAGTTCGGTTTTATGCTGATTAGAGAAAGAATTGAAATAATAAGAATAAAAGTAAGAACACATTGATGTTTTAATAATAGTTGGCAGTTTTTTATCATTTAGTGTTTTGTTCACTTTAGAACTCAGAAGCACAAAAATCATATCGATGACCAAAAGAGCCATTGAATAAAGATTTGGTTAATCATTTTGGGCAATGCGAAACTAAAGGCGAAATGTCTATTATGGAAGAAAACTGTTCGGTTTAAATCTTGAACTAATGTAAAGATATATGAGTTAAGAAGCAAAACAATAGTTAACATGTTTATGAGTTTAGATACTTATATCAAAGAGTTTAGTATTGTGTAAGAATTTATTGGATACGAGCACTAGGAGTACTGGAGATTGAAGTTAGTAATGTGATTAGTCGAGAGACAGTTAAAGAACGGACGACAAAGAATTTTAGAATAGCATCAAGGAATATGTGACAGATAATGTGATTTCTATTTTGTCACATGGAAAATAATAGTGATCCGAGTTCGTTTTCCTAAAAAGGGGTCATGTATTAACATAATATGCACAATTAACTTTTGAAGAAGTTCACAAGAAAACAAGTATTCTTCTAGTGAAACGTATTAGTAGAAGTAGAACAGAACTCTCAATGAACAAATTTTAGTATCCTATGCAAAACTGTTTAAAAGGAACAATCTCAAAGTAATAGCTCTCAGGTAGTTCATTAGCAACCTAATCCGACTGATGTCGCAGGAACTGCTTGAAACTTTGTAACTACCTCAATATTTGACATAAAATAGGTTGGAACTGAGACAAAACATGAGCTGAAGTTAAACAAAATAAACTATATAAGGCCGGACAATAATCACTAAAGAAAATTTCAATAAACAAGTTCTTCTGAAGAGCAATTCTCCTCAATCAAGGTAAGAAAGAAATAAAGTAACACAAAATGAATTTCCTGGTAAAGTTTCTAGGATTAGCATTTCTTGTAAAATATGTAACATAATTAACTCTTATTACAGAAAACTCGTGGTTTATTCACGATCGCGAGCATATTAAACAGAATCCTGAAAACAGTCTAACCAAGCCTATAACTACTTTGTAACACTGAAAGCACAAAAGCTGATTCCAACAACACGTTAATCAACATGCATCACCCGAAACATCAAACCATTTACCGCTAAAATCTTTCATATTAGATTTTGATTAAACTCAGAACTTTAGTGAAATCTAAATAAACTTGATATTTTCACTACAATCATAAGAAACCCTTTTACTACCTTGTGCTAGCAATGTAATATATTCTTTCTTAATTGCGAGGAATGAACCAAATCCTGAAAAGTTTATTTTATTCTTATGCCAGTCATTGTTTGTCATTCCCAAACTGAGAACTAGTACACGTTCAATATATGCTATTAACTAATTTTTCATTGTCTCAAGAACACTCAAGAAATTTGACCAACGTTAGTTTTCAGAAGAGACTTAGGCAGGTAACTAATTGAGTTTCATCTGCAGCACAAAGTTTAAAAACTTGTTCGGAAGTTATGTAGTAGAGTTTTTCATCGTAAAACCTTTTTTTTTATTAAACTGTCCTGTTCTGACATTTTATCTTGCTCTGCGCCGAGTAGGACAAAAAAGCAAGATAAGCGAATATATGTACTAAACCTATGAATAGTATAATTCAATTTAATTGGTTAATTCATCCAATCAAACCATTGTGAATCCGACAAGAAATCTGAAAATCGATTCCAAAAAAAGAGAGACAAAAAAGTAGAGAAAAGAAACACCGATTTTCCTGAAACATCACTTCCTTCATCAAAAATTATATTTTTCACTCCTAACTTTCCATTATGTCGCTTAACATGAAAGAAAAAAACATCTTAGCTCAAAAAATAGAGCAAGGAGTGACTGTTATAGGTACGGCAATAGCGCAGCTTCATTTAGCCTCTCCAAATCCAAATGCACTTGCAGATGACGGAAACAATATCCTAAATATTCTTCGCCAGATCCCTTCAAATACCTGGAAGTTTACAAATATTGAAGGAGGTCTTTTATTCATCCAAGATCGGCATGGGAACTTCTTCTTTCAAATCTATGACCTTAGTCAGTACCAAAAAAGATTTGAGTATGAGTTATATGAAAATATAGACTTTAAAAGATTATCAGATACTTTTTATAGTTTTGAAATGGAAGATTGTGTTTGTGGATTTAACTTTTCTAGTGCAGAAAGAGCAGAAAGGTTTTATGATAAAGTGAGTCAATTTAGACCAACAGGTGCTTATATATCAGATTATGAGCCATCAAAACCAAAACCAGTTAAAAAGAGACGTTCAACAAAACGTAGATCAACTACATCAGGTTCACCTGGTCAAATCTTTACTGAGAATGGGTTAATTGATGCAAGTAATATTCCTAGAGAGTGGAAAAAGATTCTCAAAGCAGCTGGAATTCGACGAAAAGATCTTCGTAATCCAAAAATGATAAAAATAATTTCATCTACGCTTGAAAAGTATGATATTTCTATTGAACCGCCTCCATTAGATATGGATGATGAAGAGATTAGACAATATTATACGCCAGAACAGTTGCAGCAGTACGAAAAGTATAAAAGAGAAATGGAAGCTTATGAAGAAGATTTAGAAAGGTATGAGAAAGAGAAAGCAGAATATGATAGACAGCAGCATACACATAACCAACTTGAAGAGCAGATTAAGAAAATGGATATTACAGCTGCAGTTGGAAATTCTGGAATGGATAGATTAAGACAGAGTGTGATGCAGTTTCAGCAGAAGCAGATTAAAGAAATGTTGCCGCAAGCTCTTGAAGCCTATGAGGAAAAGGAAATGCCTAGAATGAGCGTTGCGTTGCCAAAAGTTCCCGCTTTGCCTAAAATCCCACAAAAAGATAAAACGAGAACGCTTAGGGAACAAGCCATGAGAAATAATGTTTCTAGGAGGCAAACGAAAGCAAGTAAAGGGTTAATTGGACGGATGAGAAGGACTAAAGCAAAGACTAGGCCAATTCCACAGCCTGCTGTTGAAGAATTGGGACCGCCTCCAATTCCGCCAAAAGTTCAGAAAGAACCAACAGTACAAAAACCAAAGTTTTTGATGGACATTAGTTCAGGTGCTAAAAAGCTAAAGCATGTAGAACGTCCAACAAGTGTTTTGCCCGATATTTCGAACTTGGGAGCAGGCAAAGCAGAAGGAATTTTAGATTTGCTAAGGAGGAATTTGGAGCAACAAAGAGCAGATTTGAGGGAGGATGAATCCGATGGCGATGGGTCTGTTTTTAGTGACATTACGGATTTTGATTAGTTACAGGTTCTTGTTTTTCTGTACTTAGGATCTGGCTGCAAAAGTGCCGTTGTTTTATTTTAGTTAAATTTGAAGAACATGATTCTTGTAATTGTAGATTACAGTCTTCTTTTTAGCATTCAGTCTCTATTTCTATGAAATTTGTACTCTAATAGTGTGCTTGGTAGACAATGAAGCTGACATTAAGAGGATGTTTGTAGAGTTCAAGGGTTACACAAAAATTCAAAGAAAACAGAGGCTAAATAGTTTTTCCAATGGTTGGAGAAAGATCCATAAAGCCCGTTATACAATTGCTTAGGTTCTTTCTCTCCGCAAGATATTTAGTATATTTCTAGTTCAATCTTTGATATCCACTATTTTTTTCATGCTCTATGCTTCACTACAGCGCCTTCAAAAAAACAAAGGAAAATATTTTGATTAATAGGTTTCTTAACACCCCTTTGAAGAAGTTGAGAAAAAAACTAACCTAATTGATGGAACAATTATTAGGGTGAAACACGATCCACCTATCATAGACTTGTTTTTCTACAAGAGCCATCAGCATCATTTTTTACTCTAACCTGCAATTGTATCTTGAAACTCTTGAGGCGATCAACATTTTTTCTCTTTGACCCTACTTAACATTTAATGCATAAACCATCATTGTTAGTTTGAACACATGAAAACACATAATAATCAAAGTGATAAATAATTAGTTTTCAAAAGAGTTACAGGCATTTACAAGATGAAAAGGAATAATACTTTACAACAGCATGTTATTTAACCCATATACCTTGTTGCTAAAAGCTCCAAAAGAGGAGGCTCGGCAAGTAAACTCCTCTGTCAGGGAAAAGGGGCCTCCGGATGAAGTGATTGGCGATGTTGAGTAACATGACATTGAAAAAACATAGCGGATATACACCTTTTTCTATAGATTTCTTGGTTCATTTTATGGAGTTCTGACTTCATTGGTTTATTAGTCCTAGTTTCCTTGGACAAATCCTTCGAGTAATGCAGTTTAAGTTTATAAAGACCATCTTACTTCATAGCAAGAAACCTAATTATCAAATCATAGCTAATTATACGCTCTAGAAACTATTCTGATTGCATAATTTGCTTGTACTTGGTCGTAGTAACCATATTCGGCTTTTATCTTCCCGATTCGCAACACTTCTTTAAATTGAAGCTCAACTTAAGGAATTAACTGCGCCTACTAGTATTTCCCCACTGCAAGACCTATGGTCTTAGTGCTAAGTTATTTACCTCCATTAAGGGTACGACTTTCTGTAGTTGGTTTTTTATCCTTTGTATGCCCAAAATCTCAAAAACCGGTGTATCTTATCATCTTGCTTACTTATTAAGGGAATTCCATGACATAGCCAATTGAGAACGGTTCCTGACCCCTACGAGCCGGAGGTCCCACTTCATACTGATGTACTCTCTAGTGCTACTAATATTTTTACTGTTACTTGTTCCAGCTTGATCCAGCTTCGTCTAAGTTGTGTCTTGTCTTTTTCCTTAATCTTTTTCTGGCTATTTTTTTCCTTGTGCCTTATTCTGGCTTTCTTGCTGCGTCTCAACATTTCGGTACTAGAGGTTCGTGTTACCTAAGATCCCCGTACCTTTGCTTTTTCAAAATTTCCAATCCAATTATCCAAAAAGCACAAAAGATGAGTCAAGGCTCATGAAAGGTGGGTCCTTCTTCTCGAAGGCTCAAGATGCGAGTTTCAGATGATAAACTATGATGATCACACGCTCTTTATCCGGGTTCCAAGTTCTTTTTCACGATTTCAATGTTCAAGCTGATTTTGTTTTCTTCCTGACCATTCAACCATATATTTCAACGATCGGATTGTAGTAGAAAAAGTTTAACTTTTGCTATATGGCTGAAGTGCTAACACACCCGTCTCTTGCTGCGCTGCTATCTTTATCCTCTTGAACTGATGTGGGTTTCTGCTCGATGAAGGTTTTCTGGTGGGGGGTCTCTCCTCGAGTGGTTTGCTCCTATCTTCCCGACTCCTGGCTTTGGATGTTTCACCGAAGAGCAAGCGATAGGTCAAGCCGTTCAGATTTCAGAGATACAAGCATCCCAATTTCTTTCTGGTTTTTCAAGAGATTCCCGGTTTAACAGTTCAGTATCTAGCTTTAATATTCAGCAACACTAGTTGTATTCACTTGTTCACTTTCTTCAAGACTTCATCTTTTAACTTCTTCAAGAAATTTTGTATTTTTGTATTCCAAGTCCATAGTGTACGGCATAGATATTTACTAAATTCATGGCTTACTTTTTTTATGGAAAACTTGGTGACGAGGATCCTGTCGGCTGTCGCTGACTCTGGAAGTACAACTCAAGCTTGAAACAAGCCGCTGCGCTATGAAAATAACTATACCAGCAGATGATTCGGTGATTTTCATGAATGATTACTTCTTTTTGGTCTGACTAAAAGTTTCACTTCTTTCCTTAAGTCTTTCCAGTCCTTCCAACTTCTTGGATCAGCAAGACAGCTGGTGAAGACATTGAAAAAAGCAGTTCCTCTATAGTATTCAGTTTGTTTTCACAGAAATCACATACTTTAGTCTAAATAAATAATGCTTATTGGACTTCATGAAGGCTTATAGAGTTTGGGAACCTATTATGGCGGCGTCTAAACTTACGGACGCTCTCTAAAAAGTTTTGTTATATCATTTTCATTTTGCCCAAAATTTATCTTATAATCGTGATTTCCGGTAATAATTTTTAACATGTCCTTTTTGAACATTCTTAGATTCTGACCAAATTAAAGACAAACAACAAAAACAAATAAAAAACAATGTGGACTGTAAAACGAAAGCATCCAAATGGTTTTTTATCTAATTATCAGCGTGATTCTGTTTCCCTTCCTCCTGAACTGATTCAACTTGAAAAAATTGTCAAAAAACTAGCTGATAAGACGCAACTTCAAGCGATAAAAACGGAAAAAGAAACAATACTTCCCGACAAAGTTAATTCTTTTGCTTTTCCTGAAATTGCTGAAGATATTTCAAACCTTAATTTATATGTATTCAGAATGCATCCAATAAATATTGAAATGAACCTCTCTGGTGTTGAACTCAAAGGAAAAGACCTTGTTTACGTCATTTTATCCGAGGAAAAACAAATTGAAGCTACTTTTGTTTTATTTACCTTACTTGCGGGTTTTTTCAAACTTTCAATAAAAAATTTAAACATTTTTGTTGATGAAAAAACGAATCTTTCTGATATTATTGATCTTCCAGAACATATTTATCTTCCACTTATTTTTCTTTCTAAACTTGTTGATCGCCCTCCTGTTTTTGATTATTCTGCTTGTGTTTTAAATAATTGGTCTTTGATTGATAAAACGAAATCTATATCTTTAGAAAATATTAAAATTCATAAAACTTTTACTAATTTATCTTCAGAGGAGTGGTTTTATAAAATTCATGTTGTAATTGAAGCTTATGGTGGATCAGCAGTTGAAAAAATTCTTCAGATTGAACACTATTTATCTAAAGAAGAAGATTTTTTAACCTGTTTGGAAAATTTGGAAGATGATTTAAATTTTATCAGTGGTGCTATTAATTTAATGAAACATACTTTTAGCAGAATGAACGAGAAATGTAGAGATTCAGCATTTTATAATAAAATACGACCTTGGTTGAGTGGATTTAAAGATCGAGAGGTTTTATATGGAGGAGCAAGCGGTGCTCAAAGTTCTCTTTTACCTTTTCTAGATGCTTTTTTTGGTGTTCCATATTTAAATTCAAATAAACAAACAAAAGAAACGGAAAAGTTCATAAAAAATATAAAAAGATTTAGATCACATATGCCAAAAATACATCGAGAACTTGTTTCTAAATATGAAACGAACGCTAATCTGCAAATACGAAACTTTTTTAGTAAAGTTGAAAATTATGAAGTTCAAGTTGAAAATCCACAAAGTGGAAGTTGGATTAAACCATTATTTTTTGAAGAAAGAGCAAGAGCTGAAAAAAGTGAAGTTGAAATAAAATTACTTGTTGCAAAAATATCTTATAATAGATGTATTCAATCTATGCTTCAATTTCGAAGAATGCATTTAGGATTTAGCACTATGTTTATTACTAGACAAGCAAAAAAAACAGAACAAAAACAAAAAATAAAAGAAGCAGAAAAAGGAACTGGAGGAACAACTTTTTCAAAACATTTTATGGAACATATTGATGCAACTCGAAGTTGTTTATATAAAGTTGAAGATTCAGGAAAAGAAATAGATTTAGATTGTGAAGAAGTTTTGAAACAAGTTTCACAAAATAAATCAGGTTTTTATTCTTTTAATGTTTTTGAACAGATTACTGATCAAATAGAAAAGGCAAAACAATTTATTCAAAGTATAGATTATGAATAAAACTATTCAACATCTTGAATAACAACTCTATCTTTTTGATCTTTTTGTTTTTGTTCTTTTGAATGTATAACTCTGTTGTTTTCTTTTCTTTTTTGTGAATTTTCCATTATTTTATATTTTTTTGTTTCTTTGTGAATTAACTTTGGAACTTGTCTATGTCGAACTATTCTTCCAACTTCTTTTGATCCTTCAAATCTTTTTATTAACTTTTCAGAATAATCTAAACTTTGTTTTTCTCTTTTATTCTTTCTTGTAAACTTTTCACTTGAATTTGATTTCCAAATTCTTAAATTCATATCATCACTTCCTGAAAGAACAAACTTTCCATCTCGACTAAAACCAACACAAAATATTCTTTGCATTCTTTTTGTATGATAAATTTCCCTTGAATACATTTTCTCTGTTTTAAATATCCGCAATGTACGGTCATAAGATCCAGTTACAAATTCTTTTCCTGTTGGAGAAAAACAAACATCCATAACTGGACCAACATGACTTTTATGAATAGTAACTGGACGAATTAATTTTCGAATATCAAAATAATATGTACAAAAATCTTCATTTGTAACAAGAAGTTTATTTGGTTCCATTGGATTCCAATCTAAATTATTACTCTGCATTTTTAAAATTGTCTTATGAAGTGCTGATTTTTGTCGATAATCAAACAAAGTAAGCGCTCGATTTGTACTTATTGTAGCTAAAAGATCTTTCTCACTTGGATTAAACTTTACTTTCTTAATAGTTTCATCATCCCATTGAAAAGAAAAAACAGGGTTGGTTTTTGTTAAATCCCAAATATCAAGTTGTTCACCACAAGAAGCAAATAGATCTTCTTTCCAATGATAATCTAATCCATAAACTGTATACCCAGCTGAAAATTTTTCTCTTTCATCCTTATCAAAAAGCTTAATTTGTTTATCATCACCTCCAGAAAGAAAAGTTTCCCTTTGATTAGTGAAAATAACATCTCGTACGAAACCTTTATGTGCTTTGAAAGTATTTATACACTTTTGGTTTATTAAATTCCAGAGTTTAACTTCTCCATCTGAAGATCCTGAGATTAAACTTTTATGATTATTTCGGTGTAAGTGTAGAGAAATTATACTGTCTGTGTGACCACTCAATGCGCCAACGAAGGGTTTTGCAAATACACGGTTTAACTTTGCTGCATTCAATGCTCTGGTATATTCTTTAGCTTTTGCAAATGGGTGTAAATCAGGATTTGAGCTTCTATGAAGTTGAACAAGATCATCTGGACGGTCTCGAGTATATTGAACATCATTTCGTGTTAATACTTTGAATTTCATTTTCTCTTAAATATGGTAATGCACCATGACAATTACTCGTTGAGAAGTTATCTGAATCGTCATTCTTCAAACCAAGTTCAAATTTTGGGTATTCTACATTGAAAGAAAGATATGGGCAATAAGAAGTTTAATTTCACTGAATTTAGAATTTTTTTTATTTTGATGACTATATATTTTTCTGCTCTGAAAACAAAGTTCTTGTTAAGGAGTGGCTTGAAGAGGTTTCCGTCATTAATTTTCCCTTTGCAATCGAAGTCTTTTACACCCAGTTACATTAGCAAAATTTGTATATATATAATTATTATTCGTTATTTCTACTAATGAGCCATAAATCCTAGTCCATTAAGTTTTTGTTAGGTAGGTGTTTCAACACATTTTGTGCTTTGAACTGGAGTTAAACATATTTAAATTGTTTTCTACTTTCCCCAAAGTTCTAATTATATATACTACGCACTCAAGAACCGTATAAGTAATATATAATTTTATAGCGTAATAATCTCTTTTTGTTTTAGATCTATATGGGAGATATATTATTAGGCCTTTTAGAGAAGTTTTCTACAGAATACAACCCTTATGTTTTTAGATCTAGCATTAATTTTAAAAGTAAGCTATTCCTAACATTGATGGTAATTCACAGTTATATGTTATGATTAGGATTCTTGGTCCGGAAAAGTAAGTATAATACTCTCCACTATCCAAGGAATTCCTTGGGGTTATGACTCCAAAATCTAGCGACTTTATTAGAATCGAGCAAATTTCAGGCTAGAAGAATTATATTATATATGCATTAGGTAGGTAGTACAAAATATGATTATCTATTTTTTAGATACTATTTATGGAAATAAAATAGTGGAAGCATATAGTGTGAATGCCTCAGGTGATATGTTAATGTGGTGCAGTTGCTTTGTTCCAACGTTTTACTGTAGTTTCGTTTACTATTCAAATTGGGGTTTAGTGAAACTGTACAAGTCCGAAATAAATGAAGATCTTAGATTTATGTTACTATAAATAGCAATTGCACAGGAAACTTGAGTTCAAATTGTATTTTCTTAAAAAATTTAAACCTGCAATTGCTCAAAAAGATTCAAGTATATTTAACACCTTAAAACTTTCCATTTTCATGATTTAAAATTCTTGTCACATTCAAGTCTATATATATTTTGAAAAGTTCTCCCTGTCTCAAATCGTGTGTTATAGCTACTAGGTTTTTCTTTCTCCCATTCTCGGCAAAGAAATAAATTCCAAACACAACGGTTTTGTGTTTTCTAAACCTCTTCCTTCTAGAAGATGTAAGCCTGTACTCAAAACAATAGATGCTTAAAGGCTGTTCATTCTACTGAATATGGTATCATATTTGTCTGGTTACCTTTCGTACTACTTTAGTGACAGATATGGCTGGTTTGATGAGTCGGTAATACTTGTGTTGAAACGCGTTCTTTATGTGGTCATATTTACTTAGACATCATATTCTTCCAAATACTCGGGAATTTTCAATGATTTTTGAGACATATTCTAAATAATCATTATACCATTTACTAATCTTGGGTCTCTCTAAGGAATAAATGTAAGTGATAGGTGCTTAATTTTCTCCTGATAGGCAACTTATTATACTTTTTTTTTCTGCATTGGGCCTAGAAAAATTTCACCAAGTATCTAGTGGTAGCAGTACGTATTATGATTTTATGTAACTTTCTTCATTTTGATATTGTTAAGAGAGTTGCAAAATTCAGTCGCATTTTCACAAGTTGATACTGCAATCTGTAGGACAGCTTTGTGAGAGGTGAACGGTTAGAGGTTTGATTAAGCATAAGTGATGAGAACAAGAAAAATTTAAGAATAATTTTGATAATAACCTTGTTACACTTTTACCATTCAAAAAGGGTTGGTTTTTTTAATGTTATATTTTATCGAGTTATGTAGCATTAAATGGTACAGTAATCTGTCGTATTTTTGTAGAATTTTAAAAGCTGATTTAACGAAATATGCGACGAGGCTAAACTGCACTAGAATGTAGATCAAGTAATAAATCTATCGAGATTAGAAGAAGCTTAAGATATATGTCTCTGAAAAAAAAATATTGAAACTTAGATGTCTCACTGTGGCTATTCGGGGTGGGATTTGATAAAAATTATCAAAAATCATTTGATATTCATTTTGATCCTGATTATCAACAAAAGAATTTGGATGTTGATTTTTATCAAATGATTTTGGTTTTATTTAGGTCATCAACTGATCATCAATAATAAATTGGGCCATATGGCTCTGGGTTAAGTGGCTGAAGAACAAATATTTTAGTTATGCATCGTATGAGAATCCACATAAGAAGGCCAACTGACACAAGAATAGTCCGCTAATAAAATCCAGTAGGGCTACATCCCCGTATTTTTAAGATTTTCCTACAGTGGCAACTGAAATATTTATTCTTGAGCCATTTGGCCCAGGGCCGTATGACGCAGCCTTGTATTGATAATCAATTGATTATCAATAATCAAGAACAATGGTTAGAGAATTATCAGAATCATTTATAAGAAAAACGTAAGTAAATTTCTTATTGATAAATTATCAATGAACCAAATCTCACCTCTATGTACTATGCAGTAGCTACTTTGTTGTCGTTTGAGGAGCGAACATCAAGCTGAATTTTTCATTGCAGAGCTTTGACAGCTGTAAACATTATGTCACCTATTAACATAAATGGAAAAATATTTTTGACTATGGAAAGTTATCTAACAAGTGATAATGCTGTGTTTGGCAGTGAATGCAAGCTCGTAACAAAGTTTTTCTTTGGGGAGAGTCAAAAAATTTTTCGAAAACCAAACAGGTTTGAAGGCCCCAGAAAAAAATTACTTGATAGAATACATTTTTCATGCGCTTAATAATTTAATGCTTAATTATTATATTATTACATCTCAGTCGTAGTTCAGAGAAGATGTCAACTGCGTATATATATAAACATTGAAGAGGATACCTAATATTCTTTCGTAAGAAGAGAAATACTCTGAGGAATGTTAGTTAACCATATAGTAAGAAATAATTTACGGTCTTGTACACCGCTTGTACCATGGCAAGAAACTCATAGGTATCATAAGTCAAGCAGGAGTTAGGATGATCTTAATTAGTTGCAACCTTTTGTTTCATTTTCTTTTCAGAACCTCTAGTTGTACAACTGTAGACAAAATAGTTCACGATATGATGAATTTCATAGTTTATTATTCCTATGTAAGTATTGTTGTATTGGTATTAAAGGGTATACTATATTACAATGTTGGAGTGCTTCCTATAATTCTGGAATGTTGCCATGAGAAACACTTTTTAAAATTTACCCAAAATACACAGCACAATAAAACTTCCCATTCAAACACAACGAATAAAATCATTTCCCAAATCTTCAACTTCAATCCAAGATGAGCAAGAGCTTTCCATACAGCATTGGTGATCAAGTCAGAATAATAACACAAACCAATGAACAATATACCGGTGTAGTTAAAGCATATGATAGAAAATTTGATACCATTGTGTTACGTACACCTTTCTTTCACCTTCACCCTAGACGAGGAAAATATTAACAGTCCTCCAAGCGAAGATCAGTAAACTCTGTGTTTAACAATTAATATTTAGGAAAAATGTAAAGGTTAGAATTTTTACTATATCGTTTACAACAAGTATCGAGGTAAATTAGCTAATCTACTCAACTTTTAGAGGATAAAGAAAACAGAATCAAGTCAACTAAGTAAACCAAGAGTTCCTTCTTTTGAAGAGTTGAGAAGAAGAGAAGAAATAGGAATTTCAAAGTCATCTTTAAAATATAATAAGATAGGTAAAAATGTATCCAAAATAGGTCAAGATGTGTTCAATCTTCTCTCAAAGACATACGAAGTTAATTGGGAAAACAAGAATATCCAAATCCCTGATTTAAATGTCTCTATCAAACCAGAATATACATTTGATAAAGTATTTGGACAAGATAAACCTGCTGTTGAAAGAGTTCAAGATATTATTAAAACAGTTTCCTTAAATGCCACTTAATTTTTACACTTACAGACTCGCTTCTACTTTCTCATCTTCATCAACTAGACTTTTCTTCTCCTCAGGAACATATTTCTCTACTTTATCTTCTTTTTCTTCTTTTAATGAAGTAAAAACTTGTTTCGTAGGAGTAAAGTTGAACATCCAGTGTCCTAATGTTAGTCCAACTACGATCAAAATAAATAAAGCAACTGAATAAGTCATAGCAATGAACATAGCCAGATACCCAATTCCCTGCTGCAAACCATAAAGAAAAACATTCACAACTTGATTGGACATTTTTTCTTTGTCTCCAGTCACCTTTCCACGAACAAAGACGATAAATTCACTAAATCCACCGAGTAGAACTGACCCTGCAGCCCCTAACCCAAACTTGAATCTACTGTCCATCACCCAAGAACGAAAGAAAAACACCAAGCAGTCTTCATCTGCATTGCCAAGACTAGTGAACCCTGCCATATACATACTAACACTTTGCCCAGAGCAAAATCCGTTGTTGTCCAGTGTTGTTATCTCATCATTTAACTCTAGATTTCTTCTTACTTCATTTTTAATAAAAAAACTTCTGGAAGAAACAGAGAAATCCGGTTTTGTCCGTTTATGAAATAGAGTAGTTTGAGAAATAGTTCGTTGAAGAAAAGGGATCAACAAAATAATTTCGTTAGATGAAAGATTTGGTTTCAACAGCTCTTGAGATGGTAGTTTCAAAAATAAATTTGTGTTAAATGGAAAAAGAAGGGTGAACATAGTTGATTCAGATGAGTGCGGTGTTAATTTGTTGAAATCTTGGATATACCCCGAATCTCTTATTGAGGGAGTTGTTATGGAGTGAAAATTCGATGATTTTGACAGTTGAGGAGAAAATTCGGAGGAGTTTTGCTTGATATTCTTGGATAAAAGGTTTTCTAAGACGATGGAGAGTTTTTCCAAGCTGTGGAGAAATGGTAGAGTAGCTTCCTTAACTTCAACACAAACATCGGAGAATTTTGCAAAGTCATCTAAAGCTATAATCACCTCCTGTTGATCAACTGAAGACGTCTCAGTGTTGATGAGTCCAACCTCGGTAGATGTTTGCAAACAATTTGACAATTTCTCAAGAGTCTCCTGGCCCATGTTTGTCATTCCGGGCAAGCTTGATACTGCGATCGCACCAACTACGTTCAATTCAGTTAATATATGTTTCGGAAGGGAGTCGAGAGAAGTAAACGAGACAAGTTGATCATAGGGGATAGCTTGTAGGTCAAGAGTATAGGAAAGCAAAGGAAGGAGAGATAGGAGTGATAAAAAAAGGTTTGTCATGATTGTGTATTTCTTGAATACGTTTTGGGTTAAATTTCGGGATCAATAGCACAAGTCAAGATTCAAGAAGTTTGTAAACCTAGTCTCGAAATAAGAAAAGAGAAACAAACACACAAAACAAACAAACAAAACTTCATAATCTTAAATCCAAAAAGAATAAAAAATTATCATTATCTTGTTGCATGTAAGACTGCTGCTGCATATATTCAAGAGGTTAAAAATTAATACTACATACTACCAGAAAACAAAGCAACTACTTCTCACAGTCATTACTCAACAAAAATTTCAAACTTCCCATTAACCAAGCACACTCCATATCTTTCACCCGTACCATTAGCTCCAACGTCTCAATCTTATGTCTGAACAAAACTTCCATACTGTCAGGACTCAAAATTACACTTTCCTCTTTGTTCGGCATACAACTCCCATCAACCAACCCCTTCAAAACTCTTTGTTCCTTTCTTCGAAACGAATAGAACCTGTTTTTTACCGATAAATCTGTTCTCCCAGGAAAACATTCCTTGGCTATTTTGGACCAAGAATTTCCATATCTCTTATAAGCTGCAAAAAGTCTTTTATCTTCTTGCGCACTCCATGGGGATTTGTTTAACTCAGGTCTTAGATGGTTAAACCATCTGTCTCTACACTGCTTTGCCGATCTACTTGGAAAAAGTGCACCGATTTGGGACCAACTATTCCCCTGACTCCGTTTAACCAATAAACTCAGATGTTCATCCTCTTCTTTCGTCCAGTTTCTCTTTTGTTTTATTTTCATCTTCCCTTATAAATTACCTATCTTGTTTTTAGTCAAATAAATATAATCTTTTTCTTGTTTTTTTTTTTCTGTTTAAGCGCCAATAAATAAGCTTTTCAAGTTTGCTCTTTTCTATCCCCAGATACCACTATTTCAGTACTTGGTGCAACGGACAAAACACTAAACGAAGTGTTCTTAAAACGATAAAAGAGGGAAAACAGACCGAAAACAAAGGTATTATAATTTTTTGTATCTCCTGAAAGTCCCCCAACAGACTTTGCAAACAAAATACCACAGCAAGAAAAGCAAACTGGTCAGTATATTTCTATTTTCTATGTTCGAATAAAAAACTGTTTTCCAGCTTCATAAGAAGAAAGCATAATTCCACACGAAGGAGCAACTTTAGCAACTCTTGGAAGTAATCCTGCAAACAAACCTTTCACACCTTCTTTCTTTATGATTGTTTGTAAAATATGAGACAACTTGCTTGAAGATTCTTTTGTTCCACTTTGTTTTGAAAACTCAAACACTTGTCTTCTGGTCTTTATCACGTCAAATGGGGTTGTTAAAAAAGCTGCGACCATTCCTGAAACAGATCCACTTACAAGGGATACGTAAATTTCATCCCTCTTTGTCTCTTTGTATCCTCTTTTTCTCAATTCTTTTTTAGTTAACTCAACACAAACCCAATATACTGCAGAAAAAGGTACATCCCGTAATAAAGTAGGCAACAAACCTCTCCAAAGAGTTAAAATACTTGAAGATTTTATATCTTTGCGAAGTTCTTTTAGCACTATTTTTGTATTCTCTGCAGAGGAAATATTTTGATGTGCTAAGTTTGTTGCTTGCAGTTTTGTTCGAACAAGTTCAATAGGTGAAACAATAGTAGATGCAAAAACTCTTGCTGAGGATCCTGAAAGCAGTGCTATTGAAGCAGTTTGAAACTCTTCATTTTTTCCAAATTTAGATCCTTGTTTTTGTAAATAAATAGAAAGATAATCATAAGCAGCAAAATATAGTACAGTGGCTGGAATGGCCATAAATAAGGTTGGCTTTAAACCTAAATATAAACCAGATAAACCTTCCTTATTCAATATCTTTCGCAACCCATCAAATGTTCCATTAAATTCAATCACTTTTGATTCGTACGCGACAATTGGAATGCTTCTACTAACCGTTGGACTCAAAATTGACCGTTGAAAAAATAGATTAGGAGAAGATTTTTTAACCGTTAAAGACCCTGAAGAGAACTTGGAGAAATTTCTTGGAGGTGATTTAACCGTTGAAGGAGAATTGAATTGAGTATTTGAACAATGAGAAAAAAGAATGGATTTAGGTATTGTGTGTTCCATAAGACCATTTGAAAAAATATAATGTGTACAGCTCGGACATCGAAGAGGATCTTTGAATGAAAAATTTTGGGATGAAAGTTTTTGTTTAACAGTAGAATACGACATGTGTGAGAAATTGTTGAGTTTTGGGTTTGAGGTTTGAGTTTGAAGTCTTGTTTTAACAACGTCTAAAGGTGTGACAAGTAAGGATGTTAGAAAAGCTCCAAATGAAGCTGAAACCATTCGTTCTAATAAAGTTAAGTTCCTTTGTGTAGGAATTGTCTTTGGAAGACTCGTGGAAGCAGCTTCTGTTTCCATTGTTCTTTTTTGTTTCCTGATTTTCCACCGTTGTCATTTTTGGACATTCCATGATGCGAAATTTGAATAATTACCGTAAAACATGGCTATAAGGCCACCAAAGTTTGTGAGCAATGTTGGGGTTCTCAGAATAAAAAAAAGTAAACTGCGTGAATATTAAGATTTATGTTGGAGCTGGATTTACAATAAATCATTTATATCCCTTAAATTAAATCCAAACATGATTATATTATCAAAAATATGTTTGCGAACCTTCGTATAAGCAGCTGGACCAGTTTCTGCCTTGGAGAATGGATGGCGCAGATTCGTTTGTTTTCTCAGAGCATTGGTTAAAAATATCCAGTGCTTTCAAAATAATTTATATTATGTTATGTATAATTTTTCAGTTTTTCTGTAGTCGGGAGCAGAGTCATCAATAATTTGGTCAAGCTTTCATTTTCACCCGAGTAGATGTTTTAACAAACAGAGAGAGGGTTAAGCTGGGTGAGACCTTTTGTTTTACCAGTACCAGCAAGACCAATTGTTTTCTTTCCACAGCTAAAATCAGTACAAAAACTTTTTTATATCAGATTCCATAGTTTCGACTGGAAGAAAGCTTCAACTTATTTCTTCACTGGCCAAAGTTTCCAAGATATGGCTTTGTTGGAGAGGTGGGACTCAACAATAATGTGACTTTGACTGTTCAAATGTCATTACACTAATCTTTCAAATTATTAGAATAGGAATAGGTAAAACTTATTTAGTCAGTACTACTACTACAACATCGTAAGTAAGTTAAGAATAGAGTGACAGGTTGTGTTAAATACGAAAAGAAATATGCTGATGTAACTTCGAATGATTCGTATATGAAGTAACAAATTTAATAAATTATACATTCAATATGCAGATACAGATTTCCAATGAAAAATAAGTGATAACCAAACTTTTAATCTGGAGGTTAAATTGAAAATCATACACTAACAATATGATTTTGGTCAGTTCTCAAGAAAATATTAATGCTACAGCTAACCACATGCCAACAATACGTTTATATCGATGAACATCAAATTTTCTTCCTTGAAAAGGATTGAAATAATATTGAAATTATCAATCGGATATAGAGATATCGGTTTTCAAAACTAGATTATTTCTCTAAGCAGCTTCAATATGTTGGAGTGGCTGGGGATGACTGCCATATCATGAGCTCCTGTAAGATTCTAACTTATTATAAATATACAGAGGAGCTAGCATAGCTATTTATCTTATTGTTTCAATTGGTGGAAACTACATAAAAGAGTCGAATGTTTGCAGTTATCCCATACGTGTTCAACCGCAAAAGAAAAGAGAAGGGGTATATTAGTGAGAAGCTCGGAAAATCAATCATTCGTGGAGCGAAAAAGATACTAAGAAGTAGAAACTTATCTTTGCTACAGTAACAGAAATAAAATATTTTGAATTTATTAAATAAAATAAAGAATCTTAGACATAGTTTATGGATAATTAGTTCAAGATAAATTTAGGTTTGATCCATACCTCAGATGGAACAGGTGAACTGAGCCAGTTACACTGGGTCAGTTAGTTCACTCCCCTCGTTTTCTTGCGTTTCTAGTCTTTCTTGAAATGTAATATCAGGTTAAATAGGACAGAAAAGTTGGGAAACATAGATATAATTGATATAGCCCTTTTCTAAGCAATATTATTGATATAAAGCAATCCAGGTTGATTTTGTGGTCAAAAAATACTGCTAGGAAGTTATTCATTGTAACCTTAACGGAAAACTTCTTTGGTTCGTTTTCTTTATGAAACGAATAGCTAGCTAATCAATTATCTGTGCTGATTGTGGGCAACCATTGATGATAAAGAAGATGAAAAATCATTTGATAAGAAACAAAGTCCTAAAATATTTGTTGAGAAAAAAAATCTAGAGATAATTCATAATCCTACTATCTCTAGGCCCTTAGCTATGGCTTAAAGGATTCTCTTGTTGGTACCCCTTTTGATTTTAGTTGAGAAACTGTACATAGGTGATTCACCAGAAAGAATAAACGTATTAAGGAGAGAAATCCTTTAAGAAGGTTCTAAATTTTTAACACCTTATACTCCAATGATAATTTCTTTTTTTAATACCCGGGGGCGAAGCAATGTTTGAAATTAACTCGTTTTCTAAGGGATATAGCCAACGAATTAGTAATCTATAGAGAATTTTTAAAACCTGGATATCTCCGGAAGATGCATCAAGATTCATAGTTTTAGTACATAGTTAATGGGACTATTTTTTTGAGAACCCTTCCCTTCTTATTAAGCCTTATATTAAAAACCTGTAAAAGTGTTACGAATAGCTGGAATTCAGGTTGCCAAATCTTAACTCTAGGCCCTTAATGGCTCTAGTACATCCATGTTTCCCTGTTTTCCAATGAGATTGTATTATTTGAACATTGACTTCTGAAAAGTGAAAAAACGAAAAAGCCATAACTTATTTCTGTAATCAATGTTCAAATTTAATTCCCTAATATTAGTAACTACGGCTTTGAATCGACTGAACTTAGTCTTACGTCATCATAAAGCACTCCACTTCGAGGACACCTACTAACCAAAGCTTCAAGTTTCTTACAACAGTTCATGGATGTGCAAAGTTCTTTTGCACTTACAATACTGTGCACATTCCTTATCATTTGCTCAAACATAAGGTTATCAGTGCGACATTCAGAAAAAATAGTTAGCATTTAACTGCACACAACAAGTAATAACCGAAAACATTTCGGAGAATATATAACTCAGTTATTACATTAACTACGGAATACTTTTGTGTTCATAATTTTCTTGAAAATTTCAGGTCAAAGGAACTCAGGACTAAACCTAAAAATATATGTTCATGCTCTATATAATATGCCAAAACCGGTTCAAATAACCTATCTAGGTTCAGGACTAAGCTCTGTTAGGAATTAGTGTTCTAGACCAATTTATGTACTAATGGCAAAATAAGCGAAGAGAAAAAAACAAAAAAAGAAAAGATAGTTATAAGACTATTTTTCTTTGGGTTTAATAGGATCAACAATTTCGTCCAGAAGCCTCTCATCACAGTACTTCTTGAACAAACTCAGGGCCTCGTCAACAGGCATTTCTCCCAATCTATTATTCCTCCTTGTTCTGATATTAACAGATTTACCCTCAAACTCTTTTTCACCAACTACTAGCATAAAATTATATTGCTCCTTCTGTGCAAGCAGGATTTTCTTATTCAAAGTCTTTGTGGATAAGTCAACATCCACTTCAAATCCAGCTGCAAAAAAAGTTTGTTTTAATTCTTGGGCATAATCAAAATAACTTTGTGCAACGGGTATGATCATAATCTGCCTTGGAGACATCCAGAAAGGCCATTTTGCAGCAAAATGCTCTGTCAAAATGGCGATCATTCTTTCCAAAGATCCTAAAATTGCTCGATGAATAATTACCGGGGTTTCATAGTTCCCTTCTCCAGCATCTGTATCCTTTCCTTTATATTTCAATCCAAACCTCCTAGGCAGCTGAAAATCCAACTGTACTGTAGCACATTGATGTTCTCGTTCCATAACATCTGTAATTTGGATGTCAATTTTCGGACCGTAAAATGCACCATCTCCAATTTTATCACTCCAGTTTCCTTTTCCCACAAAGTTATCTAAAGCCACTGCTAAGGCTGCTTCTGCTGTATCCCAAAGTTTGACACCATCTTCATCAACGCTTCCATCCTCTTTTTTCAATCCGACTGCTTTCGCAGGTCTTGTAGATCTCTTCACTTTCATTTTCAACCCAAAGATATCATAGACTTTTTTTATTAACTTCAACACTTGAAGAACTTCATCAGCAACTTGATCCTCTCTGCAAAAAATATGACCATCGTCTTGCTGAAACCTTCGAACCCTAGTCAACCCTGAGAGAGCTCCTGAGGCTTCATTACGGTGTAAAACACCAAAATCAGCCATTCGGATGGGTAAATCCCGGTACGATCGAACTCGGTTATCAAAAATTAAACAATGTCCAGGACAATTCATAGGCTTTAACCCATATATATTACTCTTGTGCTCTCCATCTGTAAATGTAAACATGTTATCTTTATAGTGTTCCCAATGCCCGGAAATCTTCCAGAGTTCAGATGAATAGACGTTTGGCCTAAAAAATAAAAAAAATGATAAGAATCTACGTAATAACCTCTTGATAACCACCTAATCGCTCTTCATCTTGTATAAATCGAACTAGTTTATTGTAAATCTTTGCTCCAGCTGCACTCCAAAAACATGAACCAGGACTCATTTGGTGAAAAAAGAATAAATCTAGTTCAACACCTTTCTTTCTGTGATCATTAAGTGCTGCTCTTTTTTTCATTTCCTTATAATTTTTCAACATTCCTTTATCAGGAAAAGAAACTCCATATACTCTTTGTAGTTTATCGTTTCCTTCTTGACCCAACCAATATGCTGATGTTGCTTGTGTAACTTCAATAGCCTTAATCATTCCAGTATGCATAATATGCGGCCCCATACATAAATCAACAAAGGGTCCATTTCGATAAACAGAAGTCAAAGATCCATCCTTAACTTTGTTTCTTATTATAGATGTCTTGTATGGATTATACTTAAACATTTCCAGAGCCTCATCCTTCGTCAAAACTAACCGTTGGAATTCTTGTTTCTGTTTGCTCATTTTTTGGGCAGTTTTCGTAATCTGTTTAATTTTTGAGTCGTCAAGTCCATTTTCCCCAATGTACGAGTCGTAGTAAAATCCAGATTGAATTGGAGGTCCAACCGTGAGATGAGAACCTAATTTACATTCAAGACATTCTCCGAGTAAATGTGCACTAGAATGCCAAAAAACCATTCGTGCTTCAGATGAGTTAAAGTCGAGAATTTCGAGAAAACAATCTCCTTCTAAAGGTCTCTTTAGATCCCAAAGTTCTCCATCATTTTGGTTTTGAAAAGCTTCTTCAAGTTCATCTTGCCCAGAAGATATTTTTTCTTCATCGGAAAATCGTTTTGTATACTTCACTTTAGCAACAATTGCATTTGGTATGATCTTTTTTTCTGGATCGAGAGTTTGTAGAAGAGAAAAAGGTGATGTTTCCCAAGAATTTCCAGTCTAAACATAAAAGAAAAAAAATATATATGCGTGAATTGAACCATCTGGAAGAGTAATTGAAATAGCAAGTTTTTCTTTCTCCTCGATTTCCTTTTGCTTTCGAGCGTACAATTCTTCAAAAAAACTTATTCTTGGCTGCAAAAAATCAGGATTCTCTGTAAACTCAAAAGGCATTCCAATTCTTCCTTCAAGATTTTCTATTTCTTTTCCTGCGCTTTTTGTTAATCTTTGCTGAGCGCGTTTTAATTCACTTGTTTCGGTAGTTTTTGTAGCCTGTAGTGATAGCTGTTCCCTTAGAAGTGATAGCTCAGATTCAAGCTTGGAAATAGTAGCTTGAGCAGCTGCAAGTTTTTGATCAGATGACATTTGTCTTTTGGGGTTTAGAAGTGATTGGAAGAAATATCTGGGAATTTGTTGGTTCAATTTAGATTTGAGAAAGATTCTCATACATGGGGTAATGCACCACTGTTGGAATACTTCTTCTGAAAACAACTAAACTCTAAAGTCGAAGAAAACAATTAACTACAAGAATTAGAAAATATTAACAAAAATCGAACTTTTTTTAATATTTTTCAATATAAATTCTTAAAGCGAAAGTTTTAAGCCTTAAATTATAATCTTTATTCAGGTGACAGACTCGATGAAAGAAAATCTGGTCAAGTAAACCTCTAAAAGGATTCTACAAAACAAGAGCCTTTTATTTTTTATTTGTAATTTGACATTATTTATATATAATTCTGTATTAAAACAAAATCCTCATAAATTTCAAAACCATTTTAACTTAAATTGATACAGCAGCTTTAAGTTTTCTTGAAACCCTTTCTTGAGCTCTAACAAAGCTTCAGTCTTCCACTAATCCAGTGTTCAAAAGATTTCTTCGTATATTATGAGATTTATAGTTTTTTTCATTTCTTTATCAATTCCAAAATTTAAAATTTTATTTAAATTTAAATTAGAAAATATTATGTTTGTGCTTATTAAATTGGATATTTGAGGAGGCAACTAAACTTTTCTCATGTCAATCTAACATGGAGCATATTGTAAACACTTTTAAAGTTAGTGGGATTTTTATCTAAATAAAATTTTAAGAGAATATATTCTTTTAACCTTGAAAACTGATTAGATTAGGATAAATATAGTCTTCACATTGAAATCATGAAACACAACTTATTTCTTGATTTCCCGTATTGGCAGCCGAGTTTAATCTCAATTTTGTTAGCAAAAAATTCTAAGAAAATCTATGAATTGTGAGAAGCCTCTTCTTCGAAACAACAAAATGAGAAGAAATTTAGATTTATCTCAAAGTTCTGGGATGTGAAAAGGTTTTGTTGGATTTAAAGAAATATAATCTTTGTTGTTACACCCAGGATCAAATTGATAGAGTCCGATTGAAAAACGAGCTTGACATGTGGCGATTGCTCTTGATTGATGCACTTAATTTAAGACTATTTATTTCATTTATTTATGTGAAACCTAATGAACTAATGACTCTACCAATTGTACTTGAGTTATATTTCCCTTGTCACAGTTTATCCTTAGTGTACACTGGAGCTCATTTACACTTAAAAAGTTGTGTTAATATGTCTCCAGGAATTATTTGAATGAAAATTAGGAATAATAAGCTCAACGTTTCTAAATAGTGAAGGAGTTTGATAATCAGCTATCCCTTCAGGTTTGTTCCCCACTTCTCAAGCAAATAGTCCGTATGCCAGGATCACCTTCTTTTCGAATATGCGAACTTGTTTAACTTCACATGCCCAGGTACCAGCAATTTTACCTAGTATAGCTCTAGTATTTCACACATGTTTTTATTTGCCCCTTTCACGAGTAATTAGGGCTCGGTTTTGATAAAAATTATCAATAATTATTTTATATTCATTTTGACTCTGATTATCAATAAAAGAATTTGGAAGTTGATTTTTATCAAATGATTTTGGTTTTATTTAGGTCATCAATTGATCATCAATAATAAATTAGGCCATATGGCTCTGGGTTAAGTGGCTTAAGAACAAATATTTTATTTATGCATCGTATGAGAATCCACATAAGAAGGCCAACTGGCCCGAGAATACTCCGCTAATACAATCCAATAAGGCTACATCCCCGTATTTTTAAGATTTTCCTATAGTGTCAAGTGAAATATTTGCTCTTTAGCCATTTGGTCCAGGGCCTTGTGATGCAGCCTTAAACTGATTATCAATGATCAATCAAAATGGTTTGGGCATTATCAGAATCAATTAATAAGAAAAATCTGGGGAAATGTCTTATTGATAAATTATGAATAAATGAAAACCGAGTCCTAGAAGTAGTTATTTCTAAGAGGAAGAATTTACGGTGGTGAAATTGCGGAACCTTTTTTCAGTTCGTATTACTTCTTCTTACTGCTATCACTGGTATCAGCATAAAAGAATTTGTGCTAAAAATCTCTCTGTGGAAACTTCAAATCGTTAGTACTAAACAAGAAGCTTTTTGAATAACGGGGTTTACATTTATTGTGTTTATTTCAAATATATTGGGAGTTTATTAACTATCAGATATGAATTGTTATTTGTCACTAGGACCTTATTGCGCTATTTGTAACAACTTGGTGAATGTAGTATAATCTCTTGTAATTTATCTCATCCTTGGCTAGTTTGAAGCATATCAGTTAAAGTCTAGACGCAATTAAGTAAATAGCACAGAACTCGGAAAATTGCAGGGGCTTTCCTGCTGCTAGGTATCTTCAGTAAGATAAGAAACACCTGGACAAGGTTTGTTGTTAATAATGTATTTCACGAGAAAATGGGGGGTTCTCCAGTTAGAAAAACCTATTAGGTTTCAAAATATGGATTTTGCTCTAAACTCAGTAATTAATAAATGACGTTAAGTTGAGAAGTTTTTTATAAACCGTAAAAGCGAGCAATGTCAAAGACGGGTGGTTGAGATGGGAAGGGAAATCATAAAGCTACAAACAAAACAGGTGAAACTTAGTGCTCAAGAAATATAAAGTTCCATCTCCGAAGCAACGTAATACTACTCTCAAAAGTCGAAAATTTTCTATGCCCTTTCTCTTTGCGTTTACCCAAGATTCCTTGAGAGCCGAAATGTTTTGTGGTGTTCATGTAACTTTAGTATTGACTGGTATCAACTCACGGAACTTCTCAAATAAAAGTCTAAGCTAGAGTTCTCGACAACAACTTTACATTATTTTCTAGCTTGTTTGGATAATCTGTACATAGCCACTATGGCACCAATTATCTACCAGCTAACCCCGCGAATGTTTCAAACATATGTCTATTATATCTAGATATTAATATTATTTTGCCTTTTCTTCAAGAGTCTTAAATATCGTCTATTGATCACTTTTGTTCATCTTAAACAATGTAAATTCTTTCATCAAGGTAGGATTTAAGATTTTCCGTAGTGTTAGAAAACATTGAAACTGTTTTAAATTCATCCAAGAATAACTATGATGTGATAGAAGAGTTTTGGGAATAGTTTGCTAAGAACAACACTTGTGCAGTATGATACAAGTTAATTCTCCTTTGCCAACATAATTGCAGTGTGAGGGTCAGTCGACATGGCCAAAGGGTCAGACTCGTGCTCAAAGGCATCTGGATTGACCACTCTATCCATGTAGAATGAGGTGTTTAAGCTAATCTAACCTGCAAATTCTTCAATAGCAAATATATATAAAATATAAACGGATGCTCTAAGAAAACATTAGTAACCTAATTGTTATTGTGAGAATGTTCAGCGAGTGCTAACAGAGTTGTACAATTGAACTAAATAGATGAAACTCTAATATCATTCGACGCATATTGAGTTAGATGAAGCTATGAAATTTTTTCTCCATGAGATCATATACAGCACAAAATACAATTATCTATTAAAAATATTTTTTTCGGGTCTTGCTTAGTGAATGGAAGAGAAAATTGTATTCAGGTAACTGGAAACTGATATATTACATGAATAAAAACGAATCTTCAACTTTAAGTTTAAGAACAACTTCTCAGCCCTTTCGTAGACAAATGGAGGTTTACTTTGCATCATTAGATTTCGTACAAACAAAGCTAAGCATAACCAAGACATGGATTCAAAAGACCACTTCCTCTTCAGTGAAAACTAAAGAAGCTATAAGTTTTATTACCTCTCTTCTTTAAACTAAACTTCTTTAGCCTAAAGAAACGCGAGCAAATTAACTACGTACCATTATTTCTTTTGAAACCAGTACTACCTTCATATGAACTAGTCACCACTATAATTCTAATTTGAGCAACAGAATACCATTCAATTAAATAAACAATTCCATTTCACACAAAACCTTATTGTTTCCAGTTTTCTATTTGGTTGAAGGTTTTCTTTCTGGCATGGGCGGGAGCTCATGCTTTAATCGCCTTCTTCAATGAGATGTATTTAGAACCATAAAATAAAATACATCCCGAAAATTCAAATTGGAATACTTCCCAAATGAGTTGTGAAAATCTCATTTCGAAAATAAATTACTCTTATTTGGGGTGCTAAACAGGAAATCATTAGGTACTAGCTCTTTAATCAAAATATAGTCCTATTGTCAGCATATTTGATCTCTGGAGAACAAATTAACTCAGATTTCTTAATTAATAATTGTACAGATACAAGGATTACCCCCTCTTGCTATTTCCAGGAATTAATGGAAGACTGCTCAAACCTGGAGCTTGAATTTGTTTTATGTCAGTGTCCAACCTGAAAAAGAAAATTGAAAAACTCCAATCTTTATCACTTAACACTAGTATCGAATCATAATTAGGAGGTACTCTCAACAATACTGATGTGTTGAGCTCTCGTGGACAAAAGGTATTAGTGGGCAAACAAAGTGTTCTTGGATGGGGGCCATTTGACGTGGTGGATCTCGGTAAAGGCTTTGTTTTACTTCAGTCAAAGAATTTCCTATATTTTACTTAAGGTGAATATTTTGTCATGAAAGTGACTAGTTGTTCAATGCTTAAAAGGACACCATATATTATGATTTACAAGTAAAAACCAAAAAACGTAATTTGCTTTTTCATGGTAGTATGCTCTAAACCCCATGTGTTTCTATTCCTATGTAACAAGTATACAAAAAGCTTTCTAAAAAAACAAGTTTTTGTTTAAAACTTATTTGTTACAAGCTGTTACTTTCTTTTGAAAAACTAGTGCACTATGTTTGTTTCTTTGTCCCATATATGGATTACCCCATTGACTTCATAAAACATTCTCTTTCATGCGTCCATTTGATATAATGAACAAAATGCAACGATCTCCCGAAACTAGTCCCTAAATCCATGCGTCTTGCAACAACCCACTCAATTTAAATCATTAGTGTAAATCAGACAGAAATCATGAAAGTATTTACAAAGTGTCTTCCCTTTGTTTCAAATCAATCAAATCGAAGAAAGTATAGGAAAACAAAGAAATTGAAGTTAGAACAGGAAGTTAAACCATATAAATTACAGGAAAAAGTTGATAAGCCCTTTGTTCAGCATGCGAAGAAGAAATTCCGAAATGAGGAAGAAAGACAAAGAAAGATTAAGAATATCAAATACGCACAGAAGTTGAATCAAGGTGAAAGTGATATATTGTCAAAAAGACTAACAAATGATCTTTTTCACACCAATGAAGTTATTCAACTCAGAGATCTAGCTGGAACTTTTTCACCACCTTATGGATCTGAGCTGAATCAAAATGATGCAGATTTACTGACTCATCTGGTAAAACATCAACTTTCGGATAAACATAATAAAATATCCAAGAAAATTGTAGAGCTTTATTTCTCAAAATTCTTTAAAGAGTACACAAACTCTTCGTCAAAATCTTCTTTTGTGTATTCTCTTCTCGATCAAAACCGAGATCTCGAAGTTTCTCGAGATGAATTAAATAATTTTCTATCCATTCTAGTGTCCGAGAACCTAGATAATATTCTTAAGCTATTCGAGGGAGAAACTATGTTGGGTGAATTTTTTGCTTCTAAGCATACGAAGGAACATTTTGATTTTTACATGGACATGCAGGAAGTGTTTTCAAGCAGATTTGTTTCCATTACTAAAGCTGAATACTTGCTCAAGAAATATTTATCAAAAGATGCTCCATTTGAAATTACTGTCTACGGTGAAAAAAGAAGAAATGTTTGGAAAGCTTTTGAGGAAGCGAAAGAAAGTAATGGCAACTCTCAATTTTTAAGATCTGAGTGTTTTCGAGAAGTTGCGCTTGAAGTAAGAGATATGTTGAATAATCATTTGGACAGCTTTGTGAAAGAAATGAGTAAGCAAGGTGGTTTTATTCTTCTTGTTGGAATGGATGCACATAAAGAGATTATTTCAGAAGAAGATTGGGAAAACATATGTAGCAACAACTTAATCATTCAGGATTTTGTTGACGACCTTTGTCATTTGTTTGAGAAATTAAGGGCAGTGGGAGATGGATATGGAGAAGAGAATAAGAGTAAGTATGTGAATATGGAGGAATATTTGAATGGCCTTGTTAATGTAAATGTGCAATAGAAGATTGTTTTTATGTAGTTTCTTAATTATAAATACGTGGTTTTTGAGGTTTTTGAAGAAGTGAGATTAAGTTTCACAGCAGAAAAATGCAGTTATATAACCAAGTGCTTATCATTTAAGCCAATAAAACTAAATTCAGAGAAAATATATAATACTTTTTATAAACTCTGAAGTGATTACTTATTGGGTATTTTTTATTTCTATTCACCAGTTTTCGATAAACCTAACTTCAGCAGTTCTTTGGAGTCTTCGATAGGTTAGCTAACGATTCTCGAATATTATCCTCCTGTCGTCGCACATTTAGAATTGGCTTTTTAATCAAGCACACTCATGCCAGAGCACTTTAATTACATGAAATAAGCTGAACATTGCGAAACTATACAATATTGAATACTGTAAATAAGCTATGGATTCTTGTGAAATAATTTTACTTACTACAGTACCGGTGAAGATGGTATATTAAATAGCTCACTGTGGAGTAGCTGCCTGTAGCATAATTTAGGTGTAGCCAATTCTTTAAAACATCTACGGTTGCCTAGATTATTATTTATTTTTGCTGCAACGATTACTAGAATTGTTGACAACAACAAAGTTTTTGCAATGGCTTTATGGAATCTAAGGATTTAATTCAATTTAATATGGAAGGAATTTTCATTGCTGGGTTTTGGAAACTTAACATAAAAGCAAATAAGGCTAGGTTAGAGTTCAAGTCGCCAAACAGGAACAAAATTATGGAGTTTATTCTTATCTTTTAATTATGTGCTCTTATTCTCGGTCAGGTACAAGAGACAGAGAAAAGATGGCTTGATTTGAACCGAGTAATCGGTCACTTAGTCTCTTCAAGAAAGATGCAATTTGAGTTGAAGCATAGTAATATCTGAAACCAAGACGTAATATAATAACATCCGGGACTGGTTTCACTACTTGTGGTAACATGTACACTAAGAGAAAGGTTACACAGTTTATTACCAAGAACAAATTCAAGAGCCATCTATTCGAAACAGCTATCTATAACTTTGCAAAAGTAGATTTAGCTTTTCAAGTGCTGCAGTACTTCAGGATCTGTAAATACTGCATATAAGTAGTTAAGGAGGTGCGATTGAAAACCAGGAATAGATTCCACACTATTTTTAATTAGTTTTGGAGATAAATGTTGCTTCATAGTTATTTTCTAGATATGGAAACAAATTGCTGCAAAATTTTATTTAATAAACTTGAAACTAAACAAGACTGCACGAAATTGATGAATCACACAACTGTGCATTAGAATAATCTTAGTTGCTTCTTAGAAATATTGTATGTCCTAGGGATTATGTCAGATATGGGAGATCAGGTTCTCATATTAATTCAGAATGGATACTAGAGGCATAAAATTTGCATTGTTTTGGGTAAAGCAAGCAGGTTCTTTTACATTAGAGCGAGAAAACTACTGAGCTAATGCCGGAGTTTCAGAAAAATAACTCACATAGTATCTGGTAGAAGAAGCATCACTTGTCATGAATGATGATGCCCAAGGCTTTCTTTTTTTGTCATCTATGAAAGTTATTAATGTAAGCTTTAGATACCAATTACTCTGGGCATGCTAATGATCAGAAGTCGATACTGAGCACGTTCAGGTTTAGAGTATTAAAGCCAATTGTAGTTTCAAATGACTCCGACAAGAATTTGTCACTACAACATTGTTACCTCTTTTTCGCATTGAGGTCAGTAATAATCATAATTAAAGGCGTTTTTCTGTTGAAATTCTTCCTGCAGAAAACCCAAATTCAATTACTTACGACCAGTAGGCCAGGTACATCAAAAACGTTTTCGTTCTTACTCAGATATTCTTAGGTTGCGAGTTCTAGGACCTTAGAAAATGACCCAATTAAAAAGATGCAGTAGTTTGCAAGAAACTCCAAACTCTCTCTGACGGTCCTCAGATGAGTTCACTCCAGAGTTGAACTGAAACAAACTAACATCAGCGCTGGAAATGACATGAACTTAAAAAAAAGAGGCACAGAAAATTGTATAATAAACTTTTAACATCAGAAAAAAATATAGAAGAAAAACTTCTTTAGACTTTCCAAAAATTGGACAACTACCTTCCACCTTCAAATCTAACCCTGGAAGAAACACAAATACCAACTCACGCAATCTCACCCATATCCAAAGCTCTTCCTCCACAACTTGAGGAGAGTTACACGAGTGCCCACGTGCAACTGTCATATTATGAACACCACTACTCACCGACTCCTCCCTCATATCCTCCAGTTTCTCCCCCACTTAAGCAAGATCCTGAGCTTCAAAACTTAAACTTTGACCAAATCTCTATCTAGGCCAAGAAACCATGAGCACGAGGCAAAGTTACCTCCCAATTTTTTTTATGTATCTTCCAACACCCTTACACTCATCCCTAGCTCACAAGCCACTGTCTCTCTCTGGGCTCTAATTCATATAAAAAAACAGCTTGATATTAACTTGGACCCACATCTCAAGACAGAAGTAAATGGCAACGAATAGCAGTGAAACAAAAACCTCAATCTTCCTATCTGTTTTCATGTTCACAATTATTTCTGTTTGGTACCATCAGCAGAGCCTCACCTGGACTCACTCCATATTATCTACTCAGTCTATAAGTTTATGTCAACCATGATTTACTTAGGTGATTATAATGGGAGTTGACACACTGGTGTTTTTTTCCTGAGGATTCAGCTTGTTCAAACAACTCTTTTTAATTATCTCTGCTAGCGTAGCAAATCCAAGGTAGCAGATGCAGGTTCACAAGGCGTGAAGTCTCTATTTAGAGAGATATCACCTGCTAAGCACCTGTGCCAAACACAGGCAAAAAAATACTAGCAGCACCATAGATTCACCTTAAGACTAAATTAAACTATGGTGGGGCTGTTGTTTTGGGAGAACCTTTTGTTCAAAACTTGTATGTCGGTAATTTACCATTGCACCCACGATCGAAAAGAAAGGTAAATTTTCCACCAAAGTACATAAGAGCTATATGCAACTATCAAAATTACGTTAATCTTCACGTTAACAAGGTTACCAATAAATCTACCTAATATATCTACCATTAATCTATGTTACCATTAATATTTAGTGAATTACTAAGCTTAAGCAAAGTATACAGACGCATATTTGATATTTCTACCCTTTGAAAATTACCACATCTACTTATATAGAATCCCGAACAACGGATCTAGGCTAATGCAAATTAATAATTTAAGGTAAAGCTCCATCAACATTTATTAATTCACACAGAGCCTTGTCTGTTACGTACATTGTCGAAATTTGTTTCAGCAATCAGACGGGAACCTAAAAGTTCAGAATTATACCCGTTGAAGTAAAAATGCATAAGAAGAAAGAATTAGAAACAAAAAATATTTCCAGATCTGGAATGAAGAAAAGAGCTCGATCAAAGTCGGAAATTATTGTTGTTTCCCCGTTGAAGTTATCAGGAGATCTTCCCATACGGATCCGAGCGTGTACGTTTTCTGGTGAAACATTTGATGTCGCAAGCCGGAAAAAAACAACAAAAAGGTTGAGAAATATTTCCGTCACTTTTGCTGAAGAAGATATAATAGAAGTAGTTGATAAAAAGTTGAACAGAAGGGGTGAGTGGAGTGTCGCCCCTTTGAATGACGAGTACTGGGATGGGGTAAAAAGAAAGTTCAGAGAAAAAGTTCTTACAAAGGAAGAGCTGAGGAAAGAGAACTTGAAATATTTTCGACCAGTAACCTTTTGGATCTACGAAACTTTATCCGACTTATCAAGAGGTAACTCATGTGTGGCTAATTTTGCTCTTTTGTTGAAGGGAATGATAGAAAAGACAAATTAGATCATTCTCCCTTATTATGCACTCTGTATTGATAGACGTTTCTTTTTGAATTTTACTGTTGAACACATACTATAACCGTTAAAAATATTCTTGTAGCGCTAAGCTTTTATTTAAACGGACAAAACCCAAATAAGAATCGAAAAAAGCGGAGTAAATAATTCAGACTGAAACAAAACGGAAGTTCCATCAGAAAAATATCCGAAAATAAAGACAAATGCAAAAGTTTTTTGGTTGTAAATCATTTGCAGTTGTAGGAGCTTCAAGTAATACTTCAAAATATGGATATAAGGTACTTAAAGCATACAGTATTTCTGGAATGGACGTTTCTGGAATAAATCCAAAAGGAGAACAGATTTTGGACAAACCTTGTTTCAAATCTTTAACTGATTTTATGGCACAAGGAAAAAATGGTGCAGAAGTTGGAGTCTCTGTAATTACACCCCCAAAAATATCTGAAAAAGTAATAGAAGAAGCAAATAATTTGGGTGTAAAAAATATTTGGTTGCAACCAGGTGCTGAAAATGCAGATTGCGTTCAGCTTGGGGAAAAGTATGGGCTAAATTTAATCCATTCTGGACCTTGTGTTTTAGTTGAAATCGGTAAAGGTAGTCATAAAGAACCCCAATCTGCTATTTAAATCATTAATCAAATTGGGCTATTGTAACTTTAAATCTACTTTGCCATTAGTTTCTTTACAAAAACAGAGAATTCATGTTGTTTGCATGCTCTCCCAATGAAAGGATGAATTAACAGGTCTCGTGTAGAAGCACGATCTTCAGGTTTTTTATACAAACTCATTTTCAAAACGTGATTAAACTCTTTTGACCATTTTCTCGGTTTCTTCAAAGTAGGAGGCGGATTAACGCTAATCTTCAATAATGCCTTTAATGGAGGAACTTGCTCGGCACTAAAATAAAAACACAAACAAAAACATACAGTAGTGGTGGGTATCCATCAGCCATTTCAAGACAAGTTATTCCCATGGACCAAACATCTACTTTTTGATCATAATTACTTCCTTTTATCAACTCTGGTGCCATCCAATATGGTGTTCCCACAACACTCGTTCTAGTTAAATTATTAGTCGTTAAATTGACAGCGAAGCCAAAATCGGCCAGTTTAATTCTTCCGTTGTAATCAAATAAGATGTTGTCGGATTTAATATCTAAAAGTAAAGAGAGAAAAACAGAAAAACCTCTGTGCATACGATGGTTGGCATGCAAATTTTCTAGACCAAATAAACATTCGCGAAACACGTAAGCGATTTCTGGTTCGTCCCAGATAATTCCAGGTCCCAAAACTTGTGTTAAAGCCCCTCCATCCTAAAATTCAGTCTGATACAAAAGCATACCATTAATTCAATTACAATCCAAAGTTCTTCATTATATTTATATGTTTCAAGATATCTAACCACGTTCTTATGCTGAGAAAGATTCTGAAGAGCGATTTCGTTCTTTAATTCATCTAACTCAGTAATGGGGGAACTCTTTACTGCAACTAAGTCCCCTGTTTTTGTATCTGTACATTCCCAAACAACTCCTCCTGCACCTTCTCCTAATTTTCTGTTTCTTTTGAATCTAATATTTGGATCCTTCTCTTCAATTCTCAACGCCTGATTAATGTTTTTCTTCAAACTTGCACGGCTAAAGAAAGTTAGAAGAAGTACAAAGCAAATACGTTGGGATTTTGGGCACACCTTTCATATGAAATTCAAGAACATCAACGACAATGTTTTTGTTATTCATTGCTTCTTCTTTTGTGATACCTGAGGTTTCGAGTAAAGCCTCATAATCCTGGGGAAGTCCTTTAAGTCCTAAAGGAGCATTACTATCAACTTGAACCATATTTAAATCTAAGTGCTGAACGTGCTTTACATTCTCAACTGGCCCAATTTCGAGGGACTTGCGCCCCATTACCATTGTAAAGATGCTTCTCATTTTTGGTTTTTTCAGATTTTTTCCTTTCGGTATGGTTTCAAACGCAGTAATGCACCACTAAGTTTATGTCTTCAAAACAATTGAAACAATAGAAAATATGAACTCAAAGAATCTCTTATTGCTTCAACTTTCAGATTCAGCACTGCCTACTGGGGCATTTGCACATTCTTTAGGTTTAGAATCAGCCCAACAACTCAAACTTTTTAGTTCAAAGGATGATTTGGAATCTTATGTTCAGAACCTGCTGTATAACGTTGCTGCTCTTGATTTATTCTTCATTTCCAAAATCTACGAACTCAAGTGCGAACCAAAAGAAGTTCAGAAGCTTGCTGCCTTTTATAGCGCCTGCGTTACTAATCCATCAGCTAGAAGAGCATCACTTACCCAAGGTAAATCTCTCCTGATGCTTTCTTCTAGAATTTTTGCTGACTTAGAATTTGTTGATCTTGAAGAATCTAGACGTTGGTTTACAGTGACCATTTCAGTTATATTTTATAAAGCTGGGTTTACTTTGGAAGAAACAAAAGAAAGTTTTTTATTTCAAACCTCAAGAGATATTATTTCTGCTGCAATACGATTATCGTTGATTGGACCTATTGAAAGTGTTGCTTTGCAAAGCAGGATAAATAATTTCATCTCTGAAAAATTATTAGATTTAGAAACGGAAAAACCAAAAATAACGCATCCACTTGTTGAAGTAATAAGTTCAACACATGATAAGCTAAAATACAAATTATTTAATTCTTAAACAAAGAATTATGTTCTTTTTTTGGAGTATCAAATGTTCTTAAAGGCTCAAAAAACGTTTCTATTACTCTTAAATTTTGTTTCTCTTTTTTTTCTCTAAACGTAATATACACATCTTCACCATTTAAAATATCAAAGATATCAAAAATTAAGTTCGAGTATATTTTTTTCATTTCTTCTTCATCTTCAAAAGCGGCATCTGGAAATTTCTTGTTGAAATCTCTCAAAACTTTTTTAAATCCATTCTTTGACTTATGCAAATATTTGTAGAATGCTCTCTCAAGATAAATAGACTGATCCATAGATAGTTTTGGGGTAAGTTTTTCTTTTAGATTTAAATCTTGCTTTCCTCTTAAGCAAATTTTTTCTTGAAGGGAAATATCGATGAGAAAATTATACACTTGGTGTGGCCTAGAGTTCAAAGCAAACAAATTTTACGTTTTTGTTGGTATTCTGGTTGATATTTGATGCAGTATTAGAGGAGTCATTTTGTTTCCGTACACGTTCAGGGCTTCAATAAATTTTTGTTGTTCTTCATTTGTCCACAATTCGCTTTTTTGTAACGTTTTCATTGGCGCAGTTTATAGTAATGTGGTATCGTGATTAGTGCTTTAATTACGCAAATATCTTTGTTGAAGACGAGAGGATTGAAAATTACCCAAAATATTGATATGGTTCTCAAAAGTTTTTAAGGTATGCAAACAAAACATCAAGAAATCTCAAATATTTCCTTAAGTTTAGACAATCTAACGAAAAAAGAAGAATTCAAAACCAGTTGCGCAATAGTGCTGTATTCAATACGGAGATAGAACCCAGAGCGCGTTGTATAAGTTATGCAGGCACATTATCTTCATAAAGCAGATGGCGAGAAGATGATAACGTACAACTAGAATATTAATGAATCTAAATGTATTTTTCAGAAAGAAAACGTAGGCAACAAGAAGTCCTAGACTTTCCAGTACATAGAAAATACATTAGAAAATAAACTACAATTGAATACAATCACAGCTAAAGATGGAAAAAAACAGAACCAGAATCTAAATAACAACCCAAATAATTTTTTACTGTAAGTCAAGATTATTTTATAAATTTTTCGACTCACTCAAAGGTGCTAAAATTTACCCAAAATTTTCATAATGTTTCATGATAGCTTGAAGCGGTGCCCCCAATCCTGCTGTGACAAAAAGTCTTTACAGTCTCTATACCAAGCTACTATAGGTTACCTAAATCAGATCGAACAGTTATTTGTCCAATTACACTAGATTTTGAGAAAAAGTTGACAATAATGAACGAACTCTTTTGCTGTATTTTAATTTTATTTAGTAGAATTATCCTCTGTAACACTTTACTCGACTGAATATTACATCAAAGTTAGCTTTATTTAGCCGTTTAACTTGAAAACAGAAATCACACTACTAATTTTAGAACTAACCCCCCCAAAATTGAATTAGTAAATCATAGTACATTACCATAGCTGCTTTAAAACTTCAACCAAGTGTGTAGCGTTCAAAGGAACACCAGGAAAGCACATTATCGTGCATAGTTATTATCGGAGAGATACTTTCTAAATAGATACTCTTTATGTACAAACCCACAACAGCATACCTGGCAACTATTATATAACATAGATGCTTCCTCATTAAAATGTATAAACTGGACATGTAGGTAATGCGTTCGATGTTTCTTTAAGCTATAGTATTACAATTTGGTTTCTGTCCACAATGGAAACTGGGATTGTTCTGTCAATCAGGTCTCTACCCAAAATCTGAAGGAAAGTTGCCATTAAACATAGAATCAGGAGTTAAACTTTTTCGATAATCCTTAGGACAGATTCAAGCTTTAAGATATAATATGAATGGAGCAGGCACTGGTGTTGACTTCTGCACTTGACAAATTGAGACTGTCAAAGTGATAAAAAATTATATTGTGGAGTATGAATGTATATCATCAATAGTTTTTAAAAATGTGCTAGACTGAAGTTTTGGGAGGAGGGTCTTAGAACATTTAATACCTGTAGAAAAAAAATCTTGCATCATGATCTAATTTTGGAAGTGGAGATTAAAAGTTTCATGTTCTGAATTAAGGTCAGCTGTTGCTTCATATTTTTTTACAGTTTAACTTAAAAAGTAGAGGTTATATGCCCCACTTTATAAAGGTTTGAATTGAGACAGAAAAAATCTGAGAAGACGACCCCTTTGTAGTATAGAACAAGAAGAACTAATAAAATAATCCAGATGCACTGAAAATGATAGGAAAAATTAGAAAGAACTATTTTGATTTGTTTGACAAATATAAGTTGTTGATAACTTAGAAAGTGAAACTGACGCACGGATAATTAAATGGGATGAAATTTTGCTTTATAGATTAGCATCTATGAATGAGCAGGAATAACCTATGATATTATTCTTCAAGATAAGGTTTATTAAGTAGTATCTTTTCTTAGTTGCGATACTTAGACCATCATCACCATTCAATTCTGACCTTTAAAAGAACTAATATCTCTTGGAAATACTATACCTATTAATAGGGGTCTTTTTCCGCTGGTAGAGATGTCATCACCCCTATTATATCTGGAGCTGTTAAATGGGCTTAGCCATTGTTCTACTTTAGATTTTGGTTTCATAGTACTGTGCCTTAAATTTCACACCAGAAAAATGCAACAGGCACTAAGATAATCTACATGAGAATATATTATAATTTTATGTGATACTAACTTTGTGAGAAAAACTGAAAGACCCAAGTATAATGAGAGTTTATTTTCAGTTTATAGTATTAAAGAGTCATTGTTTGAGGAGCAATCTCATTATTAGCTTTCTCGGTCGTAATGTCTTCTCTCAGAAAAGGAGATTAATATATTGGCACCGTGGAGAAGTAAATCGTAAAAGAAAGTTCAATTTTGGGCTATTGCAAGTAATATATTAGATAAACACCTATTCTCGGCGTAAGCATCCTCATTTATAACTAACAACGTCGCAGTTTCCTTTATTATTTCAAAGGAAAATGAATTCATACATTCCATTATCCTTGCTCAGCACCTCAATGAAACAACCTCGGTAATTCTTGCTCTATAAAACAATCCTGGTTTCCTTCCTATATAATTAAAAAGTGTATTATAATGTGTAACCTTACAAATTTTGTTAACAGTTGCGTTTTTAGGAAGGGCTACCTAACATACTTTTTTGCAAAAAATGTCCAAGACCACTATCAGTGAAATAAACACCAATCAAAACACAGTGAGAATTCTCAAATTCACCAAAAAACTTTTAATTTTAACCCACAATATTTCATTTTGACTGTTTTTGATCTTGCATAACTCTTTTACACAGATCTTGAAATCTGAACACAATAGAAATATCTACCTGTCCTTGCTGAGGTTGACAGAATATGCGAAATTAATGTTAAACACTCGTTTTCTTAAGCCCTTGAATTTTATAATGAAAAAAGGTTACGAAATTGGATTTACTGTAAATTTATTAAATAGAGGATGTAGAACATTATTGGGTCCGTGGAAGATTCCATTTCTCTTTATTGAAGAAATTAGATGCTATGAATCTGAAGGTAACCCACTGTGTTCTAGGTACCCGTCATAACTTTGACACCATTAACATGTTACAAACTTATGCTATGGCTAATAAATAATATTTGCTTTGCAAAAATGCTGGATCCAATTATAAAGGAGTATTTACTAAAGTTTCTGTGGCAGGAGAAGAAAAGTTATCTTGACTTCTCTATCTTCAAAGTATTGAAGAAGCTTTCTTTTTCGAAAGGGGAAAAGTAAATACTTATTGACTTAGATTGAATTAAAATAATACTCTTAAAATAGACAGTTGCAATTGATTCAAGCTCGGTAAAGCTTCTGTATTTTCCCACAGCAATAGGTTTCTAATTGCCTTTTAGTCAACTGACGTAACAAATGTATGTAACCTTCAACGAATGATTTCCATATTTAGATACTAATAACAAAGGGGAAAACCTGTACAATAGGGTTATTCCAGTTTAATGGTCGTTGAAATAGATCTGTTTCTTGCTGAGATGCAATGATTTTGATGAAATTTAGTATTTTAGTTAATTAAGTTTTTTCTTCTTTTGTTGATGGTCTTTCTAGACAGTGTATTGAAGCACTCGTGTGGAAATACCTCTTATGGGTATATCCATCTACTAGTACCAATGCCTGAGCCAAGACCTATCATTTTTCTTAACTTTTCATTTATATCATTTTCATCAAGTGTACTTGTAGCTTTCTTCTTATGTCTTTTTCTTTTTAAGGAATCCGACTAATGGGTTGGAAGTTGAAATTTGAAATTCTAAATTTGGATGGGAGACAAATTATTTAGTGAAACCTTAGGAAAAACTCACTCTAGAGCCACAAAATCCTATAGCCAGTTTTGCATATTCTAAATTATAAACATGTTCTAATTGCCTATAGAAACATAGCAGAGCAAGATATGGAGAATAGCAAAATCTTGCGAGAGAAACTTAAAATTTAAAGATCATCATAAGAGCAATAATCTTGGTAGAAAAGTTAAGAGCTAGAAAAAAAGTTTCCTCCTTAATTCATAATTTTTTATTGAGTTCATATATTATGAAGTTTCAAATGATGATGAACAACGCCAAGAAGAAAATCCTAGATCGAAAGTGTTAACCGAGCACCATAAAGCCCAATTGTATTTGTTACCGGGTTTAAGTGATATTCTCCAACTCGTTCTTTTTAGACATTGCTGCTCAGGGTTAATTGTTGCCTCCAAGTGTTGCAACAATCAAATGGTACCTTGAGCTTGTAGCTTATATTTAATTATTTGCACATGTAATTCACTAACCCCCCCTGCTTATACCTACTGGGCACAGTAATGCTTTGTGACTTGAGCATATTCTCATGGTACCTACTTTTGAACAGAAAGGTTCAAAGCTTTCAACATACACTATGTCAGTATCAATGAAAAAAAAAGACTCATGGAGACTAGTTTTCTAATGTCAACTCTTAGAAAGTAAAGTTCTTGAATTATGAATGATTTTGATGTAGAAATATCCAAAGAGCACATATACTCTGTCAAAATTAATATTCTTTATATAAAGCTTAACAGCTCTGTTTGGAACCAATATGCCTCTCATGAAAATGGCTTAAACTCTGTAACTAAATTTAAAACCAAAAAGAAAAATGTTTCGTAGTGACATATAATTTCACTTGGTTAAAAATTTTTAGAAATACGCTAGAGGTACTTAATTATGGCGCTGCCTTATGCATTGGAGGTCTCAAAGGCAGTTCAGTAACTATAGTCGGTCATTCATTGATACTGCAGTCTCCTTGCATTTTACAGATTTAGAAAGTAGACTCGTACGAACCGAATTAAATTCCTATCAAAGTGCTTCTGTTCATTTTATCTCTTTCTGCCTGAAGTCAAAACACTAGATAGATTCTGTAAACTTGTTACTATAGCGCTTTGGAATAATTGGTCAGCAAATATAAGTTTCTTACTTGCGCTTGATTAACATTTGTAGAGGTAAAGCAATATTTCTCTACGTTTTGCTGTCATCATGACACATTTCCTTACCATGACTTGTACAGAGAAATTTAAAGTAGCGCGCGAGTCTTAATTAATGGCGACTTTCTACAGTGTAAAAGGTACACAGGAAAGACAATGGAGGGTCTTTATTTAAAAATAACACGTTAGCTCCTTGCAGCTTGTTCTCTTTCTTCCCGCTCTTTTTCTCTCAATTCATGTATCTCCTTCCTGTACCCATCCACAACATCTTTCTCAAGCATTTTTCCTCCCTCAGGTCCTCCTTCTTCAATCACCCAGATCTCAATAGGCCGATCTTCTTCTACAACCTGAAGCAAACTCTCTACGCACATTCGAACCACCTGGTCTTTTTCCATATTTTCTTTATACTCCTTTTTCAGAAAATCATTTGTCTCCTCACTCTTGTTACCGATCGCACAAGCCCTCCAAGCCATGTAATTGCCTGTTGGTTCAGTCTTATATATCATGGGTTCCCCTTCAACACTAAAACCTGCAATTACTATACTGACCCCAAAAGGTCTAACACCACCCCTTTGAGTATATTTTTGCTGCAAACTGCTTACCCATTTCGCCATGTACTCAATGCTTGGCTTGTCTTCCACAGTCAACCTATAACTTTGCGCTTCAACTCGAGCTCTATCAATCAAAACCCTTGCATCAGCACTTAGTCCACTAAAACCAACTAATAGGTGTGTATCCAAATTAGCAATCTTCTGTTCGCTGGAGTCGTCTTCAAGCTTAGCTGTTACTCGACGTTCAACACCCAAGGCTATGCAATTCTTTCCACGCACTGCAACAACAGCTTTTCCTTTTTGAACGGCCTCAAATGCATATTTAACTTGGTAGAGACTCCCATCTGGGGCAAATGTTGTTAGTGCGCTATCGTATCCTGGCATCCTACTTGCGAATGTAAAATCTTTTCTTTCTTATCTTCAACTTGAATTGGTCCTCTCAGAGTACAATTTTGGGCAAAATCTCAACATCCTACAAATCTGGCGATATGGCCAAAGAGAATGTTCTTGAGTAAAGCTTTTAGGATAAGAATAAGAAGCAAAACCACAAGATGCTTGACTACGAAAAGGTTTCCTAAGCGTGAAGTAAAGAACAAGACTGGATATAAAGATACTTCAAGTTTAAGAAATACACTGTATTTGCCGAAGGAGACAAGAAGATTTTTATTGGATGCGTTTGTAGGATTTTCGCTGGGTTTGGCTATTGGATACAGCTTTTCAGCAGTTTCTGAAACATACTTTTTGACACCAAAACCAGTTTTACTTAGTTTAGAACAATTGAAAACATTTTTGAAGAAAAGAAAATATAAAAATCTGATTGAGATAGAAGAACCAGATAAAATTGAGTTTAGGAAACAGAGTTGGGCTGTCTTATGGGAAGGAAGTGTAACTGATAATAAAGCAAACGTAGATTCGTTGATAAGCTATGGAGAGCATGAATACAAACTAGTTTCAAGGTATGTAAAGAGTGAGGATAATAAATGGAACCTTCTTCTTCTGGCCGTAATAAAAGGGAATGATACGATAGTTGTGTTTGATGCTTTTCAACAGGCCAAAAGATTAAGAACTTAGTCGAGATCGTGGTCAACAATTCCATAATATTCTTCAGCTCGTTTCACCCACTGATCTCTTGGAACATCTTTTAGGCTAAGAGGTTCATCTGTGGGATCTTGTCTTCCTCGTTGACCAAAGAAGGGGACTTCCTTCCTTCTTAATTCTCCTCTTGCCTCTTTTGTTTTGAAAATATCTTTTTCTTTGTTTAGAAATCCTGAATAGTTTTTCTCTTTTTTACGCTTTGAGTCCTCTAGTATCTTTTTTAGTGTGAGCAATTCTGCCTTCAACCCTGGTAATGTAGGATACTTGTCCTTGACATAGAACAAGTCCTCTTTTGCTTTATCTAATTTGCTCAAGCCTTGAGTCAGCAAAATAGCGGCGCGTTTGACTAGACCTTTAACTCTAACCTTATCTATTTCGTCTATTTGCTCCTGTATTTCTTCATCAGGAGTTTCTTTGCCCTTCCTCTTTTCTAGTTTTGCCATGTCCTCATCACACCATTTGACTGCTTCGTCATACAGCTTCATTGCTTCCTCTTCGGAGCCCAGCTTCAGTTCACATGCAGCAAGGTTTAGTAATAGCGAAAATCTAATAGGTCTACAAATAACCTTTTCCTCGTCAGTTCGAATCATGCCAAAATTCCATTGCGAGTAAACCCGAATTCCTGACTGATAGATCTTCTTAGCGAGGTCGTAGCACCCCTTCTTAAAGAGTCTATTTCCGTGAAACTTGGCGTTTTCCATAACTTCCCGCCTTTGTAGAACCTCGTTGTCCCAATACGTATCCTTGCTCTCCAAGTATCCCAACTTAACAACTGCCACAAACTGTGCAACCATCATTTCTCCATCTTGATTAATTTTTTTTGAGCGCTCAATTAAATCTTTGAAGAACTCTCTTACCGTTTGGATTTGCTTTTCCATTGGCAAAGATTGAACATTTCTTATAGCTTTTACTAGAGTTCCTGAAAGTGACATTTTCATTGGTCTCATAGGAACTTTTTCAGGCATATAGTCACTTTGTCTAGGTTCGCTTTCAAACACAGCCTTACATATATACTCAGCCCAAACATCAAATTCTTTATTTTCATTTATTAATGTGAGATCATTTGTCCAGATCTTATGCCTCTCACCCTGGTGCATATCGAATATAACAGTTTCCATAAATTTTAACATTTCTCCTCTATGAAGGATAAACTCTCCAAGACCTTTCAGAATGATTTCTTTTTCAACCTCAATTGTAAAATCAATTCCACACCTCTGATTGCTTCTTGGAGTCTTAACCTTATCCTGAATCTCAGCACTGTGCTCGTTTAGAATTTTAAATTTGATCTTACCATCTAGTTTTGACCTGGATTTAACAATTTTCGATGTTGTTACTCTCAATACAATCTCAGAAGTTTCATGCAAGTTATTAGCCTTACGCCACTCAACTGGGGCATATATTGAAAAATCCATATCTTTCTTGAGTTTTGCCGCCAATGGATCATTTTCTATAATCTCTCGAATAACCAAATCCACAGTCTCCCCTTCCTTTACCTGTTTTATTACTTCGGCCAGTTTAGGCGGGAATTTTTCATCGATTACAGTTTTTTTCTTCTCTTTCTTTTCCTTTTCTAGATTTTTTTTTCTTGGCATTTCAGCTGCCTCATCATCAGAACCGTCATCTTCATCATCACTTTCTTCTTCCATAACGTAGTAATAACTAGTAAACTCTAAACTCTTATCTTGTGACTCATCTTCCTCTAATCCTATAATTTCTTCAACATCATCATCAAATTTCTCTTCAAGCTTGCCCTTAACAAAGGCAACCTCGCAATATACTTCATCACCATCTCTAGGCCAACCAACTCCAGAATAATTTTTGGCAGTAGACACTTCTTTTTTCAAGACCCCAAAATCTCTATAAAAATCTGTAATCTTTTCTACCTCAGTAATTTCATAAGTCATTTCAACCACCAAATTTCCATCTGACTCGTATTCGTCAAATTGTGCAGTTACATCATTGCTCTGTGACGTAATGCTTCTCAGGAAAGATGACAAGCCAGCTTTGTACTGTTGTGAGAACAATGCCTTACTTTTTTCATATTTCTCCATGCATACCAAAACGACATCCATCCCATAAAAGCACTCATTGTTGAAAGGAAGCAAGTTAAGCTCACCTTCAAATTTCGTGACCTCCTTAAATTTTTTAACTTTCTTCCAGATTTGACCTACATTCTCGACATCATTCTCCCATCCTTCCATAACGCCTTGAGGCCCGACTTCTTCCTCTTCTTTTTCCTCCACAGCAATTTCATCAACCTCTTCTTCCGACTCATAATCTGTGTCCCACTCTTCCAACTTCTTCTTTACTTCTTTCTTCTCTTCTTCTGTTGGTTTTTGCTTTTCTTCAGTAGAATCTTCAACAATCTCCAAGATACGTAGACTATATTTAAGGCTTGCTCTATCATCCTGGGCAATGGTTGTCTGATATCCTTCTCTTCTTTTCTCAATCCTCTTTATCACAACCCCTTTCTCGTCAGACTTCAATATCCCTTCCCTTCCATAAAAGTTACCAAATTTAAATTCAGCGTGCTCGACCATATATTCCTCTCGTTGTTCATGATGTAGTGAAATTAACATTGTTTGTCCATCTTTCTGCTCTTCAGGGTCATACTTTCGTTCGTGATTACGTTCCTTCTCGAGTTCTACCATACGTGAAACTTCAGCTTGCCTCTCCGGTGAGAATCTACTATCATTTAACATGTGTTGGGCGAATGCTGTCGTCTGTTCACGAGACATTTCTTCTTTCTTCGAAGGCATCTTTTATTCTGGAATATTTTTGTTGATGTGTTCTAAACGGACTTGTTCTTAAATTCAGGATTTAGAATATGGACTATTTGGTCATATATTTTGGCCAAATTTGTTGGGAATATAATAAGATTACATTTCTTTATGTCCAGTTTGTCTCTTGGTCAAAGTTTAGGACTGCCAGAAGAGTTTGGTTAAACTATAACATATATATATATATATATATATATTTGCCTTTACTCCTCACTTTGTGCTTTCGTTCAGTTGAAAGGTTAATCCATCACACTTGAGCTTATACTATGCCATTTATACACTAGGCATGCGATCTCTACAAACAGAAGATATAACTTAAAATCAGTTCAACTCTAGTCCACGATGGTTTATAAATAAGTTCCTTTGAATGTTCAAACTCTAAATTAAAAGTTAGGGTGGGTTCGTGTACTAGTGCGGGGCTGGAGTTTAGAGTAAGGGTCCCGTCGTTCATCATGATCAAGCTACCCAAAAGCACATCGGAGTTATGTTCATAAAATTAATAGGTATTTAGGGATTTCGTAGGACATCTGCAACTGTTTTTCGTATGACTGATGCCTTAAGAGACGGTCCACATAAATTATTTTGAGAATGTGAAGCACATCTATTGCAGGCCATCTCTTAAACTTTACAATCTCTTAGAGAAAAGCGAAGGGTAAAGCTGATTTTAGCAGGTCATGGAGTAGCAATACGCTAGGTAGAGTATATGAGCTTGAATGTTACTAGCGAACTCATTCAAAACGTCATACCGCTGCAAGACATTATCACTCAATAATGCGCAAAAAAGACAGATCTGTGGGTTTTTGAAATCTTCTTACACAGATTTTAAATAACTAATCTTAGATAAAGAAAGAGCCAGGTATTTTTTCGCATGTGTACTTCTGAAGAATAAACAAAAACTATACCAACAGTCAATTAAAGGGATAGATAATAGAATTGTTGCAGTGTCTTGAATTAAAAAAAAATTTAGTTCGCCATCCCAAAAAGTCAGTAACAAGAAAAATATATATAGTATTTAAACTTAAAAAGATTGACACCATATATCTAAACTACCTCTCAAGAATAATATTCCTCATCCTTAACCTTCCGTGGTATTTCTCCATGCAAATCTTATGGACTTGCTAGCATGTGAAAGCGTAATAAATTTGCTAGGGTAACCCCCCTTTCTTTTTTTCTTATTAAAGTTTAGATAATACAGAGAACTTAACTTCTCTTTCAAAACTTTTTGTTGTATTTCTTTCAGTTTCTTGAATCTGTTTTCTGTTTTGCAAATAATTTCAGATGTTCTATGCTTTTGGGCTGTGGATGTAGGCAAGTCAAGCCCAAAGATCTAGAAGCATCATTGAGCGTGATTTACTTTTACCATGGGAAATGTTTAATTAAAAAAAATAATAATCAATCCGTTTCACATGTTACATGATGTGATCTCATCATAGGCAGGATCAATATGATGAAGTTTCTGTAAAATTCTGCATTTAAATTCGCAAGATTTACAAGCCTATGTCGTTAACCCTCTGTATATCAGTTGTTGATATACTGAGTCGTGGTTTTGTCTTCCGTTATTATCACTCTTATTTCTACTTCTATATCTGCAATTTTTGATTCTCAAAAACTTGAGCAAAACTTCTATATTTCTACTCGAAATAACCATGAAAAATTTCTCTTTAACATTCTATATATCTGTAGCAACTTTCATGCATCTTCCAGTTGTCTTTCCCTTCTACCAATTAACCTCTTTTTTCTCTTTATTTTAGGTTTCATCTTGAATACTCTCACAATTTAAAGCAACTGTATTATATTTTATATATTACAATTTTTTTTCTTGGAAAATTTTCCTTTATACTAAATATATCATTTAATTACACCTTCTGGGCTATGATTCTCCGGAAGCATAAAGAACTCATCTCTAAAGGACAGCAGTGCGATGGGTATAGTACCAGATCAGGGCCACTGTGCTGGCATATTCCTATTGAATTCTGTATTAATAAAAAACCCAATTAACAAAAAAATTGTTACGAAGTATCTCTTTCAAATTTCGCTTATATATTAAAATCTACTAACAACTAAATATATCTCAAACCTATAACATACAATTACCTTTTTTCCGTTGTATTTTTTATATTACATTTTTTAACTTTTTATTCTTCTTTCCCTTTTTCTTTACAGATCCATTTGTCCCTGTTTTCGATGAACCACTTCTTACTCACTGGTTTCGTTAAATTGTCCGCATCATTCTTATTCGCAGAAACATGCTCGACGATCCATCCTTCTACTTCAATCACTTGCTTCATAAAATAATGCTCAATTTCCAGTTGTTTAATTCCATTGTAAGATGCTTGTACTCCTAGCTTTTTTACTGCTCCCAAATTGTCATTCTTAATGGTACCACTATCAAACTTCAGACCAAAAAAATTGAGATTTATCTTTAACCATTTCATTTCTTTGACAGCTAACAAGCAAGCTAATATTTCAGATTCTGTTGAGCTTGTCGCTATTGTTTTCTGTTTTTTACTCTTGTATAAAACCACTTGTTTATTGACTTTTAGAACATATCCGGTCATAGAATTCCCACCCTTTAACATACCATAAGACGCGTCACAAAACATCTCTATATTTAAAACATGTTCTCCCTTTGTATATTTCAAACCCATGTTTTTTGTCTTTAGCAGATATTTTGCTACCTTTTTCACACAGTTAAAGTTAAATTTAGTAGGTTTGCTCGCGCATTGAGCTAGAACATTTACTTGAAAAGTGATATGTGGTCTACACACACGATTAATGTATGTTAAAGTACCAATTATGGATTGGTATTTTTTCTTCTGTTCAAGAACTTCACTATCTATTTCTTTATCAGCCCATTCTTTGACTGTATGTGGGATATCTTCTTCAGTTTGAATTTCAAAAACCTCACATAAATTATTGATGTAATTTTTTGCCGTCAGGTACAAATATTTTTCGTCGGATGTAATTTCAAAACCCACATAGTTATTCACATTAAATGTTTGTTTGACTTTATAATGTTCTCCTAAAATACAAGTAATCCACTTTAACTCTTTTTCTTCTCTTCCTGCAAATAAGATGTCATCCACATAAATAAGACCAATGATGCATTTTTCTTTGTGCTTAAGAATAGTTCTTTCTTTTTGATTGATAATAAATCCAGCTTTTTCTAACTTCTCACTAATTTCTTTGTGCCAATACAGTGGTGCTTCTTTAAGACCATAAATGGCCTGACTACTTTTCCACACTTTATTTGGATGTTGTATTTTCAGTTTCTGAGGGAGAGAATACAGATACTCTGTATCAAGTTTAGCGTTGAGAAACGCATTCCCAATATCTAATTGAGTCCACAAATAATTTTTTTTGCTACTATAAAGATAAAGACTCTTATCAATTCTAATCTACTTGCTGGGGAGTAAAATTTAAGGTAATCTTCTTGGAGATCTCCCCTAGCAACGAATCTGCACTTGAATATATTTTGCTTACTAATGTTGTCATACTTTTTAGAAAACAGTTCCATTATAGGTATCACATTCTGTTTATTTTTCACTTTTTCATTATTTACTAGTTCCATTTTTCCCATCAGTTCTATCTTTTTTAGTTCCTTATCGTAAGCTTCGTACCATTTATCTGATTCAGGTTTATGTTTAATTTGATGAAAACTTTTTGGTATAGTAAAATCTTTCGAGACCAAAGCAGTAGCATAATTAAATAGCTCAGGAAATTGAAAAACAAAACCTGCTTCCTCAAATAAGAAAAGATTACTAATATTTGCCTGATCATAGGTGAGTCTATCAGGCACCTTTGTTGCTCTAGTGCTTCTTCTTACATAATTGTCTTCATTATTTTCGTTTTGTAACGTATCAGTATCAATTTCATTTGTTTCAAGTTGCATTGTATTTTCATTTTGATCAGACACTCCAATGTTTAATGGATTCTTTATTTCAGACTGTATATTTTTCTCCTCATTACCAAACAAATTCTCAGAATTTCGAATAGATTTAAAGTCTCGTGTTTTAATCAAGTGTCTACTAATTTTATCCACAATTAAAGCTTCTGCAGTAGCTGGGTTATAACCCATAAAGTATCCGTATGTTCCTTTACTCTGTATTTTATTTTTGGTTTTCTGTACATAAACAATAAGTGAACCGAAAATATAAAACCTATATAACTTTGGTTTTTTATTGTAAATTCTTTCAAAAGAAGATATGTCTGTTCCACCCTCTGTAACTCTATTTGTTATATAAACACTATAGTACGCAGCAAAGTCCCAGTAAAACGACTTCTCTATTTCTAACATATTTATTAATTGTCTCATTCTTGATAAAATATATTGATTAGATCTTTCAGCAATCCCATTATGTTGTGGGACGTAAGCTGCTGAAGTAGTAAACTTTATTCCTTCCTGTGTACAAAATTCTATAATTCTTTGGTTTACAAATTCTGTTCCTTGATCCGAATACAATTGTTTTAAATTAATACCAGAAAGTCTTTGAAACTTTTTTACATAATTAATAACTTCTTCAGCAACTTCAGATTTATTTTTATAGCAATAAATATATCTGTACTTTGTTTCAACATCTGTTACTAAAAGAAAACCAATATTTCCTGCTCGGGATGTAGCTAACACAGCAACTGTATCTAGGACAAACATTGTTCCAGGTTCAGCTTTAAATCCTACAGCATTTTTCTTTTTTATCACTGACTTTTTTAAATTAACTTTATTACAAGTATCACATATTAAGTTTTCAATATCCTTTCTCTTGCATTCAATGTTAAAATATTTCATCGTGTTTAAAAATGCTTTTTCTCCTTGATGTCCAAATAGAATATGATAATACAAAAGACTCTTATTGGAGCTTTTCATTGCCATTACTTTATTACTTTCAAAACTTTTACATTTAACTAGAAACAAATTATTCATAGATTTTTGAGCTTTGTAAATAATATTGTTCTCTTTCAGAATATTGAACTCATTTTCTTTAGCTACTAAAGTTAAACCTCTGTTTAACAACACTGCAATTGAAATTAAAAATACCTGTAGTTCTTTAAAAATAAATACATCGTTCAATATAATCCTTTTACCATTTTCCAAAACACTTTCGAATTTTCCTTTTCTGTAACTTGCATAAACTTTTCCTCCTGCAGTACTAACATATTTCGGAACAGTTAGCTCTTGAATTTCAGTAAAATTTCCCAAATGATTTTCTCCACAGACGTGGTAGCTTGCTCCAGAGTCAAGTATTAAACTAGAACCAGATTGTGAACCTCTTTGTACACTATTTATTGTAAAGTCAACATTATTTAACTTCCCAATAAAAGCACCTGCAAAACTATTGTTATTTTCGTTTTGGTTCTCGTTTTTTATCTTGTTTCTGCAGCTAAACTGGTTATGTCCGCTCTTTTTACAATAATTGCAATACCAGTCATTATTACACTCATATTTCTTATGACCAGGTTGATTACATTTAAAGCACAAAAACGCACTTGTTGATTTCATTTTCTTTAGGTACAGCTCTTGATTAATTTCTGCTATTCTTTGCAATTTAGTGAACACTTCATTGTAAGTCATACTTCTTCCACCTGAAACACTTACTTCCACATCATGTTTCAATAATTCAACACTCGTAGTAGCTGGAGCAAGATTCAGAAGTTTGTAAATGACTTTATTGTTTGCCATTTCTCCACCTAACATAACGAAGTTTCTATAATTGATATTGAAATTATTTATTTTCTCCAAGAAAAATCTGCCTTTTATATTATCTAATTCATTCTCTAGATGCATTAACTTGATCTCCTTATTTCCAATACAATATTTTTCAAGCAAGTCAAATGCTTCCACTGGGTTACGGATACCATGCAGCACATGGTGCAAACTAAAGTCAAGATGCTTTTTTATAATAGTGAGCGCCTTTGCTTTCTGCGCTTTTGTACTTTCTACGTCCTTTTCAAACACTTCACTCAATTCTTTACTATCAATAACTAAACTAACATAATCTTTCCAGCAAATATAATCTTCTTTTTTCTTTAATATAATATTCTCTTTTTCCATCTTGTGAGATTTTTAATATATTTTTCGTGCTCTTTCGACTGTTAAACTTGTTACGAAGTATCTCTTTCAAAATTCGCTTATATATTAAAATCTACTAACAACTAAATATATCTCAAACCTATAACAAAAATAGTAAAAAAGTATCTCAGCATAGAGTAAAGAATTTAAGAGAGTGAATAAACAATATATGCAAAGTTTCGATACTCTTCTAGAGCTACTTTCAAAATGACTGAATATTCCTGTAACAATGAAGGCTTTAATGTTATGGACACCCTTGCATATTCTGGCAAAATATGGAGGATATTGTGTGCCCAGTAAAAAAATTAGTTAAAATACTGGTCATAATGAATGTTCTTCTTGTTTTTAGATTAAAACTAATATCAACCCGGATACGATTCGATAATAGTTCGGCCACATAGCTTAAGGCTAGAATTTGCGGTTCCCCAGATTTGTACTTATACTCAGAATCATTATTGGTACGATTGAACTCACTGAGAGAGATTAAAAGATTGAAGAGCTATTAAAATGGGTTTTCTGCATTATATATGAAAATATAGCTGGTATTAGAGGTAACGATTATATGGTATATAGCCTCCATATTGCTGTATATCTGATTTGTACTATACTCTATTTGAAAATTTGACTTATTTATTATTATTGAAATTGAAATATCTGGAACATGGACTGGATAATTAAGCTTCCAGATATTATAAACAGATATACCATATTCATGAATCGGTTAGAACACGTAAGACGGATAATACATGGAAAGTATTTGATATGTAGTGAGATGGTGGGAAATGAAACTATAAACTTCAGAGTCTGGTTAAATTTCTAGCGTAGAACCATAGTAAGTTTACGAAGTACCTAGAAATTATGACAAATTTTAAGTTTTTATTTAAGAATCAGTAACACGATTGGAACAAGAAGGGATATTCTCAGATTGAGGTAGCCTCTCTAGGACTAATTTACTAAAATAGGCGTTATAAAACCCCATTATTATATTATGGAAGAGTCAAGTAATGTTCACTAGAAAATATCAAGCTTCGTATATCTACAAAAAAAGTTTTTTGGTCGTATCCCCTAGCAGTCAAAAGCTAAACAGCGCGGTTTTTTCCTATTCCATCAACATATAGATTAATAAACTTGTGATTACCTCTATTGGAGTTCCGGTAGTATAAATGATGGTCCTTCCACCAGGTAAAGAGGGATTTTAAGAATGAATTGCCATATCAGGGAACAGATATCCTCTCATAAGTTGCCAGAAAATTTCTGGTATTTGACAAAAAGTTGAGTCAAATTATTATGGCAAAGCTATGTCTATTCAAATATTATACTATTTGATTTTTGAATCCATAAAATGCATTTCTTGTATGATAAATATTTACGCCCTTATGGGGTTTTAGTAAACTTCACAGCTTGACATTATAATCTGACTTACATCAATATTACAAGAGTGTTCGAGCTGCTGATGTCGTTTGTTGTCAGCTATCAGAGTATGATACATGGCCACAGATAGAGGAGACTTAATACTAGAATGTCTTATTTTGCTCTTTTAGATATTATGTGAATTCTTACGTTAAGTATATTCACCGCGTAAATGAATTGTTGTACTAAGATCCCCAAATTTTCGGTAGAGTTCTAAGTAGACACCATGTTATAATTTATTGGTAAAAACACCCTTCTATTTATTGATGTCAACATAGAAAGCATAAACACAGATATAACTCTTCACTTCATTGTCTATAGATTAAAATCAAAGTTTTGATTATCTTCCTGGCTAATTGGTTTAGAGATTAACGTGCTCATCTGGCCTAATCAATAATACAGTTTGTAATTCTATCACTACTACAACCACATATACTATCTGTAGCCAGCTGCTATAAGGATGACGGTTCACTAATATACGAAAGTGGATAAATTTCGAATATGAAATACTCATTGTTTAGATAGCATTTAAAATATCTGATTTTTTGGGTAATCAAGGAAGTCTCATCGACAACCAACAATAACAAGATCTACACGATTGCTAAAATAGTTAGACATATCTGTACCCAAGGTCTATAGAAATGGGTTGGAAATATCTTAGGCTTTTTTTGAGGGTTAAGAGTAGTTTCTATTGTAACCATTGATGGTTTTGTGTTTAGCATTAGCTATCAGATAAGTTTTACGATGATTCTCACATACCGCGCAACAGGTATTTCACTTACAGAAATAAAGAAACTTGAATTTACTTCTTATCTATTTAGGAAAATTTTTGTTTTAATTTGAATTGCTGTACTATTATATATTTATACTGATTTATGATAATTTAACTTGTGTTGGAAAACCATCTCCAAAAATGGCTAAACAAAAAGTATTAACCCACCTGAATATAACACATGGATTCTTGCAACAAAATTAGTATGGTTAATAGTCTATCTCCTTTTTAATTAGACGTTCGTGATTTCTACTTAGTGTATTGATTTATCTAAAATATTTTTGTACATGTTTCTCTGGTTGATTGGAAAATGTATCCATATATCATTATCCAAAATATTGCCCTATTTTCATTTTTTGAATATTAATGTATACGTATTTCCAGAAGATTATATCCTAGATAACTGTTGTGGGTGTATCACTATGCTCGCCAAAATTCTGAAACTATGTCACTTAATTCATTTGTTTCAGCTTCAATTAGAGGCCCTGGATATTAAAATCTTGACCCGGTCCGACTTTCGCTATTTTCATTAGTTTTTTCTGTCTGCAATATGAATTTAGTTTAGCATCGCGATGTAAACTGTTTGTAGACGAAGGCAGAAGTACTTGAACTTAATTCAAGCGAAGCCATTAAATTTGCCAATCCATAGCACTAGCCTTTATTGCACGATGTCGCTGACATATGAGGGCCCTTGTAGAGCTGTTGCAAGCAACTAATTCCCGTTAACCTGATCAGAGAAGTGCCCTCCTGAGATTTTGGGTAAAGAAAGTTACAACAGTATCTTAGCTCAACCCATTTCAGGAAAAAACAAGAAATGTATAATTCTAGTTAGCAATGTACGATGGTTGTTTGCAAAGTACATCATTAAAGAAACTTTGCTTGCCACAAAAACCTTCTCTATCTATTTATTAGAATATTAAATATATGAATTTGAATTCCCAATAGAAAAGATACTGTAAATAAACTATCTTATTGTCCCGTTTTCAGAAGTTTTAAACAACAGAAAAAGATGTTCAAAGCTTATGTTATTATCCTTAGAAAAAATATATTTTTGACCAAAAAATTTGAGTTGACAAAACAATATATTAAAGGGATTTACCGGGCTTCATTGTCACAGAATACAAGAAAGAATTATGGCTAAGTTATATTCTTGTAGTATTTACGAGTTTTTAACCTGCGACCAGTCCGCTATCAAGCGTTTTGAGAATACTCGCTAAGAAATACCAAACATCAATTAGTAGTTATTTTTGCTTATTTTTGTTTAATTTGAATTAAAGCTAGCCATAGTTAAATTACCAAAGTTGAACAAACTGATAGTGCAAGATTCTCTACACAATCCAATCAAGATATTACCAATAGATTGGAAACCAATTCTAACTAAAATAAACCACAATTGAATTGTCAGAACAATTAAGAGCAGAGAGCATAAATACATACCAAAGGGGTCCTATGATTAGATAAATTCTGAAACTTTCATTCGCTGTCTGCTCTAATATCAAGAATCATAATTTTGCTCTGCCAAATGCATTAGTTAGGAATCGAAAATGGTTTCCTGTTTATATTATGGACATTAATTTCCTTATTTAATTTAAGAAGATGAGTTTGAGATCCAATTGTATTAAATTTCTGTCAATTTAAGCCAAAAACTGTCATATAAGATGATTTGCTAGACTCCCGAGTACCCTGACCAGGAAGCAAATATTTCTTGATTACATACTCATGATTCGAGTCAAAATGCTCGTGACTAATCTCTCCCCATAGTCGAGATTGATTTCCTCTATGTTTGTAACTAAAAAATTCTTGATAAAGACACCGAAATTAGAGTTTAAGTTGTTGACTAGCTCCATACCATTTTCAAGTTGGTACAAGTTGTTGAGGTGGTACAGTTCCATAGAAATCTAGAATACGACAGCACTATTGCTTATGACATTATCATAGTGTTCCAAACATCTTAGTGTGGCTTTGGTCTTTTTAGCAATGAATCTTAATTAATTTGGATCAGTTAAACTACTTCTTGGTCTAAGAATTTTATAGTATGAAGGTTTGATGAGATAATTGAAAATGACTAAAGCCTTAGTTATTCTTACTATATGCAAACTTGTGCTCCATGGCTAGACCCTGGAAGAAATATTTGTAGAAAAGCATCTGACGCGCTTGGGTTCTTTAAGAAATTGAGAAGAATCAAAACTGCTCCATGGCCTAGAATATGTGCTTTCTTTGAGAACTTGGACAATTAACCTCTCCCTCAATAGGAGAAGCATTTCAGTGACTTTACCAGTTTCTTTACCCCCTAACCTAACTAATTCCCAGAGGAGAATTTGGTAGATTATTATGTGATGAATTAACCGTCAAAAAAATTTTTGGGCCAGGTATTTTGTCATGATTTTCTTAAGAAAATTTTCCCATATCTGACTCGCATGTTCATTGAGCATGAAAATTTAATTTGTTATTTCAGCTATCGGGTCATATCTGAATGTGTGGTTGCAGAGGAGGAATAGTTGAAACCTATTTTGAATACTTGCTTGGTATGGTTTTAAGTGTCTGAGCAGTACCTGATAATTGGTAGCATGATCTCTCTCTTCAGTTTCTTAAGCAAAATATATAACCAAGACCACTAGAGTTGTAATCATGATTCTATAGAGTTCTTGCCCCCTAGCTTCGCATCTTTTCTCAAATCAGTACATGGGAGCTATTTGGTTGGGCGAACGCGTTGAGAATAGCTAGTTTACGCTGAGTTATAATGTCAATTCTGCAGAAACAATCGTAGTGTCTTGTAAGCTTATTATTTAGTGCCTAAAGGAGTTTCAAGGTGAGTTGAAGAAAATTCATGTCGTACAGAATCATCATGTGGTTTAAACAAGTTTGACAAGGTCAAATTTCTTGTGTCGCAATTATACGACTTTGAACATGAGACTACTTCTCTAAGCTTAAAGAATGTGTTGATGCCATTATTGAGAACCTTTTTCAATCGGAATTATTGTAGATTAAGATTGCGACGAAAAGGGTATGTCAATTCAAAACCACCAAGGAAAGGGAAAACAGATGGAATCCCTTCGCAATGACCCACACAGGACTACGCTTGTGTGCATCAAGCTGCAAGTAAATTGCATAGAAACAATGTGGAACAATGAATTACGGAGAGACTAATTCTTAACTTGTGCTACCTTTGATGATACGGCTATCACACTTGCATTGTGTAGTAGATTACTTCTACTCGATTAGTTTGTTCTCTCGCCAAAATGAAAACAGAATGAACCTCATTTAAAAACTAATGGCCTTACCTTTTTATGGAGAGCTTGTCCTATACCTCCTTGCTTGCTTATTTCTTAGAGTACTTGGAAGATAAATCCTTTTTCTCATAGCTTTGAGTGATGAGGATAGAAAGTATCTCTTAAGAACACTCGCACCTGGGTAACTTTTGCAAAAAGTATTAGTCTCATATTCGTGTTCAACTAAAACAAATCTTAACACAAGTTTTGTATTTGAGATAAAACAAGAACCCAGTTCTTTCTTGCATATTTAGCAGAACATTTTCAGTTCAGTAATAATAACAAAAGTCCCATAACTTTAACTGGGATAAATCTAGATATACCAAATCCCAGTAAAAACCCTACAATACGAAAAATCTCAATAAGGGATTACTGTACTTTATTAATACGACTAAGCTGAACCGCATTACCAAATATAAAGTACAAAGTTTCCCAAACGCAAACATAAGCTAATAAAATGAAATACTATAAATTTGTAGCTATTGGAGATGGTGGAGCGGGAAAAACTTCACTTCTAAACTGTTACACTCAAGGAACTTTCGATCCCTTACACATCCCCACAACCTTCGGGAATACGGACACATCTATCACATTGAACAACCAATCCTTCTTTGTAGCTTTATTCGACACCGCTGGTCAAGAAGAATATGACTCTGTTAGACATCTTTCATATTCTCAAACAGATTTATTTCTTCTTTGCTTTTCTGTTGTGAATGATAAAAGTTTTGAGAATTTGAAAACGGTGTGGATTCCTGAAATTAGACATCACGCACCAAACACGCCTTTCTTAGTAGTTGGATGTAAAGAGGATCTAAGAGAGAATAGTTTCGGAAAGGAGGGAGTTCAGTCTAGTGAATGGTATCAACAGGAAGCAAAGAATTTTGGAGCTATTGATTACATTGAGTGTTCTTCCAAGGCTATGAGCAATATCAGTTATGTGTTTGAGTTAGGGTTAGAAAGGGTTTTGAGCTATCAAAAAGATCTTGCAGAAATGGAACAAAAACACCAGGAAAGAGATGGATTTTGTTGTGTTCTTTCGTAAAATGCTCAGTCGGAGTTCATATGCGCTTGCTCTTCTTTCTTTCTTATTTCTTATTACTTAAAGGTTCCATGTCAAATTACTCAGTTTTAGGCTGTTCTTTTTTCTCAGGCTCTGGTTCTTTTGCAGTGGATACTTTTGGTTCATCAGCTTTTTTCACTTCTTTTACTTCAACAACCTTTTCTGTCTGGGTTGGTGCACTCTTAGGAACTTCTTGAGCTTTTACTGCAATAGGTTCCTCCTCTTTTTTACTCTTTACGATTCCAGCATATACAACCGCACCAACTAAAAGTCCCAGAAATATTCCAAGAAGTATGAAAAGAAACCTTTCGGCACCCCTGCTAATTCCGCTGCTACTGTTACTTTCAGATGTGGTTGAGTCATCCGCAACTGCTAATCTTCCAATTGTCTCCTTGTAGAAATCAAACGCAGGTTTCGGTTCTCGCTCTAATGTATCGTAATCTACATAGAGTAACCCGAACCTGATCTCATATCCAGTGTGCCATTCGAAATTATCCATAAGACTCCAGGCAAAATAGCCTCTCATATCAACTCCTTCCGCAACTGCAACCGTCATGTTCCCTATATATTGTTCATAATAACTTATCCTCAAATCATCTTGCCCATCGACTGTGTCTAAATACCCAACACCATTCTCAGTGCAATATATTCCCCCAGGTGGATTATATCTCTCTTGAATATACTTGAGCAATTTTCGAAACCCAAATGGAACCACTCTAAGCCAACTAAGAGAAGCCACCCCTTCTGTTATTTCAGCACCTGCATCATTATTAGTCGCACCTTCTGAAATAAACTCAGTCGTATAATGATTTAAACCAAAGAAGTCAGAGGCCCCTTTCAGTGCCGCTCGTTGGGACGCAGTAAATACTACATTTTCAAGTCCGTCTGTTTCTGCGAACTGCTCTTTAAGCACATCTGGGTAGTCATTATTCTCACCCCAAATAGGATCAGCCCACCAGCCAAATCTACGCTCAAAACCTTCTGTTTGGGCGGCCAAGTTCTCTTCTGTCTCCTCCATCATATGGAACCACGGGCCATCTAAAGTTATGCCAACTTGGCCATCGCCATTTTCATTGTATTTCGCATGGAATAAGTGGTATGCTTCCGCATGTGCTAGTAAAATGTTATGTCCAACAACATATGGCTCGACATTCGGAGCACCAGTTCGTCCAGGAGCATGTTCTCCAGAGACATAACCAAGCCACGAAATAACCCAAGGTTCGTTGAAAGTAATCCAATGCTTCACCCGATCACTGAGAGCATCAAACACAATGTCTGCATAATAGGCAAAATGCTGCGAAAAACTATCATCCAACATTCCTCCTGTCTCGTTATAGAGTTGAGCTGGAAGATCCCAGTGATACAAAGTGACGAAAGGAACAATATCATTTGCTAATAATTCATCCACCAGATTGCTATAGAACTCTAACCCTGCATGGTTTATCTCTCCATCAGCTAACCCAGAAGGAACGATCCTGGTCCAAGCCACGCTAAATCTGTATGATTTGATTCCTAGATTCGCCATAAGCTGAACATCTTCCTTGTATTTGTTATAATGATCGCACGCAACATCCCCTGTATCACCATTAACTACGTTTCCGTCGACTCTAACAAACTCATCCCAAATTGACGGGCCTTTTCCATCACTATCCCACGCTCCTTCAATTTGATATGCAGATGTTGCAGTCCCCCACAGAAAGTCAGAGGGATATGGAGATTTTTCGGGTTCTATCTGCGGAATATCAAACTCAGAGGCCTGAATTTTTTCGGCAATTAAACCTTTATAGTATTCAAACACCGGTTTAGGCTCTCTTTCGAGCGTGCTATAGTCAATGTAAAGCAGACCGAATCGGATTTCATACCCAGTGTGCCATTCAAAGTTATCCATTAAACTCCAAGCAAAATAGCCTCTCATGTCTACGCCGTCAGCTACAGCGTTGCTCATGTTTCCTATATATTGTTCATAATAACTTATCCTCAAATCATCTTGTCCATCGACTGTGTCTAAATACCCAACACCATTCTCAGTGCAGTATATTCCTCCAGGTGGGTTGTATCTCTCTTGTATGTATTTCAACAACTCCCCAAACCCAAATGGAACAATTCTAAGCCAACTCAGAGAAGCCACTCCTTCTGTTAAGTCAGCACCTGCATCATTATTAGTCGCACCTTCTGAAATAAACTCAGTCGTATAATGATTTAAACCAAAGAAGTCAGAGGCCCCTTTCAGTGCCGCTCGTTGGGACGCAGCAAATACTACATTTTCAAGTCCGTCTGTTTCTGCGAACTGCTCTTTAAGCACATCTGGGTAGTCATTATTCTCACCCCAAATAGGATCAGCCCACCAGCCAAATCTACGATCAAAACCTTCTGTTTGGGCTGCCAAGTTCTCTTCTGTCTCCTCCATCATATGAAACCACGGGCCATCTAAAGTTATGCCAACTTGGCCATCGCCATTTTCATTGTATTTCGCATGGAATAAGTGGTATGCTTCCGCATGTGCTAGTAAAATGTTATGTCCAACAACATATGGCTCGACATTCGGAGCACCAGTTCGTCCAGGAGCATGTTCTCCAGAGACATAACCAAGCCACGAAATAACCCAAGGTTCGTTGAAAGTAATCCAATGCTTCACCCGATCACTGAGAGCATCAAACACAATGTCTGCATAATAGGCAAAATGCTGCGAAAAACTATCATCCAACATTCCTCCTGTCTCGTTATAGAGTTGAGCTGGAAGATCCCAGTGATACAAAGTGACGAAAGGAACAATATCATTTGCTAATAGTTCATCCACCAGATTGCTATAGAAATCCAAGCCCGCTTGATTCACATCCCCTCCAGCCAAGCCGGAAGGGACAATCCTGGTCCAAGCCACACTAAATCTATACGCTTTGATCCCCAAATCCACCATAAGCTGTACATCTTCTACATATCTGTTGTAATGGTCACAAGCAACATCTCCTGTATCACCGTTTACCACGTTTCCCTCCACCCGTACAAACTCATCCCATATTGACGGGCCCTTTCCATCACTATCCCACGCTCCTTCAATTTGATATGCAGATGTAGCTGTTCCCCATAAGAAATCCTTCGGATATTGCCCATAAGACACACCAAACGAAGAAAGAACTAGTAAAACAACTTTTTTCATGCTCTGGGTTCCGTTTTACTTCTTATATCTTTTTCGGATATTTCCAGTTTCAACGCGCCAATACCACCAGCACACCACTTTCTCTTTTTAAAGGGGATTTTGTCCTACCAAGTACAAATCACCACTGTATGGCAATAGCCAATGTGTGCTTCGTTTCATTTTTTGCTTTATCTCGAGGAGATCTTCGCTCTTTCTTAGATTTTGCTTTGCCTTTTGCAACGGCTAAGCGATCAAGAACGAAGTTAACATAAACCAGAGTTACGACAACGATTCTTGCCGATGGGTGAAATATTAAGTTGCCTCAATATACATATGTTGCCACTAGGTCTTCGCAGGGTTAAACTAAAGCCGTACAAGAAGTAAAAGTAACTTATTACATAGGAGTTTTAGAGTTAAAAGTTATTGCCCATGGAATTAAATGCTAATATTTAGTTTCTTGAAGCTGGTTCTGTCAGTGTAAAGAGTTAATCAGTTGTATCTGTGATCGTTCTAAAGATTGTTGCAAGAGTTCACATCTTTTCTCTACAGAATCTAGTTCTACAGTAGTCCCTTCACTTGCCTTCCGCGTATCGAATACTGGTTCATAGTTTCTTGGAAATATCGCTCTATATTTATCTCCAAACTTTAATGTCTCTGTTTTCTCAATGCTCATAGTTCTACTAGCCTGAATATAATCTAATTGAGCCTTGAGCTTTCCAATTAGTGTTCGTGTTGATGACTCAGATCTGGGCGTCTGAGGTGCATTGGGTTTAGAGGGACTTGTTCCACCAACACTTGATAATTGCTTACATTTTTCCTTATAAAACGTGCACAGCTTGGATAAATCCAGGCTATCTTGTAAAATTTTAGATACATTTGATTTAAGGCTCTGAGAACTTGCTCGTTGACGTTTCAATTTATTCGTTTTTTCTCTCTGCCACTTAAGTTCTCTTTTAATTTTCTGGCTTCTAATTCTTTTTTTTGAAAGTTTCGAGGTATCCCCTAGTGACGAGGAAGAAGTCCATGAAACTGATCTCGAAAGACTAGAGCTCAAATTAAATGTATAGAGAGGTTCTTGCTTTGTTTCTAACCGTTTCATTGGAGTAGATCTACGTTGAATTTTTCTGAATAACTTCATCAAATCTTCTTCATGGACATTTTTGACTTTAGCCTGTTTCCTTAGCACTTCTATTTCGGTGCTAAGTTTGAGATTTAGCTTATCTAATTTGAGACAATACGCTTCACTTTCTCTAAACTTATCTTTACATGATTCAAACTCGTCCTTTATTGCTTTTAAGAAGGAAAGCTCAACTCTAACACATTCAAGCTTTTCTTTCAGAACGCCTTTTTCTTTGCACTCCCCAGCGTTCTGCTCCTGAAGACGCTCAAGTTTTTTTCTTAAATCCTCTACCAATTTCTGCTTTTGGCATAGCTCATCCTGTGTAGTTTTAAGTCTCTTACTTAGACTTATGGTTTCATTTTTTTGATCCTTGATAGTAATGGATTTTTTTTCAACACTCTTTTCCAGAACATGAACATCTTTCTTTAGTACCTCTAACTTGATCCGATCCTCTGAGAACACTTTTTGTTCCTTAGAGGAATTGAGCTCCAGTTCCTTTTTATAAGCTTGAATCTCATGGTTCAAATTCTCATTCTGTTTTTCTAAGGATCTAATTTTTGCCTCTAGCGCTAGTCGGATATTTTTTTCTTCAACGACCTTTCTCTCCCCTTGTAGAACTTTCTGTGAAAGCTTAGCATTCTCCTCTTCAAGGTTTTCCAAATTTTTTTCCTTTGCTTCACAGATTCTCTCTGTCTTTTTTAAGCTTTTTGTTCTGTTCTCTAATTCCTCGTGTAATCTCAATTTTTCGTTCTCCATGTCATCTATTTTCTTGTCTCTAACTACAAGATCTATCATTAACCTCTCCTTCTCTATCTTGAGCGCCGAATGTTTCTGCTTTTGCTTATCCCTTGACTCCACAACAGAACTTAGTTCAATTAGAGTTTCATCTAGTTTAAGTTCCTTTTCTTTGAGAATATTCATTTCTGATCTTAATTTAGGACATGCATTGCATTCAATAGTGTCTGGCTGCTTCTTCAAGAGAGCATTAATTTCTTCTCGTAGCTCTTCAATTTCAATTTCCTTCCCATCAAGACTTTCCTGTAATCTTAGAGTCTCCTTTTTCTTGCTATCAAGTTCTTTCACTATCTGTTTATCATCTAAACTTTGTTCTTGACTGGCTATTTGCTTCTTTAAACTTTCAACTTCCAATTTCGCACTTTCTTCAGCTTCCTTTTTAAGTTTCAAGCTCCTTTTCTCTAAGTCATAGTTCTTTTTACACTCTTCCATTAGCTCCTTTTTCAGACTCTTGTACTTGTTTTCGCTCTCTTTTTCTTTTGCCTTTAGCTTCTCCAAGGCCATTTTAATTTCATTGTTATTTTCCTTCAGCATCTTAATTTCGGCATTCAAGCTTTCCTCCATTGATGATTTATTGCTGCCAACTTGTTCCTTTAAAACCTTGGCTTTCTCCTGGCGAACACGCTCTTTATATTTTTCATCTAGTGGATGCTCCCACTTAGACTCCTGAATTTCTTCATTATAATAATATGGCACGCCATCGTCTGTTAAACCCTGATTCCACCCTTCTGGTATTGGGGCCATTAGGGCCTCTTTCGCAATCCATAACAAACCCTGATCCAGAACAGGATCTAGACCCAAGTATTTTGCATGCTCTACAACTGCTTTTTCAAGGTTAGCAATTTTTTCGTCACTATCTACCTCTGTGACAGCTGCATTCATATCTGGTGGGCTCTCATCCGCCATAGGTAAGTGTACCTCTTCTCTTGGGGTGGATGGCTTAGAAGAAGAGTCTGAAAACCTATGTTCATATGCTTCATCCTCAATAGATTCTTTCGATTTATCTTCCTCCGCAAGTTCTATCTCTTCCACTTGCTCCGATGCTTTAGTCGTCATAATCTCTTCCTTTTTATCACTACCAGAACTATGCTTCTTTCTATGTCGACGTCGTTTAGAGTGAGACGAACTTCTTCTATGATTTTTTCTCTCGATTTTAGAATGACGATGGCTACGCTTTGATTTTCGTGATTTTTCAGAATTTCGAAAAGTAAACAGCTTGTTCATGATATTTTCTTCTTCCTAAATCTAACGGTCATATTTCAACAAACTAGAAAAGAAAACACTTGGCTTAAATGAAAAACGACATATGATAAAAAGTTTATTGGATTTATTATGTGTCAGTATCCTCGTATTTCCTCAATATTTCGAAGAAAGTGAATGAACTCAGGTCTCCATTTGGAAAAGAACCTACCAGTTAGTGCAAGGTTGACGAAGCCATAACCATCATGTTTGTCAGTCGACGAGTGACTAACCGAAGATAACTAAATCGATGGAAAAAGTGACCCCTAAAGTCGGTCACAACGAATTTCCGTGCGAAGGTTGTTCCTCTATTTCCTAATTTGCTTAGAAGTACTTTACCCTCGTAAAGTAATCGAATCTAAGGCTTTCCTTCGGTATTTTATAGGACGCTAGTAACTATATCGAAGTACCTGAACTCTCAGTGTACAAATAGTTTCTTTTGTCTTCTATTGGTTTTTCTTGAATTAGTTATGTCTTAATTTCCCAAAATATCACGTGCTACCAATCCTGATTCCACCCTTCTGGTATTGGGGCCATTAGGGCCTCTTTCGCAATCCATAACAAACCCTGATCCAGAACAGGATCTAGACCCAAGTATTTTGCATGCTCTACAACTGCTTTTTCAAGGTTAGCAATTTTTTCGTCACTATCTACCTCTGTGACAGCTGCATTCATATCTGGTGGGCTCTCATCCGCCATAGGTAAGTGTACCTCTTCTCTTGGGGTGGATGGCTTAGAAGAAGAGTCTGAAAACCTATGTTCATATGCTTCATCCTCAATAGATTCTTTCGATTTATCTTCCTCCGCAAGTTCTATCTCTTCCACTTGCTCCGATGCTTTAGTCGTCATAATCTCTTCCTTTTTATCACTACCAGAACTATGCTTCTTTCTATGTCGACGTCGTTTAGAGTGAGACGAACTTCTTCTATGATTTTTTCTCTCGATTTTAGAATGACGATGGCTACGCTTTGATTTTCGTGATTTTTCAGAATTTCGAAAAGTAAACAGCTTGTTCATGATATTTTCTTCTTCCTAAATCTAACGGTCATATTTCAACAAACTAGAAAAGAAAACACTTGGCTTAAATGAAAAACGACATATGATAAAAAGTTTATTGGATTTATTATGTGTCAGTATCCTCGTATTTCCTCAATATTTCGAAGAAAGTGAATGAACTCAGGTCTCCATTTGGAAAAGAACCTACCAGTTAGTGCAAGGTTGACGAAGCCATAACCATCATGTTTGTCAGTCGACGAGTGACTAACCGAAGATAACCAAATCGATGGAAAAAGTGACCCCTAAAGTCGGTCACAACGAATTTCCGTGCGAAGGTTGTTCCTCTATTTCCTAATTTGCTTAGAAGTACTTTACCCTCGTAAAGTAATCGAATCTAAGGCTTTCCTTCGGTATTTTATAGGACGCTAGTAACTATATCGAAGTACCTGAACTCTCAGTGTACAAATAGTTTCTTTTGTCTTCTATTGGTTTTTCTTGAATTAGTTATGTCTTAATTTCCCAAAATATCACGTGCTACCAATCTAATTATTATCCTAGAAAAAGCACCTAAGAAACTTGGGCAACTTAACTATGCTACTATATACTACTTACTACAACGGTTAATTGGCACAAGTCATCAAAACAAAAGTACATGAATTAAAGAACTCACACATCCCCCTCCTCTTCTCCTAAAAGGCTATCCAATAGCCTTTTCACCAGGTAAAACTTTAGGGACAAAGCACCCAAATGCTATATCTGATACTAAAGGATCCACCTCTAAACCAACCTGAATCCACCCGGACTTCAGATTAGCACATCTAGCGAATAACTCTACCTTAAGATGCCGATTATCAAAAATTCTTCCAAGAATTTCATAAACCTTCCGAGGTTTTACACCTTCCACAAGGCGATCAGCAAAAATCGCCTTCTCCTTTCTAAGTCTTTCTATCTTTTCTACCACCGAAGGAAGAGTACGTTCCGTTCTTTTTACAAATACTAACAGAGACTCTGCCGAGTGTTGGAAATAATAGCCCAAAGATGCTCTTATTCTTCCACTCGGTGCCAATTTAACCCATTCTATGATATGCACTAAGTCATATCCCCTATCAAACATACTATTCAAAGTTAGAGCGAGTGTTCGCTCCACTACCCAAATGGCTATGAAAGAAGCTTTAAGAGCTTCAAAATTCAGATTTAAAACCTGAGTATCCGGTTTCCTTACATAAGGAACTCTCAATCCTCTGATTGGGTTTTCCTGTCCAATAGCCCAAGGAGGATCCATTAACAATAAATCCACCTTATCCCCAGGCCACTCAGTTAAAATCGCTGACTTATATAAGTCCGCAGTAAACCAAAGTTTATCCCGAGGTGGGACGCAAATCCTTGTCCAAAAAGGACTACCTTCAAAACCAACCAAACATAAATTGCCACAAAGACGTTTAAGCACAAAATTTTGTACATGCTCAAATCCTGTAACAAGACTTCCCCCAGTTAACTCGCACTCCACTGGAGCAATAAGTATTCCTTCGATTTCCGAAATTAACTCTTTAGGGTATTCTTTATCCAAGACTTCGTATAGGTATCTTTTACGACTTAGCTCTAGTGAGTATAAGAGATACATACATTTCATCCCAGCTCTCGACACCGGATTTTGATAAAGTTTAATAATACGATCTTCACAACTTTTGACCATAGTTTCAACTTCCTTTTTCCTTCGTTCGAAATCGTTCCTATACGTTTGACTTACTCCTTCCGGACAAGTCTCCTTCAGAAATGTCTTCGCCGAACTCAACGAATCCACTCTCCTATTAAACCTTAATTCTTTCAGAGAAAACCTCTCACGAGTTTCCTTTCCAGAATTAATATCAATGAATTGACCCCTCAAAGGCGCCAAATCCCTTCTATGAAGTTTTCTCTGCAAGTATGAGTAAACCATCGCCTTCGACTTATAAGGCATGTACTCCATGAATTGACTAAAACTTCCCATTCCAAATTTGAGAATCAAATTCCTAAGCAGTTGATGATCCTCCTTTGTCCATCCAGACACAAAATCTCTCCTAACAGGAAGAGTTTTCCACAAATCAGTGTTTTCCTTTTCTTTCAAGTAGTGCAACAAACTTGGTCGGAACCTCCCAACCCATGCTGCACTAACTTCCACAGCAAACTTTCGATCAAGCCATTCTTGAGTTTGTCTCCGAAGCTGCTTCTCCCTAATCGAAACCCGTTTTTCCGACAGAAATTTAAGGACAAATTCCTTAACATCTCGATACATGGTAAGCAACGGTTCCCATGTATCATCTATAGGTTCAAATCCCCTCCATCGAACTCTCACAAGGTACTCACCTTTTGAGTATCTAACTTCAAGGAATTTCTGAACCTCCAACTCTCCCCAATTATTGATAAAGACTTTTCTAAGTGCATCATCCGGCACAAAGCCATCCGGTTCATAGAAGTACAAACGACTTCCATGTACAATTTGGGTTTCCCCATTCAATAATCTCACCTTGTACACATTAGATGAGAGCAACTCAATCACATTAACTGGTCTAGACCAGATCAATTTGATTTTATTATTCTCCCTTGGTGTATTCTTCGAACTTAATAAACACCAATCGCCAGGTACATATTGAATACATGCCTTATCGACTCGCTTCTGGCGTTTATTCCAATAATCATTCCTTCTTTTCTTCATGAGCGACACATAATCAGCCACCTGACTATGCATTTCCTCTAGCTCACGACGAAACTCCTTTGAAAACCGGTATAAAATGTCCTTATCAACATTGATTACACCTTCTCTTCCCCCAATTTTCCGAAAAATGACTTTGGGAAAAGCTTCCGTTTCGATATATTCCTTTGACGGATCCGTATTCAAAAATAGAAGGTTAGCATTAGGGGCCTCCTTCATTCCAGGAAGTTTCCTACTAGGCAACGGAATCTCATTAACCGCAGTCATCACTGACTCAATTACATCCGGCCATTGATCCCATTGCAGTCTCAACTCTGAGACCAAACTTCGTAAGAAGCTCAAAACCTTTCGATGAACTATTTCCACCTCTCCATTAGTCCAACTAGCATAACTCACTGCATAGTTATGTGTAAATCGAACTTCCTTCTGTAACAATTCCAACAAACTATTGGCAAAATGAGAGCCTCTATCAGTTACTAGAGTGAACTCTGCCTCTAATCTCCAGTAAGTGTGAAACTTACTTAGAGCCCTAACAACTGTTACAGCATCCGCTTTAGGTGCATGGTGAAGAAAGCAGAAACGAGAGAAAGCATCAGTAATTACCAAGATGTAACCCTTGGCGTTTACATACAAAAAGTCTGCTACCAGAACCTCCTTAGGCCTTCTAGCTTCCGTAACTATTCTCAAGTTCGTCTTTATAAGTTTCGGGGCTCTATTACAATGTATGCAGTTGGCCCTTAAACCAAGCATCACCGTCTCCGCCGAAACCTTTTCACCATAACTAGGTGGCACCTTCCACTTGAAACGTCTTACCTCTGCAACATCCTGGATCCTAGACCCATGTCTATTAGCCAAGTGAATGTGCACCAATTGACGTTCAAATAACGATTGGGGTACTATAATTCTCCCCTCCTCCTCCGAAATTTTTAGTCCATCGCCCAAAGACTCTCGTTTTTGAGCATCTAACAGTTCCTTTTCCGAAATCCTTTTCCACGAACCCTCGTAGTAAGGATTAAAACTGGATGTGCGGTCCTTGTCTAAGGCCTGTATTCTCTTAAACGTGAGCTTTTCCTTCTGTCTTTTAGGAGATAGACGCAACTCCGAAGCAATAATGTCAATACCCACCCTGGGTATCTCCACCTTGACTTCCTCCTTCATCGCAGTTTCCGATTTCACTCGTTGAGACGAAACCCAACTACTGATTTCTTCTAAGGATACTGCCGACTCGGTGTCTACCATAGCCAGCCTACTATATTCTTCCTCTAGATCAGGATTCTCGACCTTAATCTCAAGCCCACCATCAGGACGAAGTCCGTGGGAAAATCTTTCCTCTAAATACCAGGAATTGCAGAGTCCTCCATTCGCGGAACTACTTTCCGAGTACTTACTCCGTAGGGGTTGCCATTTTTAGCAACCCCCTCTTCTATTTCCCGAGGATGTTTAAACATCTTTCGGAAGTATTTCCTTTCCTTCGAAGTAAGTGAAACTTGAGGTCCCAGAGAGACATCTGACCCTGATCTCTCACGACGTAACGCCGCCCTCATGATCCTTATTGCCTCAACTTTGTGCTTTTCTCTCTCAGGCGTTGCTGCCCATCGAGAAAGCATATCTGCAAAGACATTGTCCTCTCCCTTGACATGATGTAACTCTACATCTGCCTGCTGCAGGGTTAAGACCCATCTCTGTAGTCTATTCAAGTGGCCATGGTTGATCTTCGATCCCCCTTTTATAATGGCCCTAAGGTTCAAGTGATCCGTATACACCTGAATAGGTGTGGGGTGGAACGGAAGCAGGTACGATAACCTACTAAAAGTCTTTACTATCGGGTATAATTCCTTATGCACAATGCCCCATCTAATCTGAGAGTCCTGAAACTTCCCAGAAAAGAACATCATAGGAACCACCCTCTTTTCTAATAACTTCTTATTCCTTTCCGACGACTCGGCTTGCATCAGAATCGAACTGAAGAACATGCCAGAAGCATCTGTTATTAACAAAAGATCCTGGGTTCTATCGTATAGACTCAATTTCTGTTTAGCCGCAATACTAATCGTCCTAAGGAATTTCCCAAAGGCAGCTGTTAGCTCAGCTGTCCATAAAATCCTCTCATTTTTCCTTTTCAATTCCGATTTCTTACCCCTCATTTCAGGGTAGAATTCCATAATAACACTCCTCAATTCAGCCAGTTCTGAAATCGCCAGAGACAACCACTGAGATAAGTGCATCATTGATGCCAATTGATAGACATATTCCGGTCTTGGCACATCCAAGATCCGTGAATAGTACTCCTTCTTAAAATTCCATTTTCCATTTGCCACCTTTCGGCCGCAATAGACTATTTCTTTGGCAAAGATGATCGACTTAGCTGGGCTAATCCGAACTCTAGCCTTCCTTAAGTTTCTTAACAAGGTTTCCAACAACCTCAAATATTCTTCGAAGTCGTCTGCGTATAGCAAACTATCATCGATCCATTGAATGACTCCATTCCTTGGACGATTAACTAATCTTTCCCCCACCACTTCATCAACCATCCTCTGATGGAAGAATACTGGGGTACTATGATATCCCATAGGAGCAAATTGGAGCTGAAAAGTTCCATGCTCCGAAACAATGTTAAAATATTTCTTTGCTTCTTCAGTTATTCCTAACTGATCAAAGCCCGAAACCACATCAAAACTGCCATAATACTTGCTACCCGCAAGATTATCAAAGCAAGTTTCCAAATGAGGGAGTTGATTCACATCCCTTCTCAAAATTTTGTTGACATCAACCAAGTCAACAACCATTCGTAACTTGTTTCCTTTCTTTGGCACCGCAAATACCACTGAGCCAAACTCAGCAGATTTAACTTTGGTAACCAGTCCCTTTCTGCCATACTTAGCAGTTTATCCCTTATAAAGTTCGACTTCTCAGCCGACATCGGTCGCACCCTTGGGTACGAAAAATCATAATTATCCAGTGGATATACTGGCATTGGCGTCAAGCCACTTATCTTCGTTTGGGTATGGTCCGTCGCAAAGACATCCCAAAATTCCAAACATAATTTCCTCAAAGAGATTCTCATCTCTTCAGACGCCTCTGATCGGTCTATCATCTCATTGATAGCCTGTTTTATCAAAGGTTCTTCCTCTTCTATGTTGAGTCCCTCTTCCACCTCCGGAAGGAGGTTATCCATCAAGTTGTCGTCCGCGATATCTTCAACGTGACGACGTAGTTTAATGATTTCTCCGAAGTCAATTCCCTCGAAGTTCCCTGAATTTATTCGCTCTACTAAATCGAGATTCCCTATGGAGCTATAAATTCGTGTCGGTGGTACTTGTATATTCGATGAGCCGACGTTGAATGACTTGGGTCTTTCCCCTCGTCCGTCATCTAAGACTCCATTCCATGCGGAGTACAAAACCGCTGTAGAACATCCCCGAGCGTCCTCGTTAGGTAGGATTCTACTTTCCTTGAGACTCTCAAAAGGTGATCGCCTCGCCTCAATGAATCGGACCTCGAAATATCCATCTAGATTCATTGAGGTTCTTGGCACGTTGCCGATCGAGATTTGAGGGTAAACTGAAATGGCGCCATCCTGCAGTGATTTAGCCATCAGTATCAACCGCGCCACCTCCTTGACCGTACCATGGGGTACCATTTGCACATTTTTGTGCCTTTGCCTCTTGACCTGAGACCCATTAACCCCTTTTCCTACAACAAGATACCATCTAACCGACTTTAATTTCCTTTCCGTTTCCCAATGTAGCACTCTTACTAACTCTAGTAATTTGTACGCCTTAGACACTAAGTAATTTAATAATAATTTAAACATTAAAGGTTGTACACAAATGAATACTACATTAGGCCAATTACAGATCTCTAATCTACTCTCTAACCACAATGCACTATTAACATATTTATAGACAATGAGAGTTGAGATCTTACTTTGTAGTTGGCCCACCAGGTGGTCAACCTGGCTGCCGATTCCCTACCCGAGTCCCAAGTTTTGAGCGGGATCTAAACCCATCCTCCTCAATTCGGGTCTTCCAATCAGAAAGCTCGGCCAATCTTGCGATTGAACCAAAACGACCTTTGCCCTTGGGCAAGATCTACTTTCCACTCCATTTACTTTCACAAGCAGCCCCATATGTCCAACTGCAAGGACATCAACCGGAGCATCGTTTGCTACGTGAACCTTTCCAGTAGCACTTGAATAGCTATCAAGCAAATCCTTGTGCTTCGACCAGCTGCCGACTGTGACCTCTGCTCCGCTATCAAACTTAGCATCGCCGATCACATCACCTGTCGAGGTGCATATCTCGTATCCCTCGTCAAAATCACGAAATTGGGATACTTCTCCAACATGCACATCTATTGTAGGGTACTCCTCAGTACCCTCGATCATAAGATCGTATCCTTCAGGCACTAATGCCTTCATCCTTTTCAACTCCTTTTGTCCGGGAGGAGCTGCTAGAGCTAGAACTTTACTACCTCTAAACCCCGGGTGCGGGTCCGCCCCACTAGGTGCGGACTTCCCCGCATTCATCATTCTCGCTTTAACTATTGCGGAATGTTTGAGGGATGTTGTTCCTCGATCCGTTTTGTAGTCAGTTCTACCGTCCGGATCACTCGCTTGGCGGTCAAACATCCTGTTGATGAATGCCTGCACTTGGCGAGTCCTCAGAGCATCCCCTTTTACAGCCTTAAGTCTTTTCTCATCATCCTTCTTGACCACAGCGGCAGCAAACATAACACAGTCATGCATACCGTGCCCATGATTCTTGCAGTACGCACAAGTCCTCCGGGCGGATCAAGGGATTTCCGAGTACCAGACATCATGAAAGGCTTTTTCCTTCTCAATGACCTTAATACTAGGTCTCGTTATGTTAACCGGCATGGGTCCAGACGCCTGTGGATAAGGCGAAAACCCCGCAACCTGGCTAACTAGAGAAGATCTAACCTTACTAACAGAAGGTGTTTTCATTCTCTTTTCTTTCGACTTCGTTCCTATTTCTGAGACTTGCCCCGTCGATGCATCTACACCTCTATCCAACGCAAATTGACGTTGAGCTTCAAGAAGATCCTGCAAAGCATCAATTGACTTAAGGGGGTTCTCAGTCTTCCGTACCTTGGTTCGGATTGCCTCCTTAGACAACCCGAAACTAGACGGAACCTTTCTAGTAATTTCAAACAAGAGCTCAATGAGGGCCTCCTCACCAATTCGATCCGTATAACCTGGATCGACCTTAGAGTTGACATTCATCATATAAGTCTGAAACCTTTCCCTGCTGTCCCCTGAGGCCGGGTACTTAACTTCCTTAAGAAGTCGCATGGGATCCTGGCGGTTTTCAGCCTTACCCTTGTCATAATATTCCTTAAGGGAGTAAAAGACCGTCTCCCTTTCCCTTTCGTTCCTACAGAATCCCTCCAGAAGCTTCTCGTGGATAAAACGACGAGGTTGGAACGACGGCTCCAGAATCATCTGTTCACCAACAAGATTAAGCCATTGGCCTAGCTTCTGCATATCGAGAGATTCCAAAATATCGATTTTTGGCATCAAATGCCTCGTTCCCACACCATGAACCGCATGGGTGGACCTATTTTGTGACAACATGTTAACCAAATCACGCAAGGAGCTAACTTCCGCCCTCAGCGTTTCAACATAAGTTCGATTGTCACCCAACATTCCGTGAATCTCACGATTACGGAATCTCCTTTGTTCGATTTCATGGTGCAGTTCCTTTTGCACATCTCCTAATTGACCTGACAACCCCGGCAAGAATGAAGATACCACCTGCGAGTTAACATAGTTGATGGTCACAAACCTCTTCAACTCTTCAGTGTTTGGATCCTGAGGTTGAATGGCATCGAACATTCCTATGTTTACCTTTGCAGCCTCGCCGGCTGCGTGCACATCCAGGACTTCCCCATCCATCCTCTCGGGCAGATTCAAACCAGGAAGGCCCTTGTGCCCTTCATTAACTTCTTTGCTCCTAAGAGCCAACAGAGTTTTGCTTTGGGCAACTCTAGCCCGTTTGTACTGTAGCCTCATCGAGGCAAACAGCTTCCTTTTCTCTTGAGGATCAAGAGCATCATATTCTCTTTATCCTCTTTCCACAATTTTCTTTTCTACTAGAGAACCAGCCACATTCCCGCTGGTAGGATCGTGTAAACTCTGAGTTATATTTTTGTACAACTCATCCAAAGATGCAGCGTTCCTCACGGAACCTGCCGCCGAATTACTACCTACCTCAACTCCAGCCCCATAGTCAAGGGAACCTTCCGAGGTAGTTCGTTTCCTAACCTGTAAACCCTTACGAACTCTCTGCTTGCGATAAGCAAGGATCTTACGATCATCATCAGAAATCTGATCAAGATCTTGTTCGCAACCTAAAGTCACCTTCTGGGAGTGCTCCTCCATGTCACGATCAATCTTGCCATGGCTTCCCTCATCGTTACTCCCACTTGATTGACTACTTGTTTCCGCTCTCGAGGCTTGCGTGGCTGTAGCAACCAAGGCTTCCAGAATTTCTTTTCCACCGCCAACGGCTTCCGAGGTCTTCTTTCCGGGAGATGAGGTGTCGACATCCACAGTTGAGGTCCCAAGGATCTCAACTTCGTCGACCACTCCTCCTTTAGCCGTCGCCTTCACAGGCTTGGGCTTCTTGGCAACCGACTTTGCAGTCTTCGAAGTTGCCTTTCTCTTCTTTTTCTTCGCATACTTGGTCTTTGTTCCGACCTTTGCTGCTTTTCCCGATTTCTCAACAGGTTCCCCTCCTCCTTGAGGTTCCCCTGTAACTACGGTCGCGATCTGAGTGGGTTTCTCCACAGAGGGCTCGAACTCGTTCTCCCCCTCCATGAAATCCACCGACAATGGACGATCCTTAGGATTTGATGTGCGTAAAATCTCCATCAAATCCTCGTCACTGACCGGATTGGGTCTCCCCGACGATCGAGTGACCCTATCGGATCCTCCTCCCTTTGCAACCATTCTATTCGAGAAGTATCTTCTAACGATTGTTATAACAATTTGTCAGTCGACGAGTGACTAACCGAAGATAACCAAATCGATGGAAAAAGTGACCCCTAAAGTCGGTCACAACGAATTTCCGTGCGAAGGTTGTTCCTCTATTTCCTAATTTGCTTAGAAGTACTTTACCCTCGTAAAGTAATCGAATCTAAGGCTTTCCTTCGGTATTTTATAGGACGCTAGTAACTATATCGAAGTACCTGAACTCTCAGTGTACAAATAGTTTCTTTTGTCTTCTATTGGTTTTTCTTGAATTAGTTATGTCTTAATTTCCCAAAATATCACGTGCTACCAATCTAATTATTATCCTAGAAAAAGCAACTAAGAAACTTGGGCAACTTAACTATGCTACTATATACTACTTACTACAACGGTTAATTGGCACAAGTCATCAAAACAAAAGTACACGAATTAAAGAACTCACACACATGATATGATTAGATTCAATCTTATATCTTATCAGATTCTTATCGAAATTATCAATATAATCACATTTGATAAATTGTTTGGATACATTTTGCCCAAAATTATTATATATGTATAATTACGGAAAGAGAATCCAGAGTTGTACTCAGGTTATATGTAGAAGCTAATATGAGGCGTAACGGGCGTGCTAAAAGTATTATTCGTGTATTTTCTGCGTAATATATATAACTAAAATCCTGTTTCGTAAAACTGCAAATGAGAATATGTCCAAGTTGAGATATACCTATGTCCTTAGAGAGATGTTTTGACAACACAATTTCTTCTAGAGACAAAGGAGAAAACTGCAAAACAAATTAAAAACTATCCGTTAAAAAAATTAAAATAGAACTATTAAAATGTATTCAGAGAATGCTGATGAAAAAGTTAAAAAAAAAGAATATAATGAGCCCTTTCTAAGAACTTTCACTGGACTTCCCTGGCGTGATTACGAAACAAGACCTGTGAAGAGTGAGTTTCACTTGACCTAGTATGTTCTTACTTTTGTTTAATTGCTTTCAGCCCAGAGGAAGGTTTTGATAGCAAACAAACTCATGATGATTTCTATGAATCTGCGAGTTCTTTGTTTGTTAGCATGGTAGAATGGCGGGAGGTCAAGAAAGTGTCGTAAGTTAGAGTTTTCTGAGTTAGTTTAGTTTTGTTGGAGTTGATATGCCAAGCATTAGAGAAAACATTTGCTTGGGAATTAATGGTTGGAAGAACATGGACTCCCTTTCGTAGATTTTATTGTTGGTTATTTATTTTTTAGCTTCATTCGTTGCAAGAATTATGCTAGTATAGACTTCAGAAATCTAAGAGATTTACCAAAGAGAAGAGAAACTGACTCGTCAAAGAACGTTTCTGAAATATTCGAGTTATGGTATACTTCAAGATTAAATATTTATATTTAGCTTTGAAGATACTAAGATAGACCTTGACGAAGGGGAAAAGTCGTTGAATGCTAGAGTTGCACTCAGTGCAGCGTTTGTGAAACACAATTCAGTTCGTCATTTGAAGTATAAATTTTTGTTTCATAAGTATGTAGAGTAAGAAATGCTGAACTGACTTGGAAAGATTTTTATTATATGGGCTGTGGAAATATTCCAGAAGAAAATAAAACAGAAAGTTCTCCTTTACATAAGAATTTGACGTCATTGATGTAATTTTCTAGAATAATTTTAACCTTTAGTATCGAAGAGAAAAAAGGGTATTCTTTTCCAGATGACGATGGTGAAATCGGAGTAGGTTTAGTGAGGCTAATTGAAGATATTGTGAGGGAAACGCCAAAGTTGATGCGCCTTGTGTAATATTCTTTTTCTCTTTCACTTTAGAATTAATCCTGGATCCTATGAGCTTGATCAAGAAAAAATGAACACGGTCAAAGAAATTTTGATTAACGCAAAAAACCTTTCGTTAGTTGAAATTTGTTACGAACACGATTTTTATGCACAGCTGGAACATGTGAAGGAAAACTTCGATATCTTGTACAGAAAACTTGCTGCTGTTACTCTTAAGAAGCCTTTAAACCTTGCAGAGGGAGTAGTTTGTATTGTGGGTTCAAAGGGAGTAGGCAAAACCAGTTTGTTAAAGAAGTTAATGGGCGATGAATTCAGTGAGAAAGAGAGACCTACTAAATTTCTTTCTGCTGATAATATCATGCAGTTTGATTTTGATGTTCAAAAGGGGTTAGGTCGTGCAACTAAAGAACACATTAATACTGAAAGACAAAGAAGTCTCAAAAGGCTGGATCTCTTAAATGTTGCTGAACTTGATTATAGTTTTGAGGCGGTCCCGCATAAACATTACGATGAACTGAAAAAAAACAATAATGTTTTAAATGTGCTAAGAAGAGATGAAGTTGGTGGAATGTACGGTAGATATATTGGCAGAGGAAAGCAATTCATAAATTTTTTCGATTTTTCAGGTGATGAGAAATATTGCTTGGATAACCAAATGTTCTTTCCTAGAGAGACTGTATTTCTTGTTGTCTTCAATACAGAAGATGTTAAAAACGTAGAAAAAATGACAGAGCTTAAGGACTGGTGTCTAAGAATTATAAGACACAGAGCGAATGCACCAATGCTGCTCATTGGCACTCATTGTTCTGCCTCAGAAGGTAAGAGTTTGAAACAGCACATTGAGAAGGTAAGCGAATTCCTGATAGACGAGTTTGATGATCTATGGGATCAACTTGCATTGATAAAGGATGAAGAAAGAGGTCAGTGTTTCTGGCCTATAGAAAATTGTGATGATTCTGGAGTTAGAGAGTTACAGATGAGCCTGATGGAATTCTGTTTCGGGCAAATTGAACTTCTTGACCGTGCAAAGATTAACCATTTAGTCACGCCAGAAGTTATATTTGCTTGTGAGGAGCTAGAAAACACACATATGTATTTTGAAAAGAGCTCTGTCGCTGAAAAGGCATCTGTGGAATCTGAACAATTGGAGGATAGTTTGACCAACTTATCCAATACAGGGAGTTTTATGTATTGGAGAGATTCTTCTGTTAATGACCCAAACAAGAATTTTGCGGTATATCCTATTAATTTATTGTCATAGTATATCCATGATCTGGGAAACCAGAAGGAAGACCAATTTCCGAAATACTTCTTAAATTCTGTTGTCGGTTTTTATGATTTTGTTGAACAAAGATTTCTTAGAGACATAACACCGAAACTCAAACTGCTGATAGAGCCTAAAGAAAACTCAAGCACATACATATTCAGTCGACCATTCCGTAATGCTGAATTGAACGAGTTGCATAAATTACCTATATCTGGGCTAAAAAAAATAGGTAGCTTTGACTTCTTCGAAGACTTCTCCTATGACATATCTCTGGATTATTTTTATAAGATGGCTTTCGCATTTTTGACACAGTTAAATGTAGAGAATCCACCTTCTTTTTTCAGTAATGGTGTTATTATTGACTATAATCATGGTTCAAGGCTTGCTTTGGAATATAATAAGAATACTGACAATCCTTATATATGGGTTCTATTGAATAAGAGGGCAAATGAAGATGATATAGAGAACATGCATTGTATTTGTGAAAACGTCAACGAAGCTATAAATGAGAGAAAACTTTATTTTAGCACTGAGGAACTAGAAACTGAAACGTGTGAATTCTTGGACATGGAAGAAATAGCAGAACAAGAAGATCAGGATAAACGAAACTATGGTTATGATAGTTCAGAAACTGTCACAGAGGCTGATTTGGAAAAGACATATGATATATTCCTTTCTTACAACAGGGGTGAAAGAGCGAGTTTTGTTGAAGAGTTTAAAAGGATTGAGAAAGCTCTCAAGGAACAAAAACCTCCACTTAGGATTACCTCTTTAGAAAGGCAAAATCCAAAACTAACAACTAAAGAGGACCAGTTAATAAAACGCTGCAGATATTTCATAGTGTTTCTGTCAAGGGAGTTCAACAAAGAAATAGAGAGTATTAATGGAATGCATCATGGTGAGACAGGCATTTTTGCGTCTTGTCCGTATAAAGTTTTGTTCCTAATTTGTGACAATACTTTGAAGGACAAGAACATGTGGTCACATAAACTAAACTTTCAGCTTAGAAATGCTGAAATGAAAGACTTCTTTCGTACCCCTGATAATAATCTCCAAGAAGATATCAAAACAATTATATCTGGATACCACCAAACCATAAAGGGTGATAAACTCTCTCTTCTAGATAAAGAATATTCTACCTGTGTGAGTGATATTTCGAAGTTGGTGGACAAAAACGCAAAACTTGTAATAGAGGCAGATCTGAAAGGTTTGGAAAGTTTAAAGAGAGATATCTTGAAATACTGTGAAGGTCATGCTAAGAGTAAGAAAAGTCAAAATGTAATAGTAGAAGATAGTATTGATGACGAACTGGTGAGCAAAAAGAAAAAAGTACTTATTCAGTTTGAAGAGTTAGCAGATGCTTTGGATCAAACGAAGAAATTGTTTGAAGAGGAGTTAAATGAAAAGTTGAAAACAATTATGCAGAGTTTTGAGGAGGCGTATACCAGGTTAAAAAAAGATATTGAAAAGAAAACTAACCCCAGCATAGATGAGAGTGAGCACGATATTGACGGTGCTGATTCTTGCATAAAAGAAATGGCGGATTTAAGACTCAACTTGTTGAAAGATGCCAAGAGTATCATACTAAAAATTGTCGAAAAAAAGCAGATAGAACATAAGGAGGTAACATCAACTTTTGATAAATTTGGGTCAACTTTCCTGAAAACAGAAGTTCTTAAACCTTCTGAGTGGTTAGATTTTTTCCTTGAATTTGAAAAAAGACGAGCTATTCAAGATATTAAGAAGGAATCAGTAGAAGCTAAGAGAAAAGTTCTAGGAACCAGTACAAATTTAATTGATACTTTTTTCACAACAGTAACGGAGCACCTGCGATCCTATAGTGGAAAATATGAAATTCGAGATCTTGTCACAGCTTTAGAAAAGATTTTGTACCACCCTACACGTACAAGAATAGAGGACGAGATCAAGAAGATATCAGATAAGAAGACTAAATATTTACAGGAACAGGAAGAAATACTAGAAAATGCAGAGAAGATGCTAGAAGCAGAACAGCAATTATTTGAGGATGCTGTATTGGAAGAAGTTAATAAGGCAAAGCAGCAGAATTGTGATGAATCATCGAAGGTCGAAGATATAGTGAAAGAGTATGTAAAATATTGTGAAAACAAGCGAGCGAAAGCTAAGAAAACTGCAATTGATAAACTCTCGACTGAATTTAAGAACACTATTATTCCAGCTTTGAAGAAACTGAGAGCTAATTTTGAAAAATTTGTCTTTGATCTGCTAGATAAAAATATGGGTGGTAGAGTTAACCGACTCTTATTAGCCCCTGTAAGAGAGGATGACTGGAGGAACTCGTCTTTTATTCTGAATACCCGGGTAGCTTTTGTCAGAGATACGGCGATTAAGGAGCTCCTGGAGAGAATAAGACGAAGATACGCCTCAATATTCAAACATGGTTTTGAACAAAAAGAACAGGAATTAAAGCACCGCCTTGATCAACCTAAGATATCAAAATCAAAACCTAATGCAAGTGAAACAGAAGAAAGTAAAAGCCGGGTGAATAGAAAACATACCAAGTTTAAAGAAATATTCGATGTTCACATATCGGAAGTTGAAGAAATAGCAGCTGAGATTGCGCAGCAGCTTCGAGAAAAACTCGGAAGCAATATAGAAGAAATTAATAGCTTAGCAACGAAATTTGAAGGGAAAAAAAATTGCAATTTAGACAACTTTGAAAAAAAGCTGGATATATTACGAACGAGCACTGAAGAAGAAGTCAAGAAAGGTTATAATATTTTAGAAGATGATACTTCTGCAAGTGAAGTTCTTAAGCAAGTAGATGAAGTGGTTGATCGGTTTACTGGTGCTTTGAAGGAAGCTGTAAATATGTTGAACAATCCACAATTAGATGAACAGGTGCAATAATTTCTTTTGTAACTTTGTATTTAGAAAGTGTGAAGTAGATATCTCCTCAGGTTTTTTCAGCACTATGCTTTTTCCTGAAATCTTTTATCCAAATGCAGGCTTTCAAGAGTATTACTTATATTGTTAGAAAAATATAGTTAGGGGTATCTAAATAATAAAAAAGAAATAAAAAGGAAAACATACGCACTATTTTATTATTCGAGAACATGTTTTCAGCATCAAGCCTGCGGAAAATTTCCAGGCTTACTGTAGGAGAATACTTCTATCTCTGGGAATGGAGAGCAATAGTTCACTTTAAAGCACTTGGCTTCTGGGATCATGTTTCCCAAAGAACCACGCTGCTTGAAGGGGCAAGAGAGAAATCCCTAGTAGTTCGAGCCTCTCGCTGTTACAAAGACTTAGTTAACTCTTTTGCCGAAGACATCGCCATCCACTTAATCCACTTAGATTCAGCACCTGAAATTTAGTTTAGAGTTAAATTCTCTGTGTCGGGAATAAAGGTGTTGAAATTTTCAATACCAAAAGGAATCTAACATCGTTATGTTTCAAAAAAACATATTTTTGATTGATAAACAAGTTCATTATGATCTTGACTAGCTTAGAGGTACTGGGAGCACTAGAAAGTTACAAGCATTAAGTATTTACATCTTAGGATAAGTTCCCACCTTCTCTGTTCGACTTTATCTATGCTGAAACATTGGAACTAAGAATATCCAAACTAAGCAACCGTGTTCTATGCGATAAACTTCTGGATCGAGTTATTATGTATTTGATGGAAAAGGGACTGTAAATGATCACGCAAGCACTAGTTGCACACAGAAGTGTAAACATTGTTCTTTACGGCACAGAGGAAAAGAGCATCCAAAATGGTACAATTGCAACCAAATGGGTCATCTGAAGCATAGTTGTCCCAACAACAATAGTTTTAATCAACATATCGCAGAAAATGAAAAGTCAGTATGATTTGTAGCTTTAGCCTATGAAACAAATTCTGTAACAACAGAAAATGGATTGATCATAGACACCGGAGTCCCAGTTCAGCTCTGCAATGACAGTGCACTGTTCGATGAGTTAGAAGACATTGATTAACTGAAGGTACAAAATACGAACGGAGCAATAATAGGAAAGAAGACAGGAAAAGTGTTTTTCATTACTGTTGGTAGTCTGAAACTTTCGCTTTCAGATGTAATTTTCGCACAGGAAGGATCAAATCTAGTTTCTGCAGTGCAGCTGGTCCAAAGAGGGTTCGAAGTGCTTTTCTCACAGGTTTTCTCTAGAATAAAACATGGAACCAAAGAACTACCGCTAGATTTAGACCTTTACAAAGGAGTTGCTTACCTTTCAAAGATAGAACGAAAAAGCTTTCCAGTATCCACTATTCCTCATAGGTTGAATCAAATGTACAAATCATTAATTGAAGCTTTAGAAGAAACATTCGAGAAATAGAAAATGGTAATCTGAAAGGCTACTGTCTGGGATGTTCAACCAGGAAAATTACCCGGTCCCCAATCGCTCATTTTAGCTCGGGATCCAGACAGAGGTGTTTGGAACTTTTGGTGTCCGACACTATGGGTACGTTCACTAGGAGTATTGATGCCCCTATTGGGGAATTACTAACGACCTGTACAGGTTGAAACTACATTTGGCAAAATACATTTAAAGAAAAGAAAAATGTTCCAGATCTAGTGCAAAAGATAGAAAAAATTCTTGAAAGAAGATTCCATAAGAAAATCTTACATTTTCAAAGCAACAATGGCACAAAATTTAAGGACGAATAGTTTAATTCCCTTTTTTTGAAGATCTAGGAATTCAAAGATGTTGTTCTTTGCTCTGCTTGCATGAACAAAATAATAGAGAAAAAGGATAAAAACGTTTGATCCTAAAAGCTATGAGAGCTTTACAAAAATATGTATGAGTGTTAAATGGTTACTGGAGTTGCGAAATGAGAGCGACCAACTTCGTTCAAAACAGAATTTGTGCAAAAACAAAGACTCCTTTTGAATTTTTTTTTAGTAAGAAACCAGACCTGTCAATAATACGAGTATTTGGGTGTACAGGATATGTTTATATCTCGGTTGAAGCCAGAAAGAAGTTAAATAGTACGGCTACTAGATTATGATTTCTCGGGTATGCTGAAGAACACAATGCCTGGTTATTCATGGAACTAGGGGTGAGAAGAATTCTTCCTGCAATGACTTTGAAGTTAGACGAAAAATTCTTGGGGGATGAATCAGAGTCTTTAAGTTATTCCGAATTCCAAGAATCTGGAATTGAAGAAATACGTCAGTATCAGTTACAGTTGGAATCAGATATACAGATCAACCATAATACATTACCAGATGATGAAGCAACTAAAGGCCATAGATAAATAGCCAAACCGATATATCAAGTTAAGATACAGTAGGTGCTGAGGCTTAAATCTCAGAAGTTGATGAAACAAATACCCTGACAACTACCAGATAGAGGACACAGCCAAAGAGAGACGACATGGCTGCAATTAGTACGGGATACACCATTTTCAAGGAGTTACTATCGCCGCATGAAAAGGATTAGTGGGAAGAAGCATATGAAAAAGAACTGAATGCATTGGAATAAATCGGAGAATTTCTGGTAGTAGTGACAGTTTCCAAAATTAATTTAATACACTTTTACGAAGTGTTCGAGAGAAAAATAGATCCGATTACAAATGAAAACCGTGCAAAGGTGAGACCAGCAGCTCGGGTGTTCTAACCGAAGACACAAAAAGATACTACTTCGCGGTACTAACACCTGCGCTAATCGTTGTGTTTCTAACAGTATTGACAAAATAAGAACATCAAATCAGATAGACAGATATTACCAGAATTTACTTTTACCTAAGGCTTAAAGAATTAGTTTACATGTGCCTATCTTCAGGACACCCGGGTAACAGGTATCGAAATCAAAAGTGTATAAGTGCAATGCAGGAATTTATGATCTAAAACAATCAGCAAAAGTGTGGCAATATACACAAATTCATACTCACTACCGGTTTCGAAAAATGTGAACAGGGCAACGGTATTTATGTAAAATAGGGAAGAACCATATACTATTATTGATACTTTATGTGGTTGATACCGCCTATTGTTCAGAGGCTCAATGCTCACTGAGTTAACTCGAGTGCAAGCAAAATAGAAAGTTTAAATTCAGGACAATGAAAAACTTAAAGAAATTTATCTGCCTTGACACCAATGATAATAAGGAATATTTGTATATATCGCAGAGAGAGCATATTGAAGAAGTTAAGAAATATATAACATCGACGGGCAGGAAAAAGATTCATCAAAGATCCCAATGTTCCAGAACTTAAAATCTCAAGAAATTAAAACGATCCCAAAAGTTCAACTTCAAACTATAGTAGGACAATTTAGCTTTATTGTTAATCATACAAGACCGGATATTTCTTCTGCCGTCAGTTCTATCGCTCAACAAGCTGAGAAACCTACTCATTTCTTACTTAAAGCTGTCAAAAGAATTTTAATTTACGTCATTGGTACTAGAACTTTATGTACTACGATCAAAAAAAAAGATGATACCAGAAATAATTACCTATGTAGACTCTTCATTTCCCGATGCTTCGGAAAATTACTTTAAATCTATAGATTATTAAATTATTTGCTTTGGAAACAATTTGATTATATAGAAAACTAAACAAAAATAAAACGGATGGCGACAAATACTGCAGTTGTTGAACTTCTGGCATTAAATATCAAAGTTCCAGAAACAAGGCACATAGATTATATTCTAGAAGAAGCTGCTCAATCTAGATCATTTCCTATTAAGGTATACTGTGATTCAAAGCAACAAGAGAGATTGGAAAACGAGATGTCCATTCGAATTTAACGAGATATTTATTGATAAAGGTTTAATGGTTCAGCAGCTTATGGAAGAAAAATTAGTTGAAGGTTTAGAAATTAGTAGTGAGGAAAGTTATGTAGATATGACGACAAAGAGTCTTAATAAGCAAGAGCTGATAGAATTTATCCAAAATATAACAGCAAAATTATTAATTAGCAGTCAGAAACTAATTGGGCACGAAACATAGGGAATGCATCGATAATATTAATTCTACAACCTTGACAAAATATTTTTGCCAAAGAAAATATATATTCTCTTAATAGTTATCCTAGTGTCTCTTCGCTACAATAATCATGCTTGCACCGGGGATGCTGTGCTACACATTCAGTAGGAAACCTATACGTCAAAACGCAAGGAAACCAAAGTTTAAACTATTTATGACATGGTATATCTTGTTTAGAGCTATTGCAATTTGGTTTGAGAGATTAAGTATAATACCCTTAGAATTATATGGAGGATAAATATAATAATAGAATTCAGTCTAGTACACTTGAAATTTCTTGCACCCCACCTTCGTGAAAACCTAACTTCCAGTCTTGGGGAAACACATGCTGGCAGGTGGTATCACCATATTTAAAGCGGCCTACTATAGAATTCATTCCTATTTCGGTGTTGTTTATTAATATCATTCGGAGTAATCCTTTAGTCAATTTCTTTATATGAACCCCCGATAAATTTAGTATTTTTCATTATACTAGTTTTCCGAATGCTAATTTTCCATTCAAGGAAAATTTTTTAACAAAATGATAATAATAGTGGAAATTTCCTTTACTATGTTATAAAATCGGGTAGGCTCTTTATGTTGATTTCATAGAGGAATGAATGTTATTTCAAAATGTTAATAAATAATCGATTTTTAAGATGTGAGATACTCCCTTCAACTAATAGGTAGAGAAAACAACGCAAACTCTGATTCACACAAACCAAATGGGATTAATTAAGATTATGGAGTAAGAGTATGAGGTTTTTATCAAGAAATTTTTGTCAGACTTAATTATTACTTTTAGTTCTTGAAAACAAAACTACTTGTCAGTATGTATTCTCTTATCTCGTCATTGTGGTAAGCAAACTAAGAGAAATATAAATAGTGGGAGCTAGACTGACCATTTACCTACATATTGTAGGAGAATTAGAAATTCAGTCTTTGAAAATCCTTATTAATTCTTGGAGACTTGATCATGGCTGCTAGATAGCATTTGTTGAACAAAAAAATATAAAAAACAAATAAACTTCATTGAAAACATGATATTGGTTTAAATTACTAGGAAGAGTACAGGTACAAGTGACATCTCATGCAAATTCTATAAATGCATACGTAAATCAGCATAACAAACGCAGTGATGTTGACAAAGATGAAGAAAAGAATAGGTTTTAGATATATTCTCAAACATTTATTTAAAAGCAACTTCATAATGTGATAATCTTTTTCATTTGCATTTATGAAGGAACATCAACGCTTCGTTTGAGGATTAATGAATATTTGTAGCATACAAACAATAACTACCTTACCAAGAGCTGTTTTGAATTTTGATAATATACAAAAAATTATTATTCCAATAGCTTCAGCTTCTTGACTATGGAATGTAAAACAATGTGCCATTTCATCGTACCACTATTCTACCATAGTTTAATAAGCATTTCAAACTATTTCATTATAAATTTCCATAATAGAGCAATTAATGAATTCTAAACAGTCCTTTGAATTGGCGCAAAATATTTTTGGTTCAATGATTTTTCCAAATATATTGAAAAACATACAATTTTGTCTTATGCTTACTGAGGTAAAATAAAAAGTATGTAAAGGGTTCTAATGCCCGGAAAATATCTGTAGTACAGTTTCATTAAAACCTAGTTTAATCACGACAGGATAGTTTAATTTCTGAGGTATATATAGCGCCTTTTCTAGTTTGGCGTCATGTCACAAATATAAATAAAGTATTTCATCTTTGATTAAGGAATAGTTTTTCACAACAGTATATTGTTTTACCTATCTGCTAAACTGTGCAGCTCTTGAGAATAACTAGAAGATGTCTTTTCTATAAGAACAGCTATATACTTTCTATAACTATATATAGAGATAATTCAAAACGTGCCGGGGGGTTGTTTTAGTGGGTTCAAGTCCCACACGACGCAAGAAAGGGCTTGGGCCAGATGTCCTCCTTGTAAGACCGAAGGGTTTTCAACCTCCGAGTAGGCCCCCAAAAAAAAAAAAAAAAAAAAAGAGATAATTCACATCTTCTAAAGACTTTTTCATTTAGAGGTTAGCATGGTTGAAACAAAACCAGCATTCTAACTCTTACTGTTTTACAATATTCATGTACTGGATTAGCACTATGAATAAATGTAACCGATGAAAGAAACAAACAATTGAAGCACTTACGAGGATAAACAAAAAAATTATTGCAACTGCTCATCTACTTGTGGCTTGTTCAACATGTTTACAGCTTCCTTCAAAGCACCAGTAAACCGATCAACCACTTCATCTACTTGCTTAAGAACTTCACTTGCAGAAGTATCATCTTCTAAAATATTATAACCTTTCTTGACTTCTTCTTCAGTGCTCGTTCGTAATATATCCAGCTTTTTTTCAAAGTTGTCTAAATTGCAATTTTTTTTCCCTTCAAATTTCGTTGCTAAGCTATTAATATTCTTTATAGCGTTTCCGAGTTTTTCTCGAAGCTGCTGCGCAGTCTCAGCTGCTATTTTTTCAACTTCCAATATGTGAACATCGAATATTTCTTTAAACTTGTTATGTCTCCTATTCACCCGGGTTTTACTTTCTTCTGTTTCACTTGCGTTAGGTTTTGATTTTGATATCTTAGGTTGATCAAGGCAGTGCTTTAATTCCTGTTCTTTTTGTTCAAAACCATGTTTGAATATTGAGGCGTATCTTCGTCTTATTCTCTCCAGGAGCTCCTTAATCGCCGTATCTCTGACAAAAGCTACCCGGGTATTCAGAATAAAAGACGAGTTCCTCCAGTCATCCTTTCTTACAGGGGCTAATAAGAGTCGGTTAACTCTACCACCCATATTTTTATCTAGCAGATCAAAGACAGATTCTTCAAAATTAGCTCTCAGTTCCTTCAAAGCTGGAATAATAGTGTTCTTAAATTCAGTCGAGAGTTTATCAATTGCAGTTTTCTTAGCTTTCGCTCGCTTGTTTTCACAATATTTTACATACTCTTTCACTATATCTTCGACCTTCGATGATTCATCACAATTCTGCTGCTTTGCCTTATTAACTTCTTCCAATACAGCATCCTCAAATAATTGCTGTTCTGCTTCTAGCATCTTCTCTGCATTTTCTAGTATTTCTTCCTGTTCCTGTAAATATTTAGTCTTCTTATCTGATATCTTCTTGATCTCGTCCTCTATTCTTGTACGTGTAGGGTGGTACAAAATCTTTTCTAAAGCTGTGACAAGATCTCGAACTTCATATTTTCCACTATAGGATCGCAGGTGCTCCGTTACTGTTGTGAAAAAAGTATCAATTAAAGTTGTACTGGTTCCTAGAACCACTCTCTTAGCTTCTAAGGATTCCTTCTTAATATCTTGAATAGCGCGTCTTTTTTCAAATTCAAGGAAAAAATCTAACCACTCAGAAGGTAGAAGAACTTTTGTTTCCAGGAAAGTTAACCCAAATTTGGCAAAAGTTGATGTTACCTCCTTATGTTCTATCTGCTTTTTTTCGACAATTTTTAGAATGATACTCTTGGCATCTTTCAACAAGTTGAGTCTTAAATCCGCCATTTCTTTTATGCAAGAGTCAGCACCGTCGATATCACGCTTACTCTCATCTATGCTGGGGTTAGTTTTTTTTTCAATATCTTTTTTTAACCTGGTATACGCCTCCTCAAAACTCTGCATAATTGTTTTCAACTTTTCATTTAACTCCTCTTCAAACAATTTCTTCGTTTGATCCAAAGCATCTGCTAACTCTTCAAACTGAATAAGTACTTTTTTCTTTTTGCTCACCAGTTCGTCATCAATACTATCTTCCACTATTACATTTTGACTTTTCAAGCTCTTAGCATGACCTTCACAGTATTTCAAGATATCTGTCTTTAAACTTTCCAAACCTTCCAGATCAGCTTCTATTACAAGTTTTGCGTTTTTGTCCACCAACTTCGAAATATCACTCACATAGGTAGAGTATTCTTTATCTAGAAGAGAGAGTTTATCACCCTTTATGGTTTGGTGGTATCCAGATATAATTGTTTTGATATCTTCTTGGAGATTATTATCAGGGGTACGAAAGAAGTCTTTCATTTCAGCATTTCTAAGCTGAAAGTTTAGTTTATGTGACCATATGTTCTTGTCCTTCAAACTTTTGTCACAAATTAGAAACAAAACTTTATACGGACTTGACGCAAAAATGTCAACCTCACCATGATGCATTCCATTAACACTCTCTGTTTCTTTGTTGAATTCCCTTGACAAAAACACTATGAAATATTTGCAGCGTTTTATTAACTGGTCCTCTTTAGTTGTTAGTTTTGGATTTTGCCTTTCTAAGGAGGTAATCCTAAGTGAAGGTTTTTCTTCCTTTAGAGCTTTCTCAATCCTATTAAACTCTTCAACAAAACTCGCTCTTTCACCCCTGTTGTAAGAAAGGAATATATCATATGTCTTTTCCAAATCAGCCTCTGTGACAGTTTCTGAACTATCATAAGCATATTTTCGTTTATCCTGATCTTCTTGTTCTGCTATTTCTTCCATGTCCAAGAATTCACACGTTTCAATTTCTAGTTCCTCGGTGCTAAAATAAAGTTTTCTTTCATTTACAGCTTCGTTGACGTTTTTACAAATATAATGCATGTTCTCTATATCATCTTCATTTGCCCTCTTATTCAATAGAACCCATATATAAGGATTGTCAGTATTCTTATTATATAACAGAGCAAGCCTTGAACCATGATTATACTCAATAATAACACCATTACTGAAAAAAGAAGGTGGATTCTCTACATTTAATTGTGTAAAAAATGCGAGAGCCATCTTATAAAAATAATCCAGAGATATGTCATAGAAGAAGTCAAAGCGACCTATTTTTTTTAGCCCAGATATAGGTAATTTATGCAACTCGTTCAATTCAGCATTACGGAATGGTCGACTGAATATGTATGTGCTTGAGTTTTCTTTAGGCTCTATCAGCAGTTTGAGTTTCGGTGTTATGTCTCTAAGAAATCTTTGTTCAACAAAATCATAAAAACCGACAACAGAATTTAAGAAGTATTTCGGAAATTGGTCTTCCTTCTGGTTTCCCAGGTCATGGATATACTTCGACAATAAATTTATAGGGTAAACCGCAAAATTCTTGTTTGAGTCATTAACAGAAGAATCTCTCCAATACATAAAACTCCCTGTATTGGATAAGTTGGTCAAACTATCCTCCAATTGTTCAGATTCCACAGATGTCTTTTCAGCGACAGAGCTCTTTTCAAAATACATATGTGTGTTTTCTAGCTCCTCACAAGCAAATATAACTTCTGGCGTGACTAAATGGTTAATCTTTGCACGGTCAAGAAGTTCAATTTGCCCGAAACAGAATTCCATCAGGCTCATCTGTAACTCTCTAACTCCAGAATCATCACAATTTTCTATAGGCCAGAAACACTGACCTCTTTCTTCATCCTTTATCAATGCAAGTTGATCCCATAGATCATCAAACTCGTCTATCAGGAATTCGCTTACCTTCTCAATGTGCTGTTTCAAACTCTTACCTTCTGAGGCAGAACAATGAGTGCCAATGAGCAGCATTGGTGCATTCGCTCTGTGTCTTATAATTCTTAGACACCAGTCCTTAAGCTCTGTCATTTTTTCTACGTTTTTAACATCTTCTGTATTGAAGACAACAAGAAATACAGTCTCTCTAGGAAAGAACATTTGGTTATCCAAGCAATATTTCTCATCACCTGAAAAATCGAAAAAATTTATGAATTGCTTTCCTCTGCCAATATATCTACCGTACATTCCACCAACTTCATCTCTTCTTAGCACATTTAAAACATTATTGTTTTTTTTCAGTTCATCGTAATGTTTATGCGGGACCGCCTCAAAACTATAATCAAGTTCAGCAACATTTAAGAGATCCAGCCTTTTGAGACTTCTTTGTCTTTCAGTATTAATGTGTTCTTTAGTTGCACGACCTAACCCCTTTTGAACATCAAAATCAAACTGCATGATATTATCAGCAGAAAGAAATTTAGTAGGTCTCTCTTTCTCACTGAATTCATCGCCCATTAACTTCTTTAACAAACTGGTTTTGCCTACTCCCTTTGAACCCACAATACAAACTACTCCCTCTGCAAGGTTTAAAGGCTTCTTAAGAGTAACAGCAGCAAGTTTTCTGTACAAGATATCGAAGTTTTCCTTCACATGTTCCAGCTGTGCATAAAAATCGTGTTCGTAACAAATTTCAACTAACGAAAGGTTTTTTGCGTTAATCAAAATTTCTTTGACCGTGTTCATTTTTTCTTGATCAAGCTCATAGGATCCAGGATTAATTCTAAAGTGAAAGAGAAAAAGAATATTACACAAGGCGCATCAACTTTGGCGTTTCCCTCACAATATCTTCAATTAGCCTCACTAAACCTACTCCGATTTCACCATCGTCATCTGGAAAAGAATACCCTTTTTTCTCTTCGATACTAAAGGTTAAAATTATTCTAGAAAATTACATCAATGACGTCAAATTCTTATGTAAAGGAGAACTTTCTGTTTTATTTTCTTCTGGAATATTTCCACAGCCCATATAATAAAAATCTTTCCAAGTCAGTTCAGCATTTCTTACTCTACATACTTATGAAACAAAAATTTATACTTCAAATGACGAACTGAGTTGTGTTTCACAAATGCTGCACTGAGTGCAACTCGAGCATTCAACGACTTTTCCCCTTCTTCAAGGTCTATCTTAGTATCTTCAAAGCTAAATATAAATACTCAATCTTGAAGTATACCATAACTCGAATATTTCAGAAACGCTCTTTGATGAGTCAGTTTCTCTTCTCTTTCGTAAATCCCTTAGATTTCTGAAGTCTATACTAGCATAATTCTTGCAGCGAATGAAGCTAAAAAATAAATAACCAACAATAAAAATCTACGAAAGGGAGTCCATGTTCTTCCAAACATTAATTCCCAAGCAAATGTTTTCTCTAATTCTTGGCATATCTACTCCAACGAAACTAAACTAACTTAGAAAACTCTAACTTACGACACTTTCTTGACCTCCCGCCATTCTACCATGTTAACAAACAAGGAACTCGCAGATTCATAGAAATCATCATCAGCTTCTTCGCTTTCAAAACCTTCCTCTGGGCTGAAAGCAATTAAACAAAAGTAAGAACATACTAGGTCAAGTGAAACTCACTCTTCACAGGTCTTGTTTCGTAATCACGCCAGGGAAGTCCAGTGAAAGTTCTTAGAAAGGGCTCATTATATTCTTTTTTTTTAACTTTTTCATCAACATTCTCTGAATACATTTTAACGGTTCTATTTTAATTTTTTTAACAGATAGTTTTTAATTTGTTTTGATTTTAAAACTGCCAACATTTAAGTGTTTTATTTTGGCATGACTTTAACGGACAGGACATATCTTTATTGGCCATAAATTCCAATATGCTTATTAATGTGTAACGTTTCACTACCGGGAATTATTTTTTAGAGATTTTTGTTATGTAATTAGTTTAATGGTAGAGTATGTTAGAGTAACGTTTTATATGTTATTTCTATTTTGGGCAATGGTCGCCCTGATTTGAGTTAACGGACAAATGTGTGTAGATTTTTCAGAATTAATATGTCTTATTCAAACACCAGTGAAACTTAGTTAAACCCATTTTACGAAATTACTACAATTTGTAAATGAGACCCCTTCTAAACTGGACATACCTAAATAGTGATACAAAAAAGTGAATATAACATTATATTTGATCAATCTGTAAAAGATTTAAGGATAGAAACTTGTTGTACAACACAAGGAACTAAAAACCTAACAGTAAGCACATTGTGCGAAAATTTGCGACATGAATGGACTACTCGAATGCAAATTTAATTGTTATATCTATTTGTAAACAATGTTGTTTTGTTGAATACTGCTGATTTGCTACCTTTTACTAATGTTCAAAGATGTATGAAAGGAACTTCTGTAATTCCTGCATTTAATATTGAATTCTAGCCAGAAGACTGGGTATAGAGTATGAGATTCGCTTCTTGAACTCGACAGAAAACCATATATTAGCTCAGCCAATGCCACTCTATTACATCAATATTGCTCAATAAGAGCATGTTTCTCTGAAAAACATCGCAAGATTGAAAAATATTATATATGGTCGAATGGGTATGAGAAGCTTAGTATGAAATAGGTATCAACGTTAACAGCCACTTACTTCAACAATAATTTTAATTACTTTATGTTGGACCTGAATAACCCAAGCGTTGCTCTCATTCTCAAGTTACTAGCAATATCGAAAGAAAACAAAAGGACCAGACAATGAGCTCAGGAATAACTGTTCTTCAAGAGAAAACTCATTGTCATATTTCATAAATCATTCAACCTACCCACTGCTTACTTATTTCTTCTTACCACTCACCAACCCATGGTATTGTTAAAGGGAAGAGTAAGGTATCATCCAGCTGCACAAGCTCAGCAATAATATACAACCTTCTTTATGAAGCCGATGGTGCATCTAGCCATGGCGGTTTAAGAATCTAAATTCTAAGTATCCAATGTTAAAGATCAAAATGAGAGAAGAAAACTCTAACTCTTAGCTAAAAAACTGTATATGATCTCTCAAGTGGAGTTCATCCGGACGCTTCTGTTAGAGGATTAATAGAATTTGTAAGATATTATTTTATAGGGCTCATGAACTTAGAGGAATAGGATATAACCTTGACAAAACTTCCATTGGGGCAGATTCTCAAATTATTTCTCTTCCGTTTAAGTAATTGGAGCTATTAATTGACGTTTATATGCCGATTGTGTTTGCATTTAGTGGAGCTAGTCGAGTAACTTTTTCTTCGAATTTGTTCACTGCTTCATCAAAAAAAATAAGTGAACAGACTTTATTGGTTGCTCTTGAGTATATTTTGTCTCGCTAAAGGGTTATATATAACCTATAATAAGAAAATTAATCAGATATAATTGGTACTGAGATAGATTGCTAAACAATAAGAATACTGGGATTTTGACGACTTTCTAATAGTACCCTGCATTGAGTTATACTATTCTAGCCAACTGTCATCGTTAGATATAGTTCCAAGATAGACACTCTATTTTTCAAGAATATTTTCTATCGGTGGGCTTTAGGATTTGACCTTCCATTAAATGCCTGAAATCCTGAATTCCCGTTTTATTTCTGTATTTTCATCCTAACTCAGAAAAAAAAACATTAATTCTTCAACTAATAGATTGGTTGTCATGGTGCCATTAACTTAGTGTAAACAATGTTGTCCCAGGATATTCCAAATCTGTTCTTTACAGAAGTTTCAATGGGAATTGAAACACATATCCAATAGCGCAGTAAGGGACATTTCCAGCTTCTCACACAGTTAGGCGGATAATAATTTAGATCAAAGCTAGATATCGGACTCAATCCCACATATAGTCAGCTTCTTGCCGGAAACCCTTCCCAGAAGAAGGCGACTCATCTTGGATCAAGGCTGTAGCTAAAATTCTTATCTTGATCTCTGTTCTGCGTTTGAGTCCCTGGTTTAAATTTTTGAGTTCTTCTTGCATTGTGAAAACCGTATTTCTCGATGTTGAATGGTAAAAGTTGTATTTTCCTGCGTCTGGAACAAAAAACAATTTCAGATTTAGGTTAGCACTAGTCATCAACTATAGTATACTGAAGGTTCATGCTCCAATTTCTGGGTTTCAATATATATTTTCGTAAAATTTTCTGCTCTTAACCTTTTAAGCTTTTTATACCGAAAAAAGCCCCTCATTCCAAATTTAGTTGACTTTCCAAAATGAGAATAATAGTTACAGATGTCATCCTTTAGCTCTACAAAAACTCTAGAATCAACCTTCCAATGTATCCCAACACGTTGACATATTTATCCAGTGTATCGAGCCCCATTTAAAGTTTCTATCTAAAGTGTTTTAAAATAAGTTAGAAGAATACAGTACATGAAATTTATGTAGCTACCACGTGTTGTTCTTGGGGAATATACAACAAATAGATGTCTTCAGTACTATAACTGTTTTTATATTTAGTAATAAACAGATAAACTAAGAGATTTGTAAGGGTTGCTTAAAATAATTGCTTTAATGTCTAATGCGTAAACTTCGTGCTTTATATATCATACTCCAGGTGAAACTTTGTTTCATTGGTTAATGTTCTCCGTTAATGTATATATGTCATTGATAGTACATAAGAAGTCTCTTTTAATTGAACAAATATTTGTATAAAAGAGTTCATAGTCTCCATATTAGCAAGCAAAAGCTTTAATGAAGCCTATGGTTTATGGAATTTTATTGGATTTCTTTGCATATAGCGATAAGATCGATTTTTAATCCGTAAATACAGATAGAAACATACCTCTTGATTTACATAGGATGCTAGGTAAGCATACATAGAGTAGTCCAAACTCTCTTTAGAATCGGTAAAACAGAGAAACTTTATTTTAGCAGTAAACTAAAGCTGTAGAACGCAGAATAAGAGGGGTTCTATAAGAGAGTTCTTCATGCTAGTATTAAGTCTGTTATTTTTAAATCTGGCTTGGTTCTCGGATCCAATTTACAGCATTACGCCTATTTAACCAGTAGAGCTTTGCTGATCTCGCCATAGCGGAAGCTTGTATTTCTTAGTTGAAGGAATCTATGGTGAGAAAATATTCTTGACTGAGAAATATTCATAAATAGTACGACTCAGTGGTAATATCGGTTAAACACCTTAAATAATTATCTTAGGAAATTACAGTAATTAATTTTTAAGTGTTACATCATAGGTACAATTGGAGAGACAATGTGATTCTTGCGAGTTTCTGAGCAATTGGATACACCAATCTCTGTACAGAGATTCTCTTTATGGTAAATACTCGGTACAATAGTCTGGTTTATTTCGTTTGGTCTTTTCCTGAACCTGCTTAAATATATATAGATACTCATATATATATACATCCTTCTGATTTTCATCATTGATGTTGCATCAATTCTTCCTTTCCCAAAAGTATTATTCAAAACAAATCACGATTTAAAAGTTAAATAAAAGAAATAAAATCAATAACTACCTACATAACTTGATAGATCCATCGGTTTACTAGCCTCTGAATCTTTTTATTATGCTTTATATTGACGAACCAGGGTTATTTATAGAGCGTTGTGTTTTCCCGACAGAATATTAATTTTTTCAGCTCCTCCTCGCACAACCCCTAAATCCAAGAAAATTGGGTTCAGAAAAATAAATAATTCCATATCCTTCTTTCATTCAAGTTTATGGTTAAAGTGTAGAATGAGTTCAAAATGAAAATTTGTGGAGAGTTTTGAGGTCAGATCTGGGCTTTCAGACTCCCGGTATATTTGCATTGATAACTAGGTTTTCCAGGATATCCTAGTCTATGTTCAGTATAGTTCTTATGAGGGATTTATTGAAGTGCCCTATGTTGAATACTTCATACTCATATAGGGCAATAGCGTTTGACACCAGGTGAGTTAAAATATAAAGAATGGGATATCAAAAGGTCTATGCCGTGTGGAGTCTATACTTATCTCTGGGGATAAGTGAATTCTAATACATGTATTTGGATGTGATAGTTAAATATTTGAGGCACTCTTGGGCCCATAGGCAAAATTTCCCTATATTTTATATTTCTGCAAAGTTAGGTTTTAGGTAATAGTAACATTTCTGAGAAAAGGAAGTAGCTAAAGTGATTTTCTTTATCGCGAGCAACCACTGAGAGGATATCAAGAGCATACAAAAAATACTTTAAGCCTTCCTTCAACGCAAAAATAAACGCGATGGAGAATCGAAAATAGTCTTAATAAGCAAATGAATCACATTTCATCGTTATATGCACCTAGAAATTTTGTATTTGCAGCTAAAGACTACTTTTTTTGCTTTTGGGGGTTAAACTTTAATTAAAGATCAATTAATAAAGATTCTATCAGCTCAGGGAACTATATTTAAAAGGATTTGACTCTTAAACTAAGAACTTCATAAATCTTAATGTGATATAACGTATCCATTAGATAAATAGAAATACAGAAATAACACACCAAACATATTCACAAGCTTAGGGGATTAAAGGTTATGTATGCCAAATAGATTACCAAGCAGCTGAACATATACATACGGAAGGAATCCAACTGCCAAGGTGTTTGCTTAGCCCTAAAAACAGGCAAGTAAGTCAATCATGTTTCCCCTACTTTAGGTGACTTTTTAAATAAATTGTTATTTTATTATGATTACTGTATTTGTTACTAACTGAGGGCACTATGAAATATTTACGTTCTAAGTTCACATATATATTTTATTAGCAAGATCTTACCTCGTTATAACTTTATATGCGTGTTTTTTACGAACTGTTAGTAATGGTAGTATTTTATTTTGATTCTAACAGTCGACTCGCTTCACGGGCTTTTGATTATTATCAAACTTTTCTACTTTCGTTTTGATTATGAATACAAAATTAAGCCATATGTCCAATGTGTTCAATGACCAAGGGATCTCTGTTTTGTTTTTCACCATATGAAAGTTGTAATTAAATAGCCGTACAGCCCGAGAATAAACCAGGAGTTAACACCGTTTGGGCTATCAGGGTTATTTTCTAATAGTGTTGATATGGTAAAAAAATTTTTTGGGAGTTGAATTAGACTTATGTGGGCCAATATCTTCATCATTAGTAACGACAATCAATATGCATTGAAATGAGTTCTGCAAATATGGATGATTATCCATAATAAATTTTCAGCTAAGAAACCTATTCATAAATGGTCAACAAACCGGAATATATCCTAGTTGTGGCCTGGTCTGCCATTGTTTAGAATAAAATAGTTTTTAACTTTCTAGTAGCTAGAATATAATTCCATAGCTTTAACCTCTCAGGTCGTAGATTTTTCTTCAGTCCCGTACTTATTTTTAGATCCTGAAATATTCTGTTCTATGTATAGTGAAAGGATTTTATTTAGTTCTTAGAGTTTAATGTTGTTCATTGAACAAGATAAACTATCCTGAAACTCATCATTTGCAAGTATAGTTCTTCTTAAGTCGAAAAAAATATCTTAGTATTTAATTTTACTTGAAATGCTTAAATTTTATATATAATTACTTTGAAAATCTTGAAAAAATGAGCTAAAGAAATTTATTTGGCTCTTAGGCTAAGAAAAAAATGTTTTGTGCCACTTATATGTTTGAATACCGTTTTTAAAGAAAAAGTATTGCGGCAGATGACTCGTACAGTATTTCATGGAGTGCAAATAAAAGAATGAAAAATCGTTAACTTTATCTCATATCAATTGAGCGAGCAGGCCATACCTCAAATTATGTTCTAGCTATGATGGGTTTGGCTCGATGCGATCCAAAAAGGATAGTAAGGGCCAATATACCACCTGAAAACAAATAAGGGTTAAATTAAACAAGAAAAAAATGAAGTGAGATCCTTGAGACTACAGAAAAGCAAGAAAAAACATCAGAATAGTATTACTACGTCTGATGAACACAAAATGATTAATAGTAGTTTTACTTTGTGAAGGTAACAAAATGAAATACAAGGATCCTCTGAATAGCAAGATTAATTATGAGTAGTACAGTGTTTGTCTAGATTCTTGGAGGTATAAAATTCATATGTCAGGCATGCTAGGCCGGATTCTTCATCTGGGCATATAGAAACCATTCCTGAGCTCGTTGAAATAGGGTTAGGGTATAGATGTAGTCTGGAAGACAGTTACTGGAAGAAATATTGTTGAACATTTCAGTATGGATGACCCATTAAGCCTTTTCGGCTAACCATTAGCCTTGCAATAAAGTGTGGTTAAAATCAGAAGGAAGTTCGTTCTGGTATTTATTAACTAAGGTTCATGGAAATGCAGTGAACAACTTATATTTAATGCCGAAAGGTCTATCCAATATTGACACATGGTAAACGCTGATTCAGATATGTGGGAGTTAAAATAAAGTTACTCGATAATCAAGTTTTTATTTTTCTCAATTATATCAATCGTTCATTTCTGAAATTTTTTCGTATTTTTCGGATGGAAGACCTAGCTACCTTCAATAGAAGATCAATATTGATGTAATCTTGCCTGCAAGGTTAACAGATCAACCATTATAATATAATTTAAATGCTTGAAAAGATAATAAATTCATACCCTATCAAGCTCTGCTAGATCAAAATTTATTGACAACCAAGAATTCTGTTTGGAAAAGTAGTGTTCATATCAAATAGTTTTAAATTTTCTATTACACTAGAGATTCCACAAGTTAGAAAAAAACAAAAACTTTAGTTTTCTCAAGGATAGATATTTATGTTAATATATGTTTTCTTTACCTGAAAACGACAACTTAGGGTATTCAGTGTAATTACTGTAATAATGCTAATATGTATTCTAATACAAGAAAAATGTGTCCATATTGAACCCTATGAGAATATTCCCAAAATTATATATTATTGAAATATTCCAAAAGTTCAAGAGAAGCGAAAAAAGTTACAAATAATAAATGTCAAATACAGCCCCCGTTATATACCATGAGCGCCAGCGCCAAAATCTTTGTGGACTACATGCAGTAAACAATTTATTACAAAAGCCAGAGTTCACACAGATGAAGTTAAACCAAATTGGAGCAGATATATTTCGCCAGTTCCAATTTTCAAGAAATGAAGAGTTTGATAGTTCAGGAAACTACAGTATAAACGTTATTCAAGAAGCTTTAAGACGGCATAATATTGAATTAGTTCATATCAGTAAAATTTCTGTGATTTTAACTATTTAGATGCGGGAGATCTACAAGGCGGTATGACCGAGAACTACGTTGCGTTTCTACTGCATTATGGAAATCACTGGTTTGTTATTAGGAAAATAGGGAGCAAGTTTTGGAACCTAAATTCTTTTTTCAAGCATCCGAGAAGTATTAATTCCTACGAGATTGCCTCCAAAATTAATAAGTTGCCACCTACACATCAAGTGTTTGTAGCTAGATTGGCGAATGATAGCAATGGACAAAGTATACTGGAAAAAGTTGCTCAAGAACCAACATATCCTAATGAAAAATTGAAATATTATTGGAATCTGAAGTCACTCGAAAGTAAGAAGATGATAGAGGATAAGATGGACTTTAGCAAGCAGTTTGTTGCCTCAGGGGGAGATCTAAGTTACGAAGATCCTGCCGAGAAAATAACCGATGATGCAAACTGTGTGGTAGCAGCTGCAAAATTTTCTGGAAAAGGTCATGCACTTGGAGGTGGTTCAAATACTCAAGGATGGTTTGAAATGACAAGTTTTGATCCTAATGTAAAACCAGCTGAGATACTTCCGCCTGAAATGAAAGGAAAGCCCACGGACCAGAATTATATGGTTCTCACGTTTCAGAAAGAAGATGGTCGCACGACTATAAAATGCCAATTTGAGAAGTCTGCTAAGTTAGTTGATGTGTTTGCGGCTTTGCTAAGGTTCGATAAGCCAGGAATTGATTTTAAGCAAGGTGTTAAGTTCAAGGTCATGTTTAATCGCCGGATGCCTTGGAAAGGTACATTCGATGAAAATACCACACTCGGAGCAGCTGGAGCGAAATTAAGGACTAGTAGATTGTCATTTAGATACTTGAAACCTGATGCGGACTTGTAATATTGTAATGTGTTTTCTTCTAGTGCTGAAAATACCATATTTGGGTATTCAATAGATCTAGCTACCAAAACAGGAATGATTCTTGAAGTGCACAGTGGTAGGTTTAGCATTTCTATCATTAAGCATTGAACAGGGAGAAGCACAGGCGATGCACCTGTCTATGTGGAATCGAATCGAGTTTTCCATGTTTGAACATGCTAGCCACTTACCCAAAACACAAAAACACTGAATTCAATCTAAGGCCACACCTTCTTTCTTTCATCTGTGAAGTGCGCTAGATCCTCGCCACGGATATAGAATGCGCAGAGCAGCTTACCTGTGTTGGCTAGAAAGTTCTAAATTCCAAGAGGTGGAAGAAGCTACACTGTGCATGAGAAATCCTTTCCGCGTACTATCAGAGGAATATATGACTTAGTAAACCAGTTTAATGGTTATTCCCTGGAACTAGAAACAAGTTTAAGTGAGGTTTAAGGACTTCTATCGTAGATTTAGAGGATTTTGCGCATTTGCACCTCAGTATGCTCGAAATAAGGTAATAATACAGTAATTAGTGGAATGTCATTCTAGGTTCTCGATTAAATGGAAATCTATTGGTTTCACAATCATACTGATTAAAGAATCTCTGTTCCTCCGGAGAGAAACATGAAGTCCGGTGCACTATGATGTCATGACGCCTGCTCACTCATGCGATATGCTATGAAATGGTTGGAAAAACCTGGGCACTAGATATCTGTTAATATCATATAGAGTATCCGAGTTTAGGATATATCTAGGGAAAACTAAAAAAGTTTTTCTACCAATATTATACTCCGATATAAAGAGTCCTTTGTTCCGATTTTCGCGTTTAAGATGGAATATTTCATCAAGTTTACACAAGTTGAAAATTTGCAACTAAGAAATGCGGTCACATTAGACATGCCAGCCTATGACATTTTACAAACTCTACTAAGAGGAGAAGATTGGGCCTCACATAGACACTTATAATCAGTTCCCTCATCTTTTACCTTTTATTGCATGAAAGGTTGAACTGGCTCAACACCATCACCCGAACCTGCTTCTTAAGATCGAATTGATGAATATTTTGGTGGACGACCTTGCTGAATGCCCACCTCCCTGCTTCAATTACCTGGTTAGTTTTACGCCATTAGCGCGAAGAATAGGAGCTAGTATTGAACGGAAGATATGAAGCGCATAGAGGGAATAGCACATATCAATGAAATGAGTTATCATTTTCCGAAGATATGAACACCACATGTCCTCTCTTTTCTCGCTTGAGTAATCTTAAGGGGTGTGCAACATACATTATTTAGTAGAAATTACATCCCTGGCTACCTTTTCTTCTACTGTACTTAGGCAATAGATTTGATAAGATTTATTAATACCTATTTGATAATTGTTTTCATTCTGATTATCAACAAAAGAATTGGGACTTTATTCTTATCAAACGATTCTAATTTTTTTCTGATTATAAATTGAATATGAAAATAAGGATGGCCTAAGCGAGCATGCTTTAAATTGCCGAAAATTTCTTATTAATTTTCCGCACCGTAAAAAAAGTTTAGAAACTGGCCACATGACAAGGGAATAACTCAGTTATAGGATGTGGTTGAGCCATGTGGCTGATTCTTTGAGGCTTGTCGTACGGTTCAACAATGAAAAGTATTTTTTTGGCTATTTGGCCCGGGACCTTGTGACACTACCTTATATTAATAATCAAGTGATTATCTACAATTAATCAAACTTTTAGGGAAATTATTAGAATCATTCAATAAGACATATTTGCGCATGATTTTTATTGATAAATTATCAACAAATCAAATCAGATCCCGAATTTTACCTCATATCTCTTAAAAAAACATTATGAAATGTTACTTCAATCCAAAGTTCAATGGTGCTAGTTGCAGTTATCTCAAATTGAGCAGATATTGTCATGTATCCAACTTCAAAAAAGAAAGTAGGACAGTTTTACCTTCTTCAGACCTGTTCAAGGTATGAATGAACATGCCTTTCTTGTGGAAAAATCACCTTTCGCTGATTCGATTCATATCAAAAAACATCCAGATGAATTGTTTCTTGGGTAATGATTCAAAAACATGATCAAAACTCTCACAATTATGGCAGATATGTTAGAGAGACCCCCACTCACTCACTCCATTACCCAGAAGTTCTACTAGCATCATCTGACATCCTCATCATTACTCTAAAAAGCTTTCTTCCTTATCTTCAAGTAATATCTCTACATAAAACTTATCTTAGAAGAATATGAGGAGAACTTAGACAGTTAATCGTATTAACTAGTAGATATTCTTTGACCACCGTCATCTCCACCTTCTTCTACTTTACGTACCCGCGAACTCCCACTATTTTCCCATGAGCCGTTACGGAGTCACGGATCAGGAATTATATCGAATCTTAATAAAAAACAACTCATAAAAAGAAAAGCATGACACTTGAAGAGACAATTACAAGAGCACTTCAAACAAAAAGAATAAATCCCCAATATACAAGTTTATTAAAAGAAACTCTCCTTCCTTCCTCCTTTAAGCTTCCTAAAATAGCAAAATCACCTCAAACTACTCAATTTCTTCAAACCGCTCTTCGTAAAAGCCTGGCTTTATCAAGGTTTACAGCTGAACAACTTGACGAGTTAATCCCAACATTTAAATTACGTAAAATCCCCAAAGGAAAAACATTGTTTCACATAAATTCAATCCCTGAACATTTTTATATAGTTAAATCTGGTGAGTTTCACTTATTCAAAGCAGATGAAACTTCTCCAGCAGCTGTGAAATCTTCAGGAGACTGTTTTGGAGTAATTTCTCTTTTATACAACTCAAAGCGTAATCTTGAATGTCAAAATTTTAATGAACCTTCTGAAATATTTGTCTGTCATCGACTTAGCTTTTTATCTCTTGTTTTCGACGCACAATCTGCTTACTGGATATACAAAGAAGAAGCATTTTCACAGAATGTTCTATCTGAACATCTGTCAACTAAAATACGTAATTACCTTATTGAAAATAGTATAGTATTTAAATTATCTAAAGGAGAAGAGATAATAAAAAAAAATACTATCAAAAGTAGTTTATTTCTTTTGATAAAAGGAAAAGTTTTATTAAAAGATTTTGGAAATGAGAAAGTTGATTTTCAAAATATTGATGTTTTTCCAGGTGAATTTTTTGGTGAAACTGAAATTTTACATAAATTGAAAGAAAGATTTTGTACTGCTATTGCTTTAGAAGACTCAAAAGTTTTATGTGTTTGTCCAGATGCTATTCAACAAGTTTTTCCTCATTTGCAACCTTCTCTTCGATTAGTTGATGGAACCAGATTTTTTCAGTCCGTTAACTTGTTCAAACACTTAACGGACAACAACAGAAGAGAATTATTTGAAATGTGTTCTGAAATAAGACTGAAACATAATCAGTTAATAATCTCACAAGAAACAGTTTCAAACTCTTTGTTTTTTGTCAAGTCTGGGTTAGTTGTTTCCACAAAGACGATCTGTTCGAATGAAAAAGAACAAAAATTGACTCTTGGGGGACCAGGTTTGCAAAAAAGTTTCACTTTTAATCTTTCTGAACCATCTTCGTTTCGTTCAGTTCCAAATTTAACGCAAAATAATTTTCCTAGTTTTATTTCTATGAAAACATTTAAGTCCAGTTTTACTGGAAAACTGCAAGAAGAGCAAAAAAGAAATTTATCATCAAATGTTTTCAACATTCACTCAGGAGAATTTTTTCTTGGATATTCAGAAAAATCAGAAACAAGTTTTTCTTCTAAAGGTTCAACTTTTTTATTTCAAATAGAAAAAACAAAATTTTCTAAATTCTTAGATGGATTAAAAAAAATACAAAAAGATAAAATACAACAAGAAATTAAAAGAAATTGGTTAAGAAGACAAAAACAAATTGAATATGAACTAACAAAACTTCTAATTGAAAAAAAGCAGCTGATAAAAGAAGAATTAGAAGAGGGTAAAATCTTAGGAATGGGTTTACATGGAGTTGTGAAAATAGTTCAACATGAAGGCTTAAAAACTGTTTACGCTCTGAAAAAGGTTAAGAAAAAGGGTCTTTTAAAAAAAGATGCGCATAAAGGGATTCTAAGAGAAAGATTAATCCTCAAGAAAATAGATTTTCATCTCATACAAAAAATGTACAAAACTTTTCGTGATGACTATTCTGTTTTTTTTATTTTAGAGTTTATTCAAGGCGGAGAGTTTTTTTCTCTACTTTATAACCAGTTAGAGATTTCACGATTTTTTTCATTTTCCGATATAAAGTTTTATATTGCTTGTGTTTCAGAAGCACTAAATTATTTACATTCAAAAAATATTATTTACAGAGATGTAAAACCTGAGAACTTAATGATAGATTTTCAAGGGTATTTAAAGATAGTTGATTTTGGATCTGCTAAATTAGTTGAGAAAAGAACGTATAGTTTTGTGGGGACAACACAATTTCTTGCTCCTGAGATTGTCTTGAGAAAGGGATATACAAAGGCAGTTGATCATTGGGCATTAGGAGTTTTAACATACGAAGTTATCCATCGACACACTCCATTTTCTTCTTCTCAAGGCGAAAAATATGTCTATAAGAATATTCTCGATGGAAGGAAAAATTTGAAATTTTCTTTTGATCATATTCCTGGCCAAAACGAAGAAGATAATGACATTGTCAAGAATTTTATTCTTCAATTGCTGAATTCTAAACCAATTAAGAGAATCGAAGGAGAAATTAATGACCAAAAGTTCTTTGAAGGTTTTTCTTTTGACAAACTGCATAAGAGACATTTGCATGCACCTTGGGAACCAGATTTAGACTCCACAGATGACACAAGATATTTCTCAAAGGAGTTTGGTGCTGAACCAGAGGATGAAAAGGATGACAATTTTCCATCTTCAAGCTTTCTTGGACGTACTGTGGGTAGAAAGCAGCTTCCTGTGGGATGGGATGATCCTTTTGCTGAAGCTTAATCTCCATCGCGAAATGTTATTGGTTGATCATAGATATTGCGTGTTCTTATTGGTCAAGGTCTTTCTAATGTTGAGTATATAGTTTAAAACAAGTTAAGAAACATTCCCGTTCATTATCGTTCTACACTTGCATACTCCACCTTCAGGAAAACTAAACAACTTTCCATCCCACTCAACTTCTCCTTTATTGTTCGTCTTTAGCTTCTCCAGAACTTTTTTTAAAACATTTTTTTTGTTAACTTTATTAAACGGCCAAGGTTCTCCATCACATCCTTTAACGGTTACTTTTGTTCCTTCAGCAACATTTTCATCGGCTTCAATTATTTCAACGGTTGATTTACCTGCATTGGAGGCACACAAAACTAAACCGTTAGACGTAACGGCTCCCATTGGTCTTGGTTTAAGATTGAGCAACGCAATTATCTTTTTACCTAAAAGAACTGACGGATCAGGATAATATTCGACAAGGCCGGAAATAATTGTTCTCTCTTCACTTCCAAAAGATATTTGTTCCACGTATAACTTATCTTTCTCTGGATGCTTTTCTATGGACGTAATTTTACCAACACGAATATCTAGTTTTGTTATCTCAGGTTGGCCATCAGAAGCTTTACTGGGAGTTGGAGCTGCTTTCTTTGCTTTGTTCACTGGCTTGACTTTCTTTTCAACAGTTTTCGCTTCATTTACTTTTGTTTTATCTTCGACTTTTGGCTTAGAAACTTTTAGATTGTTAAACAGAAGAAGAAAACTATCCGTTGAGCTAACAGATAAATTTAACTTGCTTATGTAATTAATTTTCTTAGCCGTTTGGTTTTGAAAAAATTTTAAAAAGCGAAGAAGCGATTTGAAACTTCCCAGTTCCTTGATTGTTGTGCCTGTGTCAGAGAGTACATAATCAAGGTAGAAATAAATTGCAAAATCCAAAGATGTTGGAAGTTTTGCATTCAAGAAAGATGACGTTATGAAATGAGCATTTAATGGAGAAAGTAGCTCGTTAAAAAGATATAATTTTTGTCCGCTTGGAGGTAGAGTAAAAGAGTGAAGGATTCTTATCCAGTGAGACTCGATGACATTAAAATTTATGTGAAATTGAGATAATGCAGAGGATGGCGGGAATGCAATGTTAGAAACCTTTTGCGGCTTGTATTTTTTTGATGATTGGATAGCTTTGACGAATTCAATAATTTCCTTTTCCATGAGTTGTGTACCGTGGTAATGCCATATTACAAGTTCTTATTAGGATTCCTTTTATACTAAACTGTTTTCTAGAAAGAAACTATTATAGGCTGTTAGGGATAAGAATATGGAAAAGAAAAAAACAAGAATTAAGGATTCTATATTATATATTAATTTTCTTCTTGAATTCTTGAAATAAAAGTTTCCAGCTTTTGCAAACTGAAGTTACCATTTGAAAATGGGATTTCTGATACCAACACGACACGTAATGTGCCCATCCCAAGTGGCTGCCAAGCCAATGATATGGCTTTCACGATAAAATAGTTGGTAATATTTATTATTTAGTTAATAGAACAAGTTCAATGGTGGTAATAAGTGTGGATGTAATATGGGTGACCTGGGTTCTATGTGAAGTGGCAACAGATTTCAAAGCCCCCGCTGCAATTCTTGACCTAGCTCCAAATCAAATGAACAAAAAAAAATATATTTTTAATGTAATTATTAAGAAAAGTAGCAAAATATATACTCCATATGAAATGTTTCTTTTCCCTTTGTACTCTAGATTATAGGTTGCACGGTTCATTGAAAGAGCTTCAACCAGAGATATATTTAAAGCCAAGTGAATTTCTAAGGTCGTCTAATTTAAGTTTCAAAAATACAACTCCTAATTAGGCTAAAGTTTAATATCAGAAACACAGGATCACAGAGGAAACGGATAATCAGATATACATTTCCCTTAAGACGACAAGGAAAAGATGAAAAGATTGTCAGATGTATATGCACATTGCAATGAAGAAAACTAGAAACCGATGAAAGAAGGCATACATAAAAATAGGAAAAGAGTTAACATATAAATAAATTATAGCTAAAAAATATTAAACCTGTTCTCTATATAGATTCATTTCAGCTCTCACTTGTGCTACTCCAAGAATGAATGCAAAGAAACGAAAAAGCTGTAGCTGAAAACAAGTAAATGAAAATGGATATAGCTATATCCAGAACACTGAGCTTGATTTTAGTTTCATAGTTAGTAAAACTATTCTACTAAGAGACAATGCTTATCCCTTTCGAGAAGATTTAACATGAAACCTGCATGAATTATATTATGAAGTGATGCAGCTTATAGCTAGGGCTGGGACTTACTGGTTCAAGAAATACATAGTTTACTTTGTTCTCTAATTTCATATCATTAAGATGAATTTTATCTGTATCCACTAAGTCTTCCTTCTGCTATTTTGTTCAGTGACCTGCCCAATGGTGAAACGCTCTGAAGCACTGAGGTCGCACACCCAGCGGATTTAAGTAGCAGGAATCCAGTAGTCGCTTTTCATGTTTACTCACCCCATATGGAGAAATACTTCCATTGTCAAATTGTAGACATCTTCGCCTGATATTGGAATATTGATATCGCCTTCTCTTACATCCTTTAGATTTGTGTATCGATGGGATTTGGAGTTTGAGCAAACTAAATTTAGAACTGAAGGTAGTGTAGATGTTTCCTTCTCTATTGGTGTCTCTATGAGAAGAAGATCGTTACTCTCAAAGGTACTTCTACTACTTGAATAATTTATTGTTTGTTCTCTCCAGAAGGTTGGGGAAAATGAAGGGGAGTCTATTCCTACCCAGCCTAAGGATGATGACTATATGTTTGCATAGCATGTTACAAGAAAGGAAGAAGCCATAGGTATACAATAGCCTATCATTTTTGAAATGAATGATGCGAGATTTCCAGAGGTAGTGGCTCTCCAAATTTCATATTCCATGTTTCACTCTATTTACTAAATTTATTCTATAGAGCTGCCCTTGCTGAAACTGTGTTCCCAATACTTATCAATGAATTGATTATATCTTTGCTTGGAGCATGTCGAATTCTTAAGCTCTTGAATAGTTCCTGCATGGTTCTTTTTGTTGAGGAATGGTAAGTGTTTTGCTGTATCCTAAATGCTTTGCTTGGCAAGAAGATGCTCCAGCTAATATTTTCTGTTCGTGGCACCATTACATGGTTTTGTCCATTGAGATACAACCGGTAGCAAAAGAATATTGCATATATGTACGTAGAAACAAAACTTGTTTTTTTATATTAATGTTATATAATGTATTTCCTCCCTTGATAATCTATATTTCTCCTTCATATCTACGAAATAATTAAGCAACTCTTTAGCTAAGCAAACGTCCTCAAGTAATACTTTATAGTAAGTTGATTTCTTACTATTCTTTTTAGGAAACCTTAAGAAGGAAAGGTTTGTTATCTTGGGTAAAAGTGGTACCAAATATTGTTCATGTTATAGTTTTAAACACGATGACAAAAGTTTCTGAGATATCACGAAGTATAATTATACCATATTTTTTTTGCCCAATCTGCTCTAAAATGAGTAAGATTTATTTTGGGACGTCATTGGCTATGAATCCTGTTCTTAAGTAGAAGGATCTGTCATAACAGTTAACATAGATAGATATCGTACATCCTGTAATGTACGTTGAGATTTTATGGATTGGATTAGCTTGTATTAAAATATTCCTGGTCGACAATAACTCCTTGATTTTTCACTTAAATACTGAAACAAAGTTAGCATGGGCCACCATGCTAAATTCTAAAATAACTCAAAACTATAGCTCCCGTTTCTAGTTTTACTCTAAGCTCTAAGTACTTATCTACTGCTCCTTTTCAATTAATGTTTCAATTCTCTTATTCAAAATAGTTTGAAGTAATACGGATCTGTAGCTTCTATTGGTACGTTTGATTGGCATGATTTATATTGGCAATGGTTAGATAAAAATCACAGGTCCAAGCCCCATCAATACAATTTTCTCATTTTCATAAAGTTGAAACTCTAAGTTTGCTTTGACATTGTTATTTTTATCAACCGAATATAAGGAAGGATGATTTTTGTTGTGAGGTTTTTACAATATGCAGTTCATAACCCGTATTAAATATTAAACTAACTAAAAACATTTATTTCGAGTACCTGTATACTAAAACTTCCTGCACAAATGTCATTTTCAGCACAAGATAGAATTTCTGTTGTCCTTTTATTTTTGATCGCCATAGAATATAGCATTCTCTAAAGCAGAGGATACCTTCAAAGATTCTTAACAGTGGTCGCAAGATGTTGAATACACACGTAAGTTGTATCCAGAAACTGTGGAAACCCATCTTTCTCTGCTTCAGCTCTAGGCAACTGACCCATTTTTTTGAGTAAAACCTATGGATCTATTACCTCTGATTTTTTGTAGTCTCTAGTGAAATTAATCTCTGCAAAATTTTCTTGGATTTCGAAAATATGAAAGTAGCAGCTCTTGAAAAAAATGATTAAACTGGGCTACAAGGATCGAAAACTAAGTTTTAATACTTTAAAAGTAATCAACTAGAGCTATGTATCTAGGAAAATATGAGAAAAGTCTACAAAGAACCTTAGTTATATGACTTAAAACACAAAAATATCCGGGTATAATTCAATTGCGACAATAGTAACTATTCTTATCATGTATACACAGTTTTCGTATTAGGAAGTACCATAACCTTGGAATGAATGCGATGATATGATCAGGCTAAGAGCTAGAAGAATTAAGTAATTCGTGTTACCATATTTAAAACAATGATTGGTATTTGAAGACATGCTTTAGTAGAAAATTTTATCGTTTGAACAGACATTGTGTTCAAGGCAAGTGACACCACTAGAACACCCCGGAAAGAAATTTTAATTTTACTTAGAGTCCTTTAATATTTGTCATATACTATATTTATTCTCTTAAGCTCCTTAAAAACATAAACATATGTGTGTATATACTTGTATTGGTTAATAGCTTTATCCAGATATGCTTAAGAAATAATTCCTGGCGATATCTTAGTCTGGCCCTTTGAAATCGTTTTATAGAAACCGAATACTTAGATGGAAATAATTGGCTTTAAATTCAATAGGTTACATGCAACCATGAATTCTCGCGGTTCCTGTTGAATTCGATAGGCTATAGGAATATGAGTTAGACATATGATTATATAAGGCAACATATACATATAGGTATATTCAATCACCCGAATAATTAGTTTCTTTTATAAGACTAGATGTCTTTTCTTTTAAAGGGATTTACACTTTCGTTATCTAAATATAAGTATATAGTGGATACACTCCTGCTATTGAAATTCTTTCCACATCATTTGAATCTGAGAATTAAGGGTTTGCTTTTTACCTAGGGGTATCGCCTTATCTATGACAGAAATAGGACATTGTTTTATAGAAAACAACAAATCTCAAATATTTGTGTCCACATCAAACATTTTCAATTATTAATTGTGCTTTTGGTATAATAGTTATTACAATAAGTGTTACTAAATACAATGATGCAAAGTAAAATGAGTATGTTATATATTAAAAGAATAGCGAAGGTTAAAGACATTCAAGGGATGATATCATGTGTAGCTAATGCCCAATACATGAAGCTAACTAGCTTGAGTTTCTTGCAGTAGAACTATGACTAAGCTGTGTTTACTCTTATAGTTTCTTCATGAATTTCTGTAAATGTAGATAAGGCATGCAGTTGGAACAATGATTAAGATCTGTTATTTTTTGAAAGTAAGTAGTTAAATTCACTACTTAAACCTTCATATATTGCAATTCTGAAAGATTAGAAAATCCCCTATGAAACCAAACAAAATTTTTCTCCACGTGACAAACTGCAGTGTTTGACTAACTCGAATTTAAATAAACTGAGCTGCCATAATCATTTAATACAAATTCCCTATAAGTTGGTTTCAAACAAGAAAGATTATCATTTCTCTTCTAGCTCCCATTAGACACGAACCTGGTGCGTAGAGGGTCAAGAGACCATGTTGTACTTCTTTAACTCTAGAAATATATATAAATGACCAAGCCATCTGTAGTGTCTGGTTAACTAGTTTTGGGCTGTAGAAGTTTCAATTACACAGAGTATTAACGCTTAGAGTAAGGTATTAATTAATTAGATTCAGGTTTTTACCTGTTCGTTATGAATCTTATTCTCCTTCCTTGTACGCATGAGACCTTTTAGTTTTGAATCAGGATCATTTGTTACACAAATTTCGTTTATTCCTTTTAATTTAATAATTCACTGGGAGCTAAATATCCACTTAGTGAAGCTCTTTGTTGTGAACTATATTTTATTTTTAACAAGATAAGCCGGACGAGCACTATAGTGAAATTCTCTAAAGAGTCATCATATCTTAGCGCCGTATAGTTTCATAGTAGTTTCAATTGTATAATTCAGAAAATATACTATTTTTACTAACTAACATCGAGATACAAACAACCAAGGAACCAATTAACCTTAATGAAGGCCAACAAAAATTGATCGAGTAAAAGGTCCCAATCATAGCTAAGAAACATGATTAAAGCTTTGATTTCTTGCTAGCGGAATCTATTCATAGAGCTACTTAATTCTATAATATACTAGATAGATAGAATTCAACCCAGTAGATTAGTTAATTATGTTTTCAATATACTATGCAAGTTATTTCATCGGAACTAATACTGAAACCATCGTTGTCGATGTTATCTATGAACTTTTTACTCTCAATGGTGCTTTGTCGCATATATGAACTCTTGTCCCATATTATTTCTGTTTTTTGTTTCTTTTAACCTTTCAACGCATTTTATTGTTCTCGAATTTCCTTGTTGTACTTGATATAATCCTTTGAAACTTGAGAGTTTCACAATAATACTTCGTCGCAAGGAAATTTCTCCTATGGCCCTCGTAGCATTAGAATTTTTTAGTAAGCCTATATCTGTTCTAAAACATGCATGGCCATCAAAGTGGTTGTACATTTTAGAAGATTATATATAATCGAAGTATATTAGATCTACTTAGTAAAAATTATAACGTTGTTTGCCAAAAGTGGCATTAATATAACCAAGTTTATATATGCCAGGTGCTGAGCTCGAAAGTAGTACCAAAGGTTCCCAAACTATGTAATAACAGTCTCGACATTCGCTTTGTCAATCCCAACAAAATTGGTGTACTTGCAAACAAATACTTTCAGGCCTTATATTCCATAAGCTTAATCTGGAATTTTGTACTGTGTACTTTACCAGTTAAGATGAGCTAGTATGATTTGAAAAGAATAAGTTTTGCTCGTTTAGCTGCTGTTATCCATGTTCCTCCTTCACATCCAAGTTTATGATGTCATGAGCTCAAAACCATCCTCGTTTGTACAGGGAAAGCCTTAGATAGGTGATGAATGACATTGCCAGAGGCTAAAGGCGCAAGGGTAATGAACCGGATTGATCTATAAACTGATTGTTAATATTGGGCATTTATAAGACTTGCTATCAACTTTCTTATCATCTTTAGCTAAACAGCTCTACTCCAGAAATTAGAAACACTTAATCATGGAACAAATTTACGAGAGTTCATAAGCACGAGAGGACCATGACAGCAAGGACAGAAGTTGCCATAGTTAACTGATGAACAGATTATAGGAAGCCCAAGAACACTTTACACACATTTACTTCACAGAAGCACTCTTCTCCTAAACCAGATCTAAACATACAGTTAAGACTAACCATTAACAAAAGCAGACAGAATGTAATAAAAACAACAACCATTAACATATTCTAAACTCCTAACTCAACACATATTTCTTCGCTTAGCTCATACCCAGCAGGTAAATCATGTAATCCTGCATCTTTAATTAACCCAAATTTTTCAACTTTTGCCTGTTTTAATTTACTAATGTTCTTAAAGTCTTCCAGGTAACTACAGAGGCCAAACAATGAGTGATAACTCCAGGATTTTCTTCTATAGCAAGCTTGCACTAGTAACTCAATTAGATCTTTAAAAGAGTAATCAGACTGCTCTGTACATTCTAGACAGTGTCTACAAAGACTTGCAGAGCATAGATTACAAGTAAAAAATCCATTTCCAGTAGATCGAGAGAGTAAAGAGCATATTGAACAGAATACTTTATTTTTTGATATTCGAAGAATATGTTTTTTTCCAGTCAAACACATATTAAAATTCAGAGAAATGATTGTTTTCATCTTTTTGAACACTTGCTGCAAGAGATCTAATTCAATATTCGAAACTAAGAATAAGAAAGGTGAATATATTGAAGACCAAATTATTGTATCATATATAAAAAGATGATTTTCTATAAAAAACTTTGCATAAACTTTGTAGTATTTTTTTTTATTCTTTTTCCAATATAAATTCCATATTTTGATACACATCAAGTCACTCATTATTAAGTTTTTATAAATACAAAAGTTTTGCAATATTTTTAATCTCTTTTCACTAAATATTGTTGAATAACCAAATAAAGAGAAATCTTCAACTTTGCTATCAAAACTTATATTAAGAAACTTAAAGAAATGTGCATCTAACTCAGGATGTATTCTTCCTTTAACCACAATTTTTGATAAAAACGTTTCAAGACATTTTAATTTTATTCTTTTAATTTCTTCTTTCGTAACTGGAATTTCCTTCTTTAAAAGGATCATTTTTTCCACTGTATATTGAATTAATCTTGGACTCAAAGTATCTAAAACTTTTTCCAAAAAACTCTTTTCTAAATCCTCACGAATATATGATTCTTTCTTCATAAAAATCTCAATACCAGAATGCTTTATTAAACGGTAAACTAGCTCAAATTTCAAGTCATTTTTATTTTTCCGTTGGGTCTTATAAGTGTTCCTGAGGGTACGTAAACAATATTCTAAAAAACTCATATTTTGTTTAGCTAAATAAGATTTATATGAATATCCAAAAGAAAGAAAAATATCAAAACATTCTTTTATTTCACTTGTATAAGTTTGATTTGTTTCAAAGCAAAGAATAATTGGATCTGTATATCTTGTATTTTTTGAGTTAATAAGGTGAAAATTTTCTTTTATATTAATATTTTCTAAAATATATTTTAACATAAGTGGATTATTATTTCTTATACAAATATGTAAAAGAGTTGAATTATCAACACAAAGAGATAAATCCACACCATATTTAATAAAAATATCAGCAAAAATTGGTCCTTTTTCTTTCATTAAACCTAATGAAAAAATACAATCTACTTTTCCTTTTGATGAAGAATAAGTAATTCTTTCAACCATACCTAATTTAGAAAGAGATTCACAAAAACCTTTTTTAAACAATTGTTCAGTAAAATAAATGTTTTGATTTATAAGTGCACATTGTAATTCTCCATAAGCTTCTTTATTATAAACACCAAGTGAAAAATTACAAATATCTTTTTCTTCATAATTCTTCTCAAAGTAATTTATTACCATATCGAATATTATTTCATTATTATTTAATATTGAATAACCAAGTGGTGAAAGATAAAGCTGTTTATATCCATCAACAGCTAATCTTGAATTAAACTCAAATAATGTTTTATTTAATGCTTCAATTCGTGATGAAAAATTTTGTGTTTGTTTTTTACTATCTATTAAATTCTTTAAATTTGTCATAAAATCTAAAATTATTTCAATAGATTCAATATCATCATAAATTACAGAAGCATGAAGTAAAGAATAATTTTTTGAAAATATTCCTTGTTTTACTTTATAAAAAAGTTGTTCTCTTAATTGAAAATATTTCAAGTTCATATCTCCTTCTATATATAGTTTAAACTCATTCATTATTTTATTCAACGAAATTTCTAAGAAATTTTCTGTTTCATCATAAAAATAATTGTTTTCTAAAAACTCTACACTTGAAATTTCAGATACAGTTGAAAAACTTTTTCTCCAATCTCGGTAAGCGCTTGTAAGTGAAGATGTTCGTAGTCTGTTTCTTTTCTTATTGCTTTTTGGAACAATTGTTACAGTGGAAACAGTGGAATTTGATGATATATTTTTCGATTGGATATATTTTTTGTATAGATATTGAAAAATTGGCGCGCCAGAATCATCTATATGCAATACTGTATACTCTGTGCTTAAGAGAGTCATTTACTCTTGTTTCGTTCTTTTGGTTGTCCATTTTGGGCAAACTGCAATTAATTGTCCTATTAGGACAGGTGTATTTGCCCAAAATTTATTCATGGAAAAACGAGAACAAAATGAAAATCGCAAAAAGAGAAGAGTAGTCTACGATGTAAAGGTATGAGTTTCAAAACCAAGAAAGAAACTGCTTAGAATTACATTTATTTAAAGTTTACTTGGATTGGTTTTGAAATCAAAACAGATTTCAAGTATGTATTGGTCTTCCCTCTACGCAGATCAAGGCTGTGTGAGGACATTTAATGAAAGAGGAAGCTACTGTGTATAGCAATGGACTATCATTTATAATATCAGTATCAAATACTATGTTGATAATTGTAACATATATTTTGGAAAATTGAAAGCATAACCAATGTCACGACATTGTTTTAGATATATCAGCAACACTAGAGTAAAGCTAACAGCAACCTAAGAAATAACTAAAACACAAACTTAATGCGAGTAAATTATCTTGAAAAAATATAATTCAATATGTTTGAAAACTTATTAAAGTTTTGGGAACCTAAATTTCGCTCTTCAAAGTACCTCACACGAGTTTAGACGATAGATTGACATTTATGCCTCTAAAGGAAGCCTGAATGAGCTCAATTTATAAGGCTAACGTTCTTGTGAATAACTTTATCTCACTGTCGAATATCTGACTTTTTTATAGTTCAATTCGAGCAGATAAATTATGAAATTTGCATGAATCAAATCTATTCTAACTGCTGTTTTCCTGGAATGCATCTCAAGATCTTCTTAAATCGAAAATCTAGACAGAAGAAAAGGCAGAGGGTTAATCTTGGAGTTTTATCTACCTAACTAGTGTATAGATGGTTCAGATATGAATTGCTTCGGATGCCTGTAGAGAACTCTAGTAAAAAATTTAGTTTGTTGCATCTTGCGATTTTTTTGCTTTCGAATTCTATTAGAAATTGGAAAAACTGGTACAGTGTTGCATGGTTAATCCTCTTGCTCGACGGAGATTTGTCGATGCAACCAACAAGAACAGATGAAAGAAGAATAAGAATACTGAAATGGTTAGGAATTATGACTTCTTTACTCAAAAAAAATATTTCTTTTCAGGTTAACCTTTCTTGAACCAAAATTCGCAAAAATCTACCTTTATGCTATGACTGGAAGATCCCCCCTTAAGTAAAATGAAGTATTTTGATTTAGAACAAATCTTTGCAATTAAATTTCTTTTGGCAACTCAAGGGTTTCATGGAAAGTTTAAGAAAGCAAATAAAACTTATGTTGTGGTTCTTATCTTGAGAGAGACTTTGGTTTCTTAGAAGTAGTTTGAGGTAATAATATTTGAACTTAGAAGTTATACCTTAGAGAAAAGTTTCCACGTAAAGAATATCTTGTATATATCGAGTTGAATTCAAACAGAAATAGAACTTTGAATTTGGAAAGTTTTTCTTCCTATGTCCCTTTCTTCTATCTTTGAATATGATTCAAAGTTCTATTGTAAGCAAAAATAGTTAGATTCCTTCCAGAAGTGATACTTTTCTAATTGACTCAATCATTTTTCACATTCTGTCCATATACGCATCAACCATCATTACTTAGTCTTCGATTCTTAGTTACTTTTGCTGAAGATGAGCAACAGGAATGATTTTATTGGAACTTTATTTTAACAAAAAGACTTCAATATTTAAATTTCCAAGGATGATTCACTTCTTGAAGATCTAACTTTCTTTCCAAAGTTTTCTATTATTTTTAGGAAACATAGGTGGTGAAACCCATGTTCAACATCGAGAGACCTTTGACTTTGTTTCAGTATATAAAAACATTCTTATAGTATTATATCTCAACCCGTAGCAAAATCGTATTATTCTTTTAAGATTTGCAGATGCCACTTAAAGTAATCCTATTTCACCTTTTTTGTACATTGTGTTCAAATCTGGTCCTAGGATTAAACTGTTTTATCTTCGCCTGAGGAAACATCTTTGAAAGAATTCACTCACTTATTCTATAACCTGGTTTTTGTCCTAAAGCCATGAATTAGTTTCCTGAAGCATCAACAACTATTATTCTTCTTTCCTGGTTTCCATTTGTGTTGTCTTTATATTGGTAAATAATACTTGTGAAATTTAGTATTCATACAAGAAAACAGATCATGAATATTCAGACTAAATAAATAAATATACGTTTGGCATAGCACATATGAAAATATTATGGAATTTTTTTTAATGAATATTTCATAATTTGTCAAATAGGGAGATAATTTTAGACAGTTGGCTAAAGGGTATTCATCATTTGTTTTATAATCAAGCTCATGTTGACACCACTACTTTATCTCTAGACATCCTACAAACTTATAAAGGAAATTTTTAATTCCAAGTAGCTTATGTCTTACAAACTATTGATTTTTTCCAGGTGAAACAGGGCTGCACTATATTTGGGCAAGTGACAACGTTTATACAAAAAGTGAATACATATAGAATAGAACCTGTATAAATTTGCTCCCTTCCTTTGTATATATGTATTTGTATTAATGCACCACGAGTCCATTCGTTTTTTATATATATTCGAGACATGGTGTAAATTAATTGTTAAGAAGGGAAATACTCTCTAATTTGGAACCTTTGGGTAACAGAAGAAACTCTAGTCAATTAACCATTTCCACCCATGAATATTAACTAAAACTATAAGTTGAAAACAATCCAAAAAATTAATTGGATTTAATTTCGTTGAGTTAGTAAAATTCCTAAAGAAAAGCAGGTAATTACCCTTTCTATACACACAATAGAATTATTTCAAGAGCTATGCCAGTATATTAACGTAGGTACCAATATTTTAATATCAAGTTCTGAGATTCAAATATCCTGAAGCGAAAATGTAGCTGTAAAATTTTCTGCAGTATTAGTTTGAGAGTACTAGAGTTTTAAAAAAGTACTTAGCATAATATTCCTAGTTGTTTTAGAATAATATATAGTCTACCCCAGAAGTTGAGCTATTATGCTGATTGTATCAGTCAAATTATCAACTAAGATTCCTCTCACTTTGAAAGTTAAACAGCGAATGTCCAATGTGAATTCTTAGGAACGCAGCTGTTAATGGTTATTAGTATCTCATGGCTCTAAACAAACAGCCTATGCTTACTTCAACTTTAACTTTTTATCTACATCTATAAAAATTGTATACACCATTTTGTTCTATACCCATAGAATAAGATTAATGCATGATGAGAAAACCCAACATCAAAGATGAATAGGTAGAACAGGATAGTGATGAGTCAAAGGACTGTAGAAAAAAACATTTATCATGCTAATAAGCATTTTATTGATGAATAAACAGTAAGACCCCATGAGATCCTGTTTCCTTATAGCTGTTCATTGATATGTCGCATAGTTTCTAGTCTTGATCTGTTCTTATGCTCTTTGCAATTCTAAGTATTGAAACTTCTTATACTTGTTATGAAGTTAAGCTCAGTCACAATTATTAATCATAGTTTTCAACTTGCAAAAGCGATAAACGATTTTATTCATGCGCACCCAGCTTTTTTAAGTCTCTGCTCCTCTTTTTTATAATGTCTTGCACCTTTCATCAAACTATAGTTGTACAACAGTAAGCTCTGGGGGCAGTTTCAAAATTTGGAGTGGAAAGCACTACTCATGTCTTTTCACCATTAAGTTATTGGAGTCAACCTTAACATGAGTTTTCTAATTCCATATGAGGAAATATATTATACATATTACTACATGTACTGAAAATACTTGGGATTACCAGTAAAAAAGGAATAAAAAATTTAAAGACAATAGTGGAAAGTTCCTTAAATAAATTGATGCGAAAAGTGTTGAGCACATAATTACTCATGCCATAAAGTTCAAATCACGTATCAATGTTTCGACTATGAGTAAATAAAGAATTATAACCAAGACTCCTTCCAGTTCACATACAAAATTGATCTTTGGTATCTCTTTCCTAACCTAAGAAAACCTGCAAAAAAATAATATTATTATTAATATCAAAAATTTGCACTTTTTTAGCTATCAGAGCATTTCTAGACAGGTTCCATCTCAGAAGTTTGGAGATATTGGTATTTCTTACTGTAAGTGCTATTGCCAACTCCCCAAGAGCATATTCATGTATCCAACAAAAAAACTAAAGTTGTTCATTATGGATAGTGGAACAACTAGAAAGTCTGGAGTTTATGAAAAAAACATTAATTTATACTAAGTCTGTTAACATAGGGATTACAGGATTCAACCTAATCAGGTTCTCTCAAAATGAGACCCTTGTTACAGGTGCTATTTAGCTAAATGTTGAATTTACTCCTTCCACTTAATTATTGCTTCTCTTATAGAAATCTTTGTGCTTTTACTTTTAACACACCAAATATGTACTGAAAATAATTCAAATTCAATTGTTAATTTCTGAATTTTCATTTTTTTAAATTTTAAAAATAATTCTTTACAATTACTCTCTTTCTAACGTAAAACCGAACCTACCCAAAATGAACATCACCTAAGAAAACCAACAAGAGTACGTAAAACATCTTTGACTGAAACAATTCCTACTACATCAACTCCTTCTTTTATGAAAACTCTACGACTTCGAGCCACAGATAATTTTTTTATTGCCTTTTTTAAAGCTACATTTTTCTTCACAGATAAAAAAGGAACAGAAATTTTACCACCATTCTGAACCTCACTTTGCCTAATCCGAGTAAAAAAGTCCATCACGTTTTCATCAAGAACAAATTTTGCATTGGCTTGATTTTTCAAAACTGGCTTAAACCAATCAAAACCAAAATCAAGTACTTGAAGTAAATCCTCAGCGTTAATTTGAGCAATTGGGAACCCTTCTTCATCAAGAATTGGAAGTGAAGAAATTTTATTCTTATTCATTATTCGCAAAGTTTCTTTTAAACTGGCTGTTTCAGAAACTGTAAAAACATTTTTACAAAAGTTAAATTGGTCAATTTTATTATCCAAAAGCGTTTTTTTCTGTTTTACTAGTTTTCCAGAGTTGAAATTATTCATAGCTTGATCATCATCTACTTTAATAATTTTAGAAAGTTGTTCAATAATATCTTTATCAAAAATGTTTTTTTCAATCTTTCGAGTTCTTGGATTTAATACTGACAAACATTTTGTTTTGTTTTCAGAGAGTAATTGAATTATATTTTCAATACTTTCGTTACGTTCAATAGCAACAAAGTTATATATAGGACAAATATTTAACTCAAAACATGTCTCTAACTTTGAATTTTTACTAATTCCAAGTGCTGATATATTAAGAATATTTGTTTGTTCCATTTCGGAGTAATTTCCTTCTCGAAGAACTGAATCTAGTTCAAGAAATACTTTGAAAAAGTCAATTGCACTAACCCATCCTAAAAAATAAACATTTAGAGATTAAAATTTACCCAGATAAGAGTTATCTTGACCATTTTGAACTATCAAGTAAAGAGATTTATGTGTTTTGAAAGCTTTGAACGCTTGTTCAACTGTGTAATCGGCTTTGAGTACGGGCAGCAGGGAAAGTGGGAAATCAGCAGCTGTTTGGGGAAGTCGATCGATATAACTTGTTAATATATTCTGCTGACCATGTACATTGACTTTGTTCATTAGTTGAAAGAAGGGATTCTTGGGGGAAGTGCAAATTTGCAAAACTTCGGTTTTTATTCGAAGTGTTTTCTTATTCTGTTACTTTGGAGTCGGTGCAATTTATATAATATTTTGGGCAATTTTCGGATGACTTATTTAGTCAATTTAACTTCTCTTTGGACAAATTAGCCTTTTGCGCAAACATTATTCAATACGAAAAGTAAAAAAAAAGCGTAAATATGGGAACCAAAGGTGTCCCAATTACACAAAAGGCGATAGTAAATGCTATGTCCTATATTCTGAGAAGTCGAAAGGTTCTCAAGAATAAAAATGTTGAACATAAGAAAATTATTAAAAGTCTCTGTAATTAAATTCTCATTGGTGTTTATTTTCCATCTATTTTTTTGTTTGCTCTAGTTACTCCCGAGCTGATGAAACCGGTGATTGGGAAATTATTTCAAGTTGCTTCGTTTAATGGGCTTCAGAAAAGCCCTTCGAACTGGTGACAATGCCAGAGTTATCCAGCCTTGTGTGTTTAACATTAATTTCTTGAACATGACTAGCAAAGAACATCACCCGAAGCTTGTTCTTTAAAACCTCGTGCCAACTTTGGTTTTAGTAAGAACATGCCCAATGTCCTGAAATTTTTTTAGAAAACACAACAGTCCATACAGTTCATAGCATAATGTGGTTGCTCTCCTTTTTTATTGTTTTCTGCAGGAGAACGAAAAGCCTGAGTGCTCCCGACGCAATCTGCTACCTGATATGGAGCTTTGCGCCTTGATAAGTATATTCCATTAAATTCAATCAGCGGGAGTTAATACCCTTCAAAGCAAAATCCAAGATATTTATATTTATGATTTCCGTTTAACCAATTTGATGTAGTTATCATTAAGTCATATTGGTTGAATAAAAGAGGTATAGCACCTATTTTGGTTCTATGTACTGTAACTGTTAAGAAAAAGAGTTTAAAAACTAAACAGGATGAGGGAGATAAAACAGTTTGTGTGACTATTTAAGAATATTAATAAATGTAACCATATATTCCTGGTATCAACGTCAATGACTGATAAGATATTTAATTTCTCTTGTTTTCAGGGGGAGCAGCTTTTATTATGCCGTTGTTCAATTACACCATAGAAAAGGGACATAATGAATGAATGATTCGGAACTGTTTGGAATACCTTGAAATAAAATTTGATGAAGAAAGTAAGATGGAACAAATTATGTTATCGAGCAGCATATCACTCCGGCAACCTTGTCGCCTCACAGACTTCTCCGTAAACATGAATGGAAAATTAATCTGTAATTGTATGTTATGAAAATAAGGCTGAAGGGCCCTGAAGATAAATGCTGGAAATACCAGAAAATGTGACTGGAGTAGAATATTAAGACAGAACATTTCTAAACAACCATATCAAATGCGAAAAGAGGTACCTCTTTTTTTTCACAACTAGTGTTATAGGAATAGTTCCTTTTTCTTGTGTAAAATCTTCATCATCGTCATGAAGAGGTTTACCAAATTCAAAGTCAATAGATAATTCTCACGTACTCAATAAGCATATTTCACTTTTTTCAATATTATAAATTTACTTCGTAAATCCATAAAATATATTTTCCAAGCTCTTTGCTCGCCAACTCAAATATCTCTGACTCAGGTATCAAACGCACTAAGAAATCAGGATTACTGTGGTGCAGATGATTGCTTGGAATTTTCTGTAAGTACTTGTAACATACAAAATGATGAGATGTCAGTTTTAAAAGCTTCAAGACTAATGCAACAGAAGCTACATTCTCATAGCTCTCTTTTATCCCAACTCTGCCTTAACGAGTGTTCCTCTTGAATTAGCCAGGTGATAATAGGAGTTCATTTCTAGTTCTTCATCGGGTCCTTCATGAGTTGCTCTGGATATTATTACCATCAAAAGTATTTTGCTTTAATTTCTTACTATAGTGGGACTTTAGAATCAGTCTGATTCAAATATTTATTTGAAATAAATGGGATAAGTATCAAGTAAAGCCTAATCTTGAGTACTGGCAATAGCTTTCCTATTCCATTTGTTGCCAAGAACCAACTATTTTAAGCAAGTTTCAGGCCAAGTTAAAACATTGTTAGAGCATAGCAAAAACTCTAACTAAGCAATAAAATAGTATTTCGCTTTTTTTAAAACATATTGCAAAACATATATATCATCAATCATCTTTTCACAGATTCCTTATTTTGGTAATATCTTTTTGAGCTCCACCTGTATAATGTTATTTCTACTCGATAAGTTTACTCTAAGCTTAAATTGGGATTTGACTATCTTCTCTAATTGTATCCAAAAATTTCACGAAGTGTCCTCTGTCATTTGCAGCAAACTTCCTTTTCACACAACCTTGTTTTGTTTTGGTTTGAACTCGTTTCAAGCATTTAAAAAGCGCTTACTTATTACGATTCTCTTGAGTGGTTCAAGCAAACAACAATGTAACAGATACAACTCTAGTTACCTACTTCCCCTCGTGTTAAATATCAGCGATCTGAAAACGAAATAAAAAGATAGTTTTTAAGGGGCTTAAACATCCTATTTTCTAGGCACAGTCGCCCAATATTTGAGCCACAATAAGCGAAAAACTAATTGAAGAACTGTTGTAAAGTAGACAATTCACTACTGGGACTGCCAATTAGCCTGTTTGGGAGAAGATCACTGGCAAAACGGAATAATGACGTTGAAATATTTCTTTGTTGACTACCTCACCTATGTTAATTGTATTGCTTTCTTTTTTAGAGGTGGTAGATTTTATTAGTGAAAAATGAGTTGAGTATGTTGGGTTAGTTTTAATTGAACCTGCTCTAATAGTACGCAGATTTTTTTGGGAACTCTTATGTTATTTTCAAGAAAAACGTGGTAAAGTGACTAATAGTTTCAGTTTTAATATACACGTTTTAAAACCCGGGTTAGCTCAAGAAGGGAAGCAACAACAAGGCAGGGAAAGAAATTTCAAGTAGCCCTTCAATAGTCGAATAGTTGGAAAGCAAGGTTCAACGTTACATCTTCTTAACATTAAAGTCTTTGTATGTTTTGCTTTTAATAGTCCTTTTTCTTGTTTCTGAGAGCATTGGTAGGGCCGAATCTTTGCCTTAACAGGAAAACAAGTATTTGGCCACAATATTTCGGAAAAAATATTGAAAAACCCTTAGTTCAGCAACAAAAGCGTTGTGGATATTTAGTATGCACAAATAGGTATAGCAGGAAGAAGGTTCGGTTGCTTAGTTGCGGAAATATAGATATATCATGGCTTTCTGCGGCGCTAGACACACTATTGGAACATTAATAGCTTAACCCGATAAACTCTTAGAGTTTTTTGGACGTTCTTTACGACTTTCCCACTATTTAAATTTAATAACTCCGTACAACATGTTTGAAATCTTGTAGATTCTCAACTACCTAAGTAGTTTTGAGAAATAAGAAGAAATTATTTAACAAAGCTCAAGGAAATCAAGAGGACGCAAAAAACTGTGAATCATGTATAGGATAAGACATAAATATTTCATCAGTGACGCGAATAGGAAACTCAAGGTTATGAATGATTTTGCTGCTACAATCCTGTGTATTATTAGAGCTTATTGTTAAGTGTGCCGGCTGGCACAAAATACTTATCAGCTGGGATATTACCCTCCGTAGAAAAGAATTCAATTGTGATTTCATATCTCAAACTGGCCAAGGTCCATTGTTGCCTGAATATTATTTATTGAACTCAATTATAAAGTATTGGCATTTTGCTTCCAAAGTTTTTGAGATACGTATGCTACAAACAAACTTATACGTTGTTGTTGGATAAGAAGTTGACGGTAAGATAACCTAGATTCATTTACAATAATGGCAACCATAGGATTTCTGCGCTATTCTAATATCCTTGCTACTAAAAATTATGGTTGTAGACCTTAAATCATGTAATATCAAAGCTCTTAAGACAAAAAGAAAGAAATCAATGGGTAGAGTTCAACCAGTGGTAGAAAATACCCATTCCCCTAGCCTTCAACACACAGGTGCTTACTGGGAGAGTGATGTAAAAAACCTAATTTATTGTTTGTTTTCGCTGATTGTTTCCCAGAATAACGTTGCTTTGGGTTTGGTTACAATGATAACTGCACTCGACGGAGGAATTCATGTCAACCACCTGCAGAAACAGGTTACTCATAGTCAAGGACTGAGGAATAAGTCGACCATTGTTGGTGGGAAGCCGAGCGATTTCCAGGTTTAACCCAATAATCTAAGCGATATGCTCTATTTATGCTCATTGGTTTGATGATGTACTCTTCGTCCTCCTATATCTATGCATTCTCTTCAAGGATGCTTCTGTCTTCTTCTGGGTCTCGAGAGTAGACATCTCTAACGAGACATTAGTACCTTCTCGAGAAGGATTTTGCACAAATATCGCTTTAGCGAGAAAAGAAGAGAGTTCATTGCAAAATAGCGAGAGAACTATCTTCTTAAGGACGCCTCTCGAGTGTCCCGAAAATCATATGATATTGTCCCCCCTCAGAAACTGGATGACTGTTTCGGCCTTGTTTAATATTATACTTTTCCGTTGAAGCAAATTGAAAAGATAAAAGAACTGAATTACGCAGATATAATCCCGAAAGCGCATACGAGGCGTGAAAGTGGTAAGACTAAAATTTTGGACACTTTTAAATATTAAAAAACATATACAGCCAAGCTCACGTCAGCAAAAAACGAAAAATGAACCAAAATGAGACGTTTGCCGTTGGATATGCCTCGAGCCCTGATGACCTACTAAGCATGCTGCAGAAGGACAACCATCTTGCAATAAGGTATCTCTGTAATTTCTGGTCTTACATAGCTATCAACCTCTTTTTGTTCTCGGGGAAGACGAAACATTTAAACGAAGACTGTTGGGAGTGTTAAAAGTATCACATGTGCTTCAAGATCTCAGTCTTGAATTAAAAGAAGCGCCGACAACTGTACATGAGATTGGAAAAGTTCTTTTTCAGCAAAATCCACTAGTTATCGTACGGTATTTCATTAATTTTCTCTGATTTTAGGCTACTTTCAATAGATATTCATCAGCAGACAGGTGCAGATTGGGCAGTTGCTTTGAAAGGAAACCAGAAGCTGAAAGAACTCTCGTAAATAGGTTTTTTGCGTTAAAATTTTAGCTTTCGCTATTCCTCATTTAATAGTGCGGCATTCAAGCAAATTACTAAAGCGCTTGCAGGCACCAGACTTATGTCTCTTGATTTGTATCACACACAAATTGGGTTAGTAAAGACAAATTTAATTTCTCTTGGCAGTTTGTTAGAAGAAACAGAAACACTTGCGGATCTTTGCCTGGACTACTGTGAAATAGTTCCATCTTCTGCTTTCAAAGTATTTGCTGCATCTTTGAAGAAGAATAATACAGTTTCAACATTATCGCTTTTGCAAAATAACCTTGGAAATAAAGGAGTTTCCGAGCTCTGCAAAAGTCTAAAGAATAATTATACTGTTACCTCTCTAAATCTCAGCTATTGTAGAATAGGTCAAGATGGTGGTTTGAGTATAGCTGATCTTTTAGCATCAAACAAGGAAATTTTGTATATTTATTTGAACTATAATGAAATTACTGATCTTGCATTTTGTGAAATTGGCAAATCTTTGGAGACAAACTCAAATTTGCTAGAAATCTTTTGTATAAGAAACCATCTCACTTCAAACTGTGTACGCTACTTGACTAACTTAGTTCTGAACAATTCAACCTTGCTAACAATATGTATGAGTGATAATTTTTCCTTGAGACGGGGAGCTGATTCAGAGACCTTATTATCTGCACTTGGAACAAATAAATGTTTAACTGATTTACAAGTTGGTGGGGATAAAGAAGTTGAAGATTCTATAAATGACCTGCTCTTAATAAATTTGAAGATGAAAAAGGAGTTGTTTAAAAATTTGGTTGCAAAACAAAATACGCAAACAAGTTGGAATAAGGTTAAACTAGTTGTTCTGGGTGAAGCAAGATGTGGAAAAACTGCTACCATACGCTCTCTCTTGGGAGATAGTTTTAAGGAAGAATTGGCTTCTACACTTGGGACATCTGTTCAGACTGCAGTTGCTAAGTTTCACCACGACGTTGCAAGAAAATGGGAAAGGTTAGAGTCCAGAGCTGTTTATAGCAAAGTTCATGCCAACCAACTAGTTTCAAAAGTTTTATATACTCCGCAAAGTGTTACTTCAACCCCAGAGAGTCATGAATTAGTAGCTCAGTATGAAAAAAAGAAAAGCGCTGCACATAGATCAAGACAAATTAAGAAGCCTGTTATGAAATTACCAAGGAGGCGGGGTCAGAATAAAAGGGTGAGAAAAAAGCAGAACACTTTAGAAGAAAAGTTTGATCCTAAGTTGATTATTGAAGGGAATTCTAAAGACACTAATGTTGACTTTACAGTCTTAGACTATGCAGGACAAGAAACGTTTTATTCCTTTCACCAAACTTTTTTCACAAACTCTGGAATTATTATGATTTTGTTTAACTTAGAACATTTTTCAAAAGTGGTTAAGAAAGTGGAGCCATTTTTGAAGAAAATTGCAAAACAGATTCAAAAATATCCAAACAAAAACGTAAAAAACTTAGAGACCTTAATAAGTTTCCGGCAACAGTGGCCTATTTTGAAGAGTTTTAAGTGTGTTCGGCAAGTAATTTTTTGGTTAAGAAATGTTTCATTTTTTTGTCCCGATAGTGAAGTTGTTTTGGTTGGAACTTTTCTGGACAGAACAAAGTCGGATAAAGTCCTGAGACAAATTAATGAACTGTTTGCCTTCTTTTATTGGGACTTGGGACTGAGATCAATGAATTTAAATGTTCCAGAAAAACAACCTTCATCTAGATTGCGAATGTTTTACCATCCTGTGGAAAATGTAAATTTAAAGGGACTAGTGGACTTGAAAGATACCATCAAAAGAGTTGCGCTCCAAAAAATGAACCTTTTAAGAAAACAAATTCCCTTGAAATATATGTTTTGTTTAGATGCTTTGCTTAATTTTGAGAACGAAGAAAATGAAAACTATGTTTCCTTTGATGGTTTCTTGAAGATATGTTCTAAGTACAGCGTAAACGCAGTAAATGAAGTTAAAAATATGCTAAAGTTGTTCACAGAAAAAGGAATTGTAACTTATCTGGATCGAAACACGTTATTATCTTCGAGCATAATTATAAAACCGCACTGGTTGTTGCAATCGATTTCTGTGGTGATTCGAGATCCAGAATATCACTTTGATTTCAATACTGACATGTTTAAAAATGCAGGACTACTTTCTTCTTATTATAAATGGAGAGATGAAGCAATTGTTTCTTATGATTTAATAGAATTTGTTCTTAAGACTCAGGAAACCATTAAAAAGAATAAGGAAGTTGAGTTCTTGGTTGAATATATGCAGAGTGTTCTACTGATTGCAAAGTATTCCGAAGCAGAGTATATTATTCCCTCAATGCTGCCTCTGAAAACAGTTCCACCAGATGACTCAACTTATATTGGATGTTTTTTCGAATTGAAGGAAAATTTTATACCACAATCAACTTTTCAGAGGTTAGTGTGTTTATTTATTGAGTTCTTTAATGCCATGGAATCTTCAGATGTATGGTTTCAGACTTCAAAAGAGTGGATTATTGTGTGCCACGGAGAAATAAGGAAACTTGTTTTGCGACAAGTTGATGGTGGAGTTAGGATGTTGTTTTGTGAAAACCAGCAATTAGAATTTGTACAAAAGGTTTATTCCGCTTCGCAATCCTTCTTTGAAAAGATCAGTACTGAAGCACTCAGAGAAAAGTTAGTCTGGACCACTAAATTTTATTCACAACCAAGAAAAATAACAGAATTTGTAGAGGATGAACTGATTGACGAAGAAGATGCAAGGAACCGTTGTTTGGAACCCTGGTTCTTGGAAAGAGTTCTTGCTACTGAACACCTAGGAGAGGTTTCGATTGGGTTGACAGATTTTTTAGACGAATTTTGAAATAGTTTTTTATTTATTAGTAATACTGCCTACGAGCTACACTAGAAACCTAATACTGACTAGGTTAAACATCTAATTTTCTGTTTGGGTACTTTTTCTATAAACTAATTCCACTAGAGTTAAAATTTGGTATGGACACATCTACAAAATAATCATCGTCATCATCATCATCTTGGTAAACTTTATAATCTTCTGCTTCTTTTAATTCTTCATAAAATGTTGTTAATGATACTCCATAATGAATCTGCAGTTTCTCATCCAACATATCATATTGACCGTTAACTTCTTTAATATGCTTTTTTGCTATTGACTTGTAAACGGCTAAATCTGACAAAAAAAAGGATTTTCGTCTTTTGTTTTCTTCGAGTTCCAGTCGATGATATTTCTGAAGGAAACGAACTAAAATATGTTGCAAATCTTCTTCCTTCAGCAAATTAGGAGGAACATATTTATTCTTCTCAATAATTTCTTTTTCTAGAGCAACACTTTTTAATCTCTTTCTTTCTTCTCTTAATTTTGTGTTTCTTTGGATACGTTTTGCAGCAGATTTAAGTGTTCTTTGCAAACTAAATCGTGATCTTTCAATTTGAGAACCTTTAGCACTTGTTCTACTAAACAAAGATCCACGTTTAACTTTAAATTTTTCCGTTTCTTCTTCTTGATCTGAAGCTAAGTTAAACTCAACACTAAATCTTTGAGGAAATGGATCTTTAAATTCTTCTCTTGTAGTACTCATACTTTGTGCAGTTGAAAATCTTTGTTTTCTTACAGTTCTAGTATCTGGTTTAATGAATGAAGGTTTTTTTCTCTGTGGTCTTTTACGCAGAGTTCCTAAATGGGAACCCGGCGGAGTACTCGTTGTGTCCGAAACATTTGAAAACTTGTGTGTGGAGAACTGTTTTATCAATTTTTTATTAGGTGGAGTTCCAATTTGAGTTAAAGAAACATCTTTTTTGTGTTTTCTTAAAGTTTTCTTCAACATTGTACACTTTTTTGTTTTGATCGGAAAATAGGCGGAAAAATGACGGCTCTTTTTTTCACATGTCAGTTGTGCATTTTATTGGTACAAATCGGGATCCGACAGCCAATCGCATTGCACTGTATTTCACACGCATGTGGCTTTAATCGGTTCCAGTGCGAGAATTTATATGAGACGAGAAAAGGAAAGAAACAAGAATTTCTTGAGAAAAGAGGGATTTTCTAGTTGAAGCAAGAATTCTAGGAAAGATGGGATGTAAATGTTTCGAAGCAATGGAAAGGAAGAGATTTGTCTTAGTCGTAACCATTAAATGAAGAAGTTCTTAGTTTTCTTGAGTATTTATTGTTTTTTTAATAAAAGGCACTAGGGCTGGTACTCTCTGAGAGCATTGCCAGCGCAGAGAGTGATATTGTACTACGATAAATTAACATGATATGACAGCAAGAACATTCTTTCACATAATCCATTAACATTATTTAGCCTTCTCAGTTTTTTTAAGTAGTTTCCCAAAAGTGTTGTTATTGTCCTGAGATACCTCTCCGGCAACACATTTGATAATATACACGGAGACCTCAGAAGCTGTGCTGATTTTTCTTTTTTTATAACAATCAGTTTGAATAATCTGTCAAAGAATTTTCTTATTTTAAGTATATTTGTATCTGCTCTTACTCCTTAACCCTGATAAAGAAAATAGTGTAATAAAACTTCTACCGGGAAGTATCGGGTCTGTCTTGTTTTGTTCGTTTTCGAAGCACACTTCTACTTCACCACCCAGGACAAGAGCTGGGCGGCTCGTAGCCACGATAGAACTGGGAAAGGGTTTACGAAAAAGAGATATCACTTTTGTTAGAATGAAACTTGTGTTAGGTTAGTTTCAAGGGCTTGTGCTGTCTACTGAGCGTTCAAATCGGTCTTTGATAATACTTCCCAGTTGCTATTCTCTCAAAATTTGGGTTTACCATTGAAATAAACTAGTTGGGTTCTAACAGAAGAGTACAGGGAAAATTGCTTTAGGTTTTGCCAAAGATGTTTCTTGAAGTCAAAACTCGAATAACCCATCCCCTAAAAAATTGAACATTCATTATTAATCCCTATTCGTGGCCGTCAAACATGACGTTTGGGCAACCTGCTTGATTTTATGGGAGGACTCATCAAAATTTTGTTAATTGTAGATACCTTTCCTCCAAACCACTACTTGCATAGGGGTGGAGACTTGTCGCGTTTCATTGTTAGGGGAGCTAAATGCCACCAAGAAACTACATTTATAAAGCTATCACAAAGTAGGCGAGCCTTTAAGCTCTTCTTGCTACTGAAGGTAAACAGAGTGTTGTATGCAGCATAGCTTTTGGAAATATTTGATTCACAAAAAATCCTACGATAATCACTGGGCTAACACATATCGTAAGTTTATTCAAGGAATGTTCCCTGCTAGCCCCTTAACTGTATTCTTGACCTAGTAGCTTCCCTCACTCAAAAATCCATTCTTTTCAAACTCTAGCCGCTAACGAAAACCGAAAGGAAATGATGGAGGAGATTAGACTATGTTGAAACCTTAACTCACCTGCTCAAGAACAATTTCAGTTCCATAAGACAAATATCTCATCTTGGTGGATAAGCGCTAGTCACAATTTGTATTGATTAAACCTAAATATTTTATTTATTGAGTGTTCTTACTTAAGTCATTGGTTGCTATTTAGTGGATATAATACAAACAGACGTGTGGGTATTGTTAGATAGCACCATAGTCGCAAACTTAAACTACTAGATCTGGTTTTTAACTTTAAAAGGCGATTAGATAGGCAAACTTAGATGCGCAATTATATTCTTGTTGGAGGTCATATCTTGTGCTCCTCCCCTAATTTACTAAGAGTGTTATAGGTTTGAGGTTGGAAACAAGTATTTGCTGCTTCCAGTCGTTTAAATTTCTATTATTTTCTAACAAAATTTCCCCTCACCGGAATTAAATCTGTGGTTTAAAACAAACTCCTATAATTTAGTCATGAATATCTCACACTACTGTGACTAGAAGTGTTTGTTCGTAATTTCTACTTAAATTCTTTGGCGTACACATGCTGATGTTCTTCGTTGTCACCCAACTAACTACAGCGCCAAATTATTGTAATAACTACCCTCATCTCAATGTCAACTGTCCGAAGGCAAAAATTAAAAACTATCTTAATCGTATCTCTGGTCTTATTACTTTGAGGACGTGCCATTTCTTTAGGTTTCTCCTTTTATTTCTCATGAAGAAGCAAATAATAAAGCACAGTTCTTTGCAACATGAGGCATATCTGTTCTTAGGATAATAAGATGCATAATTTTAAACTTTAACGACTAAAAAATGCAGGCTATCCGTTGAGAACAGCTATTAAGCGCTTTCCTTAATTAAGGATGCTTATGTAAACTCTAGCATTCTGATCAATGGCAACACAGAATTGAGGTCATGGTTTTCGAATCATTGGTAAGAATTGAAGTTATTTCATAAATTTAACGGCCTTATTTTGATCCAATAAAAGGTTTATCCGCACTATTAAAACATGGAAATCCAAACGATGAGATTATCATGCTAGTTACCGTCTCAGAGATTGATGCAGTCTAATTTTATTTATTCATCGCTCAGTTTTTTTTTGGAAGTTTGACTACTAGTAACAAATTTAGAAATTCAACAACATGTTGAGCTCGCCCTTTAGTACCACAAGGCAGTCAGTTGGTTCGCAAAGTCCATAATCATCTTTCTTAAGACCTTATGAAAACTAGGAAATAAAGTTTATGTTAACAGACTTTCATTTAAATCCCTGGCTTTCAAATATTCTTACTGTTTTGTGCTACAGGAATTGATGTTGGTTGCTAGAATTTGTTCTCTTGACCCATTACTGTTTGATGAACTTTCTTGTTTCAGATTACTTGCAACAGTTTGTCAAATCATAGGAAGAAGTTGAACACAGTCATCACTAAGATGATTACACCTTGGCTTTATTGAAACATTCAGGCAGTAGGTGTGCTTCATTAAACAGAGTAGGAAATAGCTCCTAGGCCTTATTCAAACCTTAGCAATACTAATCTTAATTTGAAGACTTCTTTTAAATTTCTTCCTTGCTGGTTTCTTATATGGATCATATGCTGGATTTTTTGTTAAGGTGACCGAGGGCATGTTCATACGATCCATTGTTGCCTGTTACTATCTAGCGGATGTAATTTGTACATGAATTTTTTACTTTTTCTTGTGTTGTTGATTATCATTAATATCTGAGAAACTATATTGATTCAGTGTGTATACACAAGTGATAGTGAGAACAAATACAGAATCATTTGATAAGAGGTAAAGTGCAAAACTTCTTACTGATATTCAGAATATAAAAAAGTATTATTTGATTAAGAATAATATTTATCAAGCTCGATTTACATTTGTTACTATTAAACTTGAAACATCCAGATAGCGGGTCGATGAAGAGAGAGCTGAGTAAATAAGCAAATTATTAGTTAATAGTGATTAACTATGATTTCCCTGTGTTCAAGTAAAAGCTAAAGCATTTCAATTTTATTTGAGCATTAGTGAAAACTCTTTCTACAAGGCGAGAAAAATTTTTTTGACCTTTAAAACATACAAGAAATTAGGTAAAAAATAAATATGGCCAGAAAACATTAAGGGAAGAGCCGGAGTACCAAAAACTAGCTTCTGGAACAATGAATTGGTACCGAAACTTAGGCTGGCTTCCGATTTTCACATCTCTGGAAAAAATATAATGGCGTTAGATGTGCAGAGTGAGATCTCATGCGGGAGTCCTTCTTACTATTGTGGAGTTTTCAGGTAACTGAGTGAGTCTCGATACCACCTTGCGATGGGAATGAAGAACTCATTGATAATTCCTGAGAAATTGACGAAAGAGTTCTGAGAAGTTGACTGTGAAGGTTTGGGGACCATGAAAACTTCTTTACCTTGCTTTAGGTGAGACTGAGTTTTAGTATTCTCAATTTTTCATTGAGGAATTTTTCTCACTCTGTACCCGTAATTGGTGAACTATAGTTCTAAGAAAGTTCAACTTGGCCTAGCGGATGGAATCAAAAGAAAAATTTGGGAACTTAACACCGCTCCCCCACCTACTTTTGTCTCTTGACCTATACAGTTATTGAAATTAATATTTCGTGAGTACTATATCAAGATTCTGAGGATCAACCTAGACGCTATAACAACACATTCACCCGCCTCGAATAGCACAAGAAAAATGAAAGATCAATAACAAATAACAATCCATTCTATTCTAGATGGTGGCAAGCCTGTGAACTAGTGGCAATTTAAGTCTATGAACCCGAGGAGCTCATTTAGTTTGGGTCTCTTTTCTATTTGTTTATATTAAGTTACGTGCTATGTAGCCCATAGGTCATGGCTAGTCATTAATTATTAGTCTATACTGCGTACTTTTCTTAAGTCTGGCACAGGGCTGACCAGTTAACTTCCCACCATTTACTGTTTAAAAAAATTATCGATCCGAGTATTGATTCGTTTCTATTTAGTAGGTAAATAATATATATAAAGTTAAAAAACGAACAACTTATGTTTCAAGTATTTTCTTATTCAACCTCTGCGTCTTCAGAGAAGATATTAAGTGTAGTCAGAGTGTCATAAAAGGACACTTTATCAACACATAATCTTCAGTTTGTGTGCAAGGCCAGAACAAAACCCCTAATTTCTTCCCACCAAGAAACATCAAGCATAACTTCTCCTACAGTCGTAACCTTCCGGCAAGCTCTATAATTAAAACCCAGATTACTACAGCTTAGTTTCAAGTCAATATCATCCCTTTTATTTTTCTTTTCTTATTACCAGCAGACCACATCCTTTTCTCCTCGTTTGTAAGAGGAAAACTGTCCGTTTATCTTCGATATTAAACCGCTAGTACCTTGGATATGGAGAAGTCCGTTAGTTTCAAAGAAAAGAAATCGTTGATAAAATTCAACAAAAGATTTCCGCCGACGACAAGGTTTGCAGCAACTGAAGCTGAAACCTTTCCGGTAGAAGAAGCGGTAAATGTTCATTCGTATTTGTTTCGCGATGTTTGGAAGCAAAAAACGGATTTCTTTCATTCGGCAGTTACTCAAATTGATCAGAATGTCTTCCAAAACTTTTACCAAGACTTGCGTAACTCAAGTAAATATCGTGAGGAGCACACAGAACGACTTGATCAACTGAAACAGCCCTTGGATGGAAGTCCCTGTTTTTTTGAGGCATACAGCGGATTGAAAGCTGGGCTCGAACGAGCGGAAAAGTTTAGATTAAAGCGAAATATTCGAGTTGCCGTGGCTGAAGGGCAAAAGGAACTTCTGGTTGATATTCTGGTCAGCCTTGAGAAAGAATGGGATAAGTATGGTGCGTTGGAGTTCGAAATTGAGGACTACGGGTTGGGAAAGTCGTTTAAGTTTGTTGATTTAAATAGGCATGTAGAGAAGGAGATAAGAAAATATGAAGAAGATGAGAGAGATAGAAAGAAAAAAGAGGGAAAATCTTCGGGCAAAACTGATGTAGCAGAGGATGATGAACCTGAGTTTGAAGAGGTTGGTGATAGTTATGATCGATGGAAGGACTATGTTGAATTTTTCAACCGCCCTGTGGAAAAGTATGATGAAGTGCGAAAAGACTTTGTTAAGTTTTATTTCAAGCTGCATGATACAGGTATGCTTTCAGCCTTGGTAAACGAAACATATTTTCAACCAAAGGAAGCGTTTAATGGCGGGAAAAAAGATGTGAATCTTCATCCTGCTAAAGAAGAGTTAGTAGCACGGTTTCTGCTAGATTGGAAGAAGAAGACTCCCAAGAGTCTGTTTGGATATGCCCAGGAGAGAGAGAAGCTTTCACCAATTGTTAGTGCTGATCGAGCTTTCAGTTGCACTCATGGTGATACAACTGCCTGTCGAGATCATCCCGGAAAGTTATTGCTGCTGCTTATTCGCCTGAACAAAGTGAAAATGGTAAAGCTAGCACTTAACCACGGGCTCTCTGCGAATACTCATTCTAATATTGGGGATTGTAAAACCCTTGAGTGGACCAATGATGATGCAAGTTACTATGAACACGCTGCTAGATTTGACGATGAAGTAGAGCAAAAGAGAAGAAAATCTGGGTCCCTCCTCTCAAAAGAGGCTAAAGATAGCTTTTCCAGAAAATCGGGATCTGGGAAATTAAGAAGAGGATCAAAGTTTGAAATGCAATTGGCGCAAGAGAGAGCAGCTGCCTTTTCTATGGAGCTCAAAGGCGGTAAAATAAGAAAAGAAGAACCTAGTGAAAAGGATTTTTTGGTGCATGAATTTGGACTTGTAAATGCTCTAAGCATTGCTGTTGAGAATTGTGTATCAGGCTGGTATGAGGCAGAAGAAGCAGAAAAAATAGTATCGCTTCTTATAGAAAAGAAGGCTAATCCCTTGCTTTGTACTGATTTAGCACTAAGGCGATGTATAAATGCTTTGTCTACGAAGCTAGCTGGTGTTGAAGGAATAGAGGCTGGCAGAAAGTTGTTCCCTACAAGTATGACCAAGGCTCAGAGAGAGGTTGAGATAGCGCGGGGGCAAAAATGCTTGAAGACAATTATTGCAGTTATCTTGAATGACTTCAAGAAGATAAAGAAACACCATTGCTCTAGAGTAATTCTTTATCAAGCTATCATCGAAAAACGAAAGGAGGTCATCAGGTTCCTGACTCAATCGGTGAGAGCAGTTCCAGAAACTGATTCCAAGCCACAGGCTCGTAACAGCCGAAAAAGCAAAGATAGTCCTTTTGGTCCTACATTAAAAAGACAAAGAGGCAAATTTAATAACAAAACATTAGTTAGGCAAGACAGCACTTCTCACGAGTATGTAGAAAAGTTTTCGTTGGACTTCGATGCCCTTGAACTTGTTCTTTCTGTGATGGATTACTTGTTTCATGATGGACTTGAAAAGAAGTATCCGACTTATTCAGTTTGTTTAGACGCTGTGTTGTATATTCTCGAATCTTTTGGTTTCTACTTGAATAATTGGAGATTTGTACAATTGTTACGACTTGTTATTACAGCTATGAGGGAAAACCTCCCGGGTGACCAAGGAACAGTGTTGAAAGTCTTGGAAAATGATCAATTCCTGCATTTTCTGCAGTTGAAGAAAGATAAATGGTCATATTGGTCAAGTAGGAATCTGCAAAAGTTGGATATCGCGGATTCACTTAGAATAAGGCTGAAATTAGAACCTGATTCCGGATCTGAAAGTACGGATGCAGGAGATGAGTCTGATGGGGCTGAAAGCAAGAGCACCAAATTTCACACACAATCAACTGGTTATGGTTCTGAATCAGAAGAAGGGGATTTAGTAGAACAAAGAGACGATATGATGCGAGTCGTGAGAAAAAAGAAGAAACCTAAAAAGGTCAAGAACAAAGAAGTTGAAAAGCTTATGAAACTCGCTGTTAAGCTCGAGTCAAAGAAGATTTTAGACTTGCTAGTATCCAACTCTGATGGTATAGATATAAGGAACGCAACCAAGATGGGTATGATTGCTATGGCCGTTAAGAAACAGAATACTGAATTGTTGAAGTATTTGTATTTTAACTTTGGGCACAAGAGCCATCTCACGAAAGCATTTATTATATCCCTCAAAGGAAAGTACCACCACTCGTTGAAGGTAATCTTGGACCTCGGGGTTGATGATTTGGAGAAAGAATTATTGAATAACCAACAAACGAAAAGGATTAGAGGAACAATTCTTCTGTTTTCCCGTTGTATTGATGATGTGCTTTTTGAAAGAACTGTGTTTGATTGCGAGAATGGACTAAAGCACAAATCTGGCTTTACCAGGGATGAAGAGGAAAAAACTTATTTCTTGTTGGTTGAATATTTTGTTAAACATGCAGATGTAGAAGTGCTAAAAAGCTTAATAGAAAAAATTGTTCGAAGATCTGTTGAAGAATATGATTCACGTATTTGGTTCTATGGGTTTCATCAAATGATCATCCTCCTATTTCTAAACAAGAAACTTGACGCTGTATTAGAAGACAACACTGAACTATTTAAGATGTACGGACTAAACTATGCTCAATGGTCGTTGTACGTAAGAGAAATAAACTTGCGTAAGAAAATGAAGGAAAAATCTGTCAACTATGGTGTAAGAAGAAGCCGAAAACGAGGAAGGATGAGACTCAGGAACAAGTTGAACAAAGTAAGAGGTGCATCCTCTGGTGGCAGAAACTCTAGCGTAATATTCAAAGAAGGTGCCGCTCACGGACTAAATGAGGAGTCATTTGTTGCAAAGGCCGATCAAAAAGTAGAAAGATCGATGAGGGACATCTTGAATGGAACAAGTGTAGATGGCTTTAGAGATGAAGTATACAGAATACTAGATCTAGTTAATGCGTCCAAATCAAGATTAGAGAGAACGCAGAGAACGAGCTCTGAAGTAGAGGCTCGATGTAGAAGAAATGGATCTAGAAACTTTGACTACTTAGTTGTTCATACGTACGATAATGGAGCATCTGAGATGCTCTAAACGTATATGTTTGGTTTCTTATTTTATTGACGGAGCTAGTGTATATAGTTTTCCTCAAAATTTGCTGTTTTTAACCTTATTTTAAGCTTCGTAATATTTGTTATTTTGTTGTGTTGTATTCGGGATAAAATTGTATACTTAGAATTAAGAAAAGAGAGAGAAAATTTAATATTACAATTTGTATCTCATCCTCATCTTTGATTATTTGAAACAATCGCTGAGCTAGTGAAGTCATATGAAGTGTTTAACATCTTGAGCTTTAGTTTGCCAACTTCATCAGTGAACCTAATTTTTCTTAACTAGATGTCCAAACTCCATTGAAACAAAGAAGTGAAAATCCTAAGAGGCTTAAGAAAATCTAAACCCAAAAAAAGTGCGCATATTTCCCATTAGATTGAAACCTATGAAATTTCTAAGCCAGCACTTCCGAACATTTATTCTATTAATTAGCTTTTCTTAGTTTGCTCTGTCAATAAGAGAGAAGTCGATGCATTAATCTAGAAAGTTGAAACACTAGAGCGAACTGTGGAAAATATAGAATGAATCCGTAATACTATAATCCTACTTGCGAGTACAGATTATTTACCGAGGCTACTAGATTTAAATAAAGCATAGCCAGGGGTAGAATAACCCAATGAGTATTGTACATTTATTTTATTTAAGAACACCACGCAGATAGTGGTCTCCGCTTATGCACCAGCTCTAAGAATGGGAAAACTGAATGTTTCGCATGATGTTAGGATCCTTTGTCAGCTCATGTCTGGTTGATGTGGGCAATGAATAAACTATTAAGAGGGGTTTTCTTATTTAACAATTAGTATAAAGCAAATTGACTTGCTAATATGTTACCATCTTCAATCTTAATCAGCGCCCCGACTTTTTTATATTCATTGACTCATCTATCCAATGACCTATAATAACCCATATTACAACTTATATTAATAAATTGTAACTTCCCAAGCTGCCATTGGCTCTTATTTCTTTACAAAAAAAATTAACGGTTTATAGATCGTTTTCAAGTCGTAGGTCCTAAGTGATTAGTTTATTATTTGTTGGGAAGTCGAAGCTTAGTTAGTTTACGTAGGGATTAATTAGGACCGAGTCCTAACATACATGGTCGCCTAGGTCCTGCCATGTTACTTTTTATATGAAAACCATTTCTTGATTCCTTCTGGAATGGAACTTGAATCCTAACTAACTCTAAGGTTACAGCCGACTATAGAATTAGACTCTTGAGCATTGTATCGCATTATTTCCTGTGCCATTACCTGAATTCAATAATCCAAGATTACATGGCTTGACTTTGATGTAGGCATACTATACACCTAATTATTCTATTAGCTTATAGAAATGAGTGATGCGTCACCTACAGACCATGTCTCGTAACTAGAAATAAGGAGTTACCTTATGTTTTAAGTATCCGTTGCCCTACTACAAGATTGAGATTAATAAGAAAAAACTTTGGGAAATTGGATTAGTTGCGTTTAGGAATAGATGCTTTCACCTAAGGAAACTGGAGCCTAGTGAAAAGTGCAGGAGGAAAACTCTAAATCTAGAGGTGATGTGAACCTTCTTGCTAATTTCTATAACCTGTACATTTTTTTTGGTTTTTTGTATCTTGTTCTTGCTTATCATCGTATTTCAAGAGATTCCAGTACTGAAGACATGATAGAGCTAATTGAAGCACTGGGTGTACAGCATTATTGAATTAAGCTATAAAATTTAAATCTTCTATCTTTATGAAGTAACTAAAATACACAATAAATGGCTAGATTCTGTACAGAACTAAATGGTGGAATAAGTTGCAACCTCAGAAAAATATAGACATTTTAGCTTCAATGAATAATAATCTCTGCGTTCTTACATAAATAGAACCTGAATGGAAAATTGGGAAACTGTAGAACCTTGTAATCATCTGCTAAAAGATAACAAAGGCTCATCTCTAGACTTACTCTGCTACTGGTAACATGACTCCAGGTTTCGAGTAATGTATTGAATCACAGAATCCGGTCTTAATAGCTACTTAGAATACGAAAAAGAATAACTTTATCAGTGAATGTCAGGAAGACTATGACCTACTCACTATTTTCGCATACTGCAGCTCGCTAAAGAATCATCTAAAAAGTTATTTGAAAAGCCACCCCAATATTTCATCCATGGTGTACAGTGTTTTAGTTCAACACACAACTGGCAAGCCATGGTTTCAAATTACCTTAGAGCTATTAAATCAACTACTGAATGATCAATTGGGGTGATGGTAACGAACCGTCTATAAGAAACGTTTATTACCAGTATTCTGCTATCGTTTAAAAGGTGTGTTAATACTGGCTCAGTAGCGGTATCTATTCCATAAATACATCAGCTCTTTCAAAACCTTTGGATAAACTACGAAAATGAAGTTAAACCGGAACATTCATAGTTATGAAGTACACGAACCATGTTAAAGTTAATATTTGGAACAGAAAATTTTGATTCATAATTATCTTGTTAGTCATAGTTCTTAATTAATCATTGTTAAAAAACTTTGCTTGAAAAGCCTCAATGAAGTTAATACCTTGTACCCTCATGCAGATATACGGAGTTAAGCAAAATTAAGCCTCTAATTCTCATGTCTTGTAGCTCTAATGGCGGGCAATGCTTTTTGAGTATTTTTTCCGTTCAACTGCTTTGTGACGAAGAATACTAGTTGCAGACTAAATGTTATGAACTTTAGATTCCCTCATCGCCAAGGCTTTAACTAAGGAAAAGTGTTTTTAAGCTGTAGTTACTTCTTGAGATTTAATTCCATCCTTTTTTTAAAAAAATCTCTCGCATTGTAGGAGCAATTATAATACCTTTGGTCATTTTTGTTATCAGACGAGGCATGAAGAAATCAGATATAATCAAGGTCAGGTACCTCTTAGATCAAATTTCTGCATCTCTATAGTTAAAAGTCAAGAAAGATAGCATGGAAATGCTTTTATCAATGAAATTATCAAAGTTGAACGGGAAGCCACAACAGATGGTGTGAATACATTAAAACCTTGTGGCGAAAGTTGTTGTACAATGTTTGGGCAAAGTTAAGACATCAATATCAAATCTATAGTGTAACAGGCATACCAGCTGAACCAAAACCATGCTGATTTGACCTGTTGCTGACCTCATGAAAAAATGCCCAATTAATGATTGTTATTGAATGTCGACTTGTGTTGATTTCCGGTGATGCCCAAACTAGAGTTGTGAAATCTCGAAGTTTACACACTAACAACCGATATTTAAATGGAGTTACCTCTTGGGAATATCTTAAATAGAGTAATAAGACAGTACTAGTAAATCTCGGAGGTATGTTGCACTAATAAAACAACGGAAACTCATACATTGGTGTAGCTTAGATGGCCTAATTGAATACTAAGTCAATCATCAGTTATTGGTGAGAAACGGTAATTAATATAAATTAAAATAACATGTTCTACCTAAAATCTATGCACCCAAGTCATCATACATATTTCTGATCACTACCAGCTGCTATAAGATCATATGCTGGCAGCATTAACGCGAAGATTAGATATTCTGTACCATATTCGAAGTAGGGTTTCAGGCACGGCAAGTAAAATGAAGATGAAAGCTTTGGATTTAACGATGTCTCAAATTCAGGCAAGCTTCATGAAGTTAGAAAATTTCTGAAATTAGAGAGAGTATATTTTTGGCGTGCACCAATACATACCAACAGAAAAATCACCTGGGCTTATAGAACTTGTCAACAATGATCTTAGATTGTTCTACTGTATTAATGTGAAACTCGATAGATTAGATGCATCATACAATGCTCTGGAGGTATTTGCGTCCCATGATTCTCCCATTATCGCCATGCATGGTACAGAATCTGAAACAATGACTGGAAAATGTGCTCTGATAGTCTCCAACACTCGCGCAGAATTGAACCTGTATTCACACGCCCTATTTTACCTTAGCGAATTCTTTTAAGGTTTTATTCAATTTGGTGGAACAGATAATAACTATATGAATACAGAGGCTTTTCTATGAAGTTAAAACTTCATTTCTGCCAAGAATGGGAGTTCGGAATTGAATAAGTCATATTAGTTTCACTTTGCCTGAATTGCTGTATGCTTGTAGGGATCGACCTGTTTGAAAGCGAGTGTTTTGGCATTCACATGGACTTTGAAAGCTTATTTTGTTACAACTAGAAACTTGCTTCAGTTAGACCAGCTTTTAACACCAATGGAGTGAGAAATTACTTTATTGAAGGGTCTCGTAACTTTAGGAAGGAGTTGAGTGTTTTAATAATTGCTGCGATACTTTCAGTTTGTACTTAAACGGAGTAGTATTAATTGAAATTAATGCCCAAATGAATTATTTCGCTAGCATGCACGCGCTCCTGCCGGGGAATAGAACCAGAAAGTATAATGTCCTCCGATTTTTCCCCTTACTTTTATATATTTTCTTTGGAGTGAAGGAAGATGTTGACTCGAGGAAAAAATAAAAGAAACTATTTTTTTGTTTTCATCCTTGCCTTGATTAATATCCTTGCAGCACACTAAGATGACAAAAATGACTTGTTCCTGGACTACTTTGCAAAGCCAAAATATGTCTTGACAATATTTTCACCACTCAAAAACAAAATACGAGGAAATGTTGGACGTTGATTATAAAGTAAAATGAGGCGAGTATGAGTCTATTTTCCTTAAAAATTTCTTATATCTCATGGATAGGAGAAACCAAGAGGATAATCGGTAATACGTCCGTGGTACGTTTCTTTCATCTTAAGCGACTCTGTTGCAAAGTGGATCCTCAAGATTTATCCAATAATAAGTATATTGATCCTAGTTCTCTAATCTTTGAAGTTACATTGTATTGAGAATTGGTCCACTCAGAGGGTTCCCGGTTTTCCATTACCTATATCAATAAGTCGATGTACTATTGTTTATAGGCCTTTTCAAGGCTACTATGGCTCGGGGTTTCGTATGATTAAATGTGAGCTTGGTCGGCGCAAGTGTTAAACCAGATACGGCTAAATCAGAAGCTGGATACTGGTAATATTTCTCAAGGGTTATTGATAGCACTAAATTAGGTAACCCATATTTTCTTCAATTCTGGATAACAACATACCAGTAAACAAATGGTAAGAAATAGCACGAATCTATTTGTTATGGATCTGATTAATTAAAGCATGATAGCAAAATCTTTCAGCATTGAAGGTGTGATTTGAATAGGATTAAGCGAATAAAGCCATAACCATATTTTATTTATAAGTTCCAAGATATTGCAGCTCTGAGTGTGTAGAAAGAACACAACCAAAGAGAAAATGAGCCAATTTGGTTCTAATTCATTGTGACGAAACTATTATTAAGAGAGAAACGTAATGGCTTAAGCAATCAACACAGCAGAACTCCTAGCAAGTAGTATTAATATTCAGTTGTACATAATTTTTTTCGGTAGTTATATTTTTCAGAATCTACGTCGCCTGAAACTCAAAGAAATAGTTGCTCTCTAAGAAATTTATTAAAACCAATTCTCAGCTTCTAAACTATATCATACCATATCTGAACATAAACTTCCTGATTCTTGAGCTTTGAACAATGAAATAAACCTGAAGACATATTGTAGGGGAAAGCTAACGAAGAATTTGTGACCTCAAATACTTTCATCTCTTATTTCATACTACAATTTCTTCAGTTTTTTATTGTTCCATTTTGTCATTATTATCTGGTCCAATTGGATTTCTTAAATGCTGCAAGTTTGAATTCACAATAATATCGTCCTTCTTCAGCTGAACAAGTGTTGGAAGAATTCTTAATCAGAAATCTTTCGTAACTCTACTGCCATGGAATAGTAAGAAATACTCCTTATTACAACTAGCGTTAAGGTTCTTTTGATACCGATATATTGTTTTGCTACGTTATTCTTAGTTTAGCGGTCAGGTTCCTGGAAAGTGGCTTCGGCTTAAGAGAAGGAGTAAGGGCACAATACCCAGGAACACAGCTAAGTTTTCCTATTCTATTCTGTACGAAATAATCGAATACCGGCATTATTTTAAGAGTGCAGGTCCAAGTCCCTGCTTAAATATATTTCTTCTTTTTTTGGCGCTAAAAGAGAATTAATCTGTCTTGGATGCAAGTGGTATATGTTCAAGATATCTGGTGTGGGGTCTCGACTCCAACATTCAGCTATTTCCCTACCAGTGGTTAGATTCTGACACAAAAAAATTATTTCTTCCCACTCTTAGTAAAGAATATAGTGATACCAACCAGACCAAATAGGTTGATAAGTTTCTCTAATTATATTTTTATATTTTTCTTTGAGTGCTTTGGAGCAGGAAAAGACTATCAACGGAGAGTTCCCCAAGTTTCCTATTTGAGTACTTGATTAAGAAGAACAAGATGACAATATTAACACTACTTGCCAGATTAATTTTATAGAATTCAATCCATAGTGCATTGGTTTTTTGGTAAGGTTGAGCTTTTAGATTTGCAACTAAACAGTTCAGTAATCAATTTTCAAACTTAAGCGAGCAACGAATGATAAATGATAAAGTGCTAAATATTTCAGTAAAGAATGTGTTCTTACTTTTAATTTGAATTGTGAGCTTTAGTATATGTCCATTAATTTCACACATCACATTACCTGTGAAAAAATAGTTTAATGCATTTAGAACGCTATCAGAGGAAACTAATAAGAGGAAAATCCTACTTACTTTCATTCTTCTTTTTTTGAATACACACAATTATTAATTTATTCAAAGCTAAGTCATAATTTTGTAATAGAATTCAAGCTGGGTAAATGAATAATTCTTTCGCCATCCTCATTTTCCTCGCAGCTCTAAGATAAACTCCCTTTCCCGACATTTCCGGGATTCTAAATCAAACCCAACCAATACAAATCAAGAAATACTTGTCTTGGTTTAAAATCTCGATTTATTTTCCTGTTTTCAGTAATTTCATATTCACTACTAAAGACGGTTTTCCCGCGCTGTATCCGTTTAATACGAAAAACGAAAAACAATAGCACTAAAAATGTCCAACCTAACAGAGTGTGTTCAAGAAGAGCTTTCACTAGTATCTCCAAGTTTAGAATTTTTTTCACTATTATTTTTTATAACTTCGTTATTTCTTTTGATTTCCTCCTATATAGTATGGATTTACTTAGGTGTGATTAAGAAAGAAAAATATATTAGGGTAAGAACGTTTACACACGTCAATTTTATATCAACTGGTTGGTTTTTTGCACTCTTAGTTGGCCCACTGAGCAGGTATTTAAATACAATGATAATAAGCTGCTCTTTTCATAGTTCCCTACAAGCTTTGGCTATTCCTTTAGGTCTTTATCCACTTTCAATTCGAATTCTATTTCTTTATATTAACTATCAACGGAATAAAAAAGCGTGTAAACCGTTTAATAATTCATCTTCAAAATTATTAACTAAACGGACAAAGTTGTTTCCTTTTGGGAAAGTTAAGGAATCTGGATCACTTATTGATACAACATTTGAAACTTCCACAAGGTCAGCTTCTGAGATAACATATACAGAAACAGAAAAAAACTATTGGGAAAGGTTAACAACAAAGCAGATCTTAAGAAGAATAAATATTTTCACATTGGTTGTATATGCTTTTATTTCTTTTGCCTTCTCAACAACTGTTTGTCCATCATTTACTTCGAAGAAATGTTTGTTTGAGGAGGATTACAGTAAATATGTTGTTGCAACGCTTTATTATTATCTTCCATCTTTATTTTTGTTAGTTTCTTTCATCCTCTTAGCAAAACAACTTGAAAAACAAGAATATACAGATCCGTTCAATATAGTTAAAGAAACAAAGTTCTCAATTAAAATTCCTTTAGTAGTCTCTCTTAGTTATTTTGTATTTGCACTTTTTGATCCATTCAAATTAAATATTGACGAAAAAACAGAAAATCAGCAACAGATTAGTTTTTTTTATGGGATTATTTTAGACTTTGCTATTCTTATTTTTTGTATCCTTAATATAACTTATCCGTTAACAAAGGTATTTAGAACGCAAGGTGACATTACCCTTGGTGTTGATTTATCTTTTCGGCAAGTGATAAGAAACCAACACGGAAAAAGTTTCTTAAGAAGATATTTAATTAACGAGTTTTCAGTCGAGAATTTAAATTTTTATGAAACTGTTGATAAGTGGAAAAAAAACTTTGATAAGTTTGAAAAAGAAAGTGTTAGGAGACAAGCGAGAAATGTATATTCGAGATTCTTCTCGTCCAGATCGTTGAATCCAGTTAATGTTTCTTATGAAGTTGTTGAAACGCTAAGAAGACGGTTAGACAATGAAGAAAAGGATATAGAAAAGGATGTATTTGATGAAGCTGTTGTAGAAATTGAGCAACTGATTGTTTTTGACAGCTTCCCCAGGTTCAAGAGATCTGAGCTCTTTAGAGAATTTCTTCAACAGCAAGGATTTAAAGGTAATCCCACTATTACTTTATAAATTGTATATTGAAAAAGAAAGTTTTAAGTTGAATAACTAGTTATTTTATGTTAAGTTACCAGTTTAGAAACTAGTTTTTTCTTTTCTGTCAACTTTGTACACACTTTTCTATACTTATCTTATAACCTTTATTCCCGGTAACTTATCCCCGTAAATTTATCGGTTTAGTAAATATTTAAACTGACAATAAAAAGTTAACGAAAGAAGTTAAAACACAAATAGAAAAGACCGTAATATAAAAAGAAAAAGGAAAATGTCAATTGGAGAAGTTGTACTTGCTTTTGTGCTTGTTCTAAGAGTTGGAGCTTTTTTTTCTGGCGTTGGCTTAGCTGTGTCTTATGGAATAACTCTTTTTTACCTGTTCAAGGATCTATCAGACGATAAAATCGATTTTGATGACGCTTGGTTTTTTATAGCCATCTCAATCTATGGAGTTACATTTAGTGTGATGATGGTTTTGTGCGCTTTAAGATTTGGTGCATTCTTCAGTCATTTCGAAAGTTTCTATAGCTGGATTACTAGAGGGTTATTTTACATCTTCTGTGGGATTTTGAGCTTGGGTTTGTCAACTTCGTTAAACGCGATTAGCTTGAGTAGATTTTTTGATGGAGATCAAGAATTTGTGAAGTTTCAGGAAGCCATTAGTTATATTGCTATTGCAGTAGGTGTAGTATACATTGGAATGTCACTGTTATGTTGTAAAGGAAGAGGAGAATCAGAGAATAGAAAAAGAAGAATATTGTAAGAATCAAGTAGAGTAAGTTGAGAATAGTATTAAGGGTCTAAAGGTTTTATATTTATGTTTCTTTACTTCCACAGCTAGTTAAACTAGAACCATTACGGGCTATTATACTGGTATTGGAATAATGGGATTATTTCGGTATGCTGATTAGAGAAGATTGTTCTATTTTACTTAAGAAATATTTTATTTTTATGGAATCTCAACTGGTATAGCGCTAACAGTACTCAGGTAATAGAATGAGAATTTATGGAATATGTGATCAATTTGTGACAGTGTGAAAATAAAGAGAAAAGGACAAATGAAAGAAATAATTTTGAAAGATACAAAAGCCCCAGAAGGATCCTCTTCAGAACTCCAAAATGGCTCACAACAATTAGGTATACTTCTAAATATCTGATATATAGTTCATGAAGGTCAAACATCAACAGATATAGAAGCTCAGCTCTCAAGTATTCAGTTTTCTTGTATTACCTACAAATAGGTGGAAAAAAAAAGTTCATGGAAGAATTTTTCAACCAGGTGAAAATTGTTCAACAGTGCATTGAGTACTTAAAAATTTCTACACGTCAAGTTTTTTTGTTCCTTTCGTTTATTTATTAGATTAAAGAATTGAGAGAAAAATCAGAACAAGCAATTGGAACGGAAGAAGAGAAAAAATGCAGTGATGAACTTCAAGAAATAATTTCGAAAACAAGTGTTCAATGTACAAAAACAAAAGAAATCCTTAAAAAAATGAAAGAAGAGACTGATCTTTTAATAAAATCTGGTAAATCTAAACAAAGTGAACTTCGAATTAGGAGAAATTTACTTGCTACACATTCCCAAAAATTCATAAAAACGCTAAAAGAATATCAAAATGTGCAAAATGAGTATAAGCAAAGCACAAAAAATAAACTCATTAGGCGCGTAAAGATCGTCAAATCTGATGCAACAGAAGAAGAAATCCAGAAAGTTCTTGAAATGGGAGATGTAAACGCTGTTTACCAAGCACTTATTCTAGAAAATGATACATCGATAAATCAAGTTGCTGATACGTATAAACAAGCAGCTGACAAATATCAGGATGTGATTAAACTGGAGCGTAATGTCGTTGAGTTAAGGCAGATGTTTGTAGATGTTGCTTTATTAGTAGAACAACAGGGTGAAATGTTGAATAAGATTGAATACAGTGTAAATCACGCTGAAGAATATATAGAAAAAGGAAATAAAGAGTTAGTTCGAGCAAACAAAGTAAGAAGAAAAATACGCAAAAAGTATTTCATACTGGCTTTGATTGGTGCTGTTTTACTCTTAGTTATTTTAGGACCTATTCTTAGTTAAGCAAACACTTTGTATTTTTGAGTACACTAGTTTCAACAAAGCCGTTTCATTTTCTCTATACTTGAATTTTATATTCACCACTTTTTTTGGATTCTTATTTTGTGCAACGGTTAAATAGTGTGAATATTCTACTTGTACCGTATTAGTCGATTATTGAGCCAAGCAAATATGTCCAAATAGGACATCAAAAAAATGAGTACTAGAAATATCCAAAGAAAAGTGAATGGTTGAGTTGGGTCAAAAGTATACAATAAAGTTAGTTAAAAATTAATGTGTACCGTAATTATTTTTAAACGCGTTTATTTTATGTATCAAACATGGATATTTCACATATATTCAAAATATGGAGGCAATTCAGTTAAAAAAAGAATTTAAGAACCTGGAATAGTTCACAAAAAGTTAAAAATAGTAATACAATTCGGCTCTATTTGAACTTCGATAGAAAGCTAATTTATTTATTTGTTGTGATACCCGATAATAAAAGTATAAAACGTGATATTAAATTTATTAGATAGTATAGCAGTATTCAAATTAGGGTTCAAAACACAAGAAAAATATGAAGCAAGAAAAAGAAATATCTCAAGAAGAGATAACTAATGTCATTTTTAATTTGGAGTCTATTTTATCTGATATTGAAAGTTCAGAACCGGAAATTGAAGATAGAGATATAAAATATACAGGAGTAAAAAGAAAGAACGAGAATTTGGAAGAAACTCCGAGTGATAACTTAGAAGAGTTGGATTTAGTTGCCGAAGTTGGTTTTTCTCCAAAGAAAAAGTTTCATCATTCTTCTTGGACAGAAGAAGAAAATAGTTGGTTAATTGGAATAGTATTTGATCAAATATTTGAAAATGGTTGTTTACCACCACAAAAAGATGGAATATGTATTTGGGAAAAAATAAATGAAAAGTTTGAAAAGCAAAGAGAAAAACATGAAAGAGTTTATGTTCAAGTTCATGGAGTTTTTCCTGTCAAAAGTAGTCCATCTATTCTGAAGAGAAGATTCAAAACCTTAAGGAGTATGGTAAGTAAAAAAAATAAAACCGAATATTTTAAGAATGTTTATAACAGTTGGAAACTTACTCAAATTACATAAATATTAGATTATTTTAAATTAGAGAAACTTTGGATATATAAATGAGATTAAATATAATAAATATATTATTTCTTTCCAATATGTTTAAAATCCATGTTTTTTTTCTTTTCTCATTTATTGAAATGCTTTTTTAGAATCTATGTATTTTCTTATATCTGTTTATTTCTATTTAATATTTAAATACAATATATTAAATATTTGATTCTATCTATTATATTTATTCTTGAATATAATTATTCCAAACTTGATACAATACTTGAAACAGATTATCTTGTTTAAACTTTTTCATCTCTGCTTTCAAATATTTAAAATGTCTTTTTATACTTGATACACTTCTTTCTGCAAATTCTATATTATTTTCTTTTTCATTATCATATTTTGTATAGAATTTGTAAAAGTATTCTAAATGAGTTTCATAGCGTTGAAGTATTTCAGTCCATACAGAAATTTGTTTATTCTTTCCTTTTAACCAACCTCTTTCAAAGAATATATCAAATATTATTCCAACTAGACATATATTTTCTTCTATTGACCAGCTATGATGCAAATATCCTTTTCTTACAATTGACTTAATCATCATAGGATCAAGTTGGAAAAGAGGATAGTTTATTTGATTTGAAGAAAATGGAAATTCTGGAAACTCTGTTCCTTGAATTAGCAAATTTAAAGTATCATCAAAAAGTTCTGAACAAGTTCTTTTCATTGGTGTTATGTTTTCTGTTTCCATTTTTTATTTTCTTTTTTGTTTATAGTTTATTTATGAAAATAGTCTATTTCAGAAACTATGGCTCAATAAGACATCTATTTTGAGACCCGTAATTTACACATCTAAATTATATCTTAAAATTTGAAACACAGAAAATAAAAAAAGAAATGTAAAATAAATGACACAGTTGAATGGCTTTTTATAAATCATGGCTCAATAGGATCTATTTTAGAGCTTTATACAAACTCTATTGGGATTTAGTTTTTATCTCTTTTTTTTGACGACCGTACTCTCCATTGTTATTTGATACTAAAGTAAGTTTAGAAAACCAGTTTCGGTAGTCGGATAAGAAATCAGCGAGTACGGTCTCTTCGTTTTAACCCTATTTCTCTACCTTATTAAAAATTAAATTTATTAGGTTTCCCTTCTATCTAAGAATTATACCCCGCCCAGAATCTGTTCTTCACGGGAAGAAAACGTACTAGTAGCTTAACGATATTCATTGTCTCACATAATTAACCATCATAAGAAAAATCTGGCGAAAGAACTTTCTATAAGCTTATCAAGGAAACAATTAACTAATAATATAAGTAGTATTCAAATTGTGCAACCAAGAGTAACAGTGATGCATACCCATTTATTTAGAAATGGGGCTGAGAGAACAAGTGTTATAACCATTAGTGTATATGATTTAGTGGTAAGACAAAATGGTATTAATTTTTGCACGGAACAAAGTTTGGAATTGTGTTTTGTTTCACTCTTTACCATAGAGGTAAGATATTAACATATCACTTGCTATCCCGTAACTAGTGCTTTCATATAGAGAAACACATATGCTGACCTAAATAATCTTTTTTATTTATTGTAATTTATTACAATAAAATATTCCTTAGCATTATAGTACAAAGTTATTATATTAATAATTATTTTGACTTGGTGAAATCCCATTTGATAATTTATCTAACTTGTTTAAACACAATCAGATTTAATTTGAAATTTTTTTAGTTGAAACTAGAGTTCACTGACTGAAACAGTTTCCAGTGGTCATCTTATCTGTGAAACCATCGGGTGTACTCAACATCATCTAGTTTGTTTCAAACCCCTATCAGAATACAATAATCAAAGAAGTGTTCTTGGATGATAAAGTTAAATTATTAACAGTACCCAGTACTAATATTTGAAGTAGATAAACTTCTCATATACGTTGACGTGTACATTTATACGTAAAAAAAGCTATACATGTGCGTGCTGATACAGTAACACTGTTTGGTTTATACAGTCATTTTTAAATAAAATGAGTTGCGTGATTTTATCCATCCACCATGCATGAAAATGGTTTGTAACTTTTTACCCATTTAACTAAGGTACACTGTAATTGTAAAAAAGAAAAAAAAATCTAATTGTAGCTATATAATAATACATTTTAATCATTCCTTTAAACAGAAGTTTTATTATCATAGTGAAATTTTTCATCTTAGATCCGGGCTTAAATACAGTAAAGTCGGATTATGTCACTTGATTAGAGATTTAAAATAAATTAACTTAACCAGTTAGATATAGTGCGCCCATTATCTTGAAAATGTACCACGAATCATCGCAGGTGCCTGGGTAATTTATATTCGGGGGATACTCTTCAACTATGGCGCCTAGATGGGATATCTGGCGAAACATAGCTCCAGTAAAACTTTGTTTTTTTCTAAATTGCTTTCTTTAGAAGAACTGATTTGAGATTTTGAATGCGCTGATAGATATTTGCTCAAATAAGATTAAATATACTTTCTTTTCCAATGTGTTTATAGATTACAGTTATTTTCCTAAATACATCTCAGAAAACTCTAGTTAAATATGTATCTCAACCTAATAACCTAAACTGGAGCTAAGCGTAACATTTCCTCTTAGATTTATGTGATATTTTTGAAAGTGGAATATTTGTTGCCCGGGTTTACTGCTTCTAGCTTAAGATCACCAATATATTATGAAAGACATTTTGAGATTTCCGTTACTTCTCCAAAGTACAGTATCATATTAGAAATGTATGTGGCAGTAACCCGAGATAAATAGCTGCTCTAATTCGGGAAAAGCAGTTGACTAAATAAAATAACAGAAACAAACGTGATAAATACTTAATTTTGATCAATTAATATTTTTGCTGTGGAATGTAAGGAGAGATAGTTCGAAAGGACTGTACCGGATTTAAAGGCGAGGCTCAGGTCGCCACTCCCTTGCGTCATGATGAAAATTCCAAGTAAGATTGAAAATCTGTGTTTGTGATTAATATTATTACTTGAATTCAGGTTCAGTCCATAATGCTTTTAAAGGTTACCTAAGAGTCAAACAGAATTGTATCCTCACTACACAAGAAAAAACCCTCTAAGGAGAATAAAACCTTTCTTGCCTTCAGGTCCGCATTCGAAGAGATTTGATAAGGTGAGAACATTTCATCTAAATTTAATTAGTTAAGAACATGTTTGAAAACCAAAAGCCTTATCAACCTAAGTGGTTTGGCTAATATCGGAGGAATGCTTGTAGTAGGTGGAAAGTACGGTTCGGAAGAAGGGCCGGAACTAGCCATGTCTTGATCCTCAGAAAGAAGGTGGTATTCGTTGTCAATCTGAGAGAAAAATTACTTCTTATAATTTTCACCATAAATGATTTTTTATTCTGGTACATAACGAGGTTTTTCTTTAGGTGTAGAACCAAGCACACTGGCAAAGTTGGTTCCTAAGGTAACATCAAGTTTATATTTATTTCAAAATTCAGTTACAAACTGTTCCTGGCTTTTTCCAAGTAAATAAGGCGGCCTACATGCTTCATATAAATTCATCTTCGGGCTTCAGTTGCACAGTTAGGGTTCGCATGTTCACCCTTATAGGAGCCCCCGTTTTCTTTAATTAGTTATGTGTTCTCTCTGGAACCTCTTGTTCCTCATCAATGGCAAGAAGAAGATTATATTAGAAGAACTGAGAAAATAGCCATAAGTTTTTATGATTAAAAAATGTTTTATTCTGCTGAATTTACTTTACGCTTTTCTTACGTCATAAAATCAGTTCAGTCTTTTTTCTAATAATTTTATTATTATTGTGAAGATTTGGACTTTTAATAAGAATAATTTTTCATAATCTGTAATTTTGGGACATTAAATTATACACAAAAAAAACTGCAACAAATATATATATTTTGAGACAAGAATGAATACAAAACTGAAAACACGAACATAAATAAACTTAAATATTAAAAAAATGTTTATAGAAGAGGATGAAGCTTTTGAAATATTGTATGATTTGTATTGTGGTTCTATAAACAGCTCCATTCCTCTAAGAAAGAAACTTTCCCCTATTAATCCGAAATACAAAACTTATTTTGCTGTTCCATTACAGCATGAAGTTGATTTAACAAAGTTTAAAATCGTGTTTGATGATGGAATTGATAAATTGCTTTCCGTAAAGTTTCAAGGTTATCACTGTAGAAATATGAAAGTAATTTGGTTTGAACGAAATGAAGAAGAATTTTGCTTAGTTTCAAGAGCTCTTGATTCTGTAACTAGAAAAAAAGAAAGTAGAGCAAAACAAAAAGATGATGCAGAAAAAAGAAAACATGGATTTATTGGAAGTTGTTATACTTTGCTACAGTGTTCAAAAACTGAACTCTTACTGTCTGGGGATAATTATAAAGAATTTATTATTGATAATATTCCATATTTAATAAGTTATTGTAAAAAAGAAAATGTCAGAAAAAGAAAACTAGATTCTATGATTAAAATTACAAACAAAACAAAGAAACCAAAAGACGAGAAATATATGAACAAAGTAACTAGTAGTGAAAAGCACACCAGTAAGAAATATAAGTTTATTCCAAGAGGAAGTATTGTTTCAATTATAGATACGAAAATCAGTTTTAATTTAAAAAAGTCAACTAAATTATTTATTTCAACAGAAGATTTTTTAGATTTTAGTTTTAAAAATAGTTTGAAAAACTTGGTATCTTTTGGAAAAGTTAAAATTAGAATATCAGAAGAAATAGAAATAGGGGATAGAATTTGTGTTAGTGAAGAAAGAATAGGACAAGCTAGAAAATATATTCCAGAAGTGGATTTTCAAAATTTTATAGATCCAATTGGTTTTGTACTATCAAATAGTGAAAATGGATATGTAGATGTATATTTAACAATATTTTAAACAAACTGTAAGTCCTTAGTTTCTATCAAACTTCTCAACTGATTAACCCAAACAAGAAAGCTAATAGCTATGTTACTTTTTTGAATATACGTGCTTTTGAATCCAGAAGTGGAAGTTGTTAAAGATAGTTTGACCACGGTTAAAGATTTAATAATAAGACGAGCAACAATATAATAGCTCAATATAATAGTTTCTTGTTTCATTCTTCTACTTTTTTGGTATATTTTTCCCATATTTTATACATCACAAGAAATAATTTATTTTCTCTAAATCGTTTCTTCTCAGCTTTCAAATATTTAAAGTGTCTTTTTATTGTTGAGACATTTCTTTCAACATATTCTTTTTTTGTTGTTTCTTTATCAAATTGAGTAAAATATTTTGAAAACTTTTCCAAATGGCTCTCATATTTTATCAATATTTCTTTCCAAACTGAATCTTTTTTATTCTTTCCTTGCAACCAACCTCTTTCAAACAAGACGTCAAAAATGATTCCAATTAAACAAATATTTTCTTCAAGCGACCAAGATTGTTGTAAATATCCTTTTTTATTTATAGCTTTTACAAGTTTATATTCTAATTGAAATAATGGATAATTTATTTCGTTTGGTTTAAAAGGAATGTTTGAAAAAGAACAACTATTAATTAAGACTTCAAGTGTTTCTTCCATAAGTTGAGAATCTGTTCTTTTTATTTCAGTTTCCATTTTTTTAGTTCAGTTTTGAGATATTTTATTTATTTCCAAAGAGGACATATTTTATAAATAATATAAAATTCTGATATGTTTCAGAATATTTAAAATGAGAACTTTATTATATTAATCATATAAAATATCGATCATTAATTATTGAAGTATAAAATGTGTGTAAAATACAGTTATGCGAATAATTTAAATCAATGACTAAAATTCATTATTTCAGAAAAAAAAACTGCATAAACAAAAAAATAATCAATAAGAAAAAACACATATATTAAATTCACAGCATCAACTTCATACACTAGAAAAGTTCTTTTCCTGAAGAAAAGATACAAAGTCAGAATATTCTAGAAAATCAAACTGCGAAAGAAAAAAATCTTCGGAAGGAAAAGAAACACAGCGAGGAAGATGAAGAGAGCTTGATTAAAAGACTGAGATAAGTTTGCCAAAAGAAAGGTAGAATTTATACAATGGTGAACAAACGTTAAATATTATAGATGATGAAGAATAGAAAGTTAGAATGAGAGTCTATCGTAAATTCTGCTAAGAAGTGGTGATTTCTGCTTCTGATGAGAAAGAAGAACAATAGAAAATGTGGAAAAATAAAACCGTTTACTGGTCATATTTGAAACTAGACAAAAGAAACAAATACTCTCATAGGTTTCTGTGCTTAAGGGATTTTCTAGGCATGAATTTATCGGATAGTTAAGAACTGATGAAAGGAACTTCAGGTCTAATAGCTGTACTACCCCTTTATCTATATTATTATTGAAACAAACTAATAAGTTGTGACCGTCATCTCTTTCTCTTTAAGCACTTGATTTTTTTTTCTTCGTTAATTCTTGTTTTCTTTTCCTCTTCAAACTATTCTAGAGGAACTCATTTTATGTCCATTTATTTCTCTTTTCTTACGCTTCAGAAACAAATACTGATAAAAAAAGTAACAGCTTTCAAAAAAAACATAACTTATTTTAAAATGCATAATTTCTAGCAACTTCACCTGTTGAAAAATTTCAGAATTTCAGAACAATGTTTGTCCCAGATAACCTGTCCAAGTTGGTCATACAATATTGAGACCCAGATATACCAAAAATAAATTAAAATATATCAATAAAATAGAACGGAACACTGCTGAACCAGCTGTATAAAGTTCCATATTTGTATACAGTTCTTTTTTCAGCGTTTTTGTATAACAAGTTAAGTTTCTTAAAGCTATTGGTGGAGCTGTATAATTTGTTTCTGGAACTTCAAAGTATCAAAAATCCCAGTAATAGTAGAGAATTGTTTCAGAAGTCAAGTATATTATTTAATTATATGATAAATATAGTTTCAGTTTGGTTTGATAAACTAAAATATCTGGTACAAAAATATAAGCTAACATCAAAACTTAGCAATTGGAGTAAAACACAACTGAAAAACTATTCAAGAAATGGACTTAACAAAGGAAATAGAAGAACAAGTGAACTCAGAAACTTTGTACGAACTAGAAGCTAGATTATCTTCCTTTGAAAATATTCAAAAATTTGATAATTTAACTGAGTGGAACACGAATAATAGAAAGCAAACTGGTAGTGATCTTTTTTCTAGCTCTCTAAACTTGAAGGGTGATGAAGAGAATTTACCACAGAGGAAAAAAAATACATACAGTGCTTGGAGTGAAGTAGAAAATACTTGGTTGGTTGGATTAGTATTTGATCAAATATTTGCAACTGGATGCTTACCGCCTCAAAAAGATGGGAGTTCAATATGGGAAAAGATTTACACTGGGTTTGAAATGCAAAGAAAAAACTATGTTAGTTCCAGTCAATCCCGACATGATATTCTTCCTGGTGGAAGAAGTCCTTCTGGTTTAAAAAGAAGATTTAAGACCCTTAGAGGCGTAGTAGCTAGAGAGAATAAACCTGAATACTTTAGAGAAATTTATAGGAAGTGGGAAGAGACTAAGTCCAGGAAATACCAAAGCTAGATAGTATGGTTTAGTTCTAAGAAAAAGTAGAATTCTCATGATAGAATTGTCTGAAATCACATAAATCAATTTTAGGTGCAAGTTTAATGCCTTAACAACTATTGTGAGGATCCAAGTATGGTAAATTTATCCTTTCAACCTTAAATGGTTTTTAAGTACATTCACTAGAGAAGGGGTCACAATGAGGTTTTTGAAGGTTTTGAGTTCTTGCCACTAACTTTTTTCGCCGGCGCATTCCATTTATATATGCAATCTGAATGTATGAATCTGGATGAGAGATTTGGCTCAGAGTATATGGAAATTGTGCACATTAATATCATATACACAGTCATAATATCAAATACATAAAACAAAACTATTCCAGGTAGCCATGATTAATCCAAAACAGAACTCTGTAAAAACCAAATAGAGTACAAGAAATGTTTAAAAACAAGTCTAACAAAGGAAATTGAAAAGTTAAAAGGACAGCACAAGATTCTATGATTGAACCAGGAACTGTGAAATATAAGAGGGGACGGTTTATTAGCGCTCATCGCAAATCAGGAAGATTAACTGGTTCTAAGAACTCATGCTCTTATATGAGAATTCTTTGCAAAGAAACATTGTGTAGAAAACAAGAGAGTATGCTAAGACTAGTTGAATGCGCTGCACGAAACAACTAAAATGGATAAAGAAAAAATGGAGAGCATCCTAGGTAATCATATCATCATCACAAATTATAAATGCACCAATATTGTCATAAAATAACGTGCGTTTCAACTACTAAATACTCGTATCAAGAAGCTGTTTAAGTTTATAGGTATTATACATATACAAGAGTTGTTATTCACGAAGGAGTCTCTGGTATTAAGAACTTAGTGAATCCATGTAATTAGAAATTTTGGCCTGAATACATGTATGCCAACAACATTTTTTTTTCATTAGGCTACAGAAGCTTCTTGTAGAATAATGGCCTGAAGAACATTTAATAGTTGAACCCAAGAAGATACAAGCTGGGTCAATAACCTACATCCTGCAGAATATGCGCATCTCTCGACAGTATGAATCTATAGTCACTTACAGGTAATTAAATTCTTTATATATTAGAGATGAACTTATGTTTGTGTTCAAATTTGCATAGAATACTAAAGCAACCATTAAGATACATTATTATTATGATACTCTACTAATTATGATGAAAACGAAAACGAGATGAAAACAAAGTTTGCATCTATTATTGAGAAGATTTTAAGATGCTTGGATAAAGCAGAAATATCAAGGTAGAAGGATTTATTATGATTCTGGAATTAAAGAGGTTACTTTCATAGAAATGTGGGGCATATGTAAATTTTCTCCTAGTGCGGTGCCAAATCCATATTCCATATTAGACTATCTTGCCTAATTATTGACCATCCGAATTTAGAAAGCTTAATTTGGAGTGAAGCATATATTCATAGAAATCCAATACTCGGTAATGTTTATAGTATCGGTTTTTGGTTTCTAGATAAAACGGTCTTATCGCATAGAGGTGTAGATATGAAGTGCATATCTTTGACTAATATAACCTTAAAATATATTCAGAATATAAGCATTGTGAGAACGATTTTTCTTAGAACCCTCTGTCCATGAAAACATAGGCAATTCAAAAAAATCAAGTAAAACCAGCTATAATAGGTAGACATTTAGCGCATGGAAATCCATCTCCCAGATATCCATTCTTGTATGTTAAAAAACAGTTCTCCTCTTTTCATAGTCATATTGATTTGTGCTAGAGCTGTGTATAACACTTGAAATAGAAAGCTTATTCCTTCCTACGAGGAAAAACTCCTTTGATTCTAAATTTTATGGTTTAAGTTCACTTATATGGATGAAATATGTCTAACTAGTTAATTAAACCAAATAATATAGTACTAAGACGACCCTGGTATATTACATCTCCAACTCGCCTCCATAATTAGACCATTGCTCCCAGTGACTGCCTCAAAATTTTCTTGCAGTTCTTTTATCCTACATTACTTTTAAGCAAATTGGCAATGTTGCTATCAATGCATACATCTTTAATTTCTGTAATTTGATTTTCTACTAATTGATCAGTATGAAAATACTTTGAATCTAGGTACACCGTACCAATTGCTGGAAGTTCTCCAGTGGAAATATTCCTTACAATTTTGCCACTGCAGTATTCTACAGATCTACTGATTCTTAATTCGAAACCTTCAACCATCAAATAATATATAGGCATTAACCCATTAACTAGATCATTTAGGCCTAAAAACTCGGTAGCAACAGTCTAGGTAATGACCTCTTTAAGTTTTCCTGATCTTGATAAGATTTTCGGATTTTACAAGAGCATGGAAATCCAGTTTAATTTTTGGATTTTTTTTCAACACTTTCTGTATAAGCATCATCTGAAACGACTACATGACTGTAGACATTGTACCTTGTTATCAGAGTTGCTCTGTCCTTTATATTTACCATTCGGCTGTTAAATTTCTGTACCACTACCAACAGTCTAAACTTTTTTAATTTTACGTCTCCCATATTTAAGCTATCCGGAAAAATTATTTCTGGTGTTTTATTATTTGAAATACAAGAGATCTTACCAACGAACTTTTGTAATGTCTTGAGTTCTACTTCGATATCATATGGTAGTTGTGGGCTGTCAACTACAGAATTGGCTACATTGGGTGATTCAACTTTCCTTATATTTAACTCCTCTGTCAGTTTAATAACCCGGGCTTTTTGTGACAAGAATAAAATTTCTGTACATGAAAGTAACTATGTTTTAATAAACCTTGCAGAAACTCTCTCGCAAGTTATCTGAAACTGATATTTAAGTTTTGTTTTAAACCATTATAACAGTTATTTCTCCAAGCAAATATATGAGAGATGGTCCACATAAGCCAGTAGATACATAACCATATCTTTTTTATCATAGGTGCACAATCCTCCGCCTATTGGGGCAACTCGAGATTCAATACTTTTACGATAGATTTGACAGGCCTAAACCACAATTTGATACTCTGCTTTAAACTATACAAACTAGCTATGTACTCATCAGTTTTTCTGTTGTTGCGAAGTATATGTGAATGCGATTTAGAGAGTATTAGGTATTCCGGCTGTTATAGTTGGTCGTAAAATAAGCACTGATTATATTGGTCCGTAATATTTCTAAACCTTGAGTGCAATGTAAAAATATAAATATATCCATACTTTTGTTAAAAGCTGCAGGACAACAGTAGCGTTGAAGATCTGAGGCAAGGGCTCCTCGTGTTTCTACCATAACATTCATAATCGTTTTACCCCCTCCCCCTTTAACCTCAAACGCTTTATAATCATATGTTGAACAACAATATGTTTTAGCGGGAACTTTATGAAAATTATTGACATTTCTTTTGAGTGCATAATAGTTGTACTCAAATATAAACTATACATTTTATTATCCTGCTGATCTACAGAAATTATGCGGGGGTATATATTTGTTGATACAAATCTCTGTTAGCTTAATATACAACCCAGTTTTTATTCAAACTCTGTTGTTCCTACCTGGTTCAGTAAAATGACATTATTTAATGTAGATTTTCTTTCTAGGACCCCAGTCTTCAAAAGATGCATTTCCCCCTAAGAATCACAAATCGCGCAAGATTTTTAAATGAACTCTATATTTTTACTGGTACTAATGCAATAGAATGCAAGAGTACTCTCTTTCTATTCTTGGTTTCAGAAAAAAACATTTGATAGCTTGCTTTAAAAAATTGGAAAAGTTCTTGGAATAGTGATGTGAGTCTGAATAGTTTCCTCATAAATACCCGCCTTAGTTATAAGAAAAACACTTAGAATGCCATTGGCTTTGCAAACCAGTTAAAAATTTTGATAAAATCTCCTTAGATACTGGTGATATTTTTCTTATTTGATCGGTAGACTACATTTCCAGGTGCAATATAATTAATGTTTTATTTTTCATCTCAACTTCAATTCTAGTACTCACTTTTAAATCCTTGGTATCTTAATGTGCATCAAAAATCAAGTCAAAAATTATATACAGACGCTTGATAGACAGCAACAAGAACGTGTTTTGTAACCTAACTATGTATTGTGTATTTTGAATACAATATTAACTGGATTAAATCCCCAAGAGAAGTACCATATCACTTAGATGGTTATTGTAGCTATATCCTTCTTAAATCTGAGATACTGGTCTCTCAAATTGTTGAAAATATGGATGTGGTCTTCCTGTACAGGCTCTATAGATCAACCAATTGTACCAATTGGTACAATATGCCATTATCAGGCTCAATTTTGACAATACCAGAGTAGTTGACTTCTAAGGCAACTACAGGCTTACATCTTTCTGAAATTTTTACACAGTTTTTCTTAAACACAAATACAGAATCCGGAGTCAAATAGTTTATTGCAAGGTCTAAGTTCTCACAGGTTGGATCGGCTCTTAAGATTAGTATCGATATAGATAATTTTTGCTTCTTGTTCGCTATAAAAATTTCAATTGCTTAAGCTACTGAGTCCTATAAAGTATTTTCTTATTAAATGTTATTAGCTAAAATTTCATAGATAAAGAGGTTATACGTAACTGACTACTAAATAAATTTATACTAAAAAATTGTCTTAGTAAAATACATGTATAGTAAATAATTTTTCTTGTTGTGGAGCATCAATTCATGTGAAGTATCAAAATCATTAATTTAACAACTTCAAATTTGTTTCTTTGCAGATTTATTAGGGAGAATTTAGTTGCTGATTTGTTGTTTATATACATATAGCTAAATTTCAATTAGGGAGTTCAAGTTACACAAAGATTTGCTGAAGAAAAAAGGGGCCATATAGAACAATTGCAATATTAATAAGCTTGATTTGTAATATGTTTTCCTATTAAGTAAATCCCAATTTATTCATTTCTTTGTTAGTATTAAGCAATTAAAGAAAAAGTACCTGTGCTACCATGCTGCAAATGTATACCTGATCTCTTAAATGCTAGTCATTCTACTGTTTTTTTTTATTTTAACAATTTAGCATAATTAAGGTGAAATCACCATATCAAAGAAATCAATAAGATTTTGAGCAATAAGCTGGTTATCATAGCAGCTCCAGAACATCATCATATAGCTTATGGTTCCAAGTATTTACATGAATATGCTACATTCTTTGTTTCTATATAACATAATGAGTCATCTTATCTGCTGTATCAATACACCACTAAGGCTATATGGATGAAATTATTAAAATGAAAATATAAGTACCCATTTTTAGTATGAGGAATTTCTATTCGATGTACAGCATATCGTATTATCCAGTTATAGATACATGACTTTGAGACACGATACAAGTTACTCTCAGAGACAATACACTCGAGACTGAATTTTAATCCCGTTAATTTAAAACGAGTTCAAAATACTTAATCACTAGTCGCAAATCAGAAGTTTTATGCAGTTTATCCAAACTCCATAAAAATGTTACTAATTCTTGAACAGAATGAGACATCCAATAAGTTATTTGGGAGATAGGTAATTACATAAATTGAAACAGTTTTCACAGTCGGGTGTGGATCTTTAATCTTATATTTGTACAATTAATATTAGTGATAGAGCCAATATATGTATCGGTTTATCTTATATTCGGTCTTAGGTGAAATAAACCCGCCAAGATGAGAGTTCTCAACTCATCAACTCCAGCTAGATATATTGAAACATACCAATTATCCCAGAAGTCTCTGGAGGTAGTTATAATACATAACTCTGTATTCTAGTTGAAATAATAACGACAAAAAAACTGGTTAATCAGTTAATAGCATTACTAGAAACCAAAAAAAAAGACGGATTAAACTCATAGACAGAAAATACTTTACAAAGTAAAAGAGGTCTAAGATTAATGATTTCGCCCTCTAGGTTATAAGAAGCAGATAGATGTTTTAAATCTTTTTTTCGACCGAGAAAGTATTCAAATAGCACCCAGAAAGAAGCAAAGATTACTTTTTACAACTTCTTATTCAAAGTGTTAATAAAAAGTTAAGTAAGAAAAAGAGATTATTTAATCTTTAATAAACAACATCTTAAATATTAGAAAGAAAAGACTCAAAAGTTAAGTTTGAGTTAAGCAATAGATTTATGCATCAGCAATTGAAACGTGTTATACATAGATATATAGATATATTAAACTAATCTCTAGTTGAATCTCCGACCCAGACTCATAAGTTAAGCGATTCTTATCACTATGCACTGAAATACAAGATTTAACATACATGATTTAATTAGAGGTCTTATTCATTAGAATAATTCATGTATGAACAACAGATTAATCTCTTTAATATAATATTCTTGATATATAAAAATATGAAGCTAGTTTCAGACTAATGTTTTTATTTGTTCCTATTATGAATAACGCTTATATAGCCGTTCTGAGTATTCTAACAATGGATATATGATTCCAACTAGGGACCTCTTTATAGGACGAATTATTAGAATTCAAATAACAATATTAAAATATTAAATTATTAATACTTTTACGAACTTTAATATTACTCAAATGGTACTTGAACAATTTTAATATATAATAATGTCTCACATGATATTTGCACCATATGGCCAAGTTCTAGATCACATAGATGCCTTTAATATCATTTTTTCTCAAGGAAAAACCGAGATATTTTTACTCTTTGACCCAAATAAATACAAGAAATAATTAATATCAGAAATGTATCTCCCATGTATGGTTGTTCTCTTGAATGGCTCTATTTTAAGACTATTGAACTGGACAATGAGGTGAACGACGTACTCAGAGCATCAGATAAATCCAGCAATAATATTAAAGTTAACTCAAATTGACTGAAAAACCAATATCACTTTGGGTGGTTTTAAGAATATTACAACTCATTTGATTTACCATGAAAACTTGAAACAATACCCCTAGTCACAATACTTTATTCATATAGAATCATTTGTTATTTAGACTACTCAACAGGAGCAAAGAATAAGGGATCATAGACTGGTTCTTTTCAAAGTTCTATGTTTAACAGTGACTACAGCAAATGAGATATCCATGGTTTGTGGAAACTAAGATATTCAAACTCTATATAAAGGAAACATGATATTTTTATATACCATATTACGGTATACTCCACTTAGTTACACATACATATGAAAGAAATAAGTTTCCTGTTAGAAACTGTACTTTACTTTTGTTGAAACTTTTTTTGTAGTTACTTTAAAGATAATATTAATCCATTAGTAAACCTTGAATTTTATACCAACAAAACATTATCTTCACATTCCGGACTATGGTACCATATCTTCTTGGTTGGATAAATATATTTCCAAAGTATATATTTCTTAAAATATAGAGTACAGAAAATGAAATTTAAACCTAATCATTAGATCACATAAGCAAATATTATGTCAAGAAAGGAAACTAATAAAAAAATTATACCGGCATACATGGAGAGGATGCTTGTTAGAACCTGTAATAGGTGTAGAATAGATATTTTGACACTTCAAGATACATGTTTGAAATATGTTTTTAGCACAGCCTTTGATTCTGTTCTATGTTTTTCATATGTACCTTATTCATGTTGAGATAACTGATTAATAAATACATTAGTATTGTATGACCCCAAGACTTTTCAAGAAAAGTTAGTTAAGTCTATGATACTTTTAGTATCAAGATAAAATTATTCTATTTGAGTTTCTTCTCTGGACAGACCACCGGGGTGTGAAATGAATTTTCTTTATTTTTTTGGTGCTAAAACTGATGTAAGAAAAAGAAATTAATGAAAAAAGAATAATAATTAGACCTTAACTTTATAGGATAAATTTCTTTAAACATTTCACGTTACTTAGAAAAGGGAAAGGCTACAATGGAAATGAAATGGTAATTTATGAACAGAAGGTGTCTTTATTTGAAGGGGTGATATAAAGATTATATTGATGTAATATTAATGAGTTTAATAAATATATTTATATGGAATCATCAGATAATGGATCTGTTTGGATATAGATGATATGGACCAGTATCCCGGTGGTCCTGAATGGCAATTGTAGGGTTGACCAGAAGAAGAAAACTCGTCAATACACATTAAACTTAGGTTCAAAGTACTCAGCATTTTTTCTTATCTGGGTTGTATATATTATTGTTTTTTTCTTGCTGAATTCAAGTTTATGGTTGATTCTTGTGATAGAAACAAATTGAATTTCGAAACCATCTTGTCTCTGTTGTTATTCATGTCTTTCTAAATCATGAATACAGCTACATGTTTGTTCTTCTTTTATTTCCAGTTTGTTATTAGTGTAAAGCTACTTGTAACCCAACAGAAAATATGGATATTTTGAAAATAGTCTAGATGATGTCTCCTGCACGATGAAAGATGCAAACATAACCTAAAACTCTAATCCTCGCGTTTGAGACTTCTATTTTCCCAAAACCTATAAAGGCGGAGTGTACATATTGATGTTAACTGAAATTCTATCTATTGAACAGAGTTGACTGTTAAGATATGTTTTCGTTTTAATTCGTAGTACAAGGTACAAGTTATATGCAGCACAAGCTCGAGTTAAACCATAAGGAGCATGGATATTTTCAATATACAATCCCATCGACGACATAAAACTCAGGATTGAATCCATCGGTCTATCAATTAAGCCTTTTGCAACAAAGTATCCTTAATTTCCCTTATCCAAGATTATACAGCATCCAAAAACTTTCCAAATTCTCATTTCACTAGAAATCTCATTTCCTTTCACACCTCTGCTTTCTTCCTGATCGGATCTTTAATTTTCAGAAAGGTTCTTGTTGACATCATTCTACCAGTTAATAGCTACACTTCAGAAGTTTATCTATATTTTTACCTCTCGATATCTATTTCAATACTTCATTACTTTAAATATTTAACGAAATAACTCGACATTTTTACTCGATTTACAAGAGCGTGATAGTATATTGTTAGATTGGGTCCAGTTCAGTATTCTTTTCACTTTTATTCAACCTTCTAGGTAGTTCTGTTGATGTTATTGTTGATGATTATGTAGTAAGTATTGAACATGAGGTTCGACAGCTTTTTTCTGAATCAAAGCAATGAAAAATAGTTTTTTACAAATTTGATCTTAAGGTACAGAAGTGCTTCACTTTAAAGCTCACTTAAATCAGAGATCAGCGATATTGGGAGATAATTGATACAGCGGATGTGGTAGCATTTAATAATTCTGCAGTTTTACCCGGGGAAGAACTATCGCCGCTCATCACTACAGAAAAACGGGTTAGGACAAAATCTTTGAAAGCAAAAGCTATTAAAAAAAGTTCGATGTTTCCATAAAAGTACAGGAAAAAGTAACAGTGTATGAAAATAATCAACGCTGATAGGAAATATCGCCATCAGCTGATATCTTGAAAGAACATACCTCATATCTATCTCAATCGAGTTTTGGTAATTTTTTGTTAATTCTGATTGTAGATATTCTTTAAATGTTAGCTCTGGTACTGTATGCCTCCCTGTTGTTGCTCTGTTAAAATATAGTGCAGATACATCTTCTCTACCGAAAAAAATCACCCACAATGCACTAGCCTACTTATATTATTAACTTCAAATAGCTTAACTTGATCTCTAGCTTTTCTCACGACCTTTCTAGCAACGTCTTTAAAAAAACAAGAAATTTCTCATGGAAATGGAGAATGGTAGCACTAATTAAAGTGTTAGTCAAACCAAGTTTCTTAATAAATTCAAATATATCATATGCTAAATCATTTTAGTATTTTCTTAACTTTGGGGTAAGTCCTATGTCATACCCCTCATGTTTGGTTTTGCTAACATGTAAACGAATTTAGACAGTTTCGAATCAAACTAAGTGTTAAGACCAAAGGTACAATACGCAGTCTCACTAGTCTAAAGGTTGTATATTTTTAATATTCTACTTGTTACACTAGGTTTTTTACCAATTTGATCTAGTGAAAATTAGTGGGGTGTTTTTTTTCCTCAATCTAAAAAGCTTTCTAGAAACTATACGAAGGATTGAATAATCTCAGTGAAAAAAATGCATCTATTACGATTCAATTTAATTTATTTAATGTTATTTTATTGCATGCTGGGCTAATTGAAGTGGTATTACATCCTTATGGGTGATTTCACTTTTGTTCGCGTTATTGATTTTTTCCAAGTACGAAAATTTGTTCATATGACCCGACTTGGTATTCTACAAATGAGAAGGTGTAGAATATGATACCCCAGAGCTTAAGAGCCCCTTTCAAGAAAATGATATTAGTATAGAATGAGATTTATTGATTCTGGAGTCAAATGCTCCGAATTTTCATTAATCCGGTTCCAAAATTTGCAAGAATTGAATCTCTCAAAATGAAGTAAATAGAAATCAATTAAAAAAGAGACCCACATGCTACATCAAGACAAACTAGTTCACTTAATCATTTCAACAACAGCCAAAGCAGTAGCTATACTAATTACTTAACCTTCTTCAGGACCTTAGATTTTTTAAATCCGGTCTCTAATTGTTTCAAAGTATATTAAACTTTGGAATTACATTTCACGAGTTCTAATCAAAGTAATTATGAAAGATTTAATAATGAATCAACCAGGCACTGTACTCAAATTATCATCTTTGTTTATACGTCTTCTACGAACATCAAACTTCATATACTTTAACCTGGTTAAGTTCCTAAGGAAGTGTTGCTCTAATCAGCTACAAATCAAAATGTTTAGTAATGTATTGTAGATTAGACAGAGTGTTTATCTAAAACAGGATCTCTGGATGAAGGTTTTCTTCAAATTCCTGGAATGTTTTGTATGTTGTTTAAGATTTACTACACCTAAATTCTATTTTTCATTCATTCAAATGTGGGAATTTAAAATTGGACATTTAACCTCAGATTGCTAGAACTGTCATAGCATTTCTTTTAACTTCTCATTCATAACTTAGATAAACGCTTCAATGCATCTATGATAAGACTATGTAAGAGTGTCTAAACCCATCCTCATCTTCATCCATGGCGGAGTGTGGAGGAAGGGCCAATTAATGGATCCTTTTTAAAGGAGTGCATCAAAGCATCCTTCAACGATTAATTTTTTCTCAAAATTGGAGTTGATGCAATTCAATAGAACCTGCAAAACAAACAAATTTAACACTAAGTTCTCAACTATTACTGTTGACTTTCTACCTTCCAGTTGGTTTCACTTTGATCTCAGCGTCATAATACCTAAATTAGAGACCAGTGATGTTTAGAATGCGTTTGTCTGAGATGAAATAAAGACAGTACAATTATATTACTAGTTGTTGAAACCTTTGATATAAAGTTTGAACAAAATATACATATTTGTTAAGATTTTGAATAATTTTTAGAATGAAATAAATTTATAAAGAAGTATTTATATCTTTCTAAGACAAAGTACATTAAGAATATCGATATATTCATCTTTTTTAAGGCTGTGGTTTTTACAAAAATAAGTTTGTTTTTGGACTATAAAAGAATAGACCTTACATTCTGTTACTACCCCTACCGAAAGAGACATACCATTCGGGTTTTTTAAGGTGATAAACGTTAACTAACGGCAAAAAAACATGGAAATATTGCCTAACCTGTATACCGTTAAAGAATTCGCTGGTTAACGTTAACTGGTGGAATATTAACGTTAAGAGATAACAACAACTTTTGGTGTTTCCAAAATCATTTAACTATTTAATGTTCTTTCCCAAATCATGTATCCGTATTTTTACTACCTATGCTCTTATTCTAAAGGAATAAAATATAAAAAAAATAACTGACTCAGAACTAAATGCACCCTAAAATCAACATCATGTGCAAGCTGTTTAAAATGAAAATCTTCCTATGACCAGTAACTTTAGCTTTGAAATTCTCTCAATCTCAGTTCAGAATGAAATCATAGAGAGCAGTAAAATTTTCTAAATACCTTTTTTAGATAGTTTTTAAAAACTAATGCTATTCTCTGAGAGAGATAGCACCTGATAAAATATGTGTAATACCTTGGTGATAGCGATAATTTTGCATAATCCATATAGAAGTGCATCTATCTTAGCTCAAGCCTTTTCTCAGAGAAGTTAAATTAAACTATTCAAAAGATTTAAGATTATTTCTGAAGGTTCTCTATCTTGACAGCGTAGTTTTTCTGTGTTTTCTAACTATTAAAAATATTTTTTCATAAATTTTACTTCTTTTCTCGCCAAAACTGATAATAATAATAATACATCATGCAGAAAATTTGGCATAGAAAAGTCAAAAATTGTACTTTGGAAAAATAATTTTAATGTTCCATTGGTTCATTTGACCAGTTTTTTTTGTCTAATCTAATCTTACCGTTTCTCTTCACAAACAAACACGTTTCTCAGACAGTTCAACTAAGCAAAATCTCTAACAAGTAGAAGACAACTAGTCCTGAACCTTCAGCAAACAAGAGATAATTCGCTTGTTTCAAAAGATTGTTTTATTTATAATACCAATAACTTTCTTGATCACACAATAAGTTTCTCTGGACTTGTTTTATTATGGCTTTTACCAGGAAGAGAAAATTTGGAGTTTAGTGAATTTAGCAAAAACATACCAGTACCTACCGTTATCTAGTTTGCTTATTGTTAGGTCCATTAATTTCACTATTATTCCGTTTATCGAACAGTTTCGAATTTTACTTAACGTTAACTATCGTGAAGAATGATACGATAAGAAATCATATATACTATAGTCTAATTTAACAAAAACCGTTTCCAATAAAGTGAATTTATTCACTTATGAAATATCTCCTAAACAAAAAAAACATCATATTAAAATATATTCAAAATCATCAGAAATCATTATTTTTAATAAATATCATAAACTGAATAAACATAAAATATAATATAAAGTAGAGAAACTTTAAATCTCAATATGCAAGCAGCACCAACAATAGGAAGTATTTTTGTAGACAGCATAGATGATTGCAAAGAACATCTTGACACAAGAGTTATCCCATATGCACAATATTGTCCTGACTGGGTTCCAAATATAACCTCCAATGTCTACCGTTCGTTGACTCTGAGCCAGGGATTTGTACGGGGTCTTCCCAAGCAATTCATGAACACTTTCCTTGTTTATTTGACTCATGAAATAGAACAAAAACTTGGAGGAAGGAATAAGAGGAAAGAGATATTTTCTGTAGTGTTGGTTTGGCTGGGTCATATAGTTCAGGTGGTTGTCAAATCAGACCATGCGCCTGCACTTAAAAATTTATGTGTCAATTATGCTATGGATTCAATAGAGGCATTAGAGCTGACAACTGCCAATATTCAATTACCAACTCCGGTGGAATATATGAAATATTTTCAGACAAAACTTGCCTGGACGACTATTTCTCATCTGCAACCTGAGGACCGCATTGAAGTTGACCAAATAATTAATAATTCTGGAGCTATTGAAATATATCTACATGAATCAACTCATCCTTATTTAATTGCTGCCTATTGGGAAAGCTTGAGAGAAGACGAGGGATTAAACCTGAATACAAAAACACATGGAGAGTTTGCTCAATGTCTAGAGACCCTACTCATGGGTATTCCCGATCCAGAAGGTGTGAATGACGAAGACGACGATGAAGATCTTTTTACTAAAGGAATGAACTTTCTTGTTGAAGCTAATAAGCTTGGTGTTGATGTGTAGTAGTCTTGCCCCAAGAAACATTCTTGTTTAAGGTTTAAGCATCAGCTTCAAGTCCAGCATTTAATTAAAGTGAGGATTAAGGGGAGAAAATATATTGAACTCAAACGAAATGCTTTTCACTAGCCATTTTTTGCAAGAGAATAATGAAGTAACCAATTTCGTTTATTCTGCTTTTATCTCGAAGAGCAAATACAACTTAAGCTGACTTATTCAAGAATATAGTAGAGCTTAAGAAAGTTCAGTCCTATTAATGTTGCATTATACAAACCAATGTACATTCCTTGATGAACGTACAAGAATTTTGGATAACTTGAGTTTAAACTGTAATAATTTAGAGATGTTATGCTTTAAATGATACAACTTCTTAGAAAGGAGTACAAAATCACTCCTTATGAATATTGGTTCTCTTCGAAAAGAACTATTTAGCTTTCCCTCCAATAATACATTAATAAGTTGCAGATCTAATAAAAAAAGAGCTCTTCCATTTCTTGATCAAGAGGAATCCCATATTTATTTATTACGCATAGTCTCGCCTATTTTCCTCTATCAGCTTTCTTACAGAAGATTCACCTGCCAAATTATTTTTTGTATTTCGCTCAAAGTTTTGCGAATACTTTTGCTGAATGGACCTCTCTGAATAAGCATAGGTTCCTGAAGGAGCTATGTGTTTCAGAATTAAGAGCTCAAATGTGCAGGTTGGACACGTTCTAAGAGTACTTCGGAATAGCAAATGGGAGGAGTCTAGTATACAAAATGAGTGTGCTGACGAATCGGTTGACACTTCGCAGGGGGTCTTTAGAAACAAAAAGCATAGGTTACACATCAAGGAACCACCCGGAGGATCGCACAATTAGAAGAACTCTGAAGAACAGGCGCATTTAATATTAGAAGTATGAATAGAGAAAAAACTAGAAGCAATGGAGCGAGGCAGCAGAATATTAGATTCCTTACGTTCCCTAAATAAGAACTAAGAAATTATTGATATCGATTTATTAACAAGTTGTTTCCCAAGATATAATTCTTTGTGAAAGGTTAAGATTATTCAAGATTTGGAGCAAGATAAACCAAGAAAAGCTTGATCTACGTAATATTTCTTTAATAATGCTACTCATTGCTGGTTGCTCACCAGAGCATCCTCAAAATAATACTTGAATAAGATAACTTCATTTTTCAAGGATTGTGGGTTTCATAATTGGAAGGATGTGAAAAGTTACGAATATAAAAAACTTACAAAATGAAGCACTTCCAACTACAAAATAAAACACCAGTGCTCAAAATTCTTTATCTTTCCTTAGTACATTATACCTTCGTTTCTTTTGGGTACTAAGATTCTTAATCCTATTGAGTATTCCAAATTTTTTATGACAAATATTTCTTGCCTATGCAGTCCGTTCTGGGTTTTCCATTCTCCTGGAAATAGTTTTGGTAATGTTTTCTGTGAGAAGTTTTAGCTTTGGAAATATTACATATTTTTTTCGGTTGTATTATTTGAGTTAGGGTCAGAGTTTGTTCTTGTTATAGTTTTATGAATGATTGTTATACTCAGATTATCTCTATGTTATTTGGGAATATGAAATAAAATTATTTTATTTATACTTGCTGTTTATTTAAAATTTACACTTTTCATTAAATAGTGTGAGGTAAGACCTGGTCTGGGATATTGCGTTTATCGTCTAAACTTATTATATCTTCTTTAAGACGTTCCGAAAATCTGACAGGTTCTTCGTATTCTTTCTCAAAAATAATTTCTTGCAGGTTCAAAAACTTCTCTCTTATATCTTATCAGTTAACAAAAACTTATTACACCTTTCTCAACGTTGTTGGAATAGTATCAACTTTCCAATAATACTATTATCCAAATCCATTATTTCCGGTAGGTTCCATGCTTGGTGGACGAAAACTTCTCTATTATCACAAATATTACATCATATCTCACAAATTATTGGAACTCGGTATCGGAAATCCAGGTTTTCATTATTTCAGAATATCACGTTAATGCAAAATTTCCCACATTAAAATCCCGAAGTAATTTACATCAAATATCACACATATCACATCATTTTGAAAACCCAAAATACGATATTTCACAAAAAATTAAAACTGCGGCCTGGAATCACATCATAGCACTTCATAACAACACTATCAGCTGAAACCTTATCATAACATGGAAGCTTTTTTGGTTTATGATTAGGGTTTCTTATCGCGAATACCGTTAACTATCGGAAATTTAAATCTCCAAATTTTGCTTACCGTTATTAACGGTAAGGATTCTGTTAATTAACGTTTTTTTTGCGGAAAATTAACGGTAAGAATAAATACCGCTAACTTCTTGGGTTCACAAAATTTTTTACCAATTTAATATTTTGTCCCAAATCATATCTGCATAATATATTATTCCTATATTTTTCCTTTAAAGAAAAAAAACTGAAGGATAAGCTGACTCAAAAGTAGATGCAACATAGAATCAACATCATATGTAATTTATTTTTTATGAAAATCTCCTTATGACTACTAACCTTACCCTTGAAGTTATCTCAATCCAAGCTCAAATTGAGCTCCTAGAGAGTAGAGAAATATTTAAAATACATTTTCTAAGCAATTTAAAAGAACTAATCCTACTGTCTGAGAGAGAATGCAACTGAGAAAATAGAGGTAATACCTTGGCCATAGCAGAAATTTGCATAGTCTTCAAATAGAAATGCTTGTGTCTTGGCTAAAATTCCTTTTCATAAAAACTATAAAACACCTTTGGAAATATATTTTAATTTCCTCTGTGCCCAAATGAAGTAATTTTGCTCTTTAAGAAGTTAATCACGAGTTATGTGCATTTTAATATCCGAATATCAAAGCCAAACTCAGCGTATCAATACTTGCCGTAGTAAAAGTTCTTTTTCTCAGTCAATAATTCGTCTTTCTACGCCAAATAAATTTTTAAGATACTTTAAACATTAGTAAAAAAGATATTATAACTTTTTTATTTTCTCTTAATTTAAAGTACCAGGGTTAAACTACACATTTCTATAATTCAATAGTGTTGGTCAATTTCAAGTCATATTTTTGTTTCTCTTGTATCTCCCTTATTTTATATATAAATCACTATTGTAAGCTATGCCACTTATCTTAAAAACTATTTCTAACCACTTACTTTTATTTTTTTTGGTATTTGAGTGCTGGAAGATACTTTTCTATTCTGTTCTTTTCGCGTCATCCTATATTTTAGATGAATTTCTAAATAACTATCAAGTTCATTTCTCAGTGAATTTTTAGAGTTATTAAAAACAAAATACAATTTTCAAAAGCTATTTCAAATATCTCGGTATCTATATAAGATAATATAGGATTTAAAGAAAATATATTCATGTAAAACACCGAATACCACCGAAATATAGCTCATTCATTTCATATCAATCAGAAATCAATGAAGAAAAGGGTTACATCATCTCTGTAAACTGTCAAAGTTAGCTCCTATATTCAAGTTAAGGCTAGGAGCAAACAATAGTATTTTATGGTTTTTATTGTTACAGTGTGTTAAAAACTTTATCAACGATTTTTTCAATAATGCAGTATAATGGCTATATAATCAGCAATACCTTTTCAACTCTTCTGCAAAGCTTACAAAATATCACAAACTGAATTTAGGACTTACTCACATAAAAGTATAGAGGATTAAAATAATATAGAGTGTAAAAACACGATTACTGAAAATAACACATTTAGTATTTGTTAGTTTTTGCCACGAAATCTTCCTCAAATACAATATTATCACCCACAATATGTTTCACATTAAAAAAGCCTTTCCAACCATATACTTTTTCAAGGTATTTGATAAGGATGAGTACCTTAAACCCTAAAAGAGGCTAATTTTAAGGGTCCTTTTCTCTAAGTTTACAGATCTCTAAAGAAACATACATTCAAATGTAACATCATGAAGACCACCTCTATAGATGATCTGATTCTTTTCAGACCCTAGAGAACCACTATATCTGGCTTCTGAAAATATTTCTCAGGATGTTTCTTCTCTGATTAACTGTAACTAAGCTAAACTTCACTCAGAAAACTCAAACGTTGAGAATCTGCACATCTGAAAATACGAGATCAGTCAGTTTTGCTATAACCTCCTAAATTTCTGTACTAGGGTGTCTCCAACAACTAAAAAAATGGCTTGTAACCCTTAATTCTGCGTTTTAGGATATTTTTAATGTTTTTTTTTTAAGAAAAGTCGATATTGGGCTAAAATGCTGTTTTTATCAACTTCAATCCGTGTAATACCTCAAGAAATACTGGTCTAGAACTTTAATACACCTCACCAGTCGACTGAACGGGTGAATTTAGGTCTAGAAGCAACTTTGCTTGAGAATTGGAGTATTCTGTATAGACTTCCTAACAATGTATCCTATTTCTAAGATCTCAGAAACTCTGAAAAAAGGATACCGGTAAATGTCCAATATTTCTGAATGGATGATACCAAGTAATAAAGCCTCCTGAAAAATGATAGTCACTCAGAAGCATCGATGATTTAGAGTTCTACCGAGTTTTGTTTGAGGAAACTCCAAGAACTTCCCTATTAATCTCAGCAATAGTTATTTGGTTTAATTTAACTTTACTCCAAACTCAACCATAAAATAGTCGAAACTGAACTACTAATATATCAAATATCAAAAACTTTGACTCTTACCTTATCTAAAATCAATTTTAAATAGTTTTAAAAAGGAAAAAAAGCAAAGTTTAAGGTTTTATTAGTTTTAATTATACAAAACTCTGTTATAATATTGCTAATTCTTAGAAAAAAAGTACATGTTTTTTTTTACTTTTATGTATACTAAAGTACTCAAAATACATATAAATCGACATGGAGAAGATGGTAATATACTTAGAGAATCTATGTTTTTAGTTTTTGCAAGAATTCATATTGTGGTGGTTCTACCGTACTTAACGCAAGAAAGTGACGTTCTTGTTGTTTTAAGTTGAAAAACTTGATTTAAATTTTATAAAATTTACCTGGTACAATTTTAAAGAGGAAAAACACATATATATTTCTGTTGATATAAACAATTTCTGGAATTTTTGAGTAGAAGTTGACTATCCAGTCACATACTTTTAATTAAAAATACATTCTTCCTGTACTCAAACACGCAACGAGAGTCCAAAATATATACCAACTGGAACATATAAAAAACCATATAAAGGGAAAAACTATGCAAGCAAGGGGAAAAAAATCTACAGAAAAGCAAAAGTTTTCACAGTTAGAAGAAAAAATTAAAGTGGAAAGCACTGGAAAGAGAAAAAAATCAGAGAAGAGCGAGGAACGAATTCTGCAGCGAAGTTGAGCTCACTGAAAACTTAAACTCACAAGAAACATAAGAAAATTACAGGCTTTGAAATTTTTTAAGGAGATTCCTGAGTCTGCCTTAGAAGATTTTGATACCCTTAATATTGTATAAGCTTTAACTAAATAACAATTGATTTTTAAATTTTCCGTTTTCACTTGTATTTATATCTATTGGGGTTTTATGTATGTCTATGTTGTGGTAGGAAATAATCTTAGTTTTTGCTTAAATATGTCTTACTGTTAAGATCCTTATATTCTTATACAAACTTCTTACGAGAACAACCAAAGTTCTTATCAACATCTCATTGGCACTTTACAGTTCTTGGTCTCTGCTATTCACTACTTTATTGGTAAGTCTGTTAACTATACACCTACTACATAGACCTGGTCTCTGGTAGACACATGGTTACATATGATATTTAACATCCCTATGAACTTTATAGGGTAAACTAGATGTAAACTTGGAACTATGTTATTAAATAACGCCAAAAAATGCGAGCTCACAAGTATATTTGGAATTTAGTATTCTCAACTAGAAAATATACTATGCCAGTGACTTTGTCTCATGTTGAAGAAAATTTGAGAAAAGAAAACCGTCGGAATATGATGAAGGGCCAAGTAATTGGCTTCTTCATAATGTTGTTTTAGTTTTACCAAAACTAATAATATTTTGTATTGTGCAAATTGAAAAATGCAAAACGCTGTAAAATTATGTTATGTATTCACTTTTCAGGCTCAGAAAAGGTAGAACAAGCTAATAATATAGCTAAATTTTGTGAAAAAGAAATGAATACAGAAAGTATTACTAAGGTAACCAAGCAAAAAGTGCCGGATATGACACACGATTTAACTATATTATCAACTGTTTTAAGAAACAGCACTGTTTCTCTAGCAGAAAAGAGAAACTTTAATCAAAACTGGATTTTTCTCGCTAAGAAGCCGAAATTAAGTAAGATCAAAAATATTCTGAAGAGAAAGAAAAATAAAATAAAGGAACGTGGTTTAAGAGCCAACTTATATTTTCGTTTTGTGTGACCTGATCAGAATATCGGCAATGTAAAAAATGTGATCGCAAGATAAAGTGTAAGCTTGGAAACACAAGTGGAATTCTGCGAGAAGGCGATGAAACGTGATTGGTATCAAAGCAGTTGACACAGATGAGAATATAAGATCTCAATAAGAAGTTATAAATACATCAAATGCTCATACACAAGAACTTGGACGCAAAATAGGTGGTGAAACCAAATATGAGTATTTAAGAGATCCGGATGAAGGCAATCATAAAGCACAAGCTTCCGTTTGGCTTATTCTCAGAGAATTTAGTGACTGAAAAATATAGGGATGTGTTCATAGGATACAACCCCCTGGGTAGGAGGACACTTGCCACCTGGATGAACGTCTGGCACAAAGAGAAGAAGGTCAAACTTAAGACTATAATGACGAAAACTACACATCATCTGGAGTAAGCCTCACAGCTGATCTCTTGAAAATTAAAGAAACGAAAGAAGAACATTTAGGGATTACAATGCATTGGGCAAATAAGAAGTTCAAACTTCATAATTCAGATCTTGGTTTCAAACCTTACAAACAAGAGCAAAATGAGGAGAAAATTAGAAAACTTGTTTTCCACATATTCAAGTAGTTTTACTTGGAGACAAATATTGTGACTTTTAATACGGAGAACACAACTAATATGGCTAAAGCTGGAGAAGTGTTAAACCGTTTTCTCATTCAGAAATATTTAGATGGCTATGTAAGTGGAAATTACCCCATCTTTCCTCGTGATGATCTACATGTGAGATGTTTTCGCGCGGAGTGTAGCTAGTGATGCACTGCTTGCTTGAAGTTTTTCATTCGAATATTGCAAAAGCAAGAAGGATGGTTGCTTTTTTTAATTCTTCTACCAGAAGAACTATTAGGATATCTTAAATAACTGCAAAGTTTCCAAATTTCCCCCGAAATCCAAGGTATTGTCAGTACTGATATAAAAACAAGTTGAAACAACGCCCATGACCAAGTGAGTTATATATTGAGAAAGTACATTGAAGTGAACCAGCAACAACTGAAGCATTCTGGGTATGATAAGGTTGAAGCCTCGATACTCTATGGCTTTCGACTAGAGCATGAGATGGATTTGTACCTCCAAGAAAAATCAACCAATCGTTAAAATGGGAATAGCTTCGTGATAAGAAAGGTGAAGCAGATGTTTGATACGATGGAGTGATAAGTCAGAGAGGTTGTGGATTCGTATACAAATGGTTTGACTCATAACAGGAAAAGAGAGGGAAATTTTTAATCTATACAGCTACTTAGCGCTTTGAACAATGTTAGTGAAATCTTAACAAAGACTATGAAAATTATGTGGTGTCGTTAAGGGGATGTCCATCAGTGGATTTTATAAATTTGGAGTTTTCTTCGAAGAAAGAGGTAGAGCTCAATTCTATGTAATTAAAGAGGATAAAATGATATCGTTGCTAAAGGTGTTTGTTAATCTGGACAGTATTATTATTGATGATAGCAGACCGGGGCCATGAAACTATCTTGTAGCTTCATTATATAGGAATTTCACAGGAAGAAAAATTTATATATAACAGAACAGAGGTTGAAAGCAATTGACCAAAGGTTTTTTTACGGGTAAAATGAAGAATATTTGTCCAAATGATAGATCTCGTATAAAAGCGCAGTTTCCAAGTATAGAATCCAGAGTATATGTAGTTCTTTCGGCCCAAATTATAACTACGTCTGTTGAACGTTTATTCAGTTACAGCGGTAAAAATCTTCATGAAAAAAAACAACATTAGTTCTAAGGAATATAAAAAGAAAAATGAACGGGGAATATGTATGTTGTATTTTGAAGTGAAGCTGAAAAATCTTGATTAAACATTTGTAAAATGGGTTGTTCATCCCGATAATGGAGATTCTCATTATGTTTTTTCTAACTTAATACTCAAAAATTTAGAATGTAACTGTCTTTGTTTGTTAAATAGGTTCAAGCATACATTAGCTAGGAGTTTAGTTATAAACCGTGGCATAAAGTTTAACAGTAGTGTATTAAGTATATAGTAATCCTACAAATCGACCTCAACAAAAATTTCTATATACATTTTAGAAGGTACATGTCATGTTTTGTCACATTAACCTTTGTTAACTTCCTTGATTTCGCGCTATCTTGTAGCTACAAAGGTTTAAGCTAGTTGTGTTTAACAAGAGAGTCTCAACGAGAGCTTTTTGAGAAGGTGTCTTGATACCTCACAATTTAAATATTTTGATAAAATCCTTCTCCAGAAGCTTTTGCTATCTCGATAAACACGTCTATTTCAAGCTTCTAAAAACTATGTAGAAAAAAAGCAAGTAATTGAATTCACCAAACACTTAAAATATCTCCCCGTCATTAGACCACTTGTGGGATTGTGTGTTGCTTTTGTTCTGAAAAAGTCTTGATTTTTGACAATTTCTTGTTCTGGGGAAGTTATACAACAGAAAAGACGAGAAGCATCGAAGCTAATAGAATTCCTTTTCCCTTACCGCTTCCCGCCCACAAAAAAAATCTGGGAATTTCCGGTTCCTTTATATCTCTCGCCAATTACTCATCTCTCGACTTTGAACAGCAGTTCATGTCATCGCCCCAAACTCCGAAATCAATGAATAAATCCACGGAATGCTTTTCATACATGCGTGTAGCTTATACGCGATATCCCATTGGCTAAATTTTAGATTGATCAAAACCGCCATATCTAAATGCCAAAAACCAATGAAAAGAATGTACGGGAAAACAAACTATATGAGAAGATCTGCAGTTGGGTATCAGTCTTAAAACGAGTTTAGATGAAACAACTGAAAGTAGAATAGTAAAGAAAAGATAATTTTAGACAAAAAAATTGCAGCTGAACTAAAAAAAGAAAACGAGTCTGGATAAAAAAATAGCTGAATGAAATATCAAAGCCACTTTCAAAAATAAGCCTGTACTTGGATTAGAATATGAACCCACTTAAGTTTTAAATTTTAAATTTAACAAAAATCTAAATCTTCTCAATTTCAGTATTCAAAATTGGTTGTCTCAAATTTCTAATTTAGTTAGTTCAGATATGTATTTATTAGTTTCTATGCATATTTTAATGTTTCTGTGTTCAAGCTATGGGAAAAGATTTAAATCCATCCTCATCTTCACCGAAAGCCAATTGGGGAGGATCCAAAAACATGAAGCAAATTTTTAAAACATAGAGATCATGAAGGAATCCCCTCTACACAAGGATAATACGAACTCACATTATAATATTTTTTTAACTTTTAATATTTGTTTGGTATCTTCTAGTGCACTTCACCTTGTTCCCGACCCTTCTATATTTCGTCAAAGTATAAAAAATGGAACTATATTAAAAAAAAGTCAATCCTTGAATATAAATTAACCAAAAGATAGAAACAAAAGAAAAATATTTAAAATAACACTATAATATTTTCTGTTATGCTTAAAATAGTTGAGTTTAAAATTTTAATTTCTGAAGTAAAAAATAGTGATGTCCTCTGTTACATTTTGAGATAGGTTCCCAGTTTGCATTTTTTTTTGTTATAAGCCAAATAAGTTTCAGGAGTTGGCATAAACTTTAACTTTTAATTTCTGGTATTTATTATGGCGAGTTACTCTATCGATAAATTCCAATGAAAACTGTGGAATAATGCACGAGTTTATTTGGGTGACTACTTTATTAGATGAAACGTTTGTGTATTCAAATTGGTACTTTATGATAATATCTAGTTTTAGAAGTTGTGTTTTAACTGTGTTACTATCTGGAATTTGCTATTTTTTCTTCGTGTGATATATTTAGTGTTGTTTCCTTTGGAGTTATTACTGAAATATTGATATATCAATGTGGGGTTATATTTTCGTTTTAGTATGTAATATAACCGTCAAACTATAGGAGAAAAGAATTTTGCTAAAGAAAAACAATTTAAAGATTAGTCTGATAAAAGTTTTACTCAGAGTTTTATTTACCTTTGTCCAGGTTTATTCAAATATCTGTTCACTAGTTTGACACTAAAACGCAATATCTCTTGAGCCATTTGAAGCAACCGTTCGTAACCGTTGAAAGGTGCAAAGAAACTTTTGTTTTGTGTGACAACTTAAAAATTCTCTTACAGTTCTAGCTGTATTTTATTGAATTTTTTCTCGATCCCTTTTGTTTTCAAGCAGATGTTTAATACCGTTATCGATTTGTTTATATCTTTCTTTTTTTTTGTTTTTTTCTGATTTTGGTTTAAATGGTTCACTTTTTCACCCGCTACCTCCAAATTTTCGTAAAGTATAATTTTTAGCTATATGTCAAAAGTTCAAAAACCTGAATTATATTAGCTTCATTTTGAAATATGAACTGATATGTATTCTATTGCAAGTTGTTTATCTTTCGGCATAGGATTTATAGAAATATATCCATTAAGTTTTGGGAGGTCTTGAAAAGAAATAATTTATTAATTTACATCTTATTCTACTTTTAAGCAGCAAATTACTTTTAGAACAAGCTGATACGATTGTCATATTAATTTCTGTATAATTCTATAAAAAGGGGTTTATTTTTTTAACTATAAATAAATAATTCACACACTTTTTCAGTTCCTTTATTTCGTAATTGGCATAAATGACCATTTACACCCAAATTCAGGAAGTTTTGTCCAAATCGAGAAATGACTGACAACATCAATATTTATGAGTCTGCGAGTGTATCGCCACAGCACCCTAACGGGTCCCCAGACCTTGCGAGCTGATTGATTGAGTCAATATTCAACTTGTTGTCTCTGAACGTGGGTGATCTTGCTTAACATAAACTTAGTATTCTCGTCAAATACATTCGTAAAACTCCGTCCCTTGACGTTTTAATTATTCAAAAACTGAGTACAAGAGGAGTAGAAAGACTAAAGGAAACCAGCGAAGCAGCTAGTCAAGAAGGGCTTGGAAAGTGGTTCTCTTCAGAGGTCAACTCCGGGTCATGGGGTGTAGTAATCTTCGTAATCCAACACCTTTTTTCGATGGTAATCGGCCTCTATGAAGTGAGCGAAAGAGTCTTGATACTTAATTTTAAGTCAACCTCAAAGAAAGCTCGATACTAGTCAACGTATATGTCCCTCACTCTGGAAAACCTGCAAGAGAATACAAGAAGTTTCTCCAGGACGTACAAGAAAAGTATTGAACAAGCTGAACAGGAAAAGACTATTGGTAATCGATGAAGATTTTAATGTACAAGGGGATAGTAAAGTACTAAGCGAAGACAAGAAACTAAGCAGATCTTCTAGAAGTAACAGGAACGACAAACTACTGGGTGAATTCATCAAGAGAAACAACCTACACATTGACAATCACAACTTCAGAACCGGGAAACCTGGAAGCAACAAACATGTCAACTTTCTACTCAGGAACAGAAACATAAAAGAATCGGAAATAGACTTCTTCTTAACTTCACACCCAAGCCAAGTAAGAAAGTTCAAGATAGATAGAGAAATAACTCAGCAAATCTGGAATGGAGCCCTACAAGATCACCTGGGAACAAGTTTCTCAATACTACTAAAACACACCACCAGAATAACAAAGTAAATAAAAAGAAGAGCCCTTTCAACATATATTCAATAGAAAAGGGAACCTTTTGACCTGAAAATCGTTGAGAAAATATAGTAGATATACAATTTACGAGAATTGGACCACAATAGCTTATCAGAAACCAAGAGCAAAGTTATATAAGCTGATTTTCTGAAGAGAGAGAGTAAGATTTTTCGATACTTACAACTCTCCGGAAATACTAGAATTCCTAAGCTAGAAAAGGTTGAACTGTAAAACAGCAACTGTAGAAGAAAGAGCCACGATGGGCAAATAAGTGGCGGTAGGTGCAAGATTAAATTGACAGAGATGGATTGAAAAACAAGTTGCAGCGATTCAAGAAAAGGTAGACATAAACAACACCAGAGAAGCCTATAGGATATTAAAAAAGTTTCGTAAACTTAAAATCAATAGTACCAAGATTTCTAAGGATTCACATGGAAATAGAACCCAAGTGGAGAAACGACTCAAGATATTTCGGAAGCATATTGAAAATACACAAGGGTATGTACGCCCAGAAGCAGGAAACATATCTAAGGAAGTAGTGGAGAGTTACCACATAACAAGAGAACTCAACATCTAACTGGAATCCACACAAAGATACTCAGAACATCCAACTGAAGATGAGATCATACAAATGTTAAAACAACTGAAAACCCACAAGACTCTAGGTGAAGATAAGATCCCCAAAGTATTCAGAAGAGTTCCAGAAGCACCTAACGAAGATAGTCCAGAGCTTCTTTAGAAAAGGAAAACTGGAACAAAATGATGAATCTAACTTCTGCAATGGAAAAGTTATCTTCATATACAAAGGAAAAAGATAATCCAGAGACTCAGCAAACTACAAACTGATTACCTTACTCAACACCTCCTTCAAAGTAATAACGAAGATACTAACTAACATGCTTCAAGGTATAGTTCAATAACTGTCTTCATACCAAGCTGGCTTCAGACCTAGAAGATCCGCAATATACAAGATAGAAGTGCTAAAGACAATAATGAAAAAACATTACAGAAAAAAGTTACAATACACTGCTGTTTATTAATTTTAAGCAGGTTTTTGACTCTATTCCCCATTGTTTCATAAAAACCTCGTTAAAACACAAAGTGCAAAAATATCTTCCGTAAAGGGTATTGTATCTTTACCATCTGGCAAAATCCAGAGTAGCAGAAGGAAAACTAAGATCCAGGGAAGTGAACATTCACAGAGGAGTCATGCAAGCAGGCAGTCTTTCTTTCACGCTATTCATATTTGCCCTAAATAGCACAATAGAAAGATAAGGAAAGATACTCTGGAAAGCATCTCGCTCAACGGCCAAAATATGCAACTCATGGCCTTTGCGGATGATGTTGTGGCCTTCTATAAAGGACCTGAGCAAGTTCGAGATCTAATATTTCAACTACGTGGGATAGTAGCTGCCAGCGGTCTAAGGATAAATATAAAAAAGACCAGAGTAATGAAAATAGAAAGATCCATAAGAGTGAGTGGAGAGATTCCAAGAAAGTCAATCAACAAACTGCTGAACAAGCTCTTCTGCGAACGCTGCGACCGATACTGCCATAATGAGATGCCCTTTCAGTGTCATAGAAGATCCAGATTCTGCGATGGAACAAAGAATAGATCCAGAACTGGAACACTTCCTTCACTTCACGGTCGACAACTAGTAACTCAACTGCTCAGAAATAATGAAGACGATATAACAGTTTGCGAAAAAAGATAATAGGCGTAACTGAATTCAAATATCTCGGTGCTGTATTTAATACCTATGGTTTAGACACAGAAACCATCCTGCTGAAAACAGAATACACCAAAGCAGTTCTCCTCCACATAGGACACATCTTAAACTCAATGTCGCTGAACAAGAAAGTTGAGCGAATAGCAGTCTTCTCCATGGTTCTGGTTCCAATGCTCTACAACATTGAAAACTGACATGGAAACTCAGAGATAAAGAAGCAACTCAACGCTCTCTCTTGAAGGATTAAAAACTTATAGGGAACATAAAAGACAACAGGATCGTGATAGGTGATGGAGATATAAACGTACTAAAAATAGTGCAAGAACGGACAGCCAAACACAAAGAAAAGGAAGTAGTGGATGATTAGGTACAAGCAGCAAGACAAAACACAGCACCAAACCCCCAGAGAAACACAAACTCAATAAATATCTAAACTTCTGAAATGTTAAATCACCCAAAGATAAGAGAGTATATACAAGAAAACGAAGAACCTATCCCGCCGGCAGAAGATCCACCAACTGAAAGTGCGAGCCACCCAACCACCTTCTTCCCACTAACAGCAAGCACCATCAACCCGCGTAGAATGATCCTAAACAGTAACTTGAGGAATGAGAATACGCCTGACTGGCTAGGTATTCTCACTGCGCCAAAAATACCCACTTGAAAACTGGAACGTGAGCAAAACAACACCCGGAACGATTAAATACCAACTGGACTGCAGCTACAGTTGGTCAAATATCTTCTGTGCCTAAAACAAGTCCTCTGGAACATTTACTACGAACTAAAGTGGAAGGGTGAAGAAACCTGAAACCCCATACCACTATTAGTGACCAAACCTTGAAAAATACCTTCATGCAATGGAAATAACTCCAAATACACCATCAAACACAGGAAACAAACTAAAAATATATCACACCTTCATTATTAAAACAAAAACTTAGCCAATTTGGAGACAGTAGCATATGATGAAGATAGAAAAGACCGCAGGAACGAAGACTCCAAATTATTCGTTAGAGCTCCTGGAACCTTCAACAATAGCTGCCCCAACTTCTTCTAAGTCAAAAACATATCTAAAAATACGCTCCATAAGCTCCTCTGGCTGCCTCAAGATATCACTCAACTCCATCCTAATGGGATCAATACCAAAACGCAGAAACTTCACTTTGCTCTTCAATATACGCTGCGCTTGCAACTTCACTGGTTCAGGGAAGCGCTCGGAGATACTATCAACTGCAATCAGACTATCGATGGCGATGCGAGCATCAATACTCATCTTTGTTCTGTATCTATTTTTCTTTCTAAATTGCCTTTTTGATTTGTTTTTTTTTTGGAAATCTCAGTCCTAGACCGTAATCACGTGATTGGATAACTTTTGGGCAATGTGATCTGAGGAAATACGACCATGCACTACTGGAACTGGAATTCCAATAACGCAGGGTATCAGACCTTTCAAGAGGGAAACCTAATCTTTAGGACCGGGACGGGACTGTAAGAAGAACCAAGAAAAGCTCCAGCAAGCAAGGCCCACGAGACCATTACAGGCAAGCAAGGTGCAAGACAAGAGGATATACCAAGACGAGAAAGCTCAATCACAAAAAAGTGTAAAAGTACTAAGGAGGGCAAGACAACAGGGTCGTAGGGTTAGGTCACAAGGCCCAATTGACAATAGTCACGGAACTCTTGCTAAACCTTAAACCTAAAAATTCAATCAATCACATGTCGCTTGTGAAATTACACCCGTGTAGAAAAATAGCATCTCATCAAATCTGATCCCTAGTCTTTGCATCTAATTGAACTGACGAAGTGAAAGAGAAGATGCTAATGACGTGGATTAATCCTATTGTGGAGATTAATAAACAATTTATTGTCTTCTGAGGTAAACATTAAGTTGTACATAAATTATATTTGAATTAAGAACAGCCGAATAATAATTTCAGTCGCCAAAAAACAAAGAGTAAAAATATTGTTGACCAGACATCATGTTTTCATCATTTAGCAATCAAGTACATAAACAAGGAGCTCAGGGACAAGTGATATATATTAAACATAGAAAATTTTTGTCTAAAAGTGAAATAAGAGTATGTAAAAGAGTAAAGAAACTTACTTCAAGTGTACCAAGAGGTGAAGAGGAAAAAGCAAAATATCAGAAGGAAAAGGATAAAAATCAAGCAAAGGGAAAAAATCTTCAAGCTGAGTTCAACCTTTATAAACTTATCGGAGAACATAAATTTTTACCTAGAGTATACAGTTTTTATGAAAATAAACGATGGTGGGTTTTTGAAATGGAGGCTTGTGTTGGTGAACTTAGAGACATCAGTAGATTTTTTCATTTCTTTCAATCATATCATACAATTCAGATACTATCAGAATATAATGATAATGGAAAAATAACTAATTTTTCAGAGATAGTTACATTAGAAGTTGTATTTTATGTCGCAACTGCTATTCTTCTAGCTTTAAAGCATATAAATAGCAAAGAACTTGCTCACGTTGATGTAAAACCCGAGAATATTTTGATATCTCGAGAAGGCATTCCAAAGCTTATAGATTTCGGTATAGCTCAGCCTCCGAGTGTGATAAAAACAGGTAGTTTTATTGGTACTTCAGGGTATTTTGCATATGAATTTTTGACGGCTGGAACAGAGTTAAATTATTCTATTGATTGTTTTAGTTTGGGAGTTACCATGATGGAAATGACTTATCCTTTCTTAAAAAGTTATGAACTAGATTGGGATGAAAGAGTTGGCTATAAATTTGATTACATAAAAAGATATGGTCTTGAAGAGATTAATAAAAGGGTTAATTCATGGAAAAAGGAAATGACATATCCTGAAAATAAACCTTTCTCAGCCGAATTAAAAAAAAATCTAGATCAAGCTCTGGAGTTAATGGTTCAAGCAAAATACAAAGAAAGGTTGGGTCCAAAGGAACTGTTGATGGAAGAACCATTTAAAGAATGGGCAGCTTCATGGGCTGGTAAAGGAGACAAAGTTACGTACTTTTTTAAAAATGCCCGAGACCATCTTTCTACCCGTGCAAATCGCTTTTGGGACAAAAAAATTAAAAACTGGTCGCAAGCTTTTTTAGCTGCAAAGTTTTGGAGCAGTAATACATCTGGAACAGAGAACTTTGCATAGTGTCTTGAGGTTGGTGATCTTGCTTAGTTTTATATACAAGTTAGAATTTCTTGTCTCTGTAACGTTCTAATAATATCTAGTAGGATTTTTAAGTAGAAGTGTTATAGATATTGATGTTATCCATAAATTATCTTATTAAGAGACTTGTATTCCTTTATCGATGGAAACTAACTTATACAATATTAAGGTTTTTTAAGTCGATAACAAATTTGGCTGTTAAACCAAACTTACTATTGTTCTTAGTTGTGAGGTCTATCTGATTTCCTAAATTAATTTTTTGTGTAACCCAATCAAGAAACAGTTTATAAGTTTTAAGATGATCTTGATTTCCTGTTATTTCTTTGAGGTTTTCTAGAAAACCTCTTAATCTAGGTGTATTTGAGTTCGATTTGGGAAGAAAAACTTCAATATCACCAGGAATTTCTACACCTTCTGGTTGATGATTTTCATGATTTGAAACTGGTAGTGCAGGATAAGTTAAAAGTTGTGCTTTAAATCTGGTTCGGTCATGTTGCTGCAAGCTTGCTGTATTTGTCAGATCAGTTCCTCCAGCTACTTTAATTGAACGCACCAATAAATAAGCACTTTTTTTCACATCTTCAGCTACATTCTGTTGGGTACTCATTCGGCTAATCTTGTGCCCAACCCACACACAAATAATTGAAAGCACAGCTCTTCTTAAACTGCCCTGACTCACACTGTCTTTGGTTACAATATCAAATAAGATTCCTATTGCCACATTTGACTTTAGTTCGCTTAAATTGGTACCGAAAGAGTCATCCAATGGTTGTTCCAAGAACTCCTGAAGCTTCAGAACCTCCGGGGGGAAATCTTCTTCTCTTGCGGGGAGCCCACCTTCTATACCTAGATAGTCCAAAATGTCTCTAGTCATATACTCAATTGTAAAGTCTTGAGCCCAAACCTGCAAAATATCATTCGGTAATACATTTCCAATTGTATTCATTTGCTTTTTGTATTTGTTTTTCAATTCTAATTTATTTTGTATCAATTATTGTAGTAAGATATATTACTGTATTTTTATTGTCCAATTAGGACTAATGATGATTGTTGTCAAGGAGTCAGTTGGAATTAAGAATCTTGGACTGTATATTCGAGACACCAGGTGTTATTATTAGGCGTGTTTATCGAGATAACACACCTAATATCTCCTTCATATTACCACGCCTTAAATTGTTTGTTGTTCTGGTGTGGATTTTGCATATCAAGTATTATCTATCAATATAACAGTATGTTTTAATTAGGCATTGGGAACCTGTATTGGTTGGAATTGATAAAATTAATAAGTAATTCTTTAATAATCATTTGATTCTTATTTTCAATAAGAGAGTCTTGATTTATATTGTTATCAAATGATTCCAATTAAATTTTTAATTATCAATTGATTATGAATAATACGATAGACCGCATGCTCTTGGGACCAATGGCCCGGCAACATAAAATATACTTATGCATCGCACGAAAATCCATATAAAAAGACCATACCACCAGGAAACAACCAGTAATAAAACGCCATAGCCTGCAGGCTCTATTGTCCTGTGTTTAGGGTTTCTTAACGTAAAAAAAGGTAATAAACGGTAATAGAAATATTCGAATTCTTATTACCATTGTTACCGGTAGGGATTCTGTTAATTAACATTTTTTTTGCGGAAAATTAACTGTAAGAAAAAATACCGCTAACTTTTTGGGTTCCCAAATTTTTTTACCAATTTTAATGTTTTGTCCCAAATCATATCTTCATAATATATTATGCCTATATTCTTCCTTTAAAGAAAAAAAAACTGAAGGATAAGCTGACTCAGAACTAGATGCAACATAGAATCAACATCATATGTAATTTATTTTTTATGAAAATCTCCTTATGACTAGTAACCTTACCCTTGAAGTTATCTCAATCCAAGCTCAAATTGAGCTCCTAGAGAGTAGAGAAATATTTAAAATACATTTTCTAAGCAATTTAAAAGAACTAATCCTACTGTCTGAGAGAGAATGCAACTGAGAAAATAGAGGTAATACCTTGGCCATAGCAGAAATTTGCATAGTCTTCAAATAGAAATGCTTGTGTCTTGGCTAAAATTCCTTTTCATAAAAACTATAAAACACCTTTGGAAATATATTTTAATTTCCTCTGTGCTCAATGAAGTAATTTTGCTCTTTAAGAAGTTAATCACGAGTTATGTGCATTTTAATATCCGAATATCAAAGCCAAACTCAGCGTATCAATACTTGCCGTAGTAAAAGCTCTTTTTCTCAGTCAATACTTCGTCTTTCTACGCCAAATAAATTTTTAAGATACTTTAAACATTAGTAAAAAAGATATTATAACTTTTTTATTTTCTCTTAATTTAAAGTACCAGGGTTAAACTACACATTTCTATAATTCAATAGTGTTGGTCAATTTCAAGTCATATTTTTGTTTCTCTTGTATCTCCCTTATTTTATATATAAATCACTATTGTAAGCTATGCCACTTATCTTAAAAACTATTTCTAACCACTTACTTTTATTTTTTTTGGTATTTGAGTGCTGGAAGATACTTTTCTATTCTGTTCTTTTCGCGTCATCCTATATTTTAGATGAATTTCTAAATAACTATCAAGTTCATTTCTCAGTGAATTTTTAGAGTTATTAAAAACAAAATACAATTTTCAAAAGCTATTTCAAATATCTCGGTATCTATATAAGATAATATAGGATTTAAAGAAAATATATTCATGTAAAACACCGAATACCACCGAAATATAGCTCATTCATTTCATATCAATCAGAAATCAATGAAGAAAAGGGTTACATCATCTCTGTAAACTGTCAAAGTTAGCTCCTATATTCAAGTTAAGGCTAGTGGCAAACAATAGTATTTTATGGTTTTTATTGTTACAGTGTGTTAAAAACTTTATCAACGATTTTTTCAATAATGCAGTATAATGGCTATATAATCAGCAATACCCTTTCAACTCTTCTGCAAAGCTTACAAAATATCACAAACTGAATTTAGGACTTACTCACATAAAAGTATAGAGGATTAAAATAATATAGAGTGTAAAAACACGATTACTGAAAATAACACATTTAGTATTTGTTAGTTTTTGCCACGAAATCTTCCTCAAATACAATATTATCACCCACAATATGTTTCACATTAAAAAAGCCTTTCCAACCATATACTTTTTCAAGGTATTTGATAAGGATGAGTACCTTAAACCCTAAAAGAGGCTAATTTTAAGGGTCCTTTTCTCTAAGTTTACAGATCTCTAAAGAAACATACATTCAAATGTAACATCATGAAGACCACCTCTATAGATGATCTGATTCTTTTCAGACCCTAGAGAACCACTATATCTGGCTTCTGAAAATATTTCTCAGGATGTTTCTTCTCTGATTAACTGTAACTAAGCTAAACTTCACTCAGAAAACTCAAACGTTGAGAATCTGCACATCTGAAAATACGAGATCAGTCAGTTTTGCTATAACCTCCTAAATTTCTGTACTAGGGTGTCTCCAACAACTAAAAAAATGGCTTGTAACCCTTAATTCTGCGTTTTAGGATATTTTTAATGTTTTTTTTTTAAGAAAAGTCGATATTGGGCTAAAATGCTGTTTTTATCAACTTCAATCCGTGTAATACCTCAAGAAATACTGGTCTAGAACTTTAATACACCTCACCAGTCGACTGAACGGGTGAATTTAGGTCTAGAAGCAACTTTGCTTGAGAATTGGAGTATTCTGTATAGACTTCCTAACAATGTATCCTATTTCTAAGATCTCAGAAACTCTGAAAAAAGGATACCGGTAAATGTCCAATATTTCTGAATGGATGATACCAAGTAATAAAGCCTCCTGAAAAATGATAGTCACTCAGAAGCATCGATGATTTAGAGTTCTACCGAGTTTTGTTTGAGGAAACTCCAAGAACTTCCCTATTAATCTCAGCAATAGTTATTTCGCTTTATTTAACTTGGCTCCAAACTCAAGTTTAGAATAGCCAAGACTGAGCTTCAATTAGGTCAAATATTAATAAGTTTAACCCTTACCTTATCTAGGATGAGTTTGTATTATCATAGAGAAGAAATAAATAGGCTTTGAAGTTTTTATTGGTATTAATTGTACAAACCTCTGTCATATTATTGCAAATTCAAATATAAAAATACATGTTTTCTTAACCTTTACATATTATAAAGTATCCAAAAACACATATAAATTAGCATGGATAAGACCAGTAGAAACCAAGCAAGACCTATGTTACTATTTTTTTACAAACGTCGTAATTTGCTCGTTTTTATGACGTATTTATGGAAAGAAAGTAGTGTTTTTTGTTTTCATAAGCTAAACAGCTTCCTCTTGTTCTTATAAAAGGTGATTTGTATCACTTTAAACAAAGAAGCACTTTTCTCTTAAAAATAATACTCAAGTTTCTCAACTCTAAACTTCACTTGCCTAAAAGTTCTCCTACGTTTTGATATGTTGATATTTTTCTTCTACCCCCATAAACTCAATATTACATTACCCTCAATTCAATAAAACCAAAAACCAAGAAATGATCTACCAAAATAATTAAATATCCCATACTCTTAAATGACTATGGGAAGTCACGACCTTTTAAATAGTTTCTACTTTTATAACATATTTTTTTCGCACTAGCTCCTCGATCTTCACTTCTTTCCTTCCCAAATACACAGCAGTAGTGAAACAGACAAGAAATTTCAAGATAGCAATATTCTTAGACAAGAGGTGCAAGCTTTTGGCTCCTCGAGAAAGTGATGAATTGAAGGATGTTGTTGAAGAAGTGGTATAGAGATGGATAAGGTCAAGAGTTTAGGTGGTGATGCTCCAGTGACTCAAGTTTTGAAGAAGAGCAAGTTGGATTTTAGCTTGCTGTTTGAAAATGGAGATAGTTCAAAACCAACTACCAATATGAAGCCAAGCCGTATAGAGTTGTTGCGCTACTTGGATGTTGACGGCGTTGCAGAAAATGTGACATTTTGGCATGGTGGAAAGATGCTGAACCAAGGTTTCCAACGCTTGCAAAGGTCGCTAGAAAGTTTTTAGCTATTCAAACAAGCAGTGTTCGCTCTGAAAGAGCCTTCTCTCATGGTCAATTTGAATGTAGAGGTAAAGAGAACATGTCTGATTAAACTTTTAAGATGAGAATGAACGCAAGAGAGTGGATGAGGCTACAGAAAGAATTTGGAAATTAGTTTTTTTGGGTTCTTTAGCCTGTTAGCGCAGGTTTTCTCCCTTTCTTAACTATTGATTTTTTTTTTCATAATTTTTACTTGTTTTCAAGCCAAAACTAATAAAAATTTTATATCCTTTTGAAAATTTAACACAGAAAAAAATAAAACCGTACTTAGAAAAACATTGCTTCAACCTAGTTTGCTCAGCTTACCAGTTTTCTTTTCCTTAACCCTATCTTAGTGTTTCTCCTATCAATCGAACACGTCTCTAAAACATTGCAGCAAAACAAAATCTCCAACAAGTAGAAGATAACTAGTTTTGAAGCTTTGACGTGCACATTGCTCTTTTTCCAAGCTCGAAAACTAATTTTTGGTTTCTTTGCACCACCTTTTTCTTCGCAAAAGGAGTTTTTTCTGGACCTCTTTGGTTTTGGATATAAGCAGGAAGAGAAAATGTTGAGATTGTTGAATTTGAAAAAACATACCAGTAAATATCGTTAGCTGTGTTGTTTGTCGTGAGTTTCTTTTATTTCACGATTACTCCGTTTGACGAAAAGACTCCATATTTCGGGGTTCTTTTTATTAACTCCGGAGTTATTGACTCCTGTTTTCTAATTGGCCGGAATTGGATATTTCCCAAAATCAAAATCCAAAATAAATGCAAGCAAAACAACAAAGCAGAAAAACATTATCAAGATTGTGAAAGCACAAAATTCGGGTACAAGAAAAGATGAAATTACAATGAAAATTTGTTCAAGTTAATGTATCTTCACTATTCCAAGTATTAATACAAAAATAGTGTTATTTTTTAGATTATCTAAACATTTTCAACTTGGATGTTTTTACAAAAGAAAAGAAGAAAGCTGAACACGTTAGGGATAAGTTTAATTTATATTTGAAAAGAAAAAGCACGCACAACACGTTTTACAAGAAAAAAACCTCAAAAAAGGTATATCATTTTCAAAATGTTTGGTTAATTAAATCTTACTTTTGAAAGGGGGTGGAGTTTAGGTTGAGTGTTTGGAAAAAAATATTTTATTTTGAGAAGGGTTTGGGTTGAGTGCTTGAAAAAAAAATATTTTAATTTGAAAAGGGATGGTCAGCAGTTTAGGAGTAAAGTTCAAGTCAAGAGTTCAAGGAAAGTATGATTTGATTACATTTTATTTTTTTTTGACCTCAAGTTTAGACGCGACTGATTTTTTTCAACTCCAATCTTATGAATTCTTTTTCTCTCTGCTGATGATTTGATGTTCAAACTTGATTCTGTTCATAATTCCTGGAAATGCTTTGTGAAAAGGCAATTCTGCTGCAGCCATTAAAGCTTAACCTCTAGCAAATCTATGTAAACATTCCATTCCTGCTTCTGTTAAGTCAATTACCTAAAAGATGTAAACGTATGTCTTTAAATCAAACTTAAGATTATCTTTAAAAGTACAATTCTTTGGACTAGTACAAATAGTTCTACAACTTCCTAAATTAACTACTTCGATTCCAAACTTTTCAACGTTTCTGACTTCGTAAAGTAGTGTGATTACCTCCTTGTAGTTTTAAAGCGCCCTCCAACGTAGTTCTGAAGTGTTTCCAACATTTATTTTGCAGAATCAGAGCTCTGTAATAACCAACTTTGGTCTTAACTCATTTTTTTCCTTGTGTTAAACTTTTTTTTGTGTTTTTCTTCGTAAGGATTTTTTCCCCTAGCAATTTTTGTTAAATTCGGGTTTGGGTTTATTTCCTTTCGGTTTAAATTGTGAATTTTAGTGCCCTTAAATTTCCTAGTCGAATTCTAATTCCGCGCATTAAAAATTTTCGCCACGTATGAAATTTTGGTTTCCGCGTACTCAAAATCCAGGCAAAGTATATTTTTTTTTGAAATCTGACCAATCAAAATTGAGTAGAGTCATTAACTCTGGAGTCAAAAGATCGTGTCCCCCTAATCCCAGTTAAGCCGACACACTTGGTTGAATAATCATATAGCATCACTTAACCAAAGTAAGAACTTTTTAACCGAAACTATTGCAGCTGCCTAAACAAATGAGTGAAACAAAACAAAATTCTGTGACAAGAAAGATGGAAGAAGACCAACGAAACCCTGAAATCTTAAAAAAATCACCAGAACAAGTTGAAAAATCTCAAACCAAAAAACTTGTTATAAAAGTTGATAATGATTTAAATGTTTCCGGGTCCAACAGGTCCACTGCTATATCTGCTGGAAAAAGTTCTAGCATGACTAGAGCTTCAGGGGTAAAAGCAAAGGCTGAATCCCTAGCAAGGGAAGACGCAGATGCTGTTAAATCAACTGTCTCAAATTTGGTTGCGCAGGATGATAGAGATGAACATATGTATCGAAAGGAATATGACTTAAATGAAGCTTTAGCAAGAATGTTACATAAGAGTGTTAAATTCAAAAGAAGAAAGTCAGTCAAACTTGAAAAGAATGCTGAGGGAAAATACACATTGGACTCAGTCCTGAAAAACTTTTATGAGATAAGTAATCTAAGAGAGTTTTCTAAAGCTTTGATAAGGTTGTTAAACAATTTAGTTCCTGCTTTTTTTGAAGCGTTTGCACAAATTAGTGTTACAAGTCATGTATTTTTTAAGTTATGGACAGTTGTTGAAATGACTAGAAATGTTTTTGCTCAATATATAAAGTTCATGAAACTAAATGGATATTCGCTTTTACAGGTTGAGCACTATAAAGAGATTGACAGAGCACGTTTAATGAAGAATTATCTTCTTCCCATAAATGGGCAGCTTGCAAAAGCTGTTCAATTAGCGGCAAACTTTATCAACTTTAGGTACAAGAGTATTGTTAATTTTGCTAAATATTTAGCATATGCTAGAGATATTTATGATAAGCTTATTTCCTTAGTGGATAGCTTTGCTGCAGGTAGGCTTCTGCGTGTTCCAAATTTAAGAGAACTTGAAGATTCAATATGTAACGCAAGACCAAATCGCAAAACATATAAGTATAGGTTTACTGTCATTGCTGAATACTTTGACTTTGGACACAGTAGTAGAAATACTGCAAGCTATTTTTCTGTTCTCCTGTTTCAGGATCTTTATGGACTAAACACACAAGAAGGGTTGGACTACCTTTGTGGAAAGAAAGAAAGTAAGGAAGAGTATAAAAACCTTACCAAAGTTATTATAAGACAGGGTTTAATACGGCCAAAGTTAGATAATGAAAGTGATTTGGCACTTCTTAACTTGAATAACCTGCGGGAGGACATTATGAACATAGCAGTAGAATATCCTATGTTTGGACCTTTTCGTTTAGTTAATGTGCCTTTTGGTAAGGATGCTTTTACTAAGAGTAAAGATTTTTCTCTGGACTTGAAGCCAAGGGCAAAGGAACTACTAGGCCTTGATACAACATACGCTTCAGTTACCCGTTCTGATATTATTCCACTGGAGCAGCTAATACCCCCGCATGTACTTAGCACGTGGAAAGACAGCAAATGGCTTGACCAGAATAAATTTACTCGTGATGTAGCATTTATTAGTCCGTATGTACATCCACAGACTTATATGAGAGCTAAAGTTAAAGGCATCCGTGGGCCTGACATGGGCTATGTCCTTCGAAAGATGCTTAGAAATAAAGAATTTTTGAGTGAACCTCCAGTGACCCATTTGGTTGCAAAGAAAGGAGACCTTACTGAATTCCAGTATCCTTTGAGATTATTTCTCTTAAATGGTGGGTTGGGTTTCTTTAGCCACAACAGAGGTTTAGTTGGCCTTTCTGCCTTTTGCGCAGATGGAATAGACATGATGTTTGATATTGGTGAGGAAATTCCTTTAGAAAAAGCATTCAATCCAGCTACGTCAGAATATCTTGTACCTATACGACAAACACTTCAGAATAAATATCAGTGGTTAACTAACCAACCTAAAAGAGATTTCTTAACTGGTCGATGGTATGCAATGAACATACAGAAGGCTGCAAACTACGAGCCCATTGCTAATTATTTCCCAAAGAAAAGGTGGTACCATACTTGGTTAAAAATCCCAATGCGTAGGCCTGCTTTCCCAATAAACAGAGAAATATGCTTTACAATATACAAAGATGGCTCAGAAAAAGCAACTAGAGTTAAAGTTCTAATTCCTGACAAATGGTTTGACATGGAAAGAATCCAAGGTGGTGATGAGGACTATGCGTTGACTTTTGCTTATGATACCACTCAGTATATAGAGCAAATATTTAACTTTACTGAAAAAATGGTGGAAGATTTAGAGACACCTAAAGATTAGTTACTAAGGTTAAATTTTTATTAATTGTATCGTCTTTCTGTTCTTTTTGACTATTGAGTGTTTTTGTCCAGTAAATAAACTTTCCTCTAGACGCGGCCGAGTAGCAGTCGTGTAAAGGTAAAATTTAAAAAATATGTGTTCTTTCTACCACTCGCAGAGATAATTGTGTCATACCTAGGCGTTGCAATGCTTGCTGTGCATGGTCTTTTCCAAACCGTTGATATATTCTAGTGAGTCTCCACGCATTAAACAAACTGTTACAGTCTACATTTCTATACCTAACTGTTAATGCAATATCAAAAAAACATTTCTGAAAGAGAACTCAAATCGTTACACTAGTTAAGGACAAACCAAATGGACATAAACACAACCAAAACAGAGGAACTAGACCCCAAATCATAGAGCCAAACAGTTCCAAATGAATGAGTGGACCCTATTAAGAGGTTCCACACTAGAAATTATGTTTTGAAGCGCTTCAGACCTTTGCTGTAAACAGATTTAGATGGAAAAGAGCCTCATCACACAGTTTTTCTGAGGAAGAAACCAAAAGAATCTTTTAACAAGAAAATGCTAAGAAAATGAAATGTTCAAGGCATTTCTTCACCTCTTTGCATTTTTGAGTTAAACATTAAATTCGATCTAAATCTAGCAGAATGCAACTTCCAGAATTAAAAACCTTAAACCATCAGGACATGAAGTTAAAATGGATCAAGATGAAGAAAGGTTCCGATCTGATTTAAAAGAAAATGAATTAAAAATGCTAAGGTGCTTAGGTTTAGCTGACACCTTCTTGGCTAGTGTTAAAGTTGCATTACATGGTGAGTTTCCAGGTGTGCACATCAACAAGTCTTTAATTAAACGTGCAGTAAAAAGATTTAAAACTGAAGGAAGAAATCCTGAAGACACTAACGTCCAGAATTTACTGAAGACTCGTCAACGGTGCTTAGCAAAAGCTGGAAGATTTGAAATGTACTTTGCTAATGAAGAAACGAAAGACCAACACTAAAAGGATTAAGTTTTCAAACTAAATTACAAAAAGAATTAGTTGGTCTGTACTCTGATTCAGTACAAATCGACACAAGCCATGGGTTTTCTAAGTACATCTTTTTCTCCATGTTTCCAGTGGATGTTGACTGTTTCATGAAGACAGTCAACTTTGGTTGCAATCTAATACAAATCAAGAATATTCTGGATGTGACAAGAGGTCTCACTAACCTTAAACTGAAGAAGATGAAGGTGATCATGTCTGATGGGTCACTAGCTCTGGAAAAGTCAGCCCATGATCCTGGAGGCATCCGTGTTCGTTGCGTGAAGACCCTTTCCTTTTCTTTCTCATCTGGAGCTAAAGGACTTTGTGGGGATGACTCCACAAGGTTCATTGATTTCTTAACAAGCTGGTTCATAAAGATTTAGATTCTGAGAGTCAATTTGATGAGGTGATGTACAATGTCATGAGTAAGTTTCAAGACCATGAGCAGCAGAAGTTCCTAAAAAATATTAAGGAAAACAAAACATCCATGTCCTGGACTTTTGTTAGTAGCAAATTGACATTTGGACATGTTTCAACCAAACGTGTTGAAAGGTTTCATTCTAAGTTCAAAGGAAGATGTAAGCTCTCTCTGAAGCAGAAGGGATTGACCCTTCACCAAGTTGTCTCCTACCATGACAAACAAGTTGAAGACTGTACCAGGTTCACCTTGAAGAAATTCAAAAAATTGTTGTTGAAGGAGGTGATGTTTCGGATGAAGTAAGTGAAAGGTTGACAGTGTAGTTGAAGAAGGTCCATGGTTGCCTCATCACATTAGATCGGAGTGAGAAAATCTACTTAGTGGTGGAGAACATGAACCGTGAGTCAAGAACTTTTGAATTGCCCATTGAAAGAGTTGATGAAAGCCTCATTCCACTCTGCACATGCGCTTGCTGGACAAACTTTAACCTCCATTGCAAGCATTTCGCCCGTTCTCAAATTAAGTTGGAAGTTCAATATATTCAGAAGATGCATTTACTTCCCAGATGGCGTCTTGAGAACCACCTATTGTTCATCGTAGAAATGAAAGAGTTGGGAGGAGCAGAGTCATCAGAAGATGATGCTCAGAACTTCACGTTGTAAAGGTAAAAAGTCCAACACAATCACCAGGTCCAGAGATTCAAAGTTAGTATTTTCCTTGGTCCTTGCAACCTGTAGATAAATACTGAATAAATTGCCTACGACCTTTCTCGTAACTGTATTAAGTGGTCTGAGATCAGTCAGCAAATGACATTTTTAGGCCCTTTTGGGGGCCACAAAGGCTCGCATACTTGTGATCGGGTCATTGTTGATCTCAACTATACTGTTTTTTATCATCTGGTCCTCTTTTTTCTTCCTGAATTCTTTTTTTTTCAATACCAAGAGCAATTGTATTAAAAACTCCTACTGATTCTCTCTCCGTTAAAGAACATATTATAGGTTTTACAAGAGATAATTGAGTTGGGAATAGATCATCACCAAAAGCGGCTACATGTTTTAAAATCAAATCATCAAACTCCTCCTTTAAATTGTTGTCTTTTCCAAATATCTCAACAGGAATATATTTCAGCTTCTTCTCCAATAGGTACTTCAATCTGATATTATCTGCTTCTCTGGTGACATCTAAATTATCTCCAACACCAGTCAGTTCCTCTAATTCTGCATCATATCTAGCATTAAATACTACAGGTTTCAGCCACGCACCTTCTCCAAAATATTTTATTTTCCTCTACTGTGAACGCTTCAATCATTCCATTCTGTAATTCCATGGGATTTTCAAATCCAGGTTTGCTTAAGATGTGCGAGCTAACCGCCATTGTATTGACGACATCAAATTCAATATCCCCGAACAATTTCCTTTTAAACCAGTTCACCAAAAAATCAAATTCCACTGTAATACATTCATTAACATCACACGCTTCTTTAAAGGATTTCACCAATTTCTCAACTTTTTCTCTTAGCCTGAAAAATTTTCCATTTCCTGTGTTTCTCAATCGTTGGGCTAAAATCTGTTTAGGATCTAAACCATGGAGTTTTAGAACCTTCTTTCCTATTAACAATTTCGTAAAGTTATTTACCTGTTCGACTAGTAACACTGCCACAGTTCCCAATGAATAATCTCCGAAACCTGGAATTCGTAACGAGGGTAATAATTAACCAACCTTAAAAAACGAGATATAAATTCCCAGAGACCACTCTGAAAAATGTCTTCCTCATAATGTCTTCTATCTTCAAACATAATTTTTTAAATAGATTCCTTGCTCCTGAAGTTTTCTTAGCTCTAGAATCCAAGATAACATCTACAAACATTGGGTCTTTTCACGTTTCTAGCACCAACTCAGCTTGAACATGATTAACACCATTCTCAGCTACATCCCACACCTCTGCATTTGCTACATCAGTGCATTTTTCAAAAATATTTCATCAACTGATACCGCGGGAGCGACTTCTATGATGTTCGTCTCTACATCTGCGACAGTAGATTCATTAACCGGCGTAATTTCGTTAGATGTAAAAGTAGATCTCTCAGCCGGTTTCCTAGTACTATTTTCTTGACCCTTCTTCTTATTCTCTTTCCACTTCATGAATCTCTTTATTAGAGCTTCTCCATCCGGTTTGGACTGCGGAGAAGAATTTTTATTTCCATTCCTAATTAGTTTCAACCGCATCGAACATTTAATGCTTTTGTGCCCACTAAACCAGCAATGATTGCACAGATCTGGATCATCATTAGAAGATCGTTTTTGGGATTGAAAATAAAATTTTGTTTCTTATTGAGTACTTACTTCATTCACTTCAATAGGGTTGGGCTCTCTAAGCTTCCCTAGCCGGATCTTCTTGAAGTTATCACGTTTTATCATCTTGTTTATCACACAAAATTGAGGTAAATAACCCAAAAAATAATTCTTTAGTTGTAAATGATCCACCTCAAAAAAAATCGGGATAAAACTCAGGCTAATTGCTTGCACCCAAACATTATTAGGTAACTTCTGTGAGTTCTCTCTTAAATGGACAATGTGTCAAACTAGTTTTTGTAATACATCCGTTGAAATATAGATAATCCTGTTATAACTGTTCAGGCAATTCATTTGTGCAAACGAAACAGTTCTACTTGTTTTGAGAATTTTGAGAACCAAAGAAGTCACTTCATTTCCGACTGATGAGGATATTGGTGAATAAAAGGACTAGATATATTTAGGAACCGTTTTTAGGTTTGGTTGCGATAGCTCGTGAAAGTACAATATGACATGTCATTCTATTACCGTTTTATGGGGAATCGTGAAAAGCTTAGCCGTTATTGGTGGTATATTAAGTTTAAAAGTTTAATATAAAAGCTTTACTGTTTACATAACGATTTATTAGACTTGTATTCAACTACTTGCGATGGAAGTTACATTAGAAACCTGTCTTTCTCTATATTCTTTTGGATTCCAATAGTGCTCGTCTTTTTTAAGTTAGTACAAGGACGGAAAACCTCAATATACTCTACTGGAAGAACGCTCAACTGATATTAAGAAAACTCTATCTATAACTAGGTATATCATATTACAACATTTTTTATTTGTCGCTGATATCTACGTTCAAAACTTTAAACTACGACACATCAGGAGCCTTCTATGGGTTTAAATATAATATTTTTAATTACTTCGCTCGTAAATGACCACATTCTAGTGAAAATTTTCTTGTAAAACTATTTCAACAATTTAGCACGCAGCATTGTCCTTTGCTTGGAAGATTTGGCTTGAATACTCTAGATAATGTTCTCTTCTGAATTGTGACACCTAGGCTCAACCACATATGTAAATTTACACATTTGATTCATCGCCTGAGTATTATACTGTCCTAAGCAGAATATTGATGAAAAACAACTCTTCCTTTACTCTTAAAAGTTAAGCTGCTATCAGTTTGTTTAGATTCGCATCTTGAAAACCTTTATAAGTTTGGCGCTTAAGTCTCCTAAGCTCTCTCAAAGGGTAATAGACTGGAATAGTTGCCTCAGGATTGTCCCATACAAAATTCTCCAAAGTACTACCTAAGGTTCTTCTACTAAAGAACGCTCTTCTGATAAAATCATCGCTAAATACTACAAGACCTTGTAGAGCAACAAAGTTCACAAAGATACCTTCAGCTGAGTCTTGAATGATTATTAAGAAAAAACTAAGAACCAAAAGAGATCCGCACAGTAGGAAGTCTCCAACCGCATAAAAAAAAAATGCCTTAATGAATTCTGTATAGACTTTCCTCTTCCCAAGCACATCATATGGCAAATGTTTTTGTGCATTCCAAAAAAAAACTATCCCATTAACCAACCTTGCAAGAAAAAAACCAGTAAGAACTTCATTAAGCATCCATCCAACCCCTACATAAGTTCCATTAGATAGCGGAATAGATACTTTCCTATCAAGGTGGGACAAGAACGTAACGGCAAATAAAGAGAACCTCTCAGCAATAAAAGGTCCAAGAAATATAGGTGATAAAAAGGAAACTACAAGTCGAAAATAACAAATTAGTGATAAGGAAGTACCTGTGTTTTCAAACTCAGAAGAAGAGGTTACCCTACATTGGATCTTCTCTTCAACAAAGTTTTCATCTGTGTCTTGAATTGTTATGATGAGAAAGAACAGTGCAAGAACTGCAAAAACACAAGATATCAAGTTTTTCAGTTTCGCTTTACGAGGATCAAGACGATATAGTTCCTCTCTGTCGCAATATCGAAATTTTTTTGGATCCCATCCAGTGGGGTCGTGAAATAGAGCATGATCTGCCCACTTTTTTTCGAACTCTTTGAACTGTATCTCCTCTTCATACTCCATTGCTTCAGTTTTGGTTCCTGGGCAGCAGTTAAACTTAAAAGAAGCTCTGTTTTCTGGTTTATTGTTTGATCGAGAGGATTTGCATTTATTACAACATTGCATTCTGCTTGTTTTATCTACAAAAAGAAGTTTACCTTTTCTTTTAAGAATAATCAATATCTCTGTCCTATTCGAACACTAAATATATAGTATAAATTCAGTGTGAAATGTTGTATTAAAATGATGATAATTGATGATGTATTAAACTTAATGTTTAATCGTGTATTCCATTTTGTACCGATATAGGATACTAGTTGTCATTGGCAATGGATTAGACATCTCTATCATAACAAGACTAATATAAGCTAACGGCAAGCTAACATTAGTATTAAGGATATTCTTTGAGGAAATAATATCGATACTTAAATAATATTATTAAAATTTTTAAATTTTGATATTTTTTTTGAAATTTTGAGTTTCCTCAAATGAAATTTGAGTTTCTTATGATAATATCATGAATATTATTTGAATTTTGGCCATATGGCCCAAAACCCATTTACCAAACCTCGTTTGAATTTTCAAGTTTTTAGTTTTTTGAGTTTCAAAATTTAAGTGTTTGTGGAAAGAAAGAAAATGGATAAAACCAATGGATGAGAACTTAATTGGTGGAGTCGATATGTTCATTGTTAAGACCGCGTTCTATTTCCTTTATAGATGAACTACTCAAAAAAACAAATGTGCAAGGATAAACTTGATTTCTGGGTTAACCTTTGGAAATAATTAATCAGAGGGCATGTGTTAGATCATTAATGCTTAAGTCTTTCCATTACAATTTTTAAACGACAATATAGCATGTCTTAGCACACATTAGAAAATATGTTCAAACAACGTCTAAGACGAATATCGAGTCTAAAGAGGACATATATTCGTGTCCTTTGAGGACAAACAGGACCAAGAAGAAGCACTGTTAGAGCAAGTTTAAGTTTTAAGTTTTAGTTAGTACCTTCTTTTTTACTTTCACAAGCAGTTTGGTGAAAAGTAAACTTTTAATTCACAAATTCAAACTTATTGTCTAGACCTAGTAGATGTACTATGATTATCAATATGAAATCAAATAAAATTATTACTTCTACCAAAACCTCAGAATGTATATATAAATATATAAACGCTAAAATTAAACTACTTAAAGCTAAAGCGCAAACTATATTCATGAGGGAATAAACCCTGTGAATAAAGAACTCTTCCCAATTTCTATTTATAATGAATAATTACTGCACCATTTCCTCTTTATAGATGTTTCCAAAAAAAGCTTGTACTCTCTAGCTTTCAGCAACATCTAAAATGACTGGTCCTTTATATAAGAAGAAATATAAGCCGCTTTGAAAAATCTCAGGATCAGTTTTCTTTTCTTTCCTTGCTGCATAAGCTCGATATTTTTAAGGATGTGCTTAACTCTTCATTCGAATAAATGTATCGCTAAGTGAAACGATAAATAAATGTCGGAAATTCCTTCAAACCATCAGCTCTCGTATATTCAACTTCATTTTCTTGCTCAACAGGAAAAAATAGTTTAGCCTTATCAGATTACTAACTAATATTAGTATTTTTCTTCTTGTAGAAATATTTTAGTACGCCAGATACCTTTTCCATTGTTTAATTTAATTGCTTTGATAAACTATGGTGTTGAATGGCTTAAATAGTCTATTAGCTTATCCAAACTATGTAGAAACTTGTTTCCAAGAGCCTCCCTATACTTGGCCTCTTGTCTTCCAGCTTCTACGCCAATATTAGGAAAGAATTTCCATAGTAAAACCAAATTGTTTTACCCTCAACAATTTCCAAGTTCTGTGCTAAATTATCAGTATTCTTCTCACAAAAACCTTCAGTATTTTAATTTCTAAGGAAATAAACTAAAATATAAATACTATAAAAGAATATGTCACAAAGGTCTGGGTTTTCTTCTTTTCATCATTCAGGCAAAAAGCCTTCAAATTTCGTCATTCAACTTGAAGATATTGGAAAGAAGTGAAGAGCTTACACCAAAGATAAATATATCTAATTGGAAAATATTGAGGTTTTCATGGCTTCTCATAGCCTGGAAAACTAAGGGGAAATTCACCTTATTTAAAGAGTAACCGTTCCATTGAGTGTATAAGGTATGGAAACGCTAGGATAAATGTGGAACAGAAATAGAATGGAGTAAAGGTAAAATAAAAAGTAAAAAGTAAACGAGTAAATAGTAAAATTTGTGCGAATAGGATGCAAAGATATAGAATACAGTATTTAGTAACCCTGCTTGTCTGTAAATAACTTGTTATTGTCAAAATAACGTTCGGAATCAAATAAAAGTAATTTTTTCTCTTTTTCCTGAACTACGGTTAGCGGTTAATATAAACAGTAATGCTATATTGCAAACGGCTATTACAAGTGCCCAAATTATCGCGACCAGTTTCAATACGAGCTAATTATTTCAAGTGGCCAGTGTTTGAACCAAACTATAATACAGATACACGTTAGTCACTGATACATATCAATGCAGGACTAACAGAACGAATGTTGATTGATATCTACTATAATATTCAAGAGTTCCACATACTTTTTAACAGTACAAATGGAATTCTAATAGACAATGTTAAAATATGCGAGTATATTGTGTAAAGAGTATGACACCTTTACAACAAAGGAAATTGTTACAACAAAAAAAAATAACACTCACTGAGACTAAATTGCAATATATTTAGTATAAAAATCATGTTATTTTACTATCTTTATTCATTCTTGGTCTTGAAACAAGTGCTTTTTCTATATTTTCTACCTCAATTATATCTCATAATAAAAAAAATCGCTTAAGAACTACAGTAACATAATATTCACAAAGGAGTACCAATATACACAACAATATCATAATGTTCACAATAACCCCTTCCAATAATACTGGATACCTTCAATATCTAATTTGTTTGGGAGAAAATAATTTCCAAGGATATATTTCAAAATAAATATTTAAGTAGTATTGAGAGTAGCAAGTTATAAACCCTTAAAAAAGGCATAGATAATTAGGCGAATGCTCATGATATCCTTAGAAAGCCTGAGCTCAATGTGAACTTTGCCAGATTTATTTCAATGCTAAAAGTTACAACTATAGTTTTTGATGTTTTTGTATTAGGATAATAAAGCTAAAAAGCCGTTTCTCTTTCGATTCTTCTTCTGCCCAAAGAGAATACTGAAGTAAATATAGAAAAAACAGCAGATATTTGCCAAATATTCGATCTTCTCACAAACATCATTAGCATGAAGATATCACTTTATCATACCTGTGCCATTTTTCAGCTCCTATAGTATAAACAAAAAATAAAAAAAATTTCTGTTGACATTAAATCTACTTACGTAATTATACCTAGTAACAGAATAAAGAAATTATTTCATGTTGAAAGTGCTTGTAACCTTGCTAAGCTAGCTTTAAAAAGCAGCATAGATGAAATAAAAAGATACATGTCATAGTAACAAAGTTCTTTTCTACTTATAAATATCTTTTTTAAAACACAGTATTAACATATTCAATATATATATGTATGTATAGCCTTGGCAGGACTACACTGGGTATGTCGCCTCCCCTTTTGCACAGAGTATCATGCACTAGAAAACCAGGGGTGTAACTAATATTATAGGATGACAAGCACTAAAACTAAGCGTCGGGTTCTATAAAATATTTGTTATATATTGGGTTCCATAATTATAATTGGTATTTCTTAATTCAATTATAATTGAAACTGTTGAAAATATTATTAGGAAGATAGGAAAGCTCTTGATAAAAGTAAACTTCAGAAACTAACTGCTAGCTGAAACTCTGCTGGAAAATTGGTAATTTCAAGAATAAGTGGAACATTGGCAGAACTCTTAATTTGACAAGAAAAAAGAAGTTGAGTTGAGTTTAAAAACGTGTGTAGAAGTTTTATGCATCAAGTTTTTTAAAGGCTCACCAAATTGATAGTTCATCCGCCGAAAATAGCAAATCAGGAACACAACATTTTAATGCTGCTTCATAGCTGAGAGTGTAGCCAACTCGTTGTCTTTTACAGAGTGTCACTATTCTCTTATGGTTGAAGTTACTTTCCGGAGTAGTTTCAACATTCTTCCAAAAGTTCATGTACTTCTTGTGAATAGGTCAATAAGAAGTTTTTAGATAAGTATTTAATATTATTGACAAAAAAATATTTTTAAACAATACCTTCAGCATCCTTCACTGATATTAAAATCTCGAGCATAATATCAAATATAGCTTCTGTCCCAAACTCTCCCCGTGCTAAACCTCCATCTAGTTTTTTAGTGGGTCTTGTTCTATTCTCCAAAAATTCCCAAAACGGAATATGTGTATGGGATGCAGTCGCTGAATAACCAAATCCATCAAGTTCGTTAATGTATTCACCCAGGTGTCCAGGTACGGCTGGCGCAACTGGTTCATGAAGATATTCTCCTACTGTTTGGATGAAAAGCATAGGATGTAGTTCTTCAGTTGCTTCATTTTCTATAGTAGCATCAGGTGCTGCAGCATCTTGAAGCTGATGAGTTACCGTTGAACTTCCTGTAGCTGTCTTTGCTACAGCTCCAGCAGCAAGTCGAGCATCTTCTGTTGTTCCAAGAACAGTAGTTAAGGAACAAATGAACTTATGCAAGTTTGTTCTAACTGTAGTATAGCTGTCGCAAGAACTAATTCTTCCAACGAGGTGCGCAAGCCAAACGAGAATAACAGATTGGGAGTGTTTAGACCTGATATAGATGCTCTTTTCTATTGAAATTGATATAACACCAAGTAAAACAACGTTTAATTGCTCCTTGGTTAAATCTCTGCAAAAGGACTGATCGAAGACCTGGTTCATCACGACATCAACATCCGGAGCGCCTTCATCCCCGTAATAATCCTCCGCATTGTCATCTCGCAACTTATTCTCCAGTTCTTCCTTAAAGGTAGTAATAGTGAACTCTGGTTCATTTACAATAGATGTAACTAGGTTGTGCAAAGTTGGTGGCATATTTTATTTTTTATTATTCTTTTTTCCTCTTTTATTTGCAATTATTATATTTGTTATTTGTATAAATTATAATTGGAAGTGAGTTGAGGAGTTATCAATAGTCTCGGTATAGTCTTCAAGAAGCACCATTTTGAAACAAACTATCGAGAATAGGCAAAGAGTGATTGATAAAACATCATTTTAGTGTCATTCTAACTTTTACAACGAAGCCCAAATATATTGTTATCCGATATAACATGAAAATTTCCTAAGAATGCCAACTGATACCAAAGCTATAGCCAGAAACTGTGAGTTCGCACCCTTAATACGTATAATTATGATGAAATAAGGAGGTAATTGGGATAGTCCTAAGGCAGTGGTTTGCCTAAGACGACCATGTTACTACACTTACTTAAATATATGGTATCACGCAGTGCTATGGAACTTTCTTCTGCAGTTATGTTTTTTATGGATCAAGTGAATTATCCTTGTATTTGCTTCAATAACAGTTGACCAGGCACTAAAAATAATTAACATAGTAAAGATAGAATCAAGAGATGTACTTGGTCTGCTAGGTCAGGCTTCTGTAATGTTAGGTAGAGGATTGAACCATCCCCAAAATAAAATATTTTCTGACTCTTACTATAATCAAACCACAAAATGCACCAATGTCTAAGATTGAAATAAAATAAAAAAGTTCATGTATCTTGTAAAACCACACGGTGATCAAAGGAATGTTATTGATATTGATGACTGATTTGGTCCAGTAGCTTGTAAACTTTTTGCGTCTTGATGACATTGGAATCTGGTTTTCCAGAGATAAGGTTGGGTTCTTTGGATTATGGACGCAATGCGATATATAAGTGATATAAACTGATGAAAGGGCGCTGCCCTTTCAGTATGTTTAGATTATGAATGTCAAGAGGTTTCTTCTTCCTGACTTCTTCTCATGTTTTTGGTGGTTTTGAGTTAGTTTTGCTGGTCAGATATATCTTGCTCCATACGTTCAAGGCTAGCTATATGTATGACGGAAAAGAGTTATTGTTCTTTGAATGGGTATGAGAAGGATTTCTTGGTGACATCTGACTAGATTTGCACATTATGTTGTAACTTTCGGCTAAGTTCGAAAATGTTTTAGTAGTATTTTCGCTGTTGAGTATTTCTCAGGATTCTCTCCTTTGTTGTTTCAAGCTATGTGGTTCACCACTTATATCTAGAATTTGATATTTATATATTTGAGAGCTTCCAGAATTTTATTCCTGCTGTTGGACATGCGCTGTATTGTTGCAAGTTTAATCCTTTGTGGTGGAGCTTAGAAGCTTTCGGGGGATAGGAAGTGGGCTCCTTTCAGAGTTCCCTGGCGAGTTGGAAGATGAGGACGAATGGGCTTCGGTTGGTTTAAAGCTTGGAAATAGTGAAGTTAAGACTGCTCTTCATGCTTGAGAAGTGTCTCAAGTCGGCTTATGTTCTGGACCAGTTAGTGTATCTACGAACTATATGATATCTAACTCCTCTCCATATGTTACATTTTTGAGTTTCTTCGAAGGAGTTGAATATTGCTGGATATATTCTCTTAGTTGGGCCCCGTCCTTATCCAGGATTTTTTCTGTTTATTTATCATATTTCTGGACAGCTGTTTGAAAACTTCCAAAGCGTTGAAATTTTCTGTTTCCATCCTAAACTTATTGACTTGAATATTTCAAACCACTTTCTTGATATTTCTAAAGGGCGAGTTCAGTTTGGCGATAAGGATATTATTTAGGGCCCACTTTTCAACGTTGTAGAATAATTATACAAGAAAAGTAACTATTATGATATTCACCTTTACTTTCTTTTGTATTGAAGCAAACGAAAGAAGATCTTAATATTTCTTTAGCCTTTCGCGACAAGCATTTATTTTATGCTCCAAAGTAAGAGGATCTATACCAGTGATGTTGAGTCTTGCTCCAAGATAAAGATAACTCTTTACAGGTCACGTTTCTTTCCCGTTTATCCGTACTGAATTTGCTTGAGGTTGTTCCCTCGGTCGTATTTTCTTTTCTGTGTGGTTCAGTGCCAGAGATCAAGGCTGCCTCCTATTTGCCATTTCATTGCAAAATCTTGAACATTGACGGTATTTGATCGACCACTGATTACCGAAGCATCTGATCAACTTTAAACAAAATGATTCTCACAGAATATTTTTTATGCACTGCTCTGGTACCTTGTTAGAAACTTCGAAGCTTAGATCAGTAAACGGTGTCTTTGTCTTTTTAATATTTGTTTGAAGTCCAGAGATATTTTTATCTTTTGTATTTGTGAAACGAAGATGACTATGTGTTCATCCTCCATACAAATAGCAACAAAGTCGCCAGAAAAGGCAATATAATTATATTTCCTGTTCTCAACCTTTAGGTTGCAGATTATGCTATGTAGGGTGCGTTTTTAATATAGTTGAGGCGGGGATAAATATAATTGGAGATAACGAGTCTCCTTGAAAGGCTCTGCGTAAAAAATTAACTGATTTTGAAGGTTCATTCTGCCCTGCTTCTTTGACTGTTGCCAAGTTGTACATAATTCTTAGTATCTTCCATATCATTTTAGGAAAATAATGTCCAAGTAGTAGGAGTTGAATAAAGTCATGCCCAATGCTGTCAAATATTTTTCTAAAATCAATGAATAGGAGCTTGAGTTTAACATTCCCCTTCAAGACTTTGCTGATGACTTTTTGCTGTATTTTGATTTTATTAGCAGTTAACCTAATTTCTCTGAATACAGTTAGATATGTCGAAAGCACCTGGATAGTTGGTTTTAATGCGCTGTTAATAGTATCTGCGAGGAACTTAAAGATGTTGTTAAGTAAAACAACGAGGATGACACGAGCTAGGGTCATTGACTGATCATTTTTTATAGTTACGGTTTATCTTTCAATAACAAAGTTTTTCTTTGGCTCTTTATGATATTTGGCATGCTCTAACGATGTTTTGGATAGCTTGGGTTGCAAATTTCTAAACTACTTCTGAGGCTTTGGGTATTTCATTATTTATTTTGTCTTCCCCAGGTGCTTTATTGCTTTATAGGGATTTAAAAAATGAGTTTATCTTGTCCAAGCTAAGATGGTTGTGTATCAGTCCATTCTAGGTATCTGGATCAAGCAGTGATCGACATTATTGCTCAATTATATCTTTAAATATTTCAGCTAATGGTATATAAGGCTGTTCTTAGTTTTCTATATATTTCCCCACTGTCCCGAATGTTTGTTAATAATTCCAGCTTCACTTGGTTACATTGGGACAGTATATTATTTTATTAGATTTAATAGCTGGGTAATTTTTTATGTTCTTCTACTGTTTAACTTAGGCAATATTGCTGTATTTCTGCTGTTACACTCTGAAAGAAGGCTCTGAAATCTTGTTTTGTGTTGTATCGGATTTTCTTGGTCCTAGCTTTATTTTCTTCCAGTGAACCAGAAGTTTGAATATGTGGTAGACAGTCCTACTGTTTTACAGGATTATAAATCTCTGGCAATCTTGTGGGTTTTTGAGCGATAAGTTTCTCATATATCTTTGGAGCTAGTTTGGTTGATTCAAGATGGTCTTTCCCAGAAATGAACTTGGTTTATAGACATTTTAAAAAACACATCGTCATGTTGTTTTGCAAGTTCATGGTTATTCGTGGATTTGAAAAAGCTCTTAGTAGATTCTTCCATAAGTGAGAATGTCTTGTTGAGTAAATTTCAGAAAGTTATAATTCAGTAGCTATATTTCCGAGTTTCTTCTATGTCCAAACACTCTCTAGGATATCTAATCAGCGCTTAAACCCATAAATAGCAGATGAATATTTTATAAGAAGAAAATTAATTTTAAATGAACTAAACTGGATTCCCATGGGAAATACGAATTATGACCTTGTGAACCTTACTTCCAATAGTTATTCTGTAGTCTGTGGTAGCTAGATTGAGATTTTCTAGTAAGAAGTCATGTTCCGTTAGCAAAACTTCTACTAGAACAGCTAAGGGTTCATTTGAATTGGGCTCTTTCTCTGGGAGCTCTTTTGATAATACAATCAATAAATATTGAAGTTCTTCCCGTATATTTTTTTGAAGGGTTGTTAGAGTGCTGAGAAAAATTTACAATAAATTCCAGTCAGCTTAAATCTTGGTTGACTTTTTCTTCTTCCTGGATTGTCTTGTTCATTTCCCATTGTTCTTTTTGAAGAAATATGATTTCTGTTTTTTTTGCGTTGTGGATAAGTTTAAATATAAAATTGAGTTTACATAGGGTAAGACCATTGACATTTACAGAAATACACTTAAATCACTGTTTCTGTATGCCCTCATCCCCTGGGAAACTATACACTCGAAAGTGAGGTATTTTTTTAAAAGGTAGAAATAGTCACCTTTTAGTTTTCAAAGCTCAACATATATATAGCTCATTAGTTCATTATCATCATCCCTGACTCTGAAGTCACTGAATTTAATCCAGTTCATACTTTTCAAAACTTTTTGAACTACCTGACTACATAAAAAGATGTTAATGGCGAAGATTGATCGAATTGTGAACATTAACACCTACATTCATTGATATATATACTAAGCATTAAATTGTTCAGAAAACGTTCTAATCTGATGCTAGCCGAATAATCCCAGGCATGATTAACAAATACTAAAAATATTATTAATCTAACTTAATGAGGCCATCCATGAATATCCAAATACAGAAATAAGGTGCTCAAATTCAAGTGATATATGTAAAAGATAGAATATTTCTATCTAGAAGTGAAACAACAGCATGTTAAAAAGTAGAGAAACCTACTTCAAGTCCATTAAATAGTCAAATAGAAATAAAGAAATAGCAGAATAAAAAATGGTACATTTAGCGTTTTTAGCTCTATATTCGCTTCATTTTGACGTACACAAACAGAATAAACTATAGAAAAATACCTGATAGTAGTTTTACTCTTTAACAGTTAATAGTTAATAGTTAAGGTGGGAGTAAGGTACTACATCTGCAAATCCGCCTATGCGTTTATCTTAGGGTCCGATGCCGGTCCGCCGCTCACTAGGGAAGCTTCCCGTCTCGTGCTCCTACTGTCACTAGACTAAACTGGATATCGGGATCTCGGGACGCTGTTGGTGCGATCTCGATAGTTTTCCCGTTGTACTCATTTATTGCATATGATCTCTCCAAATATTGGTTTCCCAAAATAGCGATTTCCCAAAATTTGTGAATAATCCAAATCGAAATTAACAAATCACGCAAGAAATCATGAAAGAGATTGAGATATTGTCGTGCGTCATATCCAGTGTTCCTGATATCAAATAAATTGTTTCAAGTTCCTTTATTGATCATATCGAGATGTCCTGCACCAGTTTTTTACTTCTACTGTCGCTCATCGTTCTGTTTTACAAGATAATCGTGGTTTATGAAGAGATCCAGATAAGCATGCTCCAGCTATCCATCCAAGAAGCAACCGAGGGTCGAAGTTACCTTAAATGCACATGGGAATTTTATCGAGTCATAAGCTAAGGTGTTGTTTGTGGTGTCGTTTGTGGTGGGGTTAGCATGTTCTCCCCGGGTGGTGGCGGGTGAAGGGGAGGGCGTGGTTCATGGTGTTCTAGTTCTTCTCTTATATGCTCCAGTGGTACGTTCAAGTCTTCAGTTGGAGTAGCAGTTTGTGGAAAAAGATATGCTTCAAGCTTCCTTGAGGATTCCGCCAGTTCCATATCTATTTCTGCCGTTGTGCATGTTTCCAGCCAGCTTTTTTGTTTCTCCTTTAATATTTTTAGGATGTTTATATCACCGGCTTTGAGAGTATTGGCCTGTTTCGTGTGTTCAAGTGGCTGCGTTGGATTAGGTTGGAGGAGGGTGCGTTTTATATCTCTGGAGATTTTCTCCAGGGCTTTGGATGTATTCTTGTTTTCCAGATTCCAGAATTTGCTGCCATATTGGATTTTTGAGACCACAAGAGCTTTCACTATGTTTTTTTCTCCTGACAGTCAGCATATTATTCCTCAGTATCGGTTGCAATTTCCGAAGAGTTTCCTGTGCAGCGCGTATTCTAGCGGATGGGTTAACGTGGGTTTCAGCTGTTCCTGTTATACCCACTCCAAGGTATCTAAAGGTTTTTACTCCTTTGATGGTTCCAAGGTTGGTTTCCAACTCTTCTTCTACTGGGATGTTGTTATAGAGGAAGTTTAGTTCAGCTGCAGCAACTGCTATAGTGTCCTTTCTACTTCGAACTAACGCGGTTCCCGGTCCAAGGCACTGTGGTTTATGTCCTACAAGGGCATCTTTTGACGAGAAGTTTCTGGAACAAGACGTGCAGGTGTGTTTATTGACCAGATGTTGTATTGCAGTGTCTGAAAGCTTATCTTTGAGCTTTCTTCTCCTGACTATTCCCATGAGTTGAGTTTTCTGCGTATTTATCTTTAGGCCAGACAATTGTGAGAGCTCTTCTGTATATTGAACAAAGTGTTTCAAGGTGTTTCTATCTTTATTCATGATACAAAGGTCGTCAGCAAATCCAAGAATATTTTGAAAGGAGAATTCTGCTTCTGGAAAGTTCAAGTTTATTATCTTTATTATCATTCGAAGCAGGGAGTCCAGAGCAAGTACAAATAACGTGGGACTTAGTGAATCACCTTGTAGCACGCCTTTGTTTATTTCTACTCTGTCGTTTATATGTTTTCCTATCTTTACTTGGACTGCAGCATATTTATATAGGTAAAGGATTATATTGATAAAGTTAGCAGGAACTTTCCTCTCTTTTAAGCTAAGCTCAAGGAAAGGATGTTTACAAGAGTCGAAAGCATTTTTGAAATCTATAAAAAGGCAAAGTATCTTCAAGTTCTCCATTTGAATGAGTTTACAGCGGTTCAAGAGAAGTTGAATTTTTGCCTAGTTCCCATGTTTTCTCGAAATCCAGACTGATAGCTTCCTACTGTTCTCTCCAGGATATTCTTTAATCTATTGTTTATTATCTTAGTGATTAGTTTGTAAGGAGTGTTAAGCAAAGATATAGGCCTATAGTTGGAAGAAAGTTGATGGTTTCCTTTTTTGTATAGGAAGATGATGTTCCCAGTAGAGAGAGATATAAGCTCATCTTTGTTCAGGCCACTTGGATCTAAAAATAGTTCTTCTGCAAGTTGCTGCAAGTATTTCAACACCGTTTTGTTGTTCTTTAGAACTTCGTTTGTGATTCCACCAGGTCCTGTTGTCTTATAGTTTTTTTAGTGTTTTTGCTGTCTCTTCGAGTTCATCTAAAGTCGGAGGAAATATGTTGGTATCTTTAGTTTTTGCTTCAGGAATATCCAGTTCAGTATCTGTGATGCTTCCTTATCTGTTCCTTTTAGTGAGTTGAAGGTATTCTTGAAATACTTTTACTCGTCTTTTATCGCTTAGCTATTTTCCATGTTCCATGGTAATGGTGCGTTTAGGTTTCCGCCTTTTCCCTGCAATCCTTTCCGCTTGCTTGAAAGCTTCATGGATATCATTTTTTCCATAGCTCTATCTATTCTTCTTACTTGGAGGTCCAACCAGGTTCTGTAGTCATTCAAGGTACTTTTTCTTATCATTCTCTTTAGTATTTTGGATTCGTTTTCAGTTAGGTATTTCCATAGCCTTCTTCTTATTTCAAACAAAGTCTCTGTTCTATCTGAGGATGTTCTGTAGATTCGTTCATGTGCTACCAGTGGGATGCAGTTTTCAATGGCTTTCTTTATTGTTGACTTGAATGTTTGGAAGTTTAGTCTTGGATGTTTTCCAGAGTTGTTGGATGGTGGGAGCTTGGCTATTTCTTCTTCGAAACCTTGTCGTATTTCTTCGTTTAGCTTCCATCGGTTTGCTTCTATTTTTAATAACTCGTTGTAGTTCCGATGCATCCTTGGGTTTTGGTTGGAGTATTTCCTGAATTTTTATGAGACTAGTGCTTCAACTGGTTGATGATCAAACTCTGTTCCATTGTGGATTTTCTCCCCTAGTTTTCTTTTTATCCGAATTTTTCGGAATAGTGGAGTGCTGCTCTTACACGCTATGATGAGGCCTATTACTGAGAGCTTCTAATTGTTTTGTCCTTTGAATAGTATGTTGCATGACTATATGTCTTCTTTGCACCTTTAGCGAAGTATGACTTGATGATGACCAGATTGTACTTGTTCAGATAGTCCCGAAGTGTTTTTTGCATTCCTGTTCGTTCTTGTCGTGTATCCATAGTTTCCATTGCTTGTCACTTCGTTGTGTCGTATTTGAGCGTTCCAATCGCCTAGGATCATTATGAGGTCTTTTTTTTCTTTTTAGTGAGATTGCTTTCTGGAGTCTTATTAGGAAAGGTATGTACTCTTTCGCTGTTTTTCCTGCGTGTGGTGCATAGATATTGATGATATAATAGCTTCTAGAGTTAAGTTTAGTTTTAATACCTAAAATTCTATCCTCATCAAATACTTCTTCTGCTTCTTTGTTCATGTTCCTGTTCAAATATATTGCTAAAATATTGATTTTCTTTTTGTTCTTTGTCTTTATTCTTAGAGATATCTGTTGTAAACCTGTTTAGTCTAGAGAAACTTGCTCTTCCGAGGTATTCCGCTCCTTTACTACCAACTTCCTGTATTGCAAGGATGTTTGTATCGGCAGTTAGGGCATATTCCTCGATAGACCTGAGCTTGTAGGAGGTGAGACGGTCAACATTCACAGAAACAGTTGAAATTGCTCTGGAATTTTGCGCTTCTTTGACTGGTGATTGTTTTTCGACTGCCTGAGTGTTGCCGTTTACTCTTTAAGGGTTTTATTCGTTCTAGAGAAGATATAACAGCGCCATGTTCCAAAGTTACTAGAGAAATATTGAATATTGAGTTAAAGGAAGCATTTAGATAGTTTTCAGCTTATTACTTCTTATTTTGGATAAGAGAAGTGTCCTTTTTGAACGGGAAGTTAACGGATTGCTTACGGCTTGGGAACCAGTATTTCTGATAGTTAATATAGTGAACACGTCATTATGTAACGTGAAATATTGGTGTTAGTGGTGGTTTAAATAACGCTAGATTTCTTAGATAAAAATCTTTTCTTACAGAAAAACTGTTGTTAAGCTATATTTAGAATCCTCGCGACTGAAGTTAGTTTATAAAGTGTACTATTATTCTATTTCTGTCTGTTTTATTTGAGCAGGTTTTGTTTTCTTGAATTTATCGGGACGGATAACCTCAATATGAATTACAAACTAAGAACCTTAAAGGGTATATTTTCGCTATCTAAAACACTCATTTGAAGAAAGTTTCTTCCATTATCAATATCAAGTAAGAAAAGAAATAAAATACACTCATCCTTTACAGATAAGAAACAAGCAAAGGGGAAAATCTCCAGCATGCATTCAAAACTTATAAACTAGCGGGACAGGATAAATTTTGACCTATAGTATACAGTTCTTATCATAGTTAACATTGGTGTGTCCTGAAATGGAATTGCTCATAGATAAACTTAGAAGGATTAATAGATTTCTTATTTCTTTCAATCAAGTTGTAAACTTAGTGTTATAGCTCAATATGTCGATAAAGTACTCAAAACTATATATTCAGAAAAGCTTCCAATAATATTGTATTTTTTAACTCAACTGCTATTTTCTAAGCTTCAGAATATGTAAATATGAAAAAACTTTGCTTACATTAATATAACACCAGATACTATTTTGATATCTCCAGAAGGCATTCCAAAGTTTATATATTTCGGAACAGCAAAGCATCTAGGTATGATGGAAAGAGGTAATTTTAATGGTACTCGAGGATAGTTTGCATATGAATTTTTAATAACTGGAATAGAACGAAAGTATTATTTTGATTGTTTTAGCTTGGAAGTTACCAGGATGGGGATTATGTGTTCTTACATAAGACGAAATGAACTGGATTGGGTTGCAAGGGATGGCTATGAATTCTTTTTAATAATAAAAGATGGTTTTGAAAAGGTTAAGGAAAAGGTTGATTCATGGAAAGAGGAAAATAAATATCCTGAAAATAGAAATGGTTCATCAGAATCAAAAAAATTTATGAGGCAAGCTCTGAAGTTAATGGTTCAAAGAGATTACAAAGAAAGGATATCTCCAAAGAAATTGTTGATGGAAGAACCATTTAAAGAATGGGCAGCTTCATGGGCTGGTAAAGGAGACAAAGTTGCGTACTTTTTTGAAAATGCCCAAGTACCCATTTCTTCCTGTGCAAAATCCTTTTGGACGCTAAAGCATAAACCGAAGTCGCAAGATTTTGTTGCTTCACATTTTATGAACACTAATTAATCTGGAAAATAAAACTTTGCATAGAGTCTTCAAGTTGGCTAACTTGTTCTGTTTTATATAAAGCTTAGAACTTCTTGTCTCTGTAAACCTAAAAGCACTTCAAGTAGGTTTTTTAAGTAGGAGTGTTATAAATATTGATATTTTTCATTTATTATCTTATTGAGAGACTTGTATTCCTTGATCGATGGAAACTAACTTATACAATATTAAGGTGTTTTAAGTTGATAATAAAATTGGCTACCAAATCAAACTTGCCAATATCAGTATTTGGGAGGTTTGTAAGATTTCTTAAATTAATTTTTTGTGTAACTGCAAGAAGAAACTCGTTATAAGTACCAAGATGATCTTGAATTCCTTGTGTTTGTTTGAGACTTTCAAGAAAACCTCTTAATCTAGTTATATTTAAGTTCGATTTGGGGAGAGAAACTTCAATATCACCAGGAGTGCCATCAATTTCCTGTTGATGATTTTCAGGATTGGAAACTGTTTGTGCAGCACCAGTTAGAAGTAGTGCTTGAAGTACAGTTCGGTCATGTTGCTGCAAGCTTGATGTATTTTTTAGATCAGATCCTCCAGCTGTTTTAATTGCTCGTAACAATGAATAAGCACTTCCCTTCGTAACTTCAGGAATATTTTGTTGGGTACTCATTCTGCTAATCTTGTATCCAACCCACACACAAATAATTGAGTACACTACTCTTCGCAATCTGCTCTCAGCAACACTTGCTTTGGTTACGATATCAAATATGACCCCTATTGCCACATTCGCTTTTAGCTCGCTCAAGTTGTTACCGAAAGAATCATCAAATGTTTGCGACAAGAATTCCTGACAGTTGAGAACCTCCGGGGGGAATTCTTCTTCTTCTCCTGGGAGCTCATCTTCTATACCTAAATACTGCAAAATATCTCTAGTCAAATAGTCATTTGTAAAGTTATCGTTTAAATATTCTAAAATATCGTTGGGTAGTACACTTCCAACGTTAGTCATTTTGTTTTTGTTTTTCAAATCTAGTTTGTTTTTTAGTTATGATAATATTAAGATGTTTACTCTATTTCTATTGACAAAGTATAACTTAAGATGATGATTGATAACTGTTCAGTTAAAATGGGAATATTGATCTGAATTTTCGAGACACTGGGTGTTTTGATATTTAATTAAACCATGTCTCATTCTTTATTCGAGATATCTTTTAATAGTTGATGTCCAAGTCTATTCTTTCATATGATTCAATCCCAGACTAGGTCTTACCTCACACTATTTAACCAAGACTGTAGACTTTACATAAACAGCAAGTATAAATAAAATAATTTTATTTCATATTCCCAAATAACATAGAGATAATCCGAGTATAACAATCATTCATAAAACTATAACAAGAACAAACTCTGACCCTAACTCAAATAATACAACCGAAAAAAATATGTAATATTTCCAAAGCTAAAACTTCTCACAGCAAACATTACCAAAACTATTTCCAGGAGAATGGAAAACCCAGAACGGACTGCATAGGCAAGAAATATTTGTCATAAAAAATTTGGAATACTCAATAGGATTAAGAATCTTAGTACCCAAAAGAAACGAAGGTATAATGTACTAAGGAAAGATAAAGAATTTTGAGCACTGGTGTTTTATTTTGTAGTTGGAAGTGCTTCATTTTGTAAGTTTTTTATATTCGTAACTTTTCACATCCTTCCAATTATGAAACCCACAATCCTTGAAAAATGAAGTTATCTTATTCAAGTATTATTTTGAGGATGCTCTGGTGAGCAACCAGCAATGAGTAGCATTATTAAAGAAATATTACGTAGATCAAGCTTTTCTTGGTTTATCTTGCTCCAAATCTTGAATAATCTTAACCTTTCACAAAGAATTATATTTTGGGAAACAACTTGTTAATAAATCGATATCAATAATTTCTTAGTTCTTATTTAGGGGACGTAAGGAATCTAATATTCTGCTGCTTCGCTCCATTACTTCTAGTTTTTTCTCTATTCATACTTCTAATATTAAATGTGCCTGTTCTTCAGAGTTCTTCTAATTGTGCGATCCTCCGGGTGGTTCCCTGATGTGTAACCTATGCTTTTTGTTTTTAAAGACCCCCTGCGAAGTGTCAACCGATTCGTCAGTACACTCATTTTGTATACTAGACTCCTCCCATTTGATATTCCGAAGTACTCTTAGAACGTGTCCAACCTGCACATTTGAGCTCTTAATTCTGAAACACATAGCTCCTTCAGGAACCTATGCTTATTCAGAGAGGTCCATTCAGCAAAAGTATTCACAAGACTTTGAGCGAAATACAAAAAATAATTTGGCAGGTGAATCTTCTGTAAGAAAGCTGATAGAGGAAAATAGGCGAGACTATGCGTAATAAATAAATATGGGATTCCTCTTGATCAAGAAATGGAAGAGCTCTTTTTTTATTAGATCTGCAACTTATTAATGTATTATTGGAGGGAAAGCTAAATAGTTCTTTTCGAAGAGAACCAATATTCATAAGGAGTGATTTTGTACTCCATTCTAAGAAGTTGTATCATTTAAAGCATAACATCTCTAAATTATTACAGTTTAAACTCAAGTTATCCAAAATTCTTGTACGTTCATTAAGGAATGTACATTGGTTTGTATAATGCAACATTAATAGGACTGAACTTTCTTAAGCTCTACTATATTCTTGAATAAGTCAGCTTAAGTTGTATTTGCTCTTCGAGATAAAAGCAGAATAAACGAAATTGGTTACTTCATTATTCTCTTGCAAAAAATGGCTAGTGAAAAGCATTTCGTTTGAGTTCAATATATTTTCTCCCCTTAATCCTCACTTTAATTAAATGCTGGACTTGAAGCTGATGCTTAAACCTTAAACAAGAATGTTTCTTGGGGCAAGACTACTACACATCAACACCAAGCTTATTAGCTTCAACAAGAAAGTTCATTCCTTTAGTAAAAAGATCTTCAACGTCGTCTTCGTCACTCACACCTTCTGGGTCGGGAATACCCATGAGTAGGGTCTCTAGACATTGAGCAAACTCTCCATGTGTTTTTGTATTCAGGTTTAATCCCTCGTCTTCTCTCAAGCTTTCCCAATAGGCAGCAATTAAATAAGGATGAGTTGATTCATGTAGATATATTTCAATAGCTCCAGAATTATTAATTATTTGGTCAACTTCAATGCGGTCCTCAGGTTGCAGATGAGAAATAGTCGTTGAGGAAAGCTTTGTCTGAAAATATTTCATATATTCCACCGGAGTTGGTAATTGAATATTGGCAGTTGTCAGCTCTAATGCCTCTATTGAATCCATAGCATAATTGACACATAAATTTTTAAGTGCAGGCGCATGGTCTGATTTGACAACCTCCTGAACTATATGACCAAGCCAAACCAACACTACAGAAAATAGCTCCGTCCTCTTATTTCTTCCTCCAAGTTTTTGTTCTATTTCTTGAGTCAAATAAACAAGGAAAGTGTTCATGAATTGCTTGGGAAGACCCCGTCCAAATCCCTGGCTCAGAGTCAACGAACGGTAGACATTGGAGGTTACATTTGGAACCCAGTCAGGACAATATTGTGCATATGGGATAACTCTTGTGTCAAGATCTTCTTTGCAATCATCTATGCTGTCTACAAAAATACTTCCTATTGTTGGTGCTGCTTGCATATTGAGATTTAAAGTTTCTCTACTTTATATTATATTTTATGTTTACTCAGTTTATGATATTTATTAAAAATAATGATTCCTGATGATTTTGAATATATTTTAATATGATGTTTTTTTTTGTTTAGGAGATATTTCATAAGTGAATAAATTCACTTTATTGGAAACGGTTTTTGTTAAATTAGACTATAGTATATATGATTTCTTATCGTATCATTCTTCACGATAGTTAACGTTAAGTAAAATTCGAAACTGTTCGATAAACGGAATAATAGTGAAATTAATGGACCTAACAATAAGCAAACTAGATAACGGTAGGTACTGGTATGTTTTTGCTAAATTCACTAAACTCCAAATTTTCTCTTCCTGGTAAAAGCCATAATAAAACAAGTCCAGAGAAACTTATTGTGTGATCAAGAAAGGTATTAGTATTATAAATAAAAACAATCTTTTGAAATAAGCGAATTATCTCTTGTTGGCTGAAGGTTCAGGACTAGTTGTCTTCTACTTGTTAGAGATTTTGCTTAGTTGAACTGTCTGAGAAACGTGTTTGTTTGTGAAGAGAAACGGTAAGATTAGATTAGACAAAAAAAACTGGTCACATGAACCAATGGAACTTTAAAGTTATTTTTCTAAAGTGCAATTTGAGAGTTTTCTATGTCAAATTTTCAATATGATGTATTATTATTATCAGTTTTGGCTAGAAAAGAAGCAAAATTTATGAAAAAATATTTTTAATAGTTACAAAAAAACAGAAAAACTACGCTATAAAGATAGAGAACCTTCAGAAATAATCTTAAATCTTTTGAAGAGTTTAATTTAACTTTTCTTAGAAAAAGGTTTGAGCGAAGGTAGGTGCATTTCTATTTGGAGATTATGCAAAATTTTCACTATCGCCAAGATATTACCCCTATTTTATAAGTCGATTTCTCTCTCAGAGAGCAGAATTAGCTTTTTTTAAGTTTTCCAAAAAAATCTTTCGAATATTTTGCTACTCTCTATGGGTTCGTTCTGTACTGAGATTGAGACAGCTTCAAAGCTAAAGTTAGTGGTCATAGGAAGATTTTCATTTCAAATAGCTTGCACATGATCTTGATTTTAGGGTGCTTTTAGTTCTGAGTCAGTTATTGTTTCTATTTTATTCCTTTAGAATAAGAGCATAGGTAGTAAAAGTATGAGAAAAATTTGGGAAAGAACATTAAGTAGTTAAATGATTTTGGAAAGACAAAAAAAAGTATTTTTTATTCTTAACGTTAATTTTCCGCCAGTTAACGTTAACCAGTGAATTCTTTAACGGTATACACGTTAGGCAATATTTCAATATTTTTTACCATTAGTTAACGTTTATCACGTTAAGAAATCCTAATGGTATGCTACTCTTTCGGTAGGGGTAGTAACAGAATGTAAGGTCTATTCTTTTATAGTCCAAAAACAAACTTATTTTTGTAAAAACCACAGCCTTAAAAAAGATGAATATATCGGTTTATTCTTAAAGTACTTTGTCTTAGAAAGATATAAATACTTCTTTATAACTTTATTTCATTCCTAGACTTGTGCAAAAGCTTAAAAAATATGTATATTTAGTTCAAACTTTATATCAAAGGTTTCAACAACTAGTAGTAGAATTGAGCTGTCATTATTTCATCTCAGACAAATACATTCTACATATCGTTAATTTCTAATTTGGGTATTATGGCGCTGAGAACAAAGTGAAACCAACTAGAATTTAGCAAGTCAACAGTAAGAGTTAAGAACTTAGTGTTAAATTTGTTTATCTTGCAGGTTCTATTGACTTACATCAACTTCAATTTTAAGAAAAAAAATATCCTTGAAGTATGGTTTGGCATACTCCTTTAAAAACGGATCCATTAATTGACCCTTCCTCCCCACTCAGCCCTAGATGAAGATGAGGTTGGATTTAGATACTTTTCCGTGGTCTTATCATAGATTTATTGAAGCGTTTGTCTAAGTTATGAATAAAGACTTACAGGAAAGGTTATGAAAGTCTTAGCAATCTGAGTTTAAATATCAAATTTGAAGTACCCATAATTAATTGAATAAGAAAGAGAACATTGGTGTAATAACGCTTTAACAACATGCAACACTATCCAGGGATCTTAAGAAAATCTTCGCCCAGAGAGTTTGTTGTAGATAAACACTCTGTCTAATCTACAATACAATATTAATAATTTTGATATATAGCTGATTAGAACAACATTTCCTTAGGAACTTAACCAGGTTAAAGTATATGAAGTTTGATGTTCGTAGAAGACGTATAAACAAAGAGGATAATTTGAGTACAGTGCCTGATCTGTTCATTATAAACTGCTCCGAAAATTTCTTCGATTAAAACCCGTGAAATATGTTTCCAAAGTTGAATATAATTTACTTTATGGCAGTTAAATGCCGGATTTGAAGAATTTAAGATTATCACAGAAGCTGTATAAATATCATAGCTATGACTTTGACTTGTATCATCGAGTTCTACCTATTGTTTCACATTTTTCTCCGTGTATGTCTAAGAATGTCCTGAGAAGAGAAAATTATTCTGCTAGTGCATGCTCAAGGAGAGTCTATAATGTGTAACCAACATCATTTTGGCAACTTGAAAGAGCTGCTTAGATGACCAATCAATAACAATAGCTCCTTTTGAATAAGGAATTATGCACATATAGCTCTTTTAAAACCCGATATATAAAACTAGTAAATTTATACAACAATTTAGCTCGTTCACGTATATATATAACCCCTCGTCCAAAAGTACTGCCTTAACAGAAGTCGGAAAAATTTTAATGACATAAGTATATATATATAAGTGTAAGAAAATTAATTGTTTTGTTAGAGTAGCATATAGATTATATCTTTTTAGGACAAAGATACCTTAAGAACTGGATTTTTCTTTATTAGTTTCATAACTATGCACTCTATGTTTCTCTTAGAAAATAACAGACTTCATATTATCAAACCTGGTGATTTATTATCTAGGCGCATTATATCGACTCTTCAAAACATTCAACCATCTACCTAGTTATTTTCTCCTAGAAAATTGGAAACTATTTTAGTTTTATATATATATATATATATATCAAATCAGATACATTCTCACATATGAATAAAACTATAGAACTTATTAGAGAGTGGTGGTGAACTTATTATCTCTATAACAAGCGGTAAATGGTGTACAGATTATCTGTATCAGATTAGGTACTTAGTTCGGTTCTGTGAAATAGTGTAAGGCTTCTAGTATTTAAAAACTCACTTGGTGACCAACATAAAAACAATAGTTATAAAATAAATATTTTTAAACTAGAAACCATCATTTTATTTAGATTTTGAAAAGTTTCACATGTTATAAATTCTTCGTATATACTTTTCCGGTATGTAGTTAAACTTATTAAAATTGGTGCTGCTAAATTATGTACTGTAAACTTAGCAATATTTCTTGCAAGTCTTTAAGAATAACTGTAGCACTAAAATATGATATTTTTTTAATATTTATATGGTCCAAGTATTGACAACAAAAATTAACAGAATCTAAATTAGAGATATATACTTTTGACAACTCGAAAACACAATCATAAAATATAATATATATTTATTAATTTGAATTATGTCAAAATTTATCTAAGATAGTTTTAACAGCTTTATTATGCAAATAACTATTGAAAAATATAATAGAAACCATTCTTATACCTAAATCATTACCAAATTGTGCAATCTGAATATCTCGTTTGTTATGAAATCTAAATTAAGTATCCGGAGGAGCAGAATTAAGACTTTGTTTTTTACACCAAGATCCAGGATGATAAAGCATTTCATCACTATAATTTCAATACTCGCCTAATTAGTTTATATCACACCCCATATATCAGAATAATGAGAATAATGATAATAAATCCAATCCTGATCAAAATTGATTGCATACAACCACGAAGCCAATTAGTATATTAAGGTGAACTCGGTGGATCAAAGAATTTCAAAGAATAATGCCAGTTAGAAAAGGTATAGTTAAAACCAAGAGTCTCTATTAGCAAAAATTAGTATAACTTTCTGCTCCTGCCTTCTTCTGTTTTTCTTTTCATTTTTTGGCTTTTGTTTCTGTTTATTGCTTTCATTTCAAAATTCATAGACATCCAATGGAAAAAAGTTGATGTAAGGGATATTAAAAATCTACGTTTATACTGATATATTGAATCCTCTTTTCATTGATATTTATCATGTAGAGTTTATACACTGTTGAAACAGGGTACATCAATTTTCTGTTCTTATAAATTATCTCCATTGGAATATATTTTCAATTTTCTATTCAACTTATATCTGTATATGATCTTCAACCTGTCTTGTTTAAAATTAAGGCAGATCAAGTTTAGTGTCATCTGGTCATATTAGAGATCTAAATTAAAACATGTTTATAATAAAATATAAAAAAAAATGAGAGTAAAATATCTCAATACAATTTTAGAAGCAAGCTATATTATTTCAATATTTTTTTGAGTGATTGCAAAGCGAAAAAACCTCATGTGCTGATAAAAAACTTAAAAGCTGCTTATACATCAAAGTCAAATGATAAAGCATCAAGAAAAAAAAATAGAAGTATAGTGACATAGCAAAATTTTGAATAAACACAAATTCGTTATATCACTATATATATATAATTACAATAATAATACCTTAGGGAATATACGAATCTCACATTTTGTTTTATGGCATTTTGCATCACTGAGAAGATATTTTACAGACCACTCACTTGATTGAATTTATTGATAGCAAATGTATTATACAATATGCCAATATGTTATTATTTACCATTTTCTCATGTTTAGAAGCCCCGATGAAACATATTCCAATATGTATAAAGTACAGAGACCATGATTTTGTCTCATCAAACGTCAATGTACCTCTAAATAAATCTATTATATAAGAGTAATAGTAAAGATGTTATACTAAAATAGCTGACTTTTCTATATAAAGAGAATAATTGCACCAAAATGTCTAGGATTTCTAAAAAGATACAATATATAACTTATCAGGAGTTTAACTTAGCAGTCTCATGTTAAATGTTATATTTCAATACATAATACCAGTAATCACTTAACGGTTGAGGTAGGAATAAATGGATAACTGAAAAGGTATTTCAACTACCTAAATGTTTAAATTTTACTCGATATTTTTTCATGAATAAATAGTATTCATATTAATTTTTATTCGTATTTGATTCTTGCTTAAGCTATCAGCTTTATTATAACGTTAAAGCAAATGTTCATTATAGAATCTAGCAACTTGCTTCATTTTATAAGTTCCTATTAATATTTTATGTTTATGATTAATAATAGTGAACTATTACATTTTTTTGAAATATATTCTCTTCGCAATTTATTTGGATATTAGGGAGGGGTATCTGTTCTGTAGAGTTGTCTTAGAGTTAAGAAATGAGTTAAGCTTATATTTCTTCTGATAGCTGCATATATGCTATTGCCTATTGAATTTCTTCGACTTTTTTTAGTTATCCTAGCAATTTATAATACAAAAACTATCAGCTTAAATATGACATCTTCATTTGTCTTATGTATTGGTAATAACTCAAATAAGTTCCGTAATATCAAACTTGCAGTTCATGTTATTTCTAGTTATTTTATTTTATTTGAAAAAAAACTTGTATTAAACATTATTTGAGATTATTACAAAAAAAATCTTGAGTATAGTTGGACTGTTATGGTAGGTCTTAGATATATACAGTAACCCCAAATATCTTTTCTTTATATAAAGCAGCATTCATTAAGGATTCTGCATTGGTTACTTATTTAGACTTCTCAGTGCCACAGAATTATGTCTTTTTAGATATTTAATGATATTATAAAGAAACAAATGTACATTGATTTTCCTTCATTATGTTCCAAATTATTTTTTCTGTAAACTTATTATTTGACCTTTTTACTGAATATATATATATATATAATCTGACTCTTTCTATTCCAATTATTACTCTACCGGTATAAATCTCTCATATATAATAGCTTTGTTTCATTATTAAAAAAAAAGAAAATTTTGATCGTTTTTTATCAGTAAACCTGAACAATAATTTTATAAAATAATATGAAAAATCTACAGAATCGAAAGAATTTTAGTAGTTAGTAGCATGTGAAACGAGTATTTTCCAATAACTTACAATGCAACAGGGGCAAGAAAATATTAAAGAATGCGAGTTTTACTTTAGTCTTTTTATAAAAGCTATGTAAAAGAGATAAGAAAGTACAAGCCTTGGGTGATGATATCTATAGAGTCAACAGTTCCAAAGCTTAAAAATGTTAAATTGTGTATATACAAGAATAGTAAGAACAAATTGTAATAATTCGCTAACTAATTTAAAAAATATACCGTATTCACTATTAATTCCATTTTTCTAAATTTCATAATACTCAAACTCTCCTTAAAATTTTCACCTAACCAATTCTAAGCTAAAGAAAATACCAGATTATGATAGTTTTATAAAATGCAACAACGTCGGAGAAAAAATAATGGTGCGACAATGAGGCATATTGGAGCAAGAATAGAAGAAAAAATAACAGAGATTTTTCAACCAACTTTTTAAAATTAAATTAGAAGCGAATACCTATGCAATTACTAACCAACAGACACAAAACCTAACGAAATTTATTCAAAATTTTTATCAATCAGAAATTTGTAAGAATGAAAATTATAAATTCTTCACATTCAAAGTAGTAGACCATATAATTGTAAAAAATGTTAAAGCTAATTAAATATTAGAATTATATTTCTTGCAGTACCATAAAAATTTAAGTTCTGTTGAAATAAGTTCGTTTTGGTTTATAAGTGTAGAAGAAAGAGCTGATGTTCTGACCTCTAGTAAATTAAATATAGTGATAGAAGTAAGTTGAATGGGTGAGGTATAATCGAACCTTTGTTGAGAGCCAAGTGGGGCTCTTGTGGGTAATAAGAGGCTTGTGTAAATTGATATTTGATTAAAAGCAGTTGTATTCATAAGAAGTAGATATCATTGATAATAGGAGAAATTGGTGGTAACGTCATATTGGAATATAACGGAAGGGGAAAACTGATGACGTGGTTTGGTGAAGTACAGTCTTAACAATGATCGAACACGAACTGTAGATTAATTAATATAGTTAGACATACGTTTTTAAAGCCTTAAGTAATTGATAGAAGAACTTTACAAGAGTTTAAGGGACCAAGAAGAAAAGGAAGTTAATAATACTTAAAAGTTTAAATTGAGAACTAGACGTACTCAATACTGCTTTCTTTTAGAAAATGTACGGCAACTCTATTTTCTACAAACTTTACTACCCCCGGGTCAAACGTCTACCCTTAACTTTATTCACTTCCACCTCCAGCATCTCTTCAACATCAGGTCCACCGATCATATTGGCGATCTCCATCTTCTCAGCATCTACATCATCACTATTTGCAAATAAGGTTATTCCCTTCCAACGAATTCTCCAACCTGCATCTTCATTGCTATCTACGAGTTTTGTCTTCAAGTTCAAAGTATCCTCCGACTCCACATATCCCCACCTCGTCAACAGATCCGCCAGAACATTAGTTTCTCCTGGAAGATGATGAAGCACCGTGACGAATTCCTGGATGGTGAGTATCCATCTTTGAACCCGCCCAAACGCAGCAGCTTTCATGTCCTTTTTTGGTGTCATCAGGTATATCAAATTTTTGTGATCTGTATAGAGTTCAATGGGTGTTTGATGGCCATACAAGATGAATCTATACCTTTTCATTAACTTAATGATAGGATAGATTTCCTTGTCAGTCATGCTCCAATGAATACTACTTCCTACAAACTCTCCACTCCCAAAATAAATAGGCAACCATCCGTCACTGTCCCACAGTCCAAGTACTCCTGACCAGAACTGGAAACTAGCATCCGTGAATATAGCCACCCTCTTATCAAGCTGGTACAACTTTAAACTATTGGCCGCACTAGAAGAGATGGACTTCAAAAATTTGCGAACCTCATCCTGATCCTCCTCACTCCACCACTCTTCCACCGACGCAGCTCTTCGTTCATGCTTATTTAGCTTCTTTTTATATTTTATTTTTAGGTCCCGTTCAAGCTCCTTCATTCTCTTACTAAGGTAGTAACGTTTCCTTGCTAAATCTGGCACGCTGGAAGCTAGCCATGTGCTCACATAGACCAAATCTTCCAACTGACCCATCTTCCTCACCTCCCCCATATCTTCCAGCTTCAAAAAATATTTCTCATCATATCTCCATCTCCCATTCTCCAGGATTCTCCCACACCATCCCACTCTACTTTTAATCAAGTCACATTTATCCAGGTTCAGACGAAAATTCACCTTGATACACTGGTTTAAAAACTGGGAAAGAATATCCTTGTATTCTTTCCAGGATGAAGCATAGATCAGCGAGTCATCGATCCACTGTAGGACCCCGTTACCGAACAAGCTATCCCTATTTAGACCTCCCAGGACTTCGTTGATCAACCTCTCCTGATATATCTGGGGGGTATTTATATAGCCCTGGGGAGCCATCAACATTGTATAACAACCCCAAGGAGTCACCATCCCCAAATACTTCTGGGCTCCATCCTCCACTCTCAAATAATCAAATCCACTCAATCCATCAAAACTCCCGAAATATTTTTCAGTGCCCTTGAACCAAGCTAACTGGGTCTCGAGGTCTGGAAATCCTGCTCCAGTGGGTTTAACAGATCTGTTACACCTGCGGAGGTCGACTACCATTCTATATTCATCCCTTTTTCCTGGTTTTGGCACCATAATTACAGGCGAAGAAAAGAAAGGATTTGGCTCCCTCCTAATCATCCCCATGTCTTCTAATTCTCTTAATTTTTTCTTTAGGGCCCCCATGCTGACTTTGGACATTGGGTAAGGTTTGCTTACATACTCCGCGACCCCTTCACGTAGCTCAATTTTCATAGGAGTAAGATTATTGAAGTCACACTTAGAGATTTTTGACCCAAAAGCTTCAAGATGATCTAATAAAATGAATTCCAGCTCTTGTGCTTGATCAGAGGTTATGGTTCCTTCTTTCACTCCTACTAAAACTTTTTCTTTAACTTTATTTCTTAGGTATGCCTGCACTTTATTATCAGTTACATGTGGCTTCCCTATATCTCCCCCAACTTCAAATTCATCCTCAACTAATATCTCCCCTAAATCCACTGGATCTAGAGATCCTACTATAAAATCTTCTGATTCATCCCCATAACTTTCTTCAACATCCAATACTTTGACTGCCCCTACAAATACCGACTCCTCGTCCTCCGAACTGCTTTCTTCGGCCTCCAACTTCTCACTACTCTCTGCTTCTTTTTCAATTTCATTTACCGTCTTCTCCTTCTTAGCATCCCGCTGTTTAACCAACTTACAATCATCTAATCGATGGTTACTGGGGTAACAGAAGAGGCACAGGTTATGGTCCATGCCGTACTGCTTCCTTTTTCCTTAGACCAGGTCTTTGGTAGGAAGTGTTTTACAGATCCATCCTCTAGTGTCGTCCTTCTTACCCCTTCTGAGGGGTTTGACTCCCCTCGGGGGTTTCTTGGACGCTGCTTTGGAGCTGGATCAGACTTCACACTTATTTTATTCTTATTCTTTAGGGGTTCATTAGTCAAAAGTTTCAAAGCTGGACTCTGAAGATCCCATTCCGATATGATCATGGCCGCCTTGTTCAAACCTCTTCTCAATTTCCCCACTGTTTTCCACTTCTTTATCGATTGAGTCTCTTTTGCACTTCCTGACCCGAACTCTAAAGGCAATTTTTTGATCACCTTCAAACAGAACTCCCTCTCCATCGACTTGGTCTCCCACTTAATCCCTCTTACCATATCTGTAACTTGTTTTAAAAAATGAGTCATGGACTTCATAGGTGTGCCCTCATTAGACCACATAAAGTTCTCTACCTTTCTCATTAGTATTTTTTCTTTACCTTTATTTTGTAGCCGATTGATGTTATTGAGGTACTTCATTACGGACCTCCTTCTCATCACACTTACTCCCTCATCTTGCAACATCACCTGCACCTGATTGCTCAAACTTAAAGAAATATCAGCATTAGGCAACTTCAACCTCCCTCTGACGACATTGGTCTCATACACCTGAAATTCTTCCAAAAACGATGCCACTTTACCAGGCTCCAGGGATCGCAATATTGGCTTTCCCTTGTACTTCTCCTCTCTCGCCCTCTTTCTCTCACTCTCTCTCAAACCTCTGTTATCTCCAACATCATCCTCTGACTCAGCCGAACTCAAAGAAGAGGCCGAAAGATCACTACTCTCAGAATTTGAGTCTCCTACCTCCAGCACATTTCTCCTTTTATCTTTGATCTTGAACAGATTCCTCCTAACTTTTTTATTGTTTCCTGTTGATATATTTGCTTTCACTTGTTGGAGTAAAGTGCTCATTTGAAGTTGTAGAGTTTCATAATTTTGCTGAAGCTGCTCCCAACTTTCGTGGGTTACTACTATATGATCCGGGGTTGTAATATTTTCTCCTGGATCAGAAACACTTCTGTACACTTCACTAGTGTCTCGCATATCTCCTTGACTGCTATTTTCCTCAACCGCAACCTGATTCAACTCCTGAGGAGTTTCTGTATCTCGGGTAATTATGTTCCTAGAACTGATTTCTGCAACTACCCTTCCTCCTGATTTTTTACCACTTCCCGATCTTAGGACCGGCGGCTCACTTCTGTTTTTATTTACTTTTTCCGTAACTATTATAATTCGTACTATTTATACGAATATTGGATCCAATATTGAGTACGTCTAGTTCTCAATTTACACTTCTAATTTTTATTTCTTCCTTTTCTTCTTGATTTCTTAAACTATGATAAAACTTCTTCTATATTCTACTTAAGGCTTAAAAACTTATTAAAAACTATATTCAGCAAATTACAGTTCGTGTTCGATCATTGTTAAGACTGTACTTCACCAAACCACGTCATCAGTTTTCCCCTTCCGCTACATTCCAATATGACGTTACCACCAATTTCTCCTATTATCAATGATATCTACTTCTTATGAATACAACTGCTTTTAATCAAATATCAATTTACACAAGCCTCTTATTACCCACAAGAGCCCCACTTGGCTCTCAACAAAGGTTCGATTATACCTCACCCATTCAACTTACTTCTATCACTATATTTAATTTACTAGAGGTCAGAACATCAGCTCTTTCTTCTACACTTATAAACCAAAACGAACTTATTTCAACAGAACTTAAATTTTTATGGTACTGCAAGAAATATAATTCTAATATTTAATTAGCTTTAACATTTTTTACAATTATATGGTCTACTACTTTGAATGTGAAGAATTTATAATTTTCATTCTTACAAATTTCTGATTGATAAAAATTTTGAATAAATTTCGTTAGGTTTTGTGTCTGTTGGTTAGTAATTGCATAGGTATTCGCTTCTAATTTAATTTTAAAAAGTTGGTTGAAAAATCTCTGTTATTTTTTCTTCTATTCTTGCTCCAATATGCCTCATTGTCGCACCATTATTTTTTCTCCGACGTTGTTGCATTTTATAAAACTATCATAATCTGGTATTTTCTTTAGCTTAGAATTGGTTAGGTGAAAATTTTAAGGAGATTTTGAGTATTATGAAATTTAGAAAAATGGAATTAATAGTGAATACGGTATATTTTTTAAATTAGTTAGCGAATTATTACAATTTGTTCTTATTATTCTTGTATATACACAATTTAACATTTTGAAGCTTTGGAACTGTTGACTCTATAGATATCATCACCCAAGGCTTGTACTTTCTTATCTCTGTTACATAGCTTTTATAAAAAGACTAAAGTAAAACTCGCATTCTTTAATATTTTCTTGCCCCTGTTGCATTGTAAGTTATTGGAAAATACTCGTTTCACATGCTACTAACTGCTAAAATTCTTTCGATTCTGTAGATTTTTCATATTATTTTATAAAATTATTGTTCAGGTTTACTGATAAAAAACGATCAAAATTTTCTTTTTTTTAAATAATGAAACAAAGCTATTATATATGAGAGATTTATACCGGTAGAGTAATAATTGGAATAGAAAGAGTCAGATTATATATATATATATATTCAGTAAAAAGGTCAAATAATAAGTTTACAGAAAAAATAATTTGGAACATAATGAAGGAAAATCAATGTACATTTGTTTCTTTATAATATCATTAAATATCTTAAAAGACATAATTCTGTGGCACTGAGAAGTCTAAATAAGTAACCAATGCAGAATCCTTAATGAATGCTGCTTTATATAAAGAAAAGATATTTGGGGTTACTGTATATATCTAAGACCTACCATAACAGTCCAACTATACTCAAGATTTTTTTTGTAATAATCTCAAATAATGTTTAATACAAGTTTTTTTTCAAATAAAATAAAATAACTAGAAATAACATGAACTGCAAGTTTGATATTACGGAACTTATTTGAGTTATTACCAATACATAAGACAAATGAAGATGTCATATTTAAGCTGATAGTTTTTGTATTATAAATTGCTAGGATAACTAAAAAAAGTCGAAAAAATTCAATAGGCAATAGCATATATGCAGCTATCAGAAGAAATATAAGCTTAACTCATTTCTTAACTCTAAGACAACTCTACAGAATAGATACCCCTCCCTAATATCCAAATAAATTGCGAAGAGAATATATTTCAAAAAAATGTAATAGTTCACTATTATTAATCATAAACATAAAATATTAATAGGAACTTATAAAATGAAGCAAGTTGCTAGATTCTATAATGAACATTTGCTTTAACGTTATAATAAAGCTGATAGCTTAAGCAAGAATCAAATACGAATAAAAATTAATATGAATACTATTTATTCATGAAAAAATATCGAGTAAAATTTAAACATTTAGGTAGTTGAAATACCTTTTCAGTTATCCATTTATTCCTACCTCAACCGTTAAGTGATTACTGGTATTATGTATTGAAATATGACATTTAACATGAGACTGCTAAGTTAAACTCCTGATAAGTTATATATTGTATCTTTTTAGAAATCCTAGACATTTTGGTGCAATTATTCTCTTTATATAGAAAAGTCAGCTATTTTAGTATAACATCTTTACTATTACTCTTATATAATAGATTTATTTAGAGGTACATTGACGTTTGATGAGACAAAATCATGGTCTCTGTACTTTATACATATTGGAATATGTTTCATCGGGGCTTCTAAACATGAGAAAATGGTAAATAATAACATATTGGCATATTGTATAATACATTTGCTATCAATAAATTCAATCAAGTGAGTGGTCTGTAAAATATCTTCTCAGTGATGCAAAATGCCATAAGACAAAATGTGAGATTCGTATATTCCCTAAGGTATTATTATTGTAATTATATATATATAGTGATATAACGAATTTGTGTTTATTCAAAGTTTTGCTATGTCACTATACTTCTATTTTTTTTTCTTGATGCTTTATCATTTGACTTTGATGTATAAGCAGCTTTTAAGTTTTTTATCAGCACATGAGGTTTTTTCGCTTTGCAATCACTCAAAAAAATATTGAAATAATATAGCTTGCTTCTAAAATTGTATTGAGATATTTTACTCTCATTTTTTTTATATTTTATTATAAACATGTTTTAATTTAGATCTCTAATATGACCAGATGACACTAAACTTGATCTGCCTTAATTTTAAACAAGACAGGTTGAAGATCATATACAGATATAAGTTGAATAGAAAATTGAAAATATATTCCAATGGAGATAATTTATAAGAACAGAAAATTGATGTACCCTGTTTCAACAGTGTATAAACTCTACATGATAAATATCAATGAAAAGAGGATTCAATATATCAGTATAAACGTAGATTTTTAATATCCCTTACATCAACTTTTTTCCATTGGATGTCTATGAATTTTGAAATGAAAGCAATAAACAGAAACAAAAGCCAAAAAATGAAAAGAAAAACAGAAGAAGGCAGGAGCAGAAAGTTATACTAATTTTTGCTAATAGAGACTCTTGGTTTTAACTATACCTTTTCTAACTGGCATTATTCTTTGAAATTCTTTGATCCACCGAGTTCACCTTAATATACTAATTGGCTTCGTGGTTGTATGCAATCAATTTTGATCAGGATTGGATTTATTATCATTATTCTCATTATTCTGATATATGGGGTGTGATATAAACTAATTAGGCGAGTATTGAAATTATAGTGATGAAATGCTTTATCATCCTGGATCTTGGTGTAAAAAACAAAATCTTAATTCTGCTCCTCCGGATACTTAATTTAGATTTCATAACAAACGAGATATTCAGCTTGCACAATTTGGTAATGATTTAGGTATAAGAATGGTTTCTATTATATTTTTCAATAGTTATTTGCATAATAAAGCTGTTAAAACTATCTTAGATAAATTTTGACATAATTCAAATTAATAAATATATATTATATTTTATGATTG